>VDFB02000015.1:369790635-370350645 GCA_007258455.2 Sequoia sempervirens | reverse complement strand
ATCAACTCTTCTGAGTTCAGACTTCCGAAATAACTAGGGACTTCTGCTCTAGGTCTTTTCCTGATCTTCAAAATGGCCCTTATTAGCCGCATTTGGTCTTGATCAATTACTTCTTCTTCCTCTTCTACATTTGAACCTTCTTTCTCTCCTTCATCCTCACTTTCCTCCCTCGGGTTTAACCCTCTTCTCAACTACTCTTGTAACGCATCAATCTGTCTTTGGAGGGCTGCTAGTGCATCTCTTCCACTAGCATTTCTGCCACCTTGACCACCTCTAGCACCACCATGCCTACCAGGCATCACTCTTGGAGGCATCTTTCTTGACCTCAACCCACAACCACGGTCTTGGTGTGAACTGCCTCATGATTGGTGATCTATCCACACGCTCAAGAAAACCTGGCTCTGATACCACTTGATGAAGGTGCAACCCGAGACTTAGAAAATAACCCACAAACAAGAGAATAATTTTATTATTCAGAAAATGGAGCTTCTTACATGAAAGGACCTCAAATCCCCAAGTTCTACAACACATGCAAGTTACAGAAAGCTACAGAATCACCTTTTTGCAATATGCGAGCTTGTCCCCAAAAAGTTACCCAAAAATTAGAAACCCACCCATAAATAGAGCTCCTCTTTAGTTTGGAGCCAAAAAAACATTCATATTTGAGTTTAGGCGATTTGGCGCCAAAAAACTACAACTTGAAGTTCAAATTTTAAAATAACATTTGTAATTGTATCTTCTAGAAAGTGCGCCAACTTCCCGTTGCCATAATTTTTGATTCGGGACTCCGATTCGCGAACCGTTTGAACCGTTGGAAAGGTCTCGAAGTCAACAACGCGCTCAAAATTTGCTATGCCGATTTCAGCAAGTTTCGGGGCCGATCTAGGAACTCTAAGTGCCTCAAATCTAACCCGAAAGGTTTTCAAGTGTAAATCAGGGAAACTAAAACTACAATATCTTTCAACCCAGGAATAGAAAATAAAAACCGTAAATTAGGAATTTCATTATGACGAAAAGGGTATCCAAAAATTTAAAAACATCTAAAAACTGAGAAACTTGAAATTTAACTATTTTTGCGTGATGCAAGATTGCCCTTACACCACTGGATGCTCCTGCATCAGAATAGAATCTATAGAAAATTGAATGTAGTTTCTAAACTACTAGTTTTGTTTTTTTAAAAAAACTATTTGGTGAAATTTTGAAATTTCAATGCAATAGTTCTTAAATTTCAGGGAAAAAATAAGAAGTAGGTGTCTTGTTGACCACCCTAACCACAATAAAATGATAATATTTTTTTATTAAATTTTAGATATAAGTGGAGGACTCATGTTCTGATGTGATGCATATGTTTTTGTAATTTTTTTCCAAGTAAATAATTAATTATGAATTTTTTATTACCTTTAAAAAATATTTAAACTTATATGTCTGACCACCTTAACTTAGTCAAAACTTTATGAAATTCAATTTCTGTTTTTTTAATCCTATAGTATGCGAAGCATAGAATGTGATGAATGTTTTAGATTCAAAAAATGTGATACCATTTGAAAGCTATAGATTTTTTTCAATCAACCTATCAATCAAGACTTTAGTCATAATTCAAATAGAAAATGAATAATAATTACTCTTTAAATTCAAAGTAAGGCATAATTTATATTGGTGGAAAGCTAAGAATCTCGTTTAAAAACCCTTTTCATTTCATCAATTTTGGGTAAAAAAAAGGCCGTTAGCCACATACCCATCATATTGCTACTTTTTGGCCCATCATGATCCTATACATACCCATGGGATGATGTGTTTTCCAACAATGCAAATAATGTGAGAATTCTATTTATTCCAATCACATGAAAAAAGGGAAATGTCATTTTATATTATCCAAATATACATTATATTTCTTAATATTAGCCAAACATATACATGCATAGTATAATTACAGGTTGGAAAACATAGTGCGAGGTGAGTACATAATTTATGAAACCTCTAACATACACAATGTTGTAAGATCATCTATACACTAAGGGAAGATAAAAACCCTTGTTTTCCCATCAATGAAAACTGTAATGTCCCCTTCTCAAATGTGATTGTTGCAGTTGACCGTTGGCCTATTCTGGAGACCCATAGACTACTCGAATGGTAAAATTAGGGTTTCCTAATTTTGAGGTTCTTGCATGAAGTTTGAAAATTAGATTGCGGATTCTTTCTGGGTTTCTAGAGAGCTTTGCGGTGGTATGGTCAGTTTAGCATTCTGAGCAACTTCATGAATTTACTATTTTTAGTAAATTCTATTTTTGGCAGTGGACATGTTGGATTTAGTTCAGTTGGTCCTCTTCTTCAGTTGGTTCAGCTGGCACTTCTGTTTTTACCCCTTGGGTGCATTTTCTTCAAGAGATAAGTATTTTCATATTATAATATTATATTTTAATATTATAACACCCCTTTACCGAGCATGACAACTTTATGTCATTTTCAAAAAGGGGACTTAATGGGTCTATGCTTCATTGAGAGATAAATTATATTTTTAAAGTCAAATATTGGGCTAAGTGAAAGGGATGCCTACTTGAGGAGATTGACTATTATTTGAAAAAGTGAAATATTTCATTAAGGGAAAAAAGGACGCCATCTTTTGGAGGGAAAGGTTGAATTCAAAATTAGGGTTTTGGGTGCCCTTCTTGAAGCTTCTAGATGGTTCTCTTCATGTATTTATATTCAGGCCTTAGCTCTTCATTTTGGATCTTTTGTCTACTACACCGTTATGCTGTTGAATTGTCTTCGGGCACTCGCTTTGAGGAAAGCACACCTCCTAGCAATGGCTCATCTTCTTGCTTGAAAGATAGCAACTAGTTGAGAGTTAGCTTGTAATAGGTTTGATTTGCATTTTAGTTGAGTGGTTTGCATTTTGGAGTTCTACTTTGTATTTTCTGTCATATTTCTGATGTTGTTGAATGTCATTGAGCAATGTATGATTTGCTCATAGCACCTGAAATAAAAATTTTATCGTTCTGGGTATTGAATCTATCTATTTGTCTATGAAGGGCAACCATTCTAGCTCATTTCTAGATTTTATTAGTGTGTCTTTGATTTTACAAAGTAAAATCACCCTTACAGCTGGGTCGTACCATTTTGGAGTTGCATTGAAATTCATGCAAAATAAATAAGGGTTATTTGGGGTGGTTTTAGGAATGCATCTTGGGTGCCATCATCATTAGAGTAATTTGCATTTGGTTTCATGTCCATAGGGTGAGTTTTGAGCAAGATACGTGCATTCTAGTGAGTTACTTTGCTGCTGTTCTATGTAATTTCTGTCAAAAACAGTCATATCAGACTTGAGAAAGTTTAGTAGTTGAGTGAGAAGTTGTTATTTAAGGGGTTTGAGAGTATTGGAGAGGTTTCTTAAATAGTTTATACATTGAAAGCTTCTAATCTTGTGATTCTGGCATGTACTCTAATACATTGTAAGCTGAATAGTAGTACTGTCAACACTTCTCAATTCTTCTCTTTGATTTTATTGTAATTCCCACTGAATAAGTGGAAGAGGCTAGCTTTCCGCTTATTTACTTTCAGTTAAGTAGTTTAGGGATCCTCTAACCATATGCTCGCCATCACTTGGTGACATTCTTGGTTAGGGTTACTTCTGCTCATCATGCATTGATCCTCTGACCATATGCTCATCTACATAGGTGCATTCTTGGTTAGAGTTCCCTTCAGTTTGCATTTGTATTAGATCCTCTAACCAATGCTCATGCCTTGCCTACATCGGGATCCTGGCGTACATTCTAGTTAGAGTTACCTTCCACATTATTTTGGTTTTGAGCTAACCTTAACGGGTGCATGTTTCATTGTAATCTCATTGCAAAAAAAAAAAAAAAAATTGGTCTGGTTCTTTACAGTGGTATCAGAGCCATGATTTTTCCAACTTGTGCCCTACAGTGATTCAGTTGTCAGGTGAGTGACAATGATTGCAGATACTTCACCAGAAGTTAGGCCAAAAGACAACAGATAGTTTCTGCCAGTGCCAGAAGCAAATACCTTGTCAGAAGCTTTGAGAGAAATAGGAAAAATAGTAGATACTAGTAAAACAGTTGAGAACATGGCTGAAAGTCATAAGGAGGCCATGGATGAAAGAGATGAAAGGATGGTAAAAAAATTTGATGGGATGATTGAGTTGATGTCTTGGTTACTTGCACGAATGGACCAACAAACTCCTCAGAGTCATATTCCTAATCAAAACCATGCTACAGGAGAGAATAGTGGAGTCAACGGGAACAATGGTAATGGAGGGAGTAGAACTATTGATCAGCATGAGGCCACCTCTAGAGGAACAACCTCTAGGCCTCTCTTTCCTACATTTACTCAGAGGGAGGAACTGCAAGTTGAAGCTATCATTCCTTTTGTAGATGATGCCAGGAAAGCCTACATGGAGTATGCCACCTTACCCCCTGATCTTAGAGACCAATGGTCCTTTGATCAATTCTTGAACCAAAGAAATAGAAGAAATGGAGGAAGAGTTGATAATTGTGCTCATATGGCTCCTAGAACCGATTATCAACAAGCCCTTGAGAAGGTGTCATTGGCTCACTTCGATGGAAGTGATAGTTGTTCAGCAAGATCATGGGTTCAAAAGTTAGACAACTTCCTTTCACTTCATCCCATGCTAGAAGAAGATGCCATCAAGTTTGCAACGCTTCATTTGGAGGGAGCTGCCCATGAGTGGTGGTACCATGGTTTGGTCACGCTTGGCCACAACCTCATTCGAACCTATGATGAATTCACCAATAAGCTGATTGATAGGTTTGACACTAAGGATCCTGAAGTGAAATTTCATGAGCTTGCACAATTGAAGTAGCATGGCTCCTTGGATTCCTACATAGCTGATTTCCAAAGGCTTTCCGTGATGGTGCCCAACATCATTGAAAGATGATTGGTTGTATTATTTTCTGAAGGATTGGTTGAGCCTTTGAAAGGGTGGGTTAAATCCTTCAATCCACCAAGTCTCGAAGAAGCCATTAAAAAGTCTCAGAGTATGGAGTTATCAGCCCCTAGGCCTAAATTTCCACCAAAGCCATTTGGTCACAAGAAGGATAAGAGGCATTTTTCAAATCAGCAAAAGAAGTTCCCACCCAAGTTGACTGAAGAGCAACGTGAACAACTTAGAAAAGAGGGCAAGTGTTATACATGTTTGGAGCCTTGGGTTAAGGGTCATAGATGTCGTGGAAGAGGGCGTTATAATCAAATGGGGACCTATTCTGATTATGGATCAAAATATGATATGTTTGATCAATAGTCCTATTTTGGGGACAGCGAGGAAGAAAGAGCTCCAGAAGAGTCTGATCATGAGCAAGGAGTTGGGGCCCATATTGCCCAACTCTCTAGTTTCCAAAAGAACGAATCTTTCAAGGTTCGTGGTGGAGTTGGAGGTCACCAAATTGTTGCATTGATTGACAATGGGGCCACACATAATTTCATTAACGAAGGAGTGGTTGCAAAAAGAGGTCTCAAAACTGAAGAATTTGAAGGCTTCAAAGTCATGGTGGCTGATGGGTTTCATATTTCATGCAACTGAAGAGTTCCTAACATGTCTATGCAATTAGGAAACTATGAAGTTAAGGATGACTTCTATGTGGTTACTATTGGTGACACTGATGCAGTACTTGGTATACAATGGTTACGCTCTCTTGGTGAAATCTCTCTCAACTTACAAATAATGGAGCTCAAGTTCCAATATGATGGAAAAAAGGTGGTGTTAAGAGGAATGTCAAATGGAGGTCCTTGAATTGTTTCATTCAAAAGGATGGAGAGGCTGATTCGGCACGATCAAGTTGAGTGGGTTGTGGAATGCATGGTTCTTCCGGCTAGTCCAGTTGAAACGAAAAGGGACTATCCTCCAGACATCCAGTCTATACTCACCAAGAGGAGTAAGGTGTTTGTTGATTTACCTCCTGGGCCGCCTCCTGAAAGAGGAGTAGAGCATGTCATTAAACTTAAAGAAGGGGCCAAGCCAGTCATCACAACGCCATATCGGTATCCTAAGAAGCAGAAGGATGAGATTCGAGAAGAACATAAAAGAACTCTTGGAGATGGGTTTCATTCGCCCAAGCAAGAGTCCCTTCGCTTCAGCTGTAGTCCTTGTGAAGAAGAAGGATGGCACCATCTACATGTGTGTGGATTATCGTGCCTTGAATCAAAGCACCATAAAGAATCGGTATCCTATTCCTCGAATTGATGAGCTCATTGATGAGCTACATGGTGCCAAATTCTTTTCAAAAATTGATTTGAGGTCGGGCTACTATCAAATCCAGATGAGAGGTTCAGATGTCGAGAAGATGGCATTCAGATGCCACTATGGACACTTCGAGTTCCTAGTCATGCCTTTTGGGTTGACTAATGCTCCAGCCACTTTTCAATCTTGCATGAACAGAGTTTTCCAGAAATAGTTGAGGAAATTTGTGTTGATTTTCTTTGATGATATTCTCATTTTCAGCAAGACTTGGGAAGAACATCTCAAGCACTTGGAGGAAGTGCTTAGCATTCTTGAATCAGAGAGTTTGTTTGCAAAGAGTCCAAATGTGAATTTGGAATGAAGGAGCTGCTCTACCTTGGTCATATAATCAGCGTTGAAGGAGTGAAGGTTGATCCTAAAAAGATCAAAGCAATAGTTGATTGGCCACCTCCAGAAAACTTGACTCATTTGAAGGGATTCTTGGGTCTTTGTGGCTTCTACAGAAGGTTCATGAAGGGGTACTCTCAAAGTGCTGCTCCCCTTACTGACCTCAATAAAAAGGGGGCTTTCATGTGGTCAGAAAAGGCTCAAAGTGTTTTTGATAAGTTCAAGAAAATCATGAGTTCTTGTCCAGTGTTGGCCATACCAGATTTCTCCAAGCCTTTCGAGTTGCAATGTGATGCATCAAGAGAAGGAGTTGGTGTTGTTTTGATGCAGGACAAACATCCCATTGTGTTTGAAAGTAGAAAACTAAGGGGTGTCGAAAGGACCTATTCTATCTACGACAAAGAAATGCTTGCAATCATGCATGCATTATCCAAGTTCAGACAATATCTAGTGGGGAGCAAATTCATGGTTAAAATTGATCAGAATAGTCTCAAGCACTTCATGCATCAGAAGGACTTGAATGAAAGACAATAGAAGTGGGTGAGTAAGCTTCAAGCTTATGATTTTGACATTGAGTATGTCAAAGGGAAGAACAACATTGTGGCTGATGCTTTATCCAGAAGACCTCATTTGAGCTCATTGTGTGAGCTTACTACTGATTGGAAGGAGATGTTGCTTGCTGATTATGCCAAAAATTAGTTTGCAACCAGCATCATTGAAGGTACTTTCCATGATGAAAGGTACAAGGTAATTGATGGTTTGATACATTACAAGGGGAGGATCTTTTTGGTTGGCTAATTCCAAACTTAAAAAGAAGATTTTGATGACTTTCCATGACATCCCACTTGCTAGTCATCAAGGCTACTTCAAAACATATAGGCAGATTCGAGAAAGGTTTTCTTGGAAAGGGTTGAAAGAGGAAGTTTAACGTTACATCAAGGAGTGTAGCACTTGTCAAATGAACAAAAATGAGCACTCTCTTCCAGCTAGTCTACTGCAGCCACATCCCATTCCTAATCAAAAATGGAAAAGCATCTCGATGGATTTCATCACGGGATTGCCTAAGGCTCAAGGAAAAGATTGTATCTATGTTGTAGTGGATAGATTGACAAAATTTGCTCATTTATTTGCCATTACCAGCTTATTTTCAGTAGCTCAAGTTGTAGATCTATTTTTCCATGAAGTGTTTAGATTGCATGGGTTGCCGAAAAACATTGTAAGTGATAGGGACAACAAGTTCCTAAGCACCTTTTGGCAAGAATTTTTCAGGATGAGTGGTACAGTGCTTACTCCAAGCACTAGCTATCACCCTCAAATAGACGGTCAAACTAAGATAGTGAACAAATTGTTGGAGGGCTATCTTAGAAATTATGTTTCAGAGCAGCAAAGAGCATGGGTGAAATGGCTCCACATTGGGGAGTATTGCTACAATTCATCCTTCCACATGTCTATAAGGATGTCTCTGTTCATGGCTCTCTATGGTTATGAGGCCCCTAGCTTTGCTGATTTGGTGTTTGGTGACAGCAAAGCACCTCAAGCCAAGGATTGGTTGCAGTAAAGTCAAGATATTTTAAAGTCCTTGAAGAACAACTTTCAAATAGCACAAAATCAACAGAAGATGTACACTAATCAACAACATGTTGAGTGTTCATTTGAGGTTGGTGATATGGTTTATCTTCGACTTCAACCTTACAGACAGTCTACACTCAAGAAGAGTGGAGCTAAGAAGCTAAAACCTTGCTTATATGGGCCATTCAAAGTTGTCAAAAAGGTTGGAGCAGTGGCTTATGAGTTGGAACTACCATCGAGTAGTAAGGTCCACGACGTCTTCCATGTGTCTCGCCTCAAAAAGGCACTTGGACACAATGTTGTTGCTTCATCACAGTTGCCTCCTTTAGATGAAGAAGGGCAGTTGACCTTGATTCCAAAAGAGATTATTGATTCAAGAGAGCATTCTTTGAGGAGGAGGACAATCAAAGAATACTTGGTGAAGTGGAAGAATTTACCCTTGGAGGATGCTACTTGGGAGAATGAGAAGATTCTATAGCATCCAAACTTGCGATTGCTTGAGGGCAAGCAATCTTGGGGAGGGCGGACTATAATGTCCCCTTCTCAAATGTGATCATTGCAGTTGACCGTTGGCCTATTCTGGAGACCCGTAGGCTACTCAGATGGTAAAATTAGTGTTTCCTAATTTTGAGGAGGTTCTTGCTTGAAGTTTGAAAATCAGATTGTGGATTCTTTCTGGGTTTCTAGAGAGCTTCACGGTGGTATGGTCAGTTTGGCATTCTGAGCAACTTCATGAATTTACTATTTTTAGTAAATTCTATTTTTCGCAGTGGACAGGTTGGATTCAGTTCAGTTGGTCTTCTTCTTCAGTTGGTTCAGCTGGCACTTCTATTTTTGGCCCTTGGGTGCATTTTCTTGGAGAGATAAGTATTTTCACATTATAATATTATATTTTAATATTATAACACCCCTTTTCCTAGCATGACAACTTTATGTTGTTTTTAAAAAGGGGACTTAATGGGTCTATGCTTCATTGAGAGATAAATTATATTTTTAAAGTCAAATATTGGGCTAAGTGAAAGGGATGCCTACTTGAGGAGATTGACTTTTATTTAAAAAAGTGAAATATTTCATTAAGGGAAAAAAGGATGCCATCTTTTGGAGGGAAAGGTTGAATTCAAAATTAGGGTTTTGGGTGCCCTTTTGAAGCTTCTATATGGTTCTCTTCATGTCTTTATATTCAGGCCTCAGCTCTTCATTTGGGATCTTTTGTCTACTACACCGTTATGCTGCTGAATTATCTTCAGGCACTCGCTTCGAGGAAAGCACACCTCCTAGCAATGGCTCATCTTCTTGCTTGAAAGATAGCAACTAGTTAACAGTTAGCTTGTAATAGGTTTGATTTTCCTTTTAGTTGAGTGGTTTGAATTTTGGAGTTCTAGTTTGTATTTTCTGTCATATTTTTGATGTTACTGAATGTCATTGAGCAATGTATGATTTGCTCATAGCACATGAAATAAAAATGCTATCGTTCTGGGTATTGAATCTATCTATTTGTCTATGAAGGGCGACCATTATAGCTCATTTCTAGATTTTATTAGCGTGTCTTTGATTTTACAGAGAAAAATCGCCCTTGCAACTGGGCTGTACCATTTTGGAGTTGCATTGAAATTCGTGAAAAATAAATAAGGGTTATTTTGGGTGGTTTTAGGAATGCATCTTGGGTGCCATAATCATTAGAGTAATCTACATTTGGTTTCACGTCAATAGGGTGAGTTTTAAGCAAGATACATGCATTCTAGTGAGTTACTTTGCTGCTGTTCTATGTAATTTCTATCAAAAACTGTCATATCAGATTTGAGAAAGTTTAGTAGTTGAGTGAGAAGTCATTATTTAAGGGGTTTTAGAGTATTGGAGAGGTTTCTTAAAAAGTTGCTACATTGAAAGCTTCTAATCTTGTGATTCTGGCAGGTACTCTAATACATTGTAAGCTGAACAGTAGTATTGTCAGCACTTCTCAATTCTTCTCTTTGATTTTATTGTAATTCCCACTAAATAAGTGGAAGAGGTTGGCTTGCCGCCTATTTACTTTCAGTTAAGTAGTTTAGGGACCCTCTGACCATATGCTCGCCATCACTCGGTGCCATTCTTGGTTAGGGTTACTTTTGCTCATTATGCATTGATCCTCTGACTATATGATCGTCTGCACAGGCACATTCTTGGTTAGAGTTCCCTTCAGTTTGCATTTGCATTATATGCTCTGACCAATGCTCACGCCTTGTCCACATCAAGATCCCGGCGTACATTCTGGTTAGAGTTACCTTCCACATCGTTTTGGTTTTGAGCTAACCTTAATGGGTGCGTGTTTCATTGTAATCTCATTGCAAAAAATAAAAATAAAAATTGGTGCGGTTCTTTACAAGAACCCATCTTTGCAACAAATAGTCATTCAATTCTTCACAGTCCCTATGTAGAAGGGTTTTTTGGTAGATATACATACCTACTAGCTAGCTGCTCATATTTTTCACATGCATTTTCATAAGGAGAACGGTTGCTCTGCTTCAGCCTTAGAACCCTTGTGACTCCCTTCCATGCTCACCAACAACCTTAAAAATGAGAATGTCAAAAATATAAATGTTATAAGCTTTTTGTGTTTTTCAAATTATATCACTTCATTGGAAAAAGAATTATGTTTTTTTAGCTTGGCTATATATTCTACATGGTTTCTATTTTCTCTAAATGATATTCAATTAATTCGCTCATATTTCCATAATGGGTTGTCAGTTATTTCATTCGGCTTCCTCTAAAATTTTTGTATTGTGAGAACATTAAAATGGCAAGATTTAGAAACCCTCAACACAAAAACACATAGATAGCTTTGCATTTCAAATGAAAACCCCTTTTCACAAATAAAACCCTTTATTTTACCATCAATGAAAACCTATCTTTGCAATGAATAGTCATTCAATTCTTAACAATTCCTAACCAAAATGGAAAAATGACTTATATTTCTAGCATATAGATATATATACTATATATATACCTGCTAGCTAGCTACCTACACCCATCAAATGTGTTTTTGTAGAGAGAGTGGTTGCTTCACTTCAGCCTCTAAATGCCTACAACTCCCTTGCATGCTCTTGAGAAACCTCCAAAATGGTGATGTTTTGGGATTTTTTCTATTCCAAATTATTATTTAGAAGTGGATAGATTTTTGGTTTTTTGTGCATTCCAAATTATGATTTTGAATACCCTCTAATGCTACCTCATTTTATTGGTGACATGAGAGATTTTAGAAATCCAAATGAAATGTACCTAAATGTCTATTAGCTTGGTCTATCAAGTCTTTCTATTGGTGTGTTTTGTCTAGTGCGTGGGATGGGGAATGGGTGTTATGTTATAATGTTACATACATAGGATTTTTTTTTTGAGAGATTAGCTTCTCCCATATACAATTGCCTCTCTTATTAATTTGATTCGATTATTTAAGGTATGGGGAAATTACAAGAATGGGGGATGGTTATTTTGTTGAATGGAAAAGAAAGAGGGAAGCCACTGTACAAAGTCATTTTTTAAAGAATATATTTATTACCTACAATTGGTAACTCAAAAGACACCTCTTGTCATTCAATTAATAATTCTGGGTGTTTATAGGATATTTTGCAATCAAAAAATAAAAATCTTCTTTCTTGATATGCTCAATAAAATTCTTATGAAGTTTAAAGTTGACCATTGGGGGTGGAGTTTTAGACCTAGAATATGGAGATCAATGACAAGGACATCAAGGGCTAAATTTGGGATAGTTCTAGTTAGGAAAGGTTCAAGGCTATCACCCTTGATTATTATAGAGGTGCTATGTATGACCATTGGCTTCAAGAGCTCAAGAGAAGACAAAGGCCAAAGGCTACTATGGAGGTTATGTATGAAGCATTTCTTCATCATTGATGGCACACCATTCTTTATATCTGTTGATGGTGTTTTTATGCACTTCTCAACACAGGCAGTCTGTAGGTGCACTACCTCTCTTGAAAGACAATCTTCCACAATCAGATTGCAGAACACTATCCCAAGGTCTCTCGGATGTCAGGTCATGACAATGCTTAGATACGTCAGTAGTTGATGTGATTTGCTGGAATCACAAGGCGGTCTTACAGAAATACAAAGTGTGGATACAAAGCATGAAGTCGGATTTTAAAAAGGAGTTCTTAGGATAAAGGCAATTATGTGTTGGCTGTAGGTTCAAACAGCAATCTTGAACTCCATCTAGTTGTTAGATTTGGCTTTACAATGTGCAATGAACCTTGGTATTTTTCAGTTTCTAAAAAAAAAATGAAAAAGGGCGAAGGGAAGGAGAAGTTCCTAAGTCTGAAGCTTGCTGCGAACAGTGACAATGGAGTTCCTGCAATGGAAAATCCTTCAAAAAAAATCCCATTTAACCAAGGATTTGATAGTATCATGGAAATTGTGCTATCTCCTAAGGGCTGCAGATATTTCATCCTTCATCCACCATATACATGCATGAATTAAAGATAAATGTTTGGGGCAGCTTCAAATCAAGTCCAGGCTAACTTTGCACAGCTATCTACCTTCAGCAAACAGTAAAAAGTATGGACTAAGGGATCATCAACAATGCAGGAATTTTCATAAACACCAAACAACATTCCTCAGATTCAACTAAATACAGTAAACATCTAACTAAACAGCCACAAGATCTAAACTAAACATCTGAACTTGGAGAAATGAATCAAATGGCAAGAGAGAAATCAAGGAAATACACCAAGTCAATGATATTTCTTATAAATTTCTGCAACATGCCTTTACAACAACTCAACTCTCTCTTTTACAAATGAGGGGAGTGCTCTATTTATAGTTTTCCAAAATTCAAATGAATGGCCAAGATTCATTACAATTGTGTGGCCAAGATTCATTACAAAATAGGGTTTCACCTACCCCCAAATAGATTTACAATTTAAAAACATCTTTTGTCCCTTCCCTATTTTGTCATCTAGTGGATGACACTATTGCTCTTTTGTCCTGTAGCCAATTGTTGTCCTCTTGGTTGTAGCTATTCTTCAGGGAGGTCTTCTTCCTTGGTTGGGCTGTCCTCTTGCTCCTCAGAGGCTGCATATTCTATATACTTGAGGAAGACCGCTTGGAGCTAGTTGATCTCGAGGATCTCGCATCTCAATGCCTGGTAGCTCCATTCTTTGGCATTCTCTTCCAGCCGCTTCTAGTCCTCGTCATACTTGGAGCCTTGGTCTCTGAAAAGCTCTGATCGATCGAAGGTATGGGCAGCAAAACTTAGGAATTCTGTGGTGATTTCTCTGGCTAACCTGTCCTTCATCTTCTCTTCAAAGTATGGCTTGACCTTTTCTGCCTCCATTTGTACCATGGGTATATCATAGCCCGTCATCGGCTTGAGATACTCAGCGCATTCTGCCCGGATCTCCTTGATCCATTCAATATCGAGATCCACCCTGCTCTGGATTTGCTCCAACCTCTCCTTCCAGTTGATGAGGTCTCTTCGCCACACATCCACCAGCTAATGATCCTCTTTCTTCAGCTCTAGCTTCTCTTCCCATGTGTTCTCTGGCGTCTGAAGAATGGCTTCAATTCTTGGGAAGGTGGAATCATAGATCGTAGGGAAGTTGGTGTAGAGTTTCTTCGTTCCTTCCAGGGATTGGATCAAATCCAAGAACTTATTGGCTATCTGCATAGCCCTGCTGATTCCCATGTTTTTGACATATGCAACCTGTCAAAACCAATCCTTAGTTGTCTTCTCTAAGTTCTTCCTCCTCTCTAGTTTATCTATATGTTCTTTGGAGAGCAGTTGAGGTGCGGATGTGGAGGTAGTGGGTAGGTCATCCACTAAGGACCACTGCTGAATATAATTGGTCAGGGCAGCAACCTGTGCCTTGAGCTCATCCTTGGTGACCTTGTCTTGTTTGATCAAGTGCACTACCGTGGCCACCGACTCTTCCAGATGTTCAACCTTCTGCTCTCTAGTCGCTGTCCCTAGGTCAATGGTGGAGACACTGTAGCTCACCCCGGTTTGGCCGACAGTTGGTGTTGCTATTTGTGTTGCTTGGGAGCTAGAAGCATCCATGGTTATCTTGGAACGGACCTTAGGCTTCTTCTCCTTCTTTGTCGTTGTCAAGGATCAAGCCAAGATTGCTTCCAATCTTGCCCTCGGGTTCTTCAGTACTGGGATAGCCCTCTCCAATTGTTTCTCCAACCAGTCGGGTATGGCAGAGTCATTCTTGGGTGCATCATGGCTGCACTCACCCTTTTCAATTATAGGCAAGACTTCTGGCTCCTTTTCCTTTTGAGGCTCTTCCTTCTCCGTGGTGGCCTCCTTCTCCTCTTCGTCGGAGTCACGATAAAACACAAGGCGCTTGGCAGGTAGCCTGGTGGACAATATCCGGGTGGGACTATCCCCCTTCGTTGTCTCCTCTTCCTTCTTCTCTTCCACAGCCTCGGCCTTGGGGCTCTTGACGGCATGAGTTTCAGCCTCGGTGATATCCTTTTTAGGCTGCTCCTCCTGTGGCTGTCCCTCTTCATTATGTGGTGGCTATTCTACCTCTTCCCCAACATCCTTTGGCTGCTGAGCCGACTCCTCCTCAAGGTCCTCATCAAATGTTTGGATGATCTTCTTGTCCCCTGAGCCATCCTCTTCATCTCCACTCTCGGAAGAGCCTGCCTCTTCTTCCTCATAAGCCATCCTGTCAATGGTCCTGTCTTCGTACTCGGGGTGCTCGTAATAATCATCAGCCTCCTCCTCTATGGGCTTCGAGGCTTCCCGTTCCTGCTCCTCCAACTTCTCTGAGATTTGCATTGTGGCCTCCATACCTGGTGGCCCAGTTGGCGGTTGTGAAGGTTGAGCTGTTGTGAGGGCTTGCGCGAGGGCTGCTTGGAGAGCAGGATCCATTAGGATTTGTGAGAGCTCAAGAGGAGGACTCTGCAGGTGTCACGTAATAGCCTCGGGTACAGTGGAAAGGGGAACCGGCAATGCTATTGTTGCCAGAGGCAGGGAAGTGATGGGCGACATGGCAGCAGAAGAGGAAGGGCGAGAGGTCATGCCAGAAGAGGAGTCGACGTCAATTATTGTCCCAGCCGGGGGTGAGGGAGCTAGATGGACAGAGATATCCACCGGCAGCAGAGATGAGGCGACCATAGCCTGAGAGGCGGGTGGTGCGCCAGGAGGGGCAGGAAGAAGCAAGGTGGGCTGCACTTCAGTTGTTGCCATTGTCTGCTTGAGCCTCTTGGGAGATGAGCCTGCCGTGTCTTCCTTTGCTTGCTCCGTGGGGTCGCAGATTGTGCTGTTTCTGTTCCCTTTCTCTTTTGAGACCTGGTGACTGTGGGAAACTTGGAAGTCTCACCAGCTGATGTGGTGGTAGCAACGTCCTCCATGACACCGGGTTTGCTCTTGAGCACCTCATACGTTAGGACCACTCCTTGTCACTTGAGTTGCACCACCTGTGCATCGAACCACTCCTTAGTGCACGTTATGATTAGCTCGGTGATAGTATCTAGGTCATCGACCTCTTGCTCGTCCCAGTCAATGGAGGAGATTGCCAAGTTGGCCACCGCAGGGTACCTTGTGTGCATTATCGTGGACTCGTCCTCCTCGAGCTGGTCTGGCACTTGGAGCAGTTGCACCCTCCTTAAGAACTGCACGGTCATGCACATGTAATGCCTCATGCGCACCTCTTTATCATCTTTACAATCCGCTCAGAAGTCTTCAACATGGTATTTGTGGGCGTATGTCGTCCCTAGTGCCTTCCTTACATGACCATGAGGGTCCATTCGTGGGCGAGCCGTGTACCAATCAAAATTATATTCTTTGAGTTCCTTTTCAGAATTGCCAGCACATTGGGAAGTCTGCAGTCGATACAGGCCCTGGCTAAGGGTCATGGGATAGGGGATCCCTGCTACGTGCTTGTTCCCGAAGACTGTTTGGATGTGTTGGAGCTACCGGGAAAGTTCCAGGAGAATAATCCTGTCGTTCGGGTACCTCGACAATTTGTTTGGCCTCTCCATGAAACCCTAAGCTTGGACGTAGGTGAACTTGGGGAACTGGATATACAGGAAGGCATACTCTTTCAGGAGCGCCCTGGCACTGTGGGAAACCCTCCTATCGAAGTTTCCTGCGATCAACCTGATGATGTAGCCATTGAAGGCGTCGTTGACCCGGCAGTACTCCTTCTTGAAGTTGCGGTACTGGAGCTGAGGGTACTTGCCATATGGCTTGAGCCCTCGCCTATGTCCCTGATCCGGTGCCACGAATAGCCCACTGTATTGCCTCTGACCTGCCAGGGAGTACACTAGGTAGGATGTCATGTAGAACTTGGAACTTTTCTTGACGTTCACAAACTACTCATGGAAGCAGTTGCTGATGATGCCTCCCCAGTCGAATGAGGTCTTAGTGTTCACGTCCTAATTCCCTCGCAGGATCTGCTCAATGCAATATGCCATCCACTCTTGGAAGTAGGCAGCCGTTGGGAGACCCATGACCGTGCTCAGCATAGTTACCAGGTCGTGATAGTCTTTGTGGAAGTCGCTGCGGAATAGCTCTTGGGGAACCTTTGCAGTGCTACCTCGTCTCTCCTTAAGCTAGTAGAGGTTAATGGACTTCTTGCACCCTAACGGACTGTCATCCCATGCCGCCTGGCATTGTTCCAAAGTGGCGACCTCCATATGTGGGAACATGGGGATGTGAAATGTTTTGGTGAATCCCTCTGGTGACATGTCGGCAAGAACGTTCCCTTCCTTGTCCACGATTGTTCAGGTGTTCGCTTGGTAGGCTTCTCGGCAAGCCATTACTAGTTCGGGTGCTATTAGAGAGGGAGGGAAGCCGACAGCTTTGGCGATTCTGCTCTGCCTTATCAGTCTAGCGTTCTTCGTGGTAGGGTTAACCTTGACCCTTTGAGTGAACTCGTCTATGTTCACTTGACCGATGTTTGTATTTGAAATTTCCTTCCAATCTGTTGAGACCTTTGACTTGAGCGGCTCACCCTGAAACTAGAACTTCATCTGATCCTTATCTTCTTTTCCCCGAGCGGCTCTCCCTGATTTCTTGCCCTTATCCTTTTTAGCGGAGGTCCCTGAAGTGCTTGCAGCTGATTCCATATATCCTGCGAGCAAAGGGCGAAGTCAGCACAACAAAACATCAAAAGTGTTAATGTTAGTCCATATTTTGAGCATATCGTCTAAATAACCATTCAAATATATCATAAATTTTATCCTCAGATGATATCAATTTCATTTCAGGGCATTTGGTCAATCTAGGCCTGGAGGGCCGGACTTCCCTAGCAAGAATGCTGCCAAGAAGGGAGAAAGTGACCGAAAGCTCCCGGAGACCCCCCTTAGCTAAATTTCAATGTTCTGAAAGGCTCATGATGGAGAAGGGCGAATTTTAGGACATGGGTCAAAGTCAAATAGTGGATTTGAGCTTGTTTGGATCGATTAAAGAAGCTTCGGAGGTTTCAAGCCTGAAGGCAGGCAGGAGAAGGCAGCTGGCAATTGCGGACGGCAGACGGAAGTCTGGCGACGGAAGTCCGAGGTGTGGGGTCCAGGCGGTGAAAGGATAGCCAGCATGAGATATTGAATTTAGGCCAGGCGGCATTCGGAACTCCAGGGCCCGGCGGCCGGGGGGACGCAGCGCGAAGGCCGCCGTGAAGTTTTGGCTATGGTTTGGTCGGTGGCGGCGAAGGGCGGCTGGGACCGGGGGGCGAAAAGATGGGAGAGGTTCACCGTTAGAAGATATGCATATTGTTCAGCTGTGACGGCGAGGAGATGCCTGGGGTCCGTCCCCCGGGAGGATGGAAGGTGTTCCACGAACTTCCGAACATGGAAGTCTGGGAGGCCGGGCCTGGAGGGCCAAAAGCAATGGCATCAAAAGAAGACGGTGTCGGCGAAGAAGCCCGCAGGGTCCA
Source organism: Sequoia sempervirens (assembly GCA_007258455.2). NCBI lineage: Eukaryota > Viridiplantae > Streptophyta > Pinopsida > Cupressales > Cupressaceae > Sequoia > Sequoia sempervirens. Next base: position 370,332,600 of record VDFB02000015.1, on the reverse strand, counting down.
AGGACCAGGAAGAATAGCAGTGTTGGTCGCTAATGTGCGGCGAAAGGTCAACGAAAATCTGAGGGAGGAGATCCGACGGATCGGGCCCGAAGGGCAGATTTTCCGCTAGGAGGATTCAATGTTTATTTCAACAGTGGAGGCGGGCAGCGAAGGCTGACATCGGGCCTGGGATCCTCGACAACCCTGCACCAAGAACAACCGCGACAGAGAAAAGTCCCGAATCGGTGGCGAGGGCCATTCCAAGGGGTTTGGGAGATTTCGAAGACATGGGTAAAGGGCGCCACAGGGTGTTCTTCAATTTTATGCATTTTTAATTAATTGTTCAATTAACGAAATCCCTAAAAATGATAAAAAATGATGGGAGGGCAAACGGGGATGGGCTACCTCGAAAACGCTGAGCGAGGAGGCGCGAGATTCACCGGGGATTGACGGAGTGTGGTCGATTGTCGAGGATCACGATATAGTTAAAGGCAGTGGGCTCCAAATCGCTCGTGTAATTTCGCTCCAATTCTCAAATGTGAAAATCGCATTGGCGGGTCGGGCATTATATACCCCGGCCGCCATTAATGCTGCAATAAATACTGGTACGGCCGCGCCAAAAAGTTGGTGAAATTCAAATTGAGTCGGCGGTGGCAGCGGAGACTTCGGGGCCCGGAGGCCGGAAGGACGCGAGGCGATGGCCGCCGCGAGATTTTTGCTTTGATTGGGCGACGGCGGCGACGAGATGCTCAGGGCCCGGAGGTCGGGGAGCCGTCGGGAGTTCGTCGCCGAAGACCTCTTCGCACTGCGTGGGTGACGGCGGCGGCAAGCATCACCCCGAGGCTCAAGGGGCGGGCTGCTGCCGAAGAGTCACCGTCGCAGACGGCGATCCCAGGACGGAAGTCCGGGTGCAAACTTCATGGGACCGGGGCCTGAAGGGTTTGGCGCTGCCTGGGAAATCTCCGACGAAGTGCAAACGGAAAATGGTAGGGCGGGCCCCGAGGGGCGGAAAGACGCTTGAGGAATTCCGCAAAGGGCGGCAAGCGCAAAGGGGAAACCCGAAAGGGGAACTCCAGAGGCCCGGGCCCGGAGGGGCTGAGGGCCGTCGCAAAGTCCAAGATGCCAAAGGAACCTACAAGGCCCCGGAGGGCAGCAAAAGACCAAAAGCGAAGGCATGATCGATTTGTGATGAAACTTTAGAGTGACATCCACCGTGCAAAACATCAAAAAAGAGGGGCACGCAAAATGAGGCTACCCCAAAAGACCCAACAAGGCGAAAGAAAAGAAGGTCCCCATTCCAAACAGGGCATGTGTGCTAAGGGAACAACAAATTGTGACTCCACTGGAGAACGCTCTGGAGCGTTATAGGGATAAATATTCATTCAGGACCCAGAATCGCTGGTTTCACAGATCAGGAGCGGCTTCCAAGGATGAACTCGGGAGAACGAGATCCTTAATTAGGTCAGCTTACATGACATCTTGAAAGTGTGTGTGAAGTGAGTTCTTTCCTTTCCTAGGGATAGTAACCAGGGTTATCACTTCAGCCGAGTGAGCTACATAAGTTTCCTAACACCAAAAGTAACCTGGACATTGCCCCGCTGCTAGTCAGGCATCTATAGCCCCAACGAAGTTGTCGCTACAATCTCATGGATATTGCTCTACTGCCGGCTGGGCGTCCATAGCCCCGGTAGAGTTACCCAAACACCCATACGGTCATTCATTTCCTTTTTCAGAGTTTTCTTTTTTTTCTCTCTCTTTCTTTTTTACTTTGATATTTCATTTTCTCTTTTGCCATTTAGTTTGACTGGGTAAGCATTGAAGCCTATAGTGGTTTTGAGACTGCAGTGGTCACTGGAGTAGACTTAAGATTTTTGACTCACTAAGGTGTCATAATAACCATAGTATGGTCCTTTAGAATTTATTATTATGTAATTTGTGTGAGATCTGAGATGCGGGTAAGAAGATCTGGCGAAGGGGCAAGTTCTGAGTAGAGTTCAGACAAGGAAATCATTCGCAGATAGCTCTGCAAAGACCGATAGTCTAGAGTTAATGTTTAGCCAGAGAACACAAAGAACGGACAGCAGAGTGAGCTGCTTGTTAGGCGAGCATGGCCACCGCAAAGGAGCGGGAAACCTCTTTCGACAACAAAACTGCCAGGAGGGAGAAAGCAAAAGGCGACGCAAACAGAAAACAAACAAGCAAGAAAGCAACTAATCTAACCTATGCCTGAAAAGGGCCAAGCCAAAGCTTGTCGAATTTCTTGTGTCCCCCTTTCTTCTCATGGGCCTTGTCCCAATATAAAACCAAATCTATGATTCTAAAGGCCTTGATTTTGGCTCGGCAGTCAAACCATCTCTTAACTACGCCCTGATGTTTGGCAAAATTTTCTATTGCGCGGTTTCGGACTTCCTCTAAATGCAAAAGCTCAGCTAATCGAGCTTCCCTACGATCTCCTCCATAAAAATCGTTGATGAACTGAAGAGTAGGAATCTTTAGGTGGATGGGGAATATAAGCTCTAGGCCATAGACGAGGTGGAATGGAGAATCGCCAAGGGCAGCCTTGTGGCAGGTGCAATTAGCCCATAGGGCGAAACAGAGCTGGGTATGCCAGTCCTTGGGATTCCTATCTAGCAACTTCTTAATCACAGTAATCAAATTCTTATTTGTGGATTTGGCAAGGCCATTGCCCTGAGGGTAGTAATTGGATGAGAATTTGAGGGCAACCCCATAGTCAAACGCCCAGCTAGCAAATTTTAATGAAGCAAAGGCAGGTCCATTATCACATACCAAAGCATACGAACAACCAAAGTGATTTAAAATGAAACTTTCTAAGAAATCAGTAACTACTTCAGTTGTGCATTGCTTACATACTATTGCTTTCGTCCATCTAGTACAATAATCAGTAGTGGTAAGAATGTATCTGTGTCCCACAGATGATGGAGTGCTTACCGGACCGATCACTGATACATTTTGACATTTTTTTCGACGGCAGGTCGTCGGAATTCCGACGACCTGCCGTCAAAAAAAATGTCAAAATGTATCAGTGGATGAAGTCGAGACCCCATTGCGCAAAAGGCCTTACCTCCAGGATGGACTGCAGTGGGATAGCAGCATTCCTCTCCCTGGTGGCAGCGGTCTGGCACGTGTGACAGGAGCGAACATGGCAATGGGCATCCTTGAAGACGGTTGGCCAATAATACCCTGCCCTTAATATCTGATGCGTCGTAGAAGAACCCGAGCCATGGCCCGTACCAAATTTATTGTGAAACTCCCTTAGAACGCGTTCTGCTTCTTCTTTGCCAAGGCATCTTAGATAAATACCTTCATGATTTTTCTTGTAGAGAATGGAACCCTGTAACATGAAGCCATTACTTTTCAATCTCAGGGCCCTCTTCTGGACTCCTTCCAGGTGCGGCGGACACTTATGATTCAGTAGGTAGTACACGACATCTTGGTACCATTATCCCGGGGAGACATCTTCAAGCTAGTATTACTGTACCGTGAGTTCAGGTCCAGCCTTTGCCGCTGTTTTGGCAATCATACGTGTGAGTGCCTGCCCTCTCACTAATTTCATCAGTTGGATTTCCATATCATACTCTTGTAGCAAGGTGACCCACTTATCTCTTCGTTCACCCAATTCATTTTGCATTAGCAGCATCTTAACTGCTGGGTCGGGGACAATGGCAAACACCTTGTTGCGTAGAATGTAATGCCTGAATTTCTTCACTCCTCTGACGAGAGCGTACGTCTAGTTTTCTATGTTGTGGTAACACAATTCAAGATCTTTGAGGGGAGCACTCATGAAGGTGATCAGATGCTTGTTTCCTTCATCATCTTTCTGGGTCAACATGCTAGCACAAGAATGCTCTGAAGCGAATGAATAGATGTAAAATGGCTTCAGATAATCCGGGCTAACTAACACAGGTGCCTCAATGATGGCCCGCTTGATTTCTTCGAAGGATTGTTTGGCATCCTGCGTCCATTCCACTTTGGCATCTTGTTTGAGCATGGCATTGAGAGGTTTGACAATTTTTGCGAAACCTGTGATGAATTTCTAGACAAAGTTGATGTTTCTGAAGAAAGATTTTAATTCCTTCTTGCTACCCGGGGGCTGAATCTTGAGTAAGGACTCGATTCGCTCAGGATCAATGGAGATTCTTTGCCCCAAAATGATGTGCCCAAGCAGCCTGCCTTCAGTCACTCCAAAAATACACTTCTTGGGGTTTAGGGAAACCCTGAATTTTCTGCATCTTTGAAACACCTTGCATAAGTCAGAGACGTGATCACCCTGTTTCTTAGAGAATACAGTCAAATCATCCATATAGATGATTATGCATTTTCCAATTAAGTCCTTGAAGGCGATATCCATGGCGCGTTGGAAGGTGGGACCAGCGTTGATGAGCCCAAATGGCATTCTTCTATACGCGAACGTCCCCCACTTAATGGTGAACGCTGTCTTGTGACGATCCTCATATTGCACCATTACCTGATTATACCCAGAGTATCCATTGAGGAAGGACATCATCTGGGAGTCGTTGACGATTTGCAACACCTCATCTAGTGAAGGGACTGGATAGTTGTCTTTCTCTGAGGCACAATTTAGATTGCGAAAATCCACACACAACCTAATCTCGCCATTCTTTTTTCTGACCGGGACCAAGTTAGCTACCCATGTGGAATGCCTGACTGGGAAAATGATTCTTGCTGAGAGAAACTTTTGCACCTCCTTGTAAACAACGGGCTTCAGCAAGGCGTTGATAGGACGCTGCCGTTGGCGGAATGGCCTTACTTCAGTCTTAAGAGGGATGCTGTGTGTGATGACAGGGGTGTCATATGTTTTTAAATCTTCGTAGCTCCATGCCACCACATCATGGTATCTTCATAACACATCTGTGATCCCCTTCTTTTCTTCAGGTGTGCACACCTTGCAAATAAAGACATTTTTAGTCTCCTCGGCTGTTCCAAGGTTGCGAGCATTACACTAGTTATTTATAGCTTCCTTTTTTGTTTGCTGATTCTGATCCCTAATCTGTTCCAAATTGAATACGCATTCCAGCTGGACCATGCCCCTGGGGATTGTATTGGTCTTGAGATTGATAACCCCTTCTATATCTAGTTCGACCTCCTGTGGATCAGCTTCATCAATTATTTGGGCAGTGAAAATGTCAGAACTTGTGATGAACTGGAGGATATGCTTATCGTCATTGAAGACCTACAGGTGAGTAACATTATCCGGGACTGATGGCGTGGACGTAAGCTCAATAGTGAATTTCTTGAGCCCAGACAAAGAAAGGGGTTGTAGAGTACTGGTCGCTTGAGCCAGGGCATCAGCTATGCGATTCTGAACACGAGGGATCAATTGTATGTTGAATGCATCTAGGCCCTCTAAAAGATCCCAAACCTTGTGCCTGTAATTCGTGAGCCTCTGATCATGACATGAGTACAATTTCCTGATCTGCTTAACTACAAGTGCGGAATCGCCGAAGACTTGCAACACTTTCACATTTTTCTTCAAGGCCATAAGAAGGCCCATGACTATGGCCTCATATTATGCTACGTTATTAGTGCAATAAAACTACAACCGGTGGGCAGTGAGAAATGTCTTACCTATTGGGCTAATGAGTTCAATCCCTGCTCCAGCTCCTTGTCTTGACTTTGATCCATCAAATCAGAGCATCCAGCATGCCGAGGATTCCTTATCTTCAGGTCTGACTGAACTTCCGTTCCCTTTTGGCCAGATGGCGGGTCTTGTGATCTTAGGGGGGCTTTCTGGTTCGGGGCAATGATCAACAGGTGGCTCCGTTGGTGCCTCCTTGGGTGTTTCTGCCTGAGGAGTAGCTGCTTTCTTAATATACTCCACTACTGCCTGGCACAGGCAACAATCAAATTCAGAGTGGGCAGTGTTGTGGACCCTGCACCAGTTTGGCAATAAGAGGTCCTGAAAATTCATTCGAGCTCCTAGGTTGAGCTGATCCCTTACACACTTTTCCATGAACTCCTGGAAGCCACTGAGTAATCCCCAGTTGTCATCCTTATTCAGCTCATCATCAGCTTCTACCAATGTTTTTGTATCTGGGGGCATTTGTGTGGAACCTGTCGAGGGACTACACAACACCAGCAATACTTTATCTGCATGTTCTCCCTGAAGCTCAAGCTCATTTCAGTAGGTACAAGGGTGATAATTCCCTAAATCGGTCTCAGCGAACAACACCTCATTGAGGTTGTTGTATTACGTGATCATATACTTCATCCAGGGTTCACGGTCGATACAGATCTGATTTGGCAGCCCCTTCCATGGCAGCCACATGTGAGAAAGGTCTGTGGCGGTGTATCCATTCAGTGCCTTAGTGAATTCCATTCCTAAAATAATTCCATATGCATCAGGAATGTCTGCTACTTGGATATCAATGACCTATTGTATCTGTGGGTCCATAACAATTTGCATGGGGATGCGATTTATTTCACCCACGATGTTGATCTCTGTTTTGTCCAGCTGGGTCACCTTTCTCTTTGAAGGCATGGGGGTGATGCCGAGGGCCTTGCATACTGCCAAGGGCATGACATTGGCCGATGCTCCTGAATCAAGCAGGTAGTTATGTAAGTTCTTCCCAAAGATCCTAATGGTGGTCAGGAAAGGGGGAGTTTCCGGTCTCCCTTAGAGGATGCCCACAGGCATATCCATTTGAGCTACCTAACCCTTGTTCCTATCACTGGCCATGTCCTTGGTTTGCTTAAACTGCTGATCCTTGGGAGGCTATCTACTAGCCCTTTCTGGCTCCTTTTTTGATGTGTCTACTTGCCGACTAATTTACGGGCACATTGTTCTTTCTTCCAGCATTGCCTTGTATCTCTTATTCTTTCCTAGGCTTTTCAAAGGTTACCCTCTTTGTTAGGGTCTCTTGCATCGTGTTAGAGGATGGAGTCTCGTTCAGAACCCTAAAGAAAGCGTGCCTCTCGGTAGGAACCTTGAGTAATTCGAAGGCCGACAAACTAATTTTGACCCTTTTGAAATCTTCCACCACATATTCACCCATTTGCTCAATTTCGGAACTAAAGGCTTGGCCTATAGCAGAACTAGGGGTTTGGACCTTGGTTTGCCCAGGCGGATTTTGGTGTTGGCCTTGAGACTGACTTTGCGGCTAATTTTGGGATTGGTTCTTGTTAAGGTATTGGGCGGGTATGTGAGGAAGCCCAGGGTTATTGCTGGCATTTGGATCAGGCGGAGTGGTGAAAGTATTTGGTGGGGTAGAAGTTGTGAAGGGTCCGCCAGCTTGTCTATTCCTAAGAAAGTAGGGACTCGACCGTTTATGGAACATGTGGACCTCATCCACAAATGGTTCTTCTTCATCTACTGAACCATTGTCTACTGAATCAAAAAGTTGATCCAAAGCTTGTTCATTACTTACCTCTTGCGCTTTCTCGTCCTTAGTGGGAGTAGGCTCAGCTTCAGGCTCGTTGCGGTCGCCTCATGGAAACAACACCTGATTGACTACTAGACATGAGGAATCATATGGCTCGGACGGGACGATGTCTCTGCAGTTGGCATTGTCAACCGCATTTTTTACTTCTACCTAGAATATTTCAACAACCGTTTGGAACTTGGGACAATCCATCTCAGAATGCCTACTGGTTTTGTGAAGTCGACACCACCCGGACAAGGCCGTTTCAGCCAGATACACACCGCTAGATGTTTTGTCGTTGCTCGCCAGCTGATCGAAAGGTGTAGAGACACCGCCATTGTTGGGCCTAGTGTTCCACGTGCGATTTTGCCTCTGAGAAGGTCTTCTTTCTGTATTTTGATTGGAATTCTGCCCCCTCTCTTAATTTTTCTCGGAGGAAGTGCCTGCCTCATGATTATCTCTGTTGTCCCTATTGTCCCGGCTATCCTGATTGAGATTGGCCTAGAAATTTCACTGGGTGGTTTGCAACTGGTTATTCTGGTTCTTCAAATGTGTCATCTCCATGGACATTTTCCTGATCATCTCTGTTAGTTCCTCAAACTTTTCCTTCTTGGTCGCACCTCCAGGCGACGGGGCCAAATTTTGGAGAAAAGTGGGTGGGGCCGCCGACTGATTTCAATAGGCTGGAGGAAAGTCTGGTCCCGACAGGTACAATGGCACCTGGGGCTATTGGGAATACGCCTGCTGTTGCAGAGCAATCTGGGAATAATTGTACTACTGTTGGGGCTGCAAGTAGGAAGGCGCAGGAGGCGCGTAGTTTAATGGCTGCCCCGAATGCGGTACCATAGGCAACTAGGGTACCTGGTTCATAAGAGGGGTCTGATGAGCAAACGCCTGATTAAGCCCTTGAATCTGCATTGGGTGGGCTACCGGCCCCAAAGAGGGCAACGGGCCAGAGATATTTTTCCCCAAGTCCGCGCTAGTGACAACAACTTCTACATAGGTCGCCAGTAGGGTAGCAGGCGGTGGGCGCATCCTTTTCACCAAGGCGGACATGAGATTGTCCAGTGCCGCGTAGTAGACCAGGAGGGCCGCCGCATCATTATGGAGATATGGATCCTCAAGCCTCATGTGAGCCCAATGGAAGGGTTCATTGAAGGAGCCAATAGGTTCATTGACCTCCCTTCTGATAGACATGAACTGTTGGTAAAGCTCCGAGGGGTTAGCGGGAATCTTGTATTTCTACAGGAAGGCATTCTTCATCAAGTTCCATGAGGTAATGGACCCGCTCGGTAGGTTAATTTACCAATAAAAGGCCTCTTCTCCCAGTGAATGCAGAAAAAGGTGACATGCAACGTCCTGGTGGTCCACTTTCATTTCGGTGATCGCCGTTTTGAATATTTTGATATGCTCCTCAGCTGTTCTTTGCGGATCGTGCGGATGGAATGTCGAACAAAAGCCCTCCGGATTCCTGGGCATATCATTATAAGCAGCGAAATGTATCAGCGATGGATTATGCGCAAGCCAAGCCATGGGGGGAGGTGGAGGTGGCACTTGTTGTTGGAGAACAGGGATTTGGGACTGTATTGGCAATACAACCACAATGTGGGGTTGTCCTTGAGCTATGGCTGCCTAAACTGTGCCTTGGGTCGAAAGGGCCGGGAGAGGAGCGAACCCCTGGCTGCCGGAGATATGGGGTGTAAATGCTGTTTGAGGTGGTTGGGTAGAAGATGAGGGCCAGCCAAATGGAGGTGAGGGTGAAATGAGGGCGGATGGAATGGACGAACAGGAAGAGGCGGCGCTACTTCCTTGTGCTCGTTTTGCCCTCGTGGGAGGCTGTAATTCTCCAAATTCTCCTTTGTTTGGTGTTGATCGCAAAACTCTCTGAAATCTCTCCAGGGAGAATGATCCGATCCAATATAGCTTTACTTTATTCTTCAACTTAGTATTTTCGCCAAAGCCCTCCCTCTAGCGCTAGTTCTGTTGATGGTGTTTTTATGCACTTCTCAACACAAGCAGTGTGTAGGTGCACTACCTCTCTTGAAAGACAATCTTCCACAGTCGGATTGCAGAACACTATCCCAAGGTCTCTCGGATGTCAGGTCATGACAATGCTTAGATACCTCAGTAGTTGATGTGATTTGCTGGAATCACAAGGCGGTTTTACAGAAATACAAAGTGTGGATACAAAGCATGAAGTCGGATCAAGTCCACGCTAACTTTGCACAGCTATCTACCTTCAGCAAACAGCAAAAAGTATGGACTAAGGGATCATCAACAATGCAAGAATTTTCATAAACACCAAACAACATTCCTCAGATTCAACTAAATATAGTAAACAACTAACTAAACAGCCACAAGTTCTAAACTAAACATGTGAACTTGGAGAAGTGAATCAAATGGCAAGAGAGAAATCAAGGAAATACACCAAGTCAATGATATTTCTTTTAAATTTCTGTAGCATGCCTTTACAACAACTCAACTCTCTCTTTTACAAATGAGGGGAGTGCTCTATTTATATTTTTCCAAAAGTCAAATGAATGGCCAAGATTCATTACAATTGTGTGGCCAAGATTCATTACAAAATAGGGTTTCACCTACCCCCAAATAGATTTACAATTTAAAAACATCTTTTGTCCCTTCCCTATTTTGTCATCTAGTGGATGACACTATTGCTCTTTTGTCCTGTAGCCAATTGCTGTCCTCTTGGCTGTAGCTATTCTTCAGGGAGGTCTTCTTCCTTGGTTGGGTTGTCCTCTTGCTCCTCGGAGGCTGCGTGTTCTATATACTTGAGGATGACCGCTTGGAGCTTGTCGATCTCGAGGATCTCGCATCTCAATGCCTGGTAGCTCCATTCTTTAGCGTTCTCTTCCAGCCGCTTCCAGTCCTCGTCATACTTGGGGCCTTGGTCTCTGAAAAGCTTTGATCGATCGAAGGCACGGGTAGCAAAACTTAAGAATTCCATGGTGATTTCTCCGGTTGTCCCGTCCTTCATCTTCTCTTCAAAGTATGGCTTGACCTTTTCTGCCTCCATTTGTACCGTGGGCATATCATAGCCCGTCATCAGCTTGAGATACTCAGTACATTCTGCCCGGATCTCCTTGATCCATTCAATATCGAGATCCACCCTGCTCTAGATTTGCTCCAACCTCTCCTTCCGGTTGATGAGGTCTCTTTGCCACACATCCACCAGCCAATGATCCTCTTTCTTCAACTCTAGCTTCTCTTCCCATGTGTTCTCTGGCATCTGAAGAATGGCTTCAATTCTCGGGAAGGTGGAATCGTAGATCGCAGGGAAGTTGGTGTAGAGTTTCTTCGTTCCTTCCAGGGATTGGATCAAATCCAAGAACTTATTGGCTATCCGCACAGCCCTGCTGATTCCTATGTTTCTGACATATGCGACCCATCAGAACCAATCCTCAGTTTTCTTCTCTAAGTTCTTCCTCCTCTCCAGTTTATCTATCTGTTCTTTGGAGAGCAGTTGAGGTGCGACTGTGGAGGTAGTGGGCAGGTCATCCACTGAGGACCACTGCTGAATATAATCGGTCAGGGCAGCAACCTGCACCTTGAGCTCATCCTTGGTGACCTTGTCTTGTTTGATCAAGTGCACTACCATGGCCACCGACTCTTCCAGATGTTCAACCTTCTGCTCTCTAGTCGCTGTCCCTACGACGATGGTGGAGACACTGTAGCTCACCCCGGTTTGGCCGACAGTTGGTGTTGCTATTTGTGATGCTTAGGAGCCGGAAGCATCCATGGTTATCTTGGAACGAACCTTAGGCTTCTTCTCCTTCTTTGTCATTGTTAAGGATTGAGCCAAGATTTCTTCCAATCTTGCCCTCGGGTCCTTTAGTACTGGGGTAGCCCTCTCCAACTGTTTCTCCAACCAGTCAGGCATGGCAGATTCGTCTATGGGTGCATCATGGCTGCCCTCACCCTTTTCAGCTATAGGCAAGACTTTTGCCTCCTTTTCCTTTCGAGGCTCTTCCTTCTTCGTGGTGGCCTCCTCCTCCTCTTCATCAGAGTCACGATAAAACACGAGGCGCTTGGTGGGCAGCCTGGTGGACAATATCCGGGTGGGACTGTCCCCCTTCACTGTCTCCTCTTCCTTCTTCTCTTCCACAGCCTCGGCCTCAGGGCTCTAGACGGCATGAGTTTCGGCCTCGGTGATATCCTTTTTAGGCTGTTCCTCCTGCAGCTGTCCCTCTTCATTATGTGGTGCTTATTCTGCCTCTTCCCTAACATCCTTTGGCTACTGAGCCGACTCCTCCTCAAGGTCCTCATCAAATGTTTGGATGATCTTCTTATCACTTGAGCCATCCTCTTCATCTCCGCTCTCGGAAGAGCCTGCCTCTTCTTCCTCATAAGCCACCTGGTTGATGGTCCTGTGTTCATACTCGGGGTGCTCGTAATAATCATCAGCCTCCTCCTTTATGGGCTTCAAGGCTTCCCGTTCTTGCTCCTCCAACTTCTCTGATATTTGCATTGTGGCCTCCATAGTTGGCGGCCCGGTTGGCGGTTATGAAGGCTCAGCTGTTGTGAGGGCTTGGGCGAGGGCTGCTTGGAGAGTGGGACCCATTAGGATTTGTGAGAGCTCAGGAGGAAGGCTCTGCAAGTGCTGTGTAATAGCCTCGGGTACAGTGGAAAGGGGAACCGGCAATGCTATTGTTGCCAGAGGCAGGGAAGTGATGGGCAACATGGCAGTAGAAGAGGAAGGGGGAGAGGTCATGCCGGAAGAGGAGTCGACGTCAATTATTGTCCCAGCCGGGGGTGAGGGAGCCAGATGGACAGAGATATCCACCACCGGCGGAGATGAGGCGACCATAGCTTGAGAGGCGGGTGGTGCGCCAGGAGGGGAAGGAAGAAGCAAGGTGGGCTGCACTTCGGTTGTTGCCACTGTCTGCTTGAGCCTCTTGGGAGATGAGCCTCCTGTGTCTTTCTTTGCTTGCTCCGTGGGGTCCGTAGATTGTGTTGTTTCTGTTCCCTTTCTATTTTGAGACCTGGTGACTGGGGGAGACTTGGAAGTCTCACTAGCTGATGTGGTGGCAGAATCGTCCTCCGTGACACTGGGCTCGCTCTTGAGCGCCTCATACATTAGGACCACTCCTTGTCGCTTGAGTTGCGCCACCTGTGCATCGACCCACTCCTTAGTGCGCGTTATCATTGGCTGGGTGATAATATCCAGCTCATCAAACTCTTTCTCGTCCCACTTAATGGAGAGGATTTCCAAGTTGGCCACCGCAGGGTACCTTGTGTGCATTATCGTGGACTCGTCCTCCTCGAGCTGGTCTGGCACCTGGAGCAGTTGCACCCTCCTTAAGAACTACATGGTCATGCGCATGTAATGCATCATGCGCACCTCTTTATCATCTTTACAATCTGCCTAGAAGTCTTCAACATGGTATTTGTGGGCGTATGTCGGCCCCAGTGCCTTCCTTACATGACCATGAGGGTCCATTCGTGGGTGAGCTGTGTACCAATCAAAATTATATTCTTTGAGTTCCTTTTCAGAGTTGCCAGCACATTGGGAAGTCTACAGTCAATACAGGCCCTAGCCGAGGGTCATGGGATAGGGGATCCCTACTACATGCTTGTTCCCGAAGACTGTCTGGATGTGTTGGAGCTGCAGGGAAAGTTCCAGGAGAATAATCCTGTCATTCGGGTACCTCGGCAATTTGTTTGGCCTCTCCGTGAAACCCTGAGCTCAGATGTAGGTGAACTTGGGGAACTAGATATACAGGAAGGCATACTCTTTCAGGAGTGCCCTGGCACTATGGGAAACCCTCCTCTTGAAGTCTCCTGCAATCAACCTGATGATGTGGCCAGTGAAGGCGTCGTGGACCCGGCAGTACTCCTTCTTGAAGTTGTGGTACTAGAGCTAAGGGTACTTGCCATACGGCTTGAGCCCTCGCCTATGTCCCTGATCCGGTGCCATGAATAGCCTATTGTATTACCTCTGACCTGCCAGGGAGTACACCAGGTAGGATGTCATGTAGAACTTGGAACTTTTCTTGACGTTCACAAACTACTCGTGGAAGCAGTTGCTGATGATGCCTCCCCAGTCGAATGAGGTCTTAGTGTTCACATCCTCATTCCCTCACAGGATCTGCTCAATGTAATATGCCATCCACTCTTGGAAGTAGGCTACCGCTGGGAGACCCATGACCCTGCTCAGCATAGTTACCAGGTCGTGATAGTCTTCGTGGAAGTCACTGCGGAACAGCTCTTGGGGAACCTTTGCAGCACTTCCCCATCCCTCCTTAAGCCAGTAGAGGTTAATGGACTTCTTGCACCCTAACGGACTGGCATCCCACGCTGCCTAGCACTGTTCCAAAGTGGGGACCTCCATATGTGGGAACGTGGGGATGTGAAATGTTTTGGTGATTCCCTTCGGCGACATGTTGGCGAGAACGTTCCCTTCCTTGTCCACAATCATTTGGGTGTCCGCTTGGTAGGCTTCTCGGTAAGCCATTACTTGTTCGGGTGCTATTAGAGAGGGAGGGAAGCCGACAAATTTGGCGATTCCACTCTGCCTTATTAGTCTGGCGTTCTTCGTGGTAGGGTTGACCTTGACCCTTTGAGTGAACTCATCTATGTTCACTTGACTGATGTTTGTATCTAAAATTTACTTCCAATCTATTGAGACCTTTGACTTGAGCAGCTCAACTTTTAGTTTCATCTGATCCTTATCTTCTTTTCCCCGAGCGGCTCTCCTTGATTTCTTGCCCTTATCCTTTTCGGTGGAGGCCCCTGAAGTGCCTGCAGTTGATTCGATATATCATGCAAGCAAAGGGCGAAGTCAACACAACAAAACATTAAAAGTGTTAATGTTAGTCCATATTTTGAGCATATCATCTAAATAACCATTCAAATATATCATAAATTTTATCCTCAGATGATATCAATTTCATTTCAGGGCATTTGGGCAATTCGGGCCCGAAGGGCCGGACTTCCCTGGTAGGAATGCTGCCAGGAAGGGAGAAAGTGACCGAAAGCTCCCGGAGACCCCCCTTGGCTAAATTTCAATGTTCTGAAAGGCTCATGATGGAGAAGGGAAAATTTTAGGACATGGGTCGAAGTCAGATAGCAGATTTGAGCTTGTTTGGATCGATTAAAGAAGCTTTGGAGGTTTCAAGCTGGAAGGCAGGCAGGAGAAGGCAGCTGGCAATGGCGGACGGCAGACGGAAATCCAGTGACGAAACTCTGAGGCATGGGGTCCGGGCGGTGAAAGGATGGCCAGCATGAGATATTGAATTTAGGCTAGGCGGCATTCGAAACTCTGGGGCCTAGCAACCGGGGGGATGGGGCGCGAAGGCCGCCGTGAAGTTTTGGCTATGGTTTGGTCGGCGGCGGCGAAGGGTGGCTCGAGACCTGGTGGGCAGAAAGACGGGAGAGGTTCGCCACCGGAAGATATGCATATTGTTCAGCGGCGACGGCGAGGAGATGCCCGGGGTCTGACCCCCAGGACGACGCAAGGTGATCCACAAACTTTCGAACATGGAAGTCGGGCAGGCAGGGCCCAGAGGGCCAAAAGCAACGGCATCAAAAGAAGACGGCGTCGGCGGAGAAGCCCACGGGGTTCGGGGACCGGGAAGCATAGCAGTGTCAGTCGCTAACGTGCGGCGAAAGGCCAACGAAAATCCGAGGGAGGAGATCTGACGGACCGGGCCCGGAGGGCGAATTTTCAGCCAGGAGGATTCAGAGTTTATTTCAATAGTGGAGGCGAGCGGCGAAGGCTGACATCAGGCCCGGGATCCCCGACGACCCTGCACCAAGAACAGCCACGACCGAGAAAAGTCCCGAGTCGGTGGAGAGGGCCATTCCAAGGGGTTTGTGAGATTTTGAAGACATGGGGAAAGGGCGCCACGAGGTGTTCTTCAATTTTATGCATTTTTAATTAATTGTTCAATTAATGAATTCCTTGAAAATGATCAAAAATGATGGGAGGGCAAACGGGGATGGCCTACCTCAAAAATGTTGAGCGGGGAGGCGTGGGATTCACCAGGGATCGATGGAGTGCAGTCGATTGTCGAGGATCGCCATACAGTTGAAGGCGGTGGGCTCCAAATCGCTCGTGCAATTTCGCTCCAATTCTCAAATGTGAAAATGACATTGGCGGGCTAGGCATTATATACCCTAGCCGCCATTAATGCTATAATAAATGCTGGTACGGCCGTGCCAAAAAGTTGGTGAAATTCAAATTGAGTCGGCGGCGGTAGCGAAGACTTCGGGGCTCGGAGGCCAGAAGGACGTGAGGCGACGGCCACCGCGAGATTTTTGCGTTTATTGGGCGACGGCGGGGACGGGATGCTCGGGGCCCGGAGGTCAGGGAGCCATTGGGAGTTCGCTGTCGAAGACCTCTTCGCGCTACGTGGGTGACAGCGGCGGCGAGCATCATCCCGGAGCCCGAGGGGCGGGCGGCCGCCGGAGAGTCACCGTCGCAAACGGCGATCCCGGGACGGAAGTCCGAGCGCGGACTTCTGGGGACCGGGGCCCGAAGGGTCATGCGCCGCCTGGGAAATCTCTGACAAAGTGCAAGCGAAAAATGGTAGGGTGGACCTCGAGGGGCGGAAAGACGCCTGAGGAATGCCGCAAAGGGTGGCAAGCGCAAAGGGGAAACCTGAAAGGGGAACTCCGGAGACCTGGGCCCGGAGGGGCCCAAGGCCGCCCCAGAGTCCAAGATGCCAAAGGAACCTACAAGGCCCCAGAGGGCAGCAAAAGACCAAAAGTGAAGGCATGGTCAATTTGTGATGAAACTTTAGAGTGACATCGACCATGTGGAACATCAAAAAAGAGAAGCAGGCAAAACGAGGTAGCCCCGAAAGACCTGACAAGGCAAAAGAAAAGAGGGTCCCCGTTCCAAATGGGGCGTGTGTGCTAAGGGCACAACAAAATCTAGGGGGAAATATTAGTATAAATCAAAGACAATGAACAAAGGTTCAAAGATCATAAACTCATTATGCCTAGTATCTTATGACCACATTACTTTCAAAAAACCATTACAACATATTGCAAGAATATTTATAGGTATCATGCCAATATCTTTTGTTTTTTGTTCCCACATTTATCTATTGTCTTAGTAATCTACTAGATTAATTTATGAATTTCTTGATTATGGAACTATTATTTGAACCTGGCGAGAGTCCTATTTCAATCCCTACTATAGAAATGATAAATTTTTTGATAATGTTGAAGTTGGTTTTATTCATTCATTTGTTTTTTATATTTGATGATTTGCACATACCCTTTTGGTTGGGTCACAAATAAAGAACATATATGGAAACAATAACCATGCACTCCTACAATAAAAGGTATTACCCAAAGTAATAGAGGATAATCCTCAATTCTTAATAAATTTGTAAAAGTGGTTTTACTCCTAGGAATATTTACAAGATAACTAATAGAATAAAAACCAAGTTGAACATATTATCTTAAGAAAGTTTCTAGTAGATGTTACTTTGTTCCCTTATGCTAATATTAATGATCTTACATGTTTTTTACCTAGAGTCTAAATGTTTTATTATGTATGCAATGATTAGTTTTACTATAAAGCTTAGGCTTTATAATATTAAGATCTCATCCCAAGTCCTACTTAGCAATGGTATACTTCATGATAAAAGAGAAACTTGGGTGAGATCAAGCCCCTTAGTACTCAAGGAAAATTTATACTTGTCCTACTTTTATTAAAAATGCTAGTCTTCCACCATCTTATGTATCAATGTATTATTAATGGGTATGTCCAGGATCATCACGGAAAAAATAGGCCCTTAAGTCACAAAAAAATTAGAAAAATCAGAGTTAGGCAACTTGACATAAGAAATTGAATAAGCTATCTATATTATTTTAAAAATATGTAAGAATGGAATTTGTAGTAAATTGAATTTAGTTTCTAAAATACTAGGTTTTTAAAAAAATAAAAAAATCTTATTTGGTCAAAAATTGAAATTTCAGTGTAGTAGTACTTAAATTGCAGGAAAAAAATAAGAAGTAGGTGTCTGTCTGACCAACCTAACCACAATAAAATGATAATATTTTTTTATAATATTTTAGATATAAGTAGAGGACTCATGTCCCAATGTGATGCATATTTTTTTCTAATTTTTTTCCAAGTAAATAATTAATTATGTTTTTTTATTATAACTTTTTAAAAATATTAAAACCTCATATGTCTAACCACCTTAACTTTGTCAAAACTTCATGAAATTGAATTTTTATTTTTTTAATCCTATAGTATGTGAAACATAAAATGTGACACATGTTTTGAATTCAAAAAATGTGATACCGTTTGAAAGGTATAGATGTTTCTCAATCAATCTATCAATCAAGACTTTAGTCATAATTTGAATAGAAAATGAATGATAATTACTTATTAAATTCAAAGTAAAGTATAATTCATATTGATGGAAAGTTGAGAATATCCTTTAAAAACCCTTTTCGTTTCATCAATTTTTGGTAAAAGAAAGTTTGTCAGCCACATACCCATCATATTGCCACTTTTTGGCCCATCATGATCCTACACATACCATAATATCAATTATAATAAAATTATATAACTCTGTTATTGTGTAGATATATAAGTGTAATCCATTATATGGTTGTGTAGTTGCCTCATTAGTTAAAAATGTAGGTATACTCTAGATGTTATAAAATCTTCATTACAGATCAAACCTAGGGGTTCATATGTGTTGGAAATATTTTTTTTTGTTTTATCCCTTCTCACATCAACTCCGCTATTGCACCTACTTGTCAGGAGGCTCTCTTCAATGGCAATTTTTTTGGGGGGATCTCCATCCCTGTTCTACCCTTGACTCTAGAATTTATTCTCTTAGGTAAATTTGAATTTTGAGAGATAATTATTGAAAGAAGATGAGAATAGACAAATAGAAGGAATGCAATACTCATGAAGTTAAGTTGCAAGAAGAAGAATTTGCAGCAAAAACAACAAAGAATTTTTTGAGAATGAAGTGGAAAATGTTTGTAGGGAGCAATAGATAGCTCTAGATTGTTCAATGTTAATAGGGAGCAATAGATAGCTCTAGACGAATAGGAAGAAGTAGAGAGAGCTCTCAGAAGCTCCAAATTGTTGTAAGTGTGTGTGTGTGAAACTCTAGATTGCTTTCAAAGTAGCTTGTAGTTTCAAGTTTAGAAATCATTTTGTAAATATTATTTTCTAATTTAATATAACAAACAAAAGTTTGCATGAACAACTATGTGTCTCCAATAATTTTTTTTTGTCATTCCATATTTTATTTTGGTATTCCTAGTTGATTGGGAAATAGAGCAGCATCTCTATGTATTTTATTTGTGTTACGATTTAGAAAATCCTTCAGATTGGTATTAGAGCCAAAAGGCCCTAAGTATTGAGTGATTTGGGCATTTATTTTCTGGGTACTAAAGTTTGTTTTGTTGGATACATGGATGGAGAAGAGAGTAAGAGTTGGTAGAAACCACCACTATTGAATGGACAAAAGTATGATGTTTGGGAAAAGAAAATGAAGACCATAATGGTTGCAAATTAGTTATGGGAGCTTGTGATAAATTGGTTCAATGATGTGATTGATCTAGTAGCATATGTAATCCTCATAAACAACAAAAAGACTCAGCTAAAGGATACAAGGAGGAAAGATGCAAAAGCATTGAGTCTGATTGAAGCAGTGTTGATAGCTAGGCTATTTTTCCTAGACTATCAATAGCTAACTATGCAAAGGAAGCTTGGGAAATTCTCCAAACTAGTTAAAAAAGGACTGATAAAGTCATATTGGTGAAGGTATAGATGATTGAAAGATATTTTGAGACTCTCTGAATGAATGACAATGATTCTATCTTAGACTTTCACACAAGAATCTCTAGTTTGATAAACCAGTTGAGGACGAATAGAGAAGCCATGGAAGAGTAGAGGATTGTAGAGAAAATCCTTATATTTTAACCCTCAATGTTTGATGCAATATTGATTTCCATTGAGTAGGAAAAAGACCTCTCAACATTTACCATTGATGAGGGGTGATCCCACAATATAGGTTTACAATTTTTGGCCAAATTGGACACTGAACTAATTTTTTCTAACTAAATCTTCACTTTTGAGCACCTATAGCAGCTAAACCGTGAGGAATTTGAAGATGATGCAAACTAGTGATTTGTGACACTTTTTATGTAGATTCTAAATATATTTTTTTCAAAAGTTTTGGGATCAGATTGCACTTCTTTTTCCATCCCCTTCGAAAACTAGTTTTTTTTCAATAAACACCATTTTTAAGGAGTGACACTCACTATATAACACATGACTATTCTTACATGAAGGATAAAATTCTTTTTTTTTAATTTATATTTGTAATTATGATATATAGTGCTTCCAATTATTTTGATAGTGTTTTATTGAATATGTTTTCCTTAATCAAGTTTCAAAGTCAAACCAATTACAATTCAAGCATAGGTGGACTGTATATGACAACTTTTTTTGTATGTATCAAAATTCAAAAAAAAATTTGTTGTTGGATCAAGGACTTCAATATTTGGTGCACTCATATTTTTCAAAAAAAAATTATAATCTTCTATTTTTCCACATGTGTAAATAAAGAGCTTGATTTTGGGTGAAAAACCTACATTCATAAGAAATAAAAAATAAGTATAATAGTAAAATTAAATTTATTTAAAATTATACTTTTTGGGAAGCTTATAATAAAGAATACTTACTTAAGAAAAATAAATTTTAAATTAATTCATTTGATCCCCCGAAAGGTAAATCAAAAGTGATTTTTTATCAGCATTTTGATAGGTGTAAAGGAGACTCTGTTATAGGTATGGTTTAAAACTAGTCGCATTCTATCCAAGAGGGTTTGATCTAAGGTAGTTTGATCAAACCATATTAAATTGAAATGATTTAAATGGAACTTTTTAAGGCTTAAGTCATTATATTTTCTAAAAATATGTGATTTCAGCAAAAATCATAATCTCCTAGAAATTGTAAACTAGCTTTATGGGATCACCTAGAGTTGATGGGTTCCCTACAAACCCATGAGTATTGCCTAAATAGGTTTGAAAATTATTCCCATGAGTAATATTTTAAAGCTCAATCCAACAAAAAAGGCTTGGAGAGAGGTAGAAACAACTCTGAACGAAGCTCAAAAGGTAGAGGTAGAGGAAGATTTGGACATAAAAGAACTAGAGAAGATAGCTTAGGAAAAGCACACAACCAAGAGGAAGCAAAGAATTCTCAATCCATATCTAGGAAAGCTTAGAAGAAAAAATCAAGTAAGAATTTTTACAATAGAAATGTTTAATTTTATTATTCTCATAAGTTTGGTCATTATGCAAGTGAGTGCTGGAAAAGGAAACGTGATCAGTCCAAGCAAAGTAAAAATGTGGTTGATGAAAAGGTGGTTGAAATTAATCAAGAAAAGGCCTTTATCATGTTCAACATTGTTGAGCAAGGTAGTGATGAGGTATGGCTTTAAGAAAGTGGATGTAGCAACCACATGAGTGGTAATGAGTGTTTATTTTCTTTCATTGATAAAAATGTCAAGTTTGAAATAAAAATAGGGAACAATATAATAGTTCCACTTGTGGGAAGGGGGTCTATTGTGTTTCATACAAAGCAAGGTGAGAAGAAGGAGATTGGAAATGTATATTTTTCCCCTAGTATAAAGCAAAATCTCGTTATTACTAGATGATTGATCCAAAAAGGATACAAATTATTGATGGAAAAGGATGAATGCATCATTTATGAGAAGGATGGAACCAAGAAAATAGTTGCAAAATTTCCAATGACAAACAATACAATGTCTCTTTTGAGGTTAGATATGTGTTTCTCAACTTAGTCCATAGTTGCAACCCCAGGCATGGAAAATGTAATACAGTAGTATAATAGCAAGCAACCTTCAAGATAGTCAATCAAGACCTTTCTAAAATTTGGCATCTTGGGTATGGACATTTAGGTTATGTTGGTTTGAATATTTTGTCAAACAAGGGTATGGTTAGAGGTTTTCCAATCATTGTATAGCCTAGTGTTAGATGTGAATCCTTCATTTTAGAAAAGAAACATAGGCAGGCCTTTCAATTAGGTAATTCTAGAAGGGAAAGAGCACCATTAGAGCTAGTGCACACTGATTTGTGTGGCCCTATGAAAAAAAATTCTATTGGTAACAGCCAATATTTTATGACCTTCATAGATGACTACAGTTGTAAGACATGGGTTTATTTCATACAACATAAATTTGAAGTATTTGACAATTTTAAAGTGTTTAAGTCCCAGGCTAAAAAGGAGAGTGGACATTTCAACAAGTTCCTAAGGTTAGATAGAGGGGGAGAGTATACCTCCAATTAGTTTGTGAAATATTGAAAACAACATGGCATTAAGAAGGAGCTAACATAAGCCTATATTCCATAGAAAAATGGAATGGTTGAGAGGAAAAATAGAACTATTGTGGAGATGGAAAGAAGTATGCTTAAAGCCAAGAAACTCCCAAATGAATTATAAGGTGAAGTTGTAGCAACAGTAGTATATTTGATAAATAGAAATCCTACAAAGGTAGTTTGTGAGAATATTGCACAAGAGGCATGGAAAAAATGCAAGTGGATGGTTAAGCATTTGAGAGTGTTCATGTGTATGGCATATGAACTTGTGCCAAAAGAGAAGGGGAAAAAGTTGGATGCCAAGGGTGAGAAGTGTATCTTCATGGGCTATAGTGAAGAGTCCAAAGCCTATAGGTTGTATAACCCAGTCACCAAGAAAATGTTTATTAGCAAAGATGTGGAGTTCTTAGAGGATGAATCATGGGATGGCTTGATAGATATTGACAGCTCTATACAACTCTCGATAGCTTTGGTTGATGAATAAAATGAGTATGAATTGAAATAAGATGATGTTATGGAGCCCCCAATAGCTCCTAATAGCTTTGAACCACTCAGTACCAATGCATAGATAGGGTATGCTCAACAAAGTAGCAATGGTAGTGAAAGTTTAGACCCCACTCTCACCTCCCTAATGTTGGGAAAGACCAAGAGTCTAAGGCAGATCTACCAAAATGAAATGTATGATGAAGATTTTGATGAAAGTATGAAATTTTCATTATTTTCTCATAGTGATCCAATTTATTTTAAGGATGCACTATGAAAGAAAAGAAATTGTATGAAGCTATGGATGAGGAGATAGATGCAATAGAGAGGAATAGAATATGGGATCTAATTGATTTTCCTCCCAACAAAGAAGCAATTGAATTGAAATGGGTCTATAAGACAAAAAGCAATGCCAATGGAAGAATAGAGATGCATAAGGAAAAATTAGTTG
Source organism: Sequoia sempervirens (assembly GCA_007258455.2). Taxonomy (NCBI): domain Eukaryota; kingdom Viridiplantae; phylum Streptophyta; class Pinopsida; order Cupressales; family Cupressaceae; genus Sequoia; species Sequoia sempervirens. The sequence continues at coordinate 370,309,938 of VDFB02000015.1, read as the reverse complement.
TGAAGGGATACAAACAAAATTTTTGGAGAGATTATGATGAGACATATGCTTTGGTTGCAAGGATGGAAACTGTGTGGGTAGTCATAGCAATTATAGTCCAACACAAGTGGAAGGTGTATCAAATCAATGTATAGTCTACCTTCTTGAATGTAGTATTAAAAGAGGAAGTGTATGTGGAGCAACCACCTATTTATGAAGTTGCAACATAAATAGGCATGTTTTGTTATTGATGGAAACATGCTGAAGAAAGATCTTTATGGGCTCAAGCAAGTACCATAGGCATGGTACAATAGGATTGACTCATATTTGTTGCTCAAAGCAATAGCTTTAGCAAACACGATGGTGAGCCCACTCTTTACATCAAGTCAACTAATGGTAAGATTTTAATTGTTGTCTTGTATGTTGATGGTTTAGTTTTCACTGGGATAATAATTTCCTCATTCTTGACTTCAAAGAGGCCATGAAAAGAGAACTTGAAATGACAAACTTAGGTTTCTTGATGGTATTTTTATCTATCAAGAAAAGTATGTAGTAGAGATTTTGAAGAGGTTTGGGATGAAAGATAGCAAGCCTTGCCCCCACACAAACATCAATAATTTTGAAGTTGAGTAAGGAAGATTGTAGTAGCAATGTGAATCTAACCATGTATAAAAGTTTGGTTGGAAGTTTAATATATTTAACCACAACTAGGCCTGATATAATGCATAGTGTAAGTTTTATTTCCATATTTATAGAGAATCCAAAAGAGTCACAATGGAAAGTAGATAAGAGAATCTTGGGGTATGTGAATGAAACCAAAAGATATGGTATTCTGTATAGTGCAGAAAATAATTTTGGGTTGGTTTGTTACATATATAGTGAATGGGAAAGGAGTGTGGATGATAGAAAGAGCACATATGGATATGTGTTTCACTTGGGATCAAGAATCATTTCATGGGCTTCCAAGAAACAACCCATAGTTTTTGTATCTATAGCTAAGGATAAGTATATAGCAGCAAATGTAGTTGCATACCAAGCTATTTGGCTAAGGAGGACCTTAGCATACTTTAAGGAAGAACAAAAGGATGAAACAACTATATTTTGTCACAATGTTTCATCAACAACTTTGAAAAAGAATCTAGTTTTTTATGGAAAATGCAAGGACGTTGAAATCAGGTATCATTTCATAAGAGAATTAGTTGAGAAAGGTGAAATAGAAATAAAATTTTGTAGGTCTAAGCAGCAACTCATAATTTTTTTTACCAAACCATTAAGTAGAGATTTCTTTGAATGCCTAAGAATAAATTTAGGTGTTGTTGATTTGTATGAAGAACGATGATGTTTGATAGCTCAGTCAAACGGGGAGTGTTGTAAATATTTTAAATTTTTTCTGATCCCTTCTCATGTCAACTCCCCTATTGCACCTACCTTTGAGAAGGCTCTCTTCAATGGAATTTTTTTTAGATCTTCATCCCTGTTTTGCCCCTCACTCCATAATTTATTGTTTTAGGTAAATTTTAATTTTGAGAGGGAATTTTCGAAAGAAGACAAGAATAGAAAAATAGAAGGAATGTAAGAGTTAGTAAGTTAAGTTGCAAGAAGAAATTTAAGTAGCAATAACAAAGAATGTTTTGAGAATGAAGTGCATAATGCGTGTAGGGAACAGTAGATAGCTCCAAATCATTTAGTATGTGTAGGGAGTAGAAAATAGCTCCAAATGAATAGGAAGAAGTAGAAAGAACTCTGAGAATATCCATATTGTTTTAAGTGTGTGTACCACTCTAGATTGTTTTCAAGTTAGTTTGTAGTTTCAAGTTTAGAAATCATTTTGTAAATGTTATTTTCTGATTTAATAGAACAAAAAAAAGTTTGCATGAACAACTATGTGTCTCCAATCAATTTTTTCTCTTATTCCACATTTTATTTTGGGATTCCCATTTGATTGGAAAATAGAGAAACAACTCTATGCATTTTACTTGTGTTTGGGATTTAGAAAATCCTTCAATATGGTGTTGTAAAAGTCTAAATTCACAAGCATGGAAGACAAGACCCAAGCTAACCTTGATTGTGAAAGAGGTGGTTGTGTCATCCTGATTAACTCATCTTGAGTTAAAATACTAAATGTATTGGAAATGGTTCCAGTTGTAGAAAAACATGCATTATAGCTAGAATATTTTTCTTATTTCTTGCTTTCATTAGATTGATCATTTTTATGAGTGCTTTAGCTATTCAATATGTATATGAAGGGAAAATCCAATTTTATAGCTCTCTAGTATTTGATTATTTATATATGTGTAATGAGACCCTTTCATTGTAATGTGAGGTTCTAGATTTAATGGAATCCTCATCATTGTCCACAATTTATTTGTTCTATGAGCTTGATAAAAGGAATGTTTTTTTTAATTGAACTAGATTTCATGTTTCCAAGTGAGAGAAGAGGAAATTGTTTAACATACTCTTAATGGCTCTAGGAAAATTCACCACCAAAAATTAACCATTGGAAAATTCACCTTCAACAATTCATCACTGAAAAAATCACCTTCTAGAAAATTCATCACTAACAATTCATCGCCATGAATAATTCATTGCATATACAATTATAAAATTTGATTTGTGATAATAAAAATGAAAATATTTTTCAATATATGAGTCTCCTATCGAAGTTACCATCTACCATCAATAAAATAAATAACACCCAACCATAAAGAATATTGGTCCATTGAGGGGATAGTGAATAAGGTCTTGTTGATCATGAATAATCAGGCCAATCCTCACATTGTTACAATGATAGGTCTCACTGATATTGTTGTAGTTACATGTGGAAATGATGGTTCAAAGTAGTTTAGGATAAACACTAAAGCATCCAGGGGTGGAATCAATAGAGGGTAGAATTTATGCTAATGATGTGCTTTGTGTTTTGTAGGTACGGTATACACTTTCATCAGTGTATCAAAGAGACATAAAGAGGACTCTGGTCAAAGTGACTAACTCTCATTGATAATGAAACTTAGACAAGTCTATTGGGAAATCTAGGAGACTCTATGATGACTCCCTTTGACATCGCCCTACCACATCGATGAACAAAATATTGCCACATGTCCAACATATACCAACAAGTCCCACAAAGTCACCATGGGGTAGCAAGCTGCATTGATCAACACTATTAGCCCATCAAGGAGACAGGATTTAGAGTTCTACCAAAGTCACAATGTCCCACCAAAGAAGATACATCCAATTGGATTATTAGTGAGAGCTCACTTTGAGTCCCATTGACTGCTAGTTGTCTCACTATTGAGGCTTGAATTGGCTTGTTGAAGAGACTGCTCATCTAGTCCTAGTGAAGACTACCGCTCCAACTGACAAGAGCCCCCATCCTCTCATTAGCATGTTGAAGAGAAATGAATCAAATTATCAATGACAACACCAAGTCTCACCAATATAGTTTCATTAGTCTATCAAAGAGACACAAAGAAGATTCTTGTCAAAGTGACCAACTCTTGCCGACAATGAAACTTGAACAATCTATTGAGACATTGGGGAGACTCTATGATGACTTCCTTAGATACCACTTTGTCACATCAATGAAGGGTCTTGACACTATATTGGGTTGTCACAGAGACAACTATGATATTCATACCGAAGTTACCATCTTCCACCAATAGAAGACTTAACACCTAGCCATAAATAAATATTGGTCCATCGATGGGACAGTGAATAAGGCCTTGTTGATAACGAAAAGTTAGGATAATCCTCACATAGTTACAGTGTTAGGTCTCACTGATATTGTTGTAGTTATCAATGGAATGGTGGTATAAAGAATTTTAGGCTACACACTCAAGCATCTAGGGGTGGCATCAGCGGAGGATAGATTTTATGCAGACAATGTGCTTTGTGTTTACTAGCTAAATAGGAGGGATTTGGGATATGCTAAAAGGGATCTAAATTTTGTTTTTTGGGAAAATGTACTCAATGGAAATCTAGCTATGAAAGAGCTCGTCAAAATGATATGTACACATTATTTTAGATATAATATAAATATATATGAGCAATATTCTCTTTGGCTAAATAAAACAATATTAGTCAGCTCTATTATTGTACTATTGCAAATATGGGGTGGAAATTATTCTTTTGCAAAAGAAATCTCAAGGTATTGAAAATATATATAAAAACATGTTAATGCAATGAATTATCCATTTTTGGTGGTAAATTTTCCACGAGGTCATTTTTTCATGGTGGTGAATGTTGTCTATGAAATTCCTAGTGGTGAATTGTTGACGGTGAATTTGCTTGAAGCCATTGTTAATATGCTTAGAATCGATGTTGCAAGAACATGTCTAATTAATGAGATTTGGTGCCTTGTATTGCAAAATCTTGGGTATCTATATGATTTCCTATATTAGAGTTATTTGAGAAAATTCATCTTTATAGATAGTGGGAAAATGTGGCACTGTGTACCTATTCAATTTGGGAGTGTTCTCTATTTAGAAATTCTTTTTAGTTTTTTGCAAAAAAAAAGCTTCTAAAATGTGGTTGTAAAGATGATTACCTTTGACTTCTAGATAGTTAGTTCTCTATCATGTATTTCTTGAATTGATTTCAAGTATTTATGGTTGTTTGTGGTGTAGATTCAGGATGCCTTGCAATGTGGTTGGAACTAAATTTTAGGTGCTCATTACAAAAGAGTTGCCACCCACATACATTAAAAACTATAAACTTACAACTTTTTTCCAAGAAATTGTTGATGTATATGGTAGAGTGAATTATTGTCTTAAAACAATGGTGATGCTTCTCAGGTATGTCTCCGTTAATCACAAAAGAAGATTAAAATTTATGGGTTTTATTTGTAACACATTTCTTACAATTGTATGTTGGATAGGTTGATAAAATGCACTTAATGTTTACAAATGTCTTGGCTAAGGATTCAATTATATTCATTAAATATTATTTTTTTGGTCAATCTATATTTTTCAAATTTGCACTGTCATAAATGTAGTATGGCTAAGTAGCAGGAGGAAAAACCTAGAATATACCCAATTGATGCATTTTTCATTTTTTTGTTTGGTGTTTGTTGTTGAATATATTACTTGAAAGTTAGCTACTCATATTTAGATATAAATATTGGCAGTTAGGTAAGTAATGCACAACCTTTAGCACTATACTATAATGCTAGTAAAGAAAAGAATTAGACTATATATGAATCACTTCAAAATTCTTCTTTTCTTTTTCATTCTTTTTACTTGTTTATTTTGTTAGGTAACTATTTTGATGAAGTAATTTACTCATCATCAACCTATAATTTTGATTTTGAATAGTTACTGGCATGAATGATTCTAGTATCATATGTTATTCAATTTCTACAACCTAATATATGCCCACTAATTGCTAATGGAGTTTAGATAAGGAAATATTGGGGAAAGTACAATCTAATGTTATGTGCTTATTTTGGTTGCACCAAGCTAGATAAATAAACTTTAGAAGCGTAGAGAATTATGAAAGCTAAATCAAAGTGTGGGTTTTAGTAGTTCATGACTAAGAGCTAATAATTAAATCCTTAAGAAAGATTCTCATATACATTTCGATGAAGTTGCTACAAATCTATATGTACTCCTAGTTGAAAGCTTTGATCTAGGTATAATCAAGAATCTGTTGTTAATGGATTTACTCACATTATGTTTTCTTAAATACATTATTGTAGTATTAATGATACTTGTGGGCTATTCTTGTTAGAAATATTTAATTTTTTGTCTGAGTCTTTCTCACGTCAACTCCCCTATTGAACCTACCTATCAGGAGCATTAAATGACAAGTTGTTTCTTTGGGATCTTCATCCCTATTCTACTCTTGAATCCAAAATTTATTGTGGTAGGAAAATTTGAATTTCCATAATTTATTATGTTAGGTGGGTATGTGCAGGATCACGATGGGCCAAAAAGTGGCAATATGATGGGTATGTGGCTGACAACTTTTTGCTTACCCAAAATTGATGAAAGGAAAAGGGTTTTTAAAGGATATTATTAGCTTTCCACCAATATAAGTTATGCTTTACTTTGAATTTAATAAGTAATTATTATTCATTCTCTATTCAAATTATGACTAAAGTCCTTGTTGATAGGATGATTGCAAAAAAATTATAGTTTTCAAATGGTATCACATTTTTTGAATCCAAAACATGCATCACATTCTATGCTTCACATAATATAGGATTAAAAAAAGAAAAATTGAATTTCATGAATTTTTAACCAAGTTAAGGTGGTCAGACATACAAGTTTTTTATATTTTTTCAAATTTGTAATAAAAAATTCATAATTAATTATTTACTTGGAAAAAAATTACAAAAAAATATGCATCACATTAGGACATGAGTCCTCTACTTATATCTAAAATCTTATAAAAAAATATTATCATTTTATTGTGGTTAGGGTGGTCAGATAGACACCTATTTCTTATTTTTTCCTTGAAATTTAAGTAGTACTGCATTGAAATTTAAAATTTTCACCATACAGATTTTTCTCTTTTTAAAACAAACCTAGTATTTTAGAGACTACATTCAATTTTCTATAGATTCTATTCTTGCATATTCTTGAAATAATATACATAACTTATTCAAAATTTTATGTTAAGTTTCCTAACTCTAAACTTTTTGAATTTTTTGCCACTTAAGGGCCTATTTTTTCCATGATGATCCTACACATACCCAGGTGAGTTTGAATTTTGAGAGGGGATTTTTGGAAGAAGACAAGAATAGACAAAAGGAAGGAATGTAATAGTAAATAAGTAGATTTGTAAGGTTTTTGCAAGAAGAAGTAGAGGCAGCAACAACAAAGAATGTTTTGAGAATGAAGTTCTAAATGTGTGCAGGGAGAAGTAGATAGCTCTAGATTGTTTTGTATGTGCAGGGAGAAATAGATAGATCTAAACGAATAGGAAGAAGAAGAGAGAGCTCTGAGAAGCTCGAAATTGTTGCAAATCAAGTCTATCATTAGCAGTTTGTAATTTCAAGTTTAGAAATCTTTTTTGGTAAATGTTGTTTTCTTATTTAATAGAAAAATAAAAAAATTGCATGCCTATATGTGTGTCTCCAATCAATTTTTTTTGTTATTCCACATTTTATTTGGTATTCCCAATTATTGGGAAACAAAGCAGTAACTCTATGCATTTGTATTTGTGTTTAGTATTATGAAAAATCCTTGCAAATTGGTATCAGCGCTAGTTGGCCGTAAGTCTTGAGTGAGTTGGGCATTTATTTTTTAGGTGTTTAAATCTTGTTTTGTTGGAGACACGGCTGGAGAAGAGAGTAAGAGTAGGCAACATCCACCACCATTCAATGGAAAAAACTATGATGTTTGGGAAAAAAATGAAGACCATAATGGTTGCAAATAATTTGTGGGAGCTTTTGATCAATTGGTTCAATGATGTGACTAATCCAATAGGGAATACAGTTCTCATAAACAACCAGAAGACCTAGCTAGAGCACACAAGGAGGAAAGATGCAAAAGCATTGAGTTTAATTGAAGCAACCTTGACATAGGCTATTTTTCCTAGAATAGAAATAGTTAACTATGTAAAGGAAGCTTGGGAAATATTACAAACTAGTTACAAAGGGACTAATAAAGTAAAATTGGTGAAGCTCCAGATGCTTCAAAGAGATTTTGAGACTCTCTAAATGAAGGACAATGAGTGTATCTCAAACTTCCACACAAGAATTTTTGGTTTGATAAAATAGTTAAGGATGAATGGAGAAGCCATGGAAGAGCAAAGGATTATGGAGAAAAGCATTACCCAAAAATTTTAATGCATTAGTGATTTCCATTGAAGAGGAAAAGGACCTCTCAACATTTAATGCTGATGAGCTGATGGGTTACCCAAAAACCCATGAGCAATGCCTAAATAGGTATGCAATTTCTTCCCATGATGAAGCTTTCAAAGCTCAAGCCAATGCAAGAGGCAAGCGAGATGTAGAAACAACTTTGAATGAAGCTCAATAGGCAGAGGTAGAGGTAGATCTGGATATGGAGGTATTGGAGAAGATAACTTAAGATGAACACAAAGCCAAGAGGAAGCAATCAATTCTTAGTCCATCTCTAGACAAGCCAAGAATAAAAACTCAAATTAGAGCTATGATAAGAGAAATGTTGAGTGTTATTATTTCCATAAGTTTTTCCATTATGCAAGTGAGTGTTGGAAAAGACAACATGATCAGTCCAAGGAAAGTGCAAATTTGGCTGATGAAAAAGTGGTTGAAATTAATTAACAAAAGGTCTTCACCATGTGAAAAATTATTGAGAAAGGAAATGATGACCTATGGTTTTTAGATAGTGGATGTACTAACCACATGAGTGGTAATGAAAGCTTATTTTATCTCATTGATAAAAATGTCAAATTTGAAATAAAAATGGGGAAAAATGACATAGTTCCAGTTGTGGGAAAGGGGTCTATTATTTTTCACACCAAGCAAGGTGAGAAGAAGGAGATTGAAAATGTATATTTTTCCCTTGGTATAAAGCACAATCTCATGAGTATTAGACAACTAATTCAAGAAGGCTACAAAGTGTTGATGGAAAAGGGTGAATGCATCATTTATGAGAAGGATGGAAGCAAGAAAATAGTTGCAATAGTACCAATGACAAAGAATAGAATGTTTATGTTGAGGTTAGGGAAGTGTTTCTCAGCTCGGTCCATAGTTGCAACCCCTAGACATGGAAAATATACAACAATACAATCGAAAGCAACTGTCGAGATAGTCATTCAAGATCCTTCCAAAATTTGGCATCTCAAGTATGAACATTTAGATTATGATGGTTTGAATATTTTGTCAAAGAAGGGTATGGTTAGAGGTTTTCCAACCATAGTACAACCTAGTGGTAGATGTGAAGCCTGAATTTTAGGCAAGCAATGTAGGCACTCTTTTCAATCTGGTAATTCTAGAAGGGAAAGAGCACCATTGGAGCTAGTGCACACTGATTTGTGTGGCCCTATGAAAACAATTTTTATTGGTAAGATCTAATATTTTATGAAATTCATAGATGACTACAATCATAAGAGATGGGTTTATTTCATACAACATAAATTTGAAACATTTAACAAGTTTAAAATGTTTAAGGCCCAAGCTAAAAAGGAGAGTGGGCATTTCATTAAGGTACTAAGGTTAGATAGAGGGGGAGAGTATACCTCCAATAATTTTGTGAAGTTTTACAAGCAGCAAGGAATTAAGAAGGATCTACCAACAACTTATACTCCATAGCAAGATGGAGTGGTTGAGAGAAAAAAATGAACCATTGTGGAGATGGCCAGAAGTATTCTTAAAGTGAAGAGGCTTCCAAATAAATATTGGGGTGTAGTTGTAGCGACAACAATATATTTGGTAAATATAAGTTCTACAAAGGTAGTTTGTGAAAAGATTCTACAAGAGGCATGGGAAAAATGCAAGTGAATAGTTGAGCACTTGAGATTGTTTGGGTGTGTAGAATATGCACTTGTGCCAAAAGAGAAGAGGAAAAATTTGGATGACAAGGGTGAGAAGTGTATCTTCATGGGCTATAGTGAAGAGTCAAAAGCCTAAAGGTTGTATAACCTAGTCACCAAGAAAATAGTTTTTAGCAAAGATGTGGAGTTCTTAGAGGATGAGTCATGGAATGGCTTGATAGTTTTTGATAGCTTTCTATTGCTCCTGATAGCTCTCAATGATGAAGGAAAGGAGTATGAAGTGTAGTAAGACGATAGCTTTGGACCACTGACTAGTGCAGTCCCCAATAGCTCTCGATAGCTTTGGACCACTTTAGACTAGTGCATAGACAAGATCTACTTAGTAAAGTAGCATCAATAGTTAAAGTTCAAACCATACTCTTGCCTCCCTAATGTCGAAAAAGACCAAGATTCTAACGAAGATCTACCAAAATAAAAGGTATGATGAAGATTTTGATGAAAGTATGAATTTTTCATTATTTTCTCATAGTGATCCAATTTATTTTGAGAAGTTGTGAAAGAAAAGAAATGGTGTGAAGCTATGAATGAGGAGATAGATGAAATAGAGAGAAATAGAACATGGAAGCTAACTGATTTGCCTCCCAACAAGCAAGTAATTGGTGTGAAATAGGTCTATAAGACCAAAAGCAATGCCGATAGAAACCATGTAGGTAGTCATAGCAATTGTAATCCATCACAAATGGAAAGTATTTCAAATGGATGTAAAGTCAACATTCTTAAATGGAGTGTTGAAAGAGGAAGTGTATGTGGAGTAGCCACCTAGTTATGAAGTTTTGGGTCAAGAAAACAAGGTATACAGGCTAAAGAAAGCTGTTTATGGGATGAAGCAAGCACCATAGGAATCGTTTAGTAGAGTTGACCTATATTTATTGAGCAATGGATTAGCAAAAATGACCCACTCTTTACATCAAGGTAGTTGATGGTAAGATTTTAATTATTTTATTGTATGTTGATGATTTAGTTTTCACTCAGGATAATGATTTCCTCATTGTTGATTTTAAATATGGAATGAAAAGAGAGTTTGAAAAAGGTTTAGGTGGCATAGGTAGAAATCCTATGCACCCTACACCCACACAAACAATCATAGGTCTGAAGTTGAGCGAGGAAGATTACAACAACAGTGTGAATCTGACCATATATAAAAGTTTGGTTGGGAGTTTGATGTATTTAACAACAACTAGGCCTGATATAATGCATAGTGTAAATCTGATTTCCAAATTTATGGAGACTCCAAAAGAGTCACAATTGCAAACAGGTAAAAGAATCTTGAGGTATGTGAATGGAACCAAAGGATACAAAATTTTGCATAGTGAAGAAAATGATTTTGGGTTGGTTGGTTACATGGATAGTGATTGGGAAAGTAATGTGGATGATAGAAAAAGCACATCTGGATATGTGTTTCACTTGGGATTTGGAGTCATTTCATGAGCTTCCAAGAAATAACCCATAGTTTCCATGCCTACAGTTGAGGTTGAGTATATAGCAACAAATGTAGCAATGTGCCAAGCTATCTAGCTAAGGAGAACCTTAGCAGATTTGAAGGAAGAACCAAAGGATGGAACAATTATATTTTGTGACATTGTTTGATCAATTGCTTTGACAAGGATTCTATTTTTTCATGGAAGAAGCAAACACATTGAAATCAGGTATCATTTCATAAGAGAATTAGTGGAGAAAGGTAAAATCAAAATGAAATTTTGTAGGACTGAGCAACAACCTATAAACATTTTTGCCAAATCATTGAGCAAAGATTACTTTGAGCACCTAAGAATAAGTTTAGGTGTTGTTGATTTGTATGAAGAATGATGTTGTTTGACAACTGAATCAAAGGGAAGGTGTTGGAAATATTTAATTTTTTGTCTTAGAAGCCTTTCTCACTTCAACTCCCCTATTGCACCTACCTATCAGGAGCTTTCAACGACAAGTTATTTTTTGGGGTCTTCATTCCTATTCTGCTCCTGACTCCAAAATTTATTACAGTAGGAAAATTTGAATTCCCAAAACTTATTATGTTAGGTAAGTTTTAATTTTGAGAGGGAATTTTTGGAAGAAGAGAAGAATAAAAAATAAATAAAGAATGTAATAGTCGATAAGTAGATTTGTAATTTTTTTGCAAGAAGAAGTTGTAGCAGCAACAACAAAGAATTTTTTGAGAATGAAGTTATGAATGTGTGTAGGGAGAATCAAATAGCTCTAGATTGTTCTATGTGTGCATGGAGCATCAAATAGCTGTAGACAAATAGGAAGAATAAATTTTTAGAAATTTATAGTTTGTAATTTTTAGTTTCAAGTTTACAATTGTTTTTGTAAATTTTATTTTCTAATTTAATAGAACAAGCAAAAGATTGCATGCCTAGCTGGTGTCTCCAATAAATTTCTTTCGTTATTCCACATTTTATTTGGTATTCCTAGTGATTAGGAAATAGAGCAGTAGCTCAGTGAATTTGCATTTGTGTTGGGATTTTGAAAAATCCTTACAATTTTATTATTAATAACTTGAAACTTTGAATGGAAACTAAAAATATGAATATGCTATGGAGAAAACTTTAATGGGGAAAGTTGATCTTGTAACAATTTTTAGTAATGTTGTGATATTAATTATCCCTTAAAGCCAATAGTTGTGCATTCATCTATATATTTTATATTTTGTGGATTTAATTCCTTTTTCCTAACCTATGGATCTATAACAATCCCAATGCCAAGGAATCTAGCCAATCCTCAATGTCTAAAATCTCTAATTTTTCTCAATAATTTTTCCTTACCATAGAATAGGGAATGCTCTGCTCAAGCAGAGGATTGTTCCCTTTGATTAACTTTGCAAAGGTAGATAATATTGTAGTGTGTGTTGTATTACCCTATTGTTCAACAAAAGAATCCTCCAACATGAGAAAGTTTGATATCCTTCTCTCTACTTTAAAAAATAGTAAATTCATTTATTCATGTATAAATCATAGGAAAATCTCTTAGTTTAGTTTGTCCCCTTAAAGTTATGAGAAAATGTCCTCACTATATCCAAGTTTCATGGAAAATTCTTTAAAGTCATAGATTTGCTACATAGAGTCTATTTCTCAATTTATCCCTTGCAATGGGCATTTGTTTTAGGCTAGTTAATTTCAACTTTTGGTTATGGATTTCACCCTCTCTACGGTGGCGAGAATCAAAATGGATTTGAAGATTCCTTCACCAAAACTTTTACTACCTAGAATAAATCCATGTACCTCAAACATCTAAGTATTTGGTTTACTTCTATCTCATATCTTACATTATGATTGAATGCCTTCCTATATATTAATATGTAACATGCTTGAAAAGACATTGGTCTTGATAGAAGTGTTTGTCTTTCATTGATGCATGCAACTTCCTATTTAAGCAATCATGCACTATTTCAAAAGTTTACAATATGGAGAAGTTGTGTAACTTTGAGAAATTTGATTTTTTTTAAATTGTTAACAAGAAGTATGACTATTATAATATTGCGTTATAAGCATGATTGATATGCATTTTCATCGATGTATTGAATAGTTTGAATGAATATTTATTGGTATATATAGTTATTAAAATTGGATTTTTTAATTATTGATTAGATTTAGTATTGCAAGTTAGCTTATATTGAATTATTGTAGGTAATTATTTTATACTCACATTTGAAACTTATGTGCATCGAGACGATGTGCAATTGAAGAGGGGAGAGATGTCACAACCCTCCTTTGGAATGTCTAATTTAAAATTAGTATGATTTTGATAATTAGAATAACTAAATTCTTAGTAATAAATTATAATTATAAATGTTATATATATAATAAAGAAAGAGATGTACTTGCAAATAATTTTTTTAATAAATAAATATTATTTTTTTATGTTTGGTTCTTCTGCAATTGCCTCTCGTATTAATTTGATTTAATGATTTAAACTATGGGGAGTTACAAGAATGGGGGATGGTTATTTTGAGAAATGGAAAAGGAACAGGGAAACCACTGTACAAAGTCAGTTTTTAAAGAATCTATTTATTACCTACAATTGGTAACTTAAAAGACACCTCTTCTCATTCAATTCATAATTTTGAGTGTTTATAGGATATTTGGCGGTGGGAAAATAAGAATTTTTTTTCTTGATATACTTGAGACAATTCGTATGGAAATCAATGATAAGGACATCAAGGCCCAAATTTGGGACACTGCTAGTGAAGAAAGGTTCAGGGACACTATAGACGTGCTCTTACTACCCTTGTTTTTTTTTATATCACCAAATGACCGACCTTTGAGACTGTTGCTCATTGGCTTTAAGAGATCAAGAGAGGACACAAGCCGAAGGCTATGTAGGTTATGCAGTAAGGCCTTTCTTCATCATTGATGGCACACAATTCTTAACATCTAGGGGGAGATATTTGTAGAAATCGGAGACAATGAACATAGGTTCCAAGATCGCAGCGTCATTACGCATAGTATCTCATGACCACATTGGTTTCAACAAAACATTACAACATATTGCAGGAATGTTTACAAGTATCATATCAATATCTTTTCTTTTGTGTTCCCACATTTATATGTTGTCTCAATAATCTACTAGATTAATTTATGCATGCCTTACTTAGGGTGCTGTGATTTCAACCTAGTGAGAGTCCTATTTTAATCCCAATTTTAGAAATGATAAAATTCTTCATAATGCTGAAGTTGGTTTTATTCATTCATTTGTTTTTAATTTTCAATTATTTGCGCGTACGCATCTAGTTGGTTCACAAATAAAGAACATCTATGGTATACACAGAAATAACCATCAGTCCTGAAAAAAAAGGTAATACCCAAAGGAACAAAGGAGAATTCTCAATTCTTAATAAATTTGTAAAAGTTGTTTTACTCTAAGGAATACTTATAGGATAACTAATAGAATAAAAACCAAGTTTAACATATTATCTTAAGAAAGTTTCTAGCAGATGTTACTATGTTCCCTTATACTAATATTCAATGATCTTACATGTTCTGTACGTAGAGTCTACATGTTTTATTATGTATGCAATGGTAGTTTTACCGTAAAGCTCATGCTTTATAATGTTGAGACCTCGTCCAAAGTCCTACTTAGCAATGGTATACTTTATGATAAAAGAGAAACTTAGGTTAGATCAAGCCCTTTAGCAATTAAGGAAAAGTTAGACTTGTCCTACTTTTATTACAAATGTTGGTCTTCCACCATCTTATGTATCAACCTATTCTTAATACAAATTATAATTAAAAGATATATCTATGTTATTGTGTAGATATATAAGTGTAATCCATTTTATGTTTGTATAGGTGCCCCATTAGTTAAAGATGTAAGTATGCTCTAGATGTTATCAAATCTTCATTTAAGATCAAACCCAAGGTTCAAATGCTACTGTAAAACTTCAAATTTACAAGCATGGATGAAAAGACCCGAGCTAACCTTGATTGCAAAAGAGGTGGTTGTATCACCCCGATTAACTCATCTCGAGTTAAAAAATGAATGTATTGAAAATGGTTCTAGTAGCAAGCGAACATGCATTGCAAGGATGAGATTTAGGTTATTTTTATGCTTTCATTAGATTGATCAATTTTATGAATGTTTTAACTATTTGAAGTGCATATGAAGGGAAAATCAATATTATAGCTATCTAGTATCCGATTATTTATATACGAGTAATGAAACCCTTCCATTGTGATGTGAGGTTCTAGGTTTAGTGGCAACCTCATCATTGTCCAAAATTCACTGCTTCCATGAACTTGATAGAGGAATATTTTTTTTAATTGAACTAGATTTAATGTTTCTAGGTGAGAAAAGAGGAAATTGTTTAACATACTCTTAATATGCTTACCATTGATGTTGCAAGAACATGTTGGTGACATGTATTGCAAAATATTAGGTATTTGTATGATTTCCTTGATTAACATTATTTGATAAAATTCCTCTTTATAGACAATGGGAAAATGTGGCACTGAGTACCTACACAGTTTGGCATTGTTCTCTATTTATAAATTATTTTTCCATTTTGCAAAACAATAGGCTTCTAAAACGTGGTTGTAAAGATGATTACCTTTCAATTCTAGATAGTTAGTTTTGTATCATGTAGTTCTTGAATTGATTTCAAATAATTATGGTTGTTTGTGATGTAGATTTAGGATGCCTTTTAGTGTGGTTGGAAAATTTTAGGTGCTCATTACAAAAGAGTTTCCACCCACATACATTAGACTTAACAAATTTACAACTTATTTCTAAGTAATCATTTTGATTAGGGGTAAAAAATGGGTTTTGAAGGTACCTGGAACCCCATACAAAAGAAGACAACTAAAACTCAAGATAACAACGGTAAGCAACAATCAACCCAACAACAACAAGCTACTAGAAAGATAACACACAAACCACCACTAGCCCAACAACAACCAATAATAGATAATCAAGACATTACGAACTACAAAAGTTACTCAAGCATGGGCCCAAAGCCTAGATACACCCTAGTTTTATCTGGGACCAAAAACCCCACCCAATTTTTGGTTGTAATAAAAAACCACCTAAAACAATTAGGCAACATACCAACATAGCGATAGCCAACCATCTAAGTTTAGAAATAGAAGACCATAGCCTAACAAAAGAAAAGGATATTTAATGGTAAAAACCACCATTAAACCCAAGATCCTAATAAAAAACACCAACACAAAAGAGGAAAGATACCCATTGAAGCTCCCAAGAGCACCACAGACCAACTCAAAATCCACCTCAAGAGGACTGAGCTCCACTTTATAAGAGAGGATACTATGAAAACTCAAAAAAACCAAGAGCACAGTTCTTCAGCAACCTTGACCTCGACCTCAATAGGAGAAAATTCCACATCTATAGGGACACCACCAAAGCAAATCAAAGAAGAGTAGAGTACATCCATCCACATCTGACACACCCACCTCCAACTCAATAGCCAATGAATCCTAACCATCAAGAGTTGTCTCTACCTCAACCGAAGACATGGTGCACAGGAAATGGAACAAAGTCAAAGCTCCAAAAGAATGGGGAGCCACACCATCCTTTGGCTAAGCATATACAAGCTCCAAGAGAGAGATCACACCCAAACCAATAGGAAAATCCAAGGGAGCAAGAAGGAAAGGCATTCCACTCTCCCAACCTAAAACACTACCCAACATCCATGTAAGACCCAAAAATAGAGAACTCCAAGAGAGAGCTTGGAACCAAAAGTAAAAGAAAACCCCCTTTGAGAAATATATCCAAGACAACCATAAAAAGGATACCCAAAAGCTCTGATATAGAGCTCAAGAATAACACAAGAAGCCACTAAGACCCACCTCCCATCAGGAACCACTGAATCTTCATCATCAACAACATCAACCACTCCCAACTAAACAAAGGGGATACTCACAAAATGGACAATAGGTTCGCCAACACTCGCACCAAAAACAATAGCCAAGGTTGTCCTATGGCCTCTCCCACCCACACTCAACATAACATCAACTGAAAAAATACAACAAACTAGAGGCAAGAAGCCCCAAAATTCCTAGGCAAGCACCACGCTTCACAAATCCATTCCTTAGCCAACACATGAGGAGCCAAACCAAAATCTAAGGGATGTAGGAGCACCATAACCTAACATGCACATAAAGCATGATTCTTCCCCACCACACTCATCATATCTCTACAGTCAAGCAAACCAAGAAAGGGCATTTGTAGAGCTAGATAAGATCTACCCCTTCCCAACACAACAAAAAATATCACCTCTAGTAAAGCTCCAAAAGAGAGCATTGGCCAATGCAAGAAAGAGTAAGGGTGATCCCAACTAAAATCACAAAAAACCTCAATAGCTTAACCAACCAAGCCTAGAAAGGGGTAGAAGAAAAAATATTCCTATAGACAAGGCCCCCTTGAGAAATATAGCTCCAGTCAAAAGGAGCAACATAAATCTGCCCAAAGTAAGGGCCCTTGCAGTCCACCATTGACACCATCCCAAACAACTACCTCAAAAGCTCCAACAACCACAAACAAGCACCTATCTCACTCACCTCTCCCACCTCGCCTCACACCATCCTCTTTCCCACTATTTGGGTCATCCTCCTTTATAGATCGATTGACAGGAGAGATAAAACTCCCTCCCAATGCCCTATGGCTCCTCCCACCCAATGCTCTATTCTAACCCCTCCTCTACAATTGCTCTCGTACACACACCATTGAATCTTAAATTCTAGGTAATTGTTGATGCATATGGGAGAGTGCATTATCATCTTAAAACAATGGTAAAGATTTTGAGGTGGGTTCCTTAATCAAGAAGGAAGATTAAAATATTTGGGTTTTATTTGTAACAAATTTCTTATGATTGTATGTTAGATAAGTTGATAAAATGCACTAAATGTTTACAAATACCTTGGATAAGAGTTCAATTATATTCATGAATAGTTATTTTGTTTTTCAATCTATATTCTTCAAATGTGCATTCTCATAAATTGAAGGAGAGAGGCAGAGGAGAAAAATAGAGCACAAATGAAATAAAAAATGAAAACAGAGATATGCTGCAACAATATTTCTATTTCAAATATTTCAAACATTTTCAAACTTCATTCCTTTTACAAAGAAAAAATAGAGCTTCTACTCTTTTACAATCAAAAAATAAGAATGAGAATTATTATATGTGATTTCTTCTTTAAAACCCTTGCTATAGTGGAACAAAAACATTTTTTCCTACAAAATATCATATTTGAAGAGTTGTTGCTACTGCTTATCTGCTCTGTATTCTAATTTTTTTTAACTACATGTATTCTCAAAAAAATCCTTAAGACATATGAATATGCACAAGAAAAGAAAACACACCAAAAGCATCTAATAACAATCAATTCCAAGTCTTTTTCAGCATAGATAAAATCTAAAGACAAAGATTATGTGTGCATAGTATGGTGGTGTGTGAAAGAAGTAGAAGAATTTTTTTTTCATTGTTTCTAAGATAAGAATACAGTGGACTGTGGAAATTTTATTGATAAGTTAATGTGAGTGGGTAGTAGTTGGGAGTAATTCCAACACTCCCCCTTAATCACAAGTGCTACCATCTATGATGCTTAATCAATGTCTTTGGTAGAAAAAAAAATCTTTCCCTAATGCCTCGGTGAAGATGTCTACACATTGATCTTGAGGCCTGCAAAATTCCAAAAATATCTCTCCATTATTAATCAACTCTCTAATAAAATGATATCTAATGTCAATGTGTTTACTTCTCTTGTGAAAGACTGGATTTTTGGAAAATGCTATGGCTGAGTTGTTATCACAATATATCTTTGTTGCATCTTATTGTATATGTTTCAACTCTTTCAACACTCTTATCATCCAAACTACTTGGTCTAATGCACTTGTTGTTGCTACATACTCTTCTTTAGCAAATGAAAGTGTGAGAATGGGTTGTTTCTTTGAAGCCCACATTACTACACTGGTGTCAAAGTGAACAACATAACCGAATATGCTCTTTCTATCATCAATGCTTCCAACACAATCACTATTTGTGTACCCTATGAGTTTGGACTCATTTGATCTTGAATATTGGAACCCATAATTCCTTTTTCCACTCACATATCTTAAGATTCTTTTCCCATCTTTCGAATGTGAGTTTTTTGGAGACTCCATGAACCTTGAAATTAAACTTACACTATACATTATGTCTAGACTTGTGGTTGTTAGGTACATGAGACTACCAACAAGTCTCTTATAAAAAAATAGATCTACATTGGATCCTTTGTCATTCTTTCTTAGCTTGAAACCTATGACAATTAGTGTTGGTGTTGATTTTCAATTCAATATATTAAACCTTTTCAAAATATCATTTGCATAATTTCTTTGAGAGATGAATATACCATTTCCATTTTTATTACCTCAATGCCTAAAATGTATTTCATAAGTCCCAGTTCAGTCATTTCCAATTATTTATCATAGCTCCTTTGAAAAAATCAATTGATAAGTCACTCGTGAATATCAAATCATCAACATATAAACATACAATTAGAATTTCACCTTTTTAATTCATCTTTGTATACAATTTTGGCTCATTACTACATCTATTGAAGCTATTTTGTAGCAAATATGAATCAATTCTACTATAGGAAGCTCTTGGGGCTTGCTTTAGACCATATAGTGCTTTCTTAGGCTTATATACCTTGTCTTCTTGGCCTAAAATCTCATACCTAGGCGGTTGTTCCACATAAACTTCTTCAAGATGACCATTTAAGAATGTTGATTTTATATCCATTTGATAAAAAAGCCACTTTTTTTGAGCTACTATGGAAAGTATCATTCTCATGGTGTCTAGATGAGCTACAAGAGCTAATGTCTCATTGTAATCAATTCCAAGTTGTTGTGAATAAACCTTTGCAACTAGCCTTTCCTTATGTTTTTGTACATCACCATTTGCACTCAACTTGGTTTTATAAACCCTCTTCACTCCTATCACATCTTTTCCTTTTGGAAGGCTCACTAAATTCCATGTGTGATTATTTTCTATTGGATCTTTTTCTTCAATCATTGCATATACCCATTTGTCATGCTTAATTGCATATTCAAAATGAATTGGATCATCTATTTGTGAATATAAAGCAAAAAGAGAAATACGATCAACATCATTCTCACCTTCATTTTTCTCATAAATGTCTCTTATACTTCTATTTTTTTTCTTCTTAAGCTTGTCAATGTAGGATTTGACATGTCACTTGATGTAGAACCCATGGAATGTGGACTTGTTGGTCCTACCCTAAAAATCCATGTTGTAGATGGTGTTTGTTGTGCACTTGTTGGAGTGTTTGTTTGTATATGTGAGGTTTCCCTTACACTTGATGATGGTGTCACTTGTGGACTACTTTGTTGAGCTTTAATGGGTGTGGAAGGAGTCACATTTGAAGGAGCATTTGCTGGTTTGAAAAATTCATTTTCCTCTTGTGGTATACTTGTTGATATGTTGACAGTTTTTTCTACACTTCCATCCCATGCTTCCTCTTCTATGAATTGGACATCCTTGCTAATTATAAAGCATTTTTATTGGATTATACAACTTGTAGGCCTTTCATTCATCACTATATCCAACAAATATGTGCTTTTCTTCTTTGTTGTCTAATTTTCTTCTTAATTCATATGAAACACATGCATATGCCACACCCAAAAATTCTTATATGAGCAACACTATGTTTTCTTCCACTCCAAACATATTATGGAATGTATTGTGATGGAACCCACAATTTTTTTATGTTCCATCTCAAAATATTGCAAAATTTTATATATTGGGTTGGTATATGAAGGCTGAGGGTTTTGCTTGTCATCACTATTGTATGGTTTTGTGAACCCTTCCTTAATTAGCCCTTAAGTTTTTTTGTGTGCCAAGGTTCTAATTTTTTGTTGAGATTTTGTTGCCCATTGTTGGGAAAATTAAAACATCTTATGTCATTGATGATCATGGAGTAACTGGTCCTTCATGCCTAGGTCGAGGTTTCCTATTTTTTATAAGGTTGAATTTAAGGCTTTTTTGTCCTTTAAATATTTTGCATTTCATGACTTAGGAACTTTTGATCCCTTTTTCTTACATCATCCTAGATGGTCCCCTTTATTAGAACAACTTGTGGGCACATGCTTAAAATTTTTCACTTAAGCCCTATCATGCATCCCTCTTTGTCACTCATTGCAGATAGTTCCTGCAAGCTATGTTTATATTGGTGATAAGTGATGAGTAGTATTTCTTTGGTTTCACTCATTGAAGATAGTTGTGAGATCTCTTGATATGAATAAGTGATGGGTGATGCTCTTGCTTCTCCTTGTATCATTGAAATTTTTATGTGTCGCTAATAACTCTTGAACCTTGAGTATTGAATTAGTGATTAGTGATGAGCTTCGTGCCTATTGGTCTTCTCTTCATCGTTCATTGAGGATGGTTGTGTGAGTATAATTTTCAAAGTAGAAATGAGCGATATGAGGTATCTCCTATGCTTCACGTATCATAGATGGGTTTTGAATGTTAAGCTTTTTATTAATGATACACAATGCAAGTGTTCTATGTAATCATTAGGATCTCTCCTCTCTAATTGATTGCAAAATTTATGAGAAGAATTAGCAATGTGATAGCCCTAGTGCTTTTGTATTTTCTCCTATCACTAATTATAGATCCTTTCCAAAACTTAAGTTTCAAAATAGCGATGAGTGATGGAGTCATCTATTCAATTTTCTTTCACTAATTTAAATTTATCTTATGACAAATGTCTTTTAAATCTTTTATTTTTATGTAGGTGCATGTGTCTTACTCTTGCCTCATCGTTTTATCTCCTGTCACTAATGTGATCTAGAGTTTGAAGTGAAATAAGAAATACGCGATGGGAAAATGAATGTGATCGAGGATGGGCTATAATTTCAAGGGATAATATTTCATGTTAATGCTTGTATCACTGATAGAACCAATGAAGGATTAAAATTTTCAATGATAAGCAATGGATACTAAATGAAAAGGGGACGTGGCAGTATCTAGAGGACATTGTATAAAGCAAAAAATAAAGTAGTGAGGTGAATTGAGAATGATTGATATGTTTTTAAAGCAGAGTGATCAATGAACAAGCTTTGAATGTGAACGGCTAGATGTTAGTCCGCTTGCACAAAATTACTATAAAAAATTAATGGTTGTATGTCCATCTCTTGACCATAAAGAAGGTAGATACCTGGTTTTTCACACATTTGGAATTTCTTAGAAGCAAAGAGAAATACCAAAAGATGAAGAAACTGTGCGGAAAGCTCCAACAAATAATTACAAAAACAATTGTATCAATCATTCACCCCTGTAAGAAAACTATGTATCTCCTATCTAAAACACTAAATTTCACTATTATAGAAGAGTGATAGGGAAATTGGGAGATAATTTTCTTGTGGCTTTGTTCATTTAAATATTTTCTATTTGGGTGATATGTGTTGGGTAAAGTTTGGGAATTATTTTGTTCTGTAAGTGGTTCCTTGAGTTCTCGTACCTGGGTAGGCCTTTTCAATTACCAAAAAATTGTAAACCCTAGTTCTACTATATTGCAATTATGAGCGAACAGAGCCTAGTGAATCTAGTATTAGACTAGAGAGGAAACCAAAACAAGAAAAGGTTAAAAGGCTTAAAACTCAAGATGTTTCATACATGGTTATATCCAAACCACTTGCAGTATTGAAACCTACACCAACTTCTCCTACGACATCAACTAGCTCCCAAAATGTAAAGAAGGAAAATAAAGGTTTATGCAAGAGGCCTCTAGAGATGTAAAGGAACAATGGTCATAAATTTGCAAGAGACCTATGGGTCAAGTTTTCATGACCACTAGGTTAATTGATAGTGCAACTGAAATTGGTGAATTGGCCTAGCATCATAGTGGGTGGCATTTATTCTTGTATGCTTTTAATAGGCCATATTCTAGCAATTCAGCATGTTACTTATGGTGGAAAAACCTTGGGAAGTTAGTGGTTCCAAATGTGTTTGTGAAGGTGGATGTTATGATGGAGTTGGGCAGGCACTATTATCCCATTCATAGAAAAATTAGGAATGAAAATGGTGATGTGATTCTCGAAGTGACAAGGGATTATATTATGGAGGTATTTGGGTTAGATCCCAACCATATTGTGAAAATTTAGCATGCAGAGCTATATGTTGAATATCAGTATAAAAATTATGCATACAGAAATAGACTACTTGTTCGAAAAAGAAAGAGTAAGGAGATATTTCTCCCTAAGGATGTTGAGCCTTTTGAATGTGAAGAGCTTGAGAATTATTTCAAGAACACTTAATATTGCCTAAGTCAGGTGTTGGCTCAAATTTTTAAGGTGAGGATAGCCCCTAACTTGTTGTTGATGAAAGTTGATATACAGGCTCATAATCAGAACATTGGTTTTGATTATGCCACCTATGTTGTTGAACAAATAGATGAGGATTTCATCAAATTGAAGAAAGAGGTTCTCCCTTTGTATTTATTGAATTAATCTTTATTAATACATATGCTCCTATTTTAGGGTGATTATAGCTGGGAAAGTAAGATGAAATTGAGATTAAGGGATAATGAAAATATTGTTTTTACAGTACAAATGTGGACATGCATTTGGAATCACGATTGTCCCAATTCCAATTATTTCATGTTTGCTAATGTTATAAGGTTTGGTATCCTAAAGATGTTGGGTGTAGCACCTATTCAAAGTCTACTTTCTCCAACAATCAGAAGTATCATGCACCTAAAAGATATACCAGGATCAAATGCAACACATAATTGGGAAGATTAGTTTATCCATTCAGAATATACTCTAATCAAAGCTTATGGGTCTAAGGTGGCACAGCATTGTTTTCATGTATATGTCTATGATAGATTGGATTTTATGCAACTCATTTGGAAGATTGATTTTATGGAGTATGAAATGTTCAAAAACCCCATAAAGGGTTTTGTGGTGAATTCCCAATGCACTTTTTCTTACTTTAAAGTTACTACCCCTAAAGGGTATGAAAATTTTGTGAACATAGTGAATAATCTTAGGTTTTCTTTTAATGAGGTTAGGATTTTTGACCTAGAAAGGTTTGTGTATGGAAAGAGAAGGGATAAAAACTTATCAGTAATACATCATCAATTCTTGTACACAGATGATGTATTGAGAAACTTGACAATTGATGAAGCTATCATATCTAGAAAGAAGGAATGGAAATCCATAATGGATATTGAAGAGAGTATCATGAAAGGGAATTCCTTTTATGTGATTCCTTATGATGTAATTGTAGACCCATTTGAAAGATATTTCACAAGGCTAAGGGATTATAAAAATGGTGATTTCAAGGTGAAGGTGAAAGAGGTTGTTGAAAAAGCACAAGTTCTCCTTGACCAACAACCTTAGGCTATGGATATCTTAGAGCAGCCTAAAGATGTCCAAGAAGATAGGGAGGAAAAAATGGTAGAACATGTGCTAGGAGATGAGTAGGTAGAGAATAAATTCCCTCCCCCTAATATTGAAGAAGCCCTTGGTTTAGAAGTTCCCAATAATAGAATTGTCAAATGGAAATACGATAAAGAAAATGATGGTGATCCCATGGTCAAGGATGGTGATGAGTTCCCTGTAGATGATAATTTTGTGCAATCTAAGTAATTTTAGGAATTTATGGTTCAACAAAGGAGTAAAGAGATAAAATAAAGGATTGAACTAGCAAGGACTAGTGTTGAACCTTCTTAACAGGAAGAAGTTGAGAAAGCAGAGGAAGAAAAGATCATGGCTGATATTGCAGCTATTACTCTCGCTGAGGCTAGGAAAATTGTCATAGATAGTGGAATAATGTTGTTACTAGGACGCACTATCACTTCAGCTATAACATATGGTGTAGTAAGAAGAGAACCCTAAGGTTCAATATCTAAGCAGTTTGAGGATAAAGTGTTTGGATCTGGATATAGTCCAAAGATGCATACTCTTGAAATTTGGTTTTTGGCACCTAATAATAGAAAGCATGAGGTTCATAGACCTATTGAAGAGGTTATAGGCTCCTTGGTGGTGAAGAGGGCCACAAATATAATGCCTATCCAAGCAGCCAAGTTAACTGCTAATGCTGCAATGCTCATTGTTGACACTGCACATATTTCTCAGAAAAAGTAGGAGTCTTTATTGAGACAATATAATAAGGCATTGGATGAAAGAAATAAGATGAGAGCCAATGTTTAGGCTAGTCAGTCAGTAAGGACACTATCCCTTCCATCTTCTTCTTCTTCATACTTTTCTACACATGATAGGGAAACCTTGGCAATGAGAATTAAAAGAATTGAATTATCAACTAAGTACAGAAAAGGAGAATTTCAAGAAGGCTAAGTTTCAAATTTTTAAGGTGGCAAATGAAATTTTTGTGGATGTATTGAAACATAGGGTGACCAAATTGGTCAATAAAGCTAATGATGTATGGGATACTTATAAGAGCATTCATGAATGGTGTAGGAGCACCTATTTGATCACATGCCTCCATGAGGCCATATTGATTCATTTGTTCCATTTTTATATTTTTATATTGTAACAAGCCCAAGAGGCCACCTTTGTGGTGTTATAAGTCCTAGGATCTTATTCATTTCTCATATATTGTAAAAATTGTCAAAAGTTTAAAATTAGGTAGATGAAGTGTCATTAGGGTGTTTTGTGAACAAAATAATAAAAAGGTGGTTGGAAATAGTTGGTTTTGGTTAAAAATGTATAAATACACCCTCAAAAACTCGAATTGGGGGTTGGAGACATCATTTTTGAAGATTGATGAATAAAAACCTCAAATTTTGTGCATTTTCTGATTTTCACATTGTTTCCAAAATGAAGTTGTGATTTGTACGGCCTGGTATGGACTAAAATAATGGAGTATCATATACGGATGGAAATATATCTATTTCTAGTTTCCAATTATTTTTGTCTCATTAAATTTTATTGAGTTTTGTGGAAGATATGATTATTTTGGTGAGACTACCTATTCTAACAATATTGTGCAGAATTTACAGTCTAAAGAAGTGTGATGGTATGGAATATAAAGTATATATTTTGGATCTAAAAAAAATTTATTTTGTTTCCATGTGAATCTAATTTCATTTTCTTCAATTATAATCAAGATTAATTAAGATTTGAATAAGTTATGAACATTTTTGTGAGGGCAGGTCTGAACCCTACTTAGGGTTTGCAGTTTTGGTAAAAATACAATAACTTTTGTTTCCACCATTGGATCTTCATAAGAATTGGAGGAAAAGTATATAAATGTGTTTTCTTCACTCTAACCAAAGATATTGGCTTCATTATTGGTTTTTTAGAATTTATTAATGACTGTTCATTGCACTAAATTGTGGGCTGCCATAGTTATGTTTCCAATGTGATATACAATGCTTAATAACATGTGTTATACAAAGAATGTTTTGGATTATTGTTGAAGTTTGTGAGATGTATTGTGAATCCCCCTAGCTTTACATCAATGAAGTAGGATAAGGTATTTGGATGTCTAGGAAGCCTTTAAGAATGAATGGAGCAAATGGAGTACTAGAGTTGGTGCTCTAAAATAAATGATTCCTAGAATGAAGGATCACCCTGGGGCACCCACAAATAATCCCAAAATATTGCAAGTTGTTTAATTTGTAAATGAGATAAAAAAATTCATGGAAAACTAGGGACTCAACTCTAAAATATGCTAAAAATATTCAAAGATATGGTAAAATATGGTATGCCTGAAATATTTAATCACAAAGGTGAGTTACATCAGTTTGAAAAATGGAAGGAGGAATTGGGAGATTTGATCACATCAACTAAGATTCCATTGAATATGGTTGATTACACTTTGTTGAATCCACATATTTATATGCTAATAGAGATTGAAACAAGAATGGATACCTTTATCAAAGAGGCTAGATAATTAATTGATGCTAGATATACTCAACATAATTAAAAGGTTTAGAGTTTGTTGGATGTGAAGTGGCCCACTGAGGAGGAGAATACTACCTAGTTGAAAAATTATATTGAATAAGCTTGGAGGGGGATGATACTTGATATGATGAATAATAGATAAGGGGAATAAACAATACATAGCCTGAAAAATAGTGAAGATTAGGTTTTTCATAAAGTATTACAAAAATATTGATTTCCCCTCAACATAAAGATTGATGGCTCAATCGCTAATGTGGACCAATCTATTTTGTTTCTTTATCTTCTTTCCTTGCTTTCTAATTTTTTCTAACTAGTTTTACGTATGGAGGACACCTTACGAGAAGATGGAGAATATTTCCAAGTTGTAACAAACAAATGAAGCCTTTTTGAGTTGGGACTAGATCTCTCCAACGATTAAGGATGAATTTTTCCTCATGTTTTATTTCCACCATCTTATAGTTTGATTGTAATTGAAAATGGAATATTTGTTATAGTGGTCCAATAGGATTTTGACATGTGTGCTTCCTGGGCTAAAGGTTGTTTTCTCTTTCATTTCTATAAGAAAGCATTCTAGGCCAAAAGTAGTGGTTTGTTGAAAAATACTATTGGCACAATGAATTGTAATAGGAATACAAAGAATATTTTAAGTTTTTTCTTAAGTTTAGAGTCTTTTAGATATATATGTAATTTTGATAATAGGATAACAAATACAATACATAATGATACTAATTTCATGGCCGTTGTCTCTCCTCTGTAATTTTTTTTCTAGTTATGAATGAATATAATCAAGTATTATGTTGTTCATCTCCATTGTGTTTTAGTGGATGCATAATTTCACTCTTTCTTATTAATGAAATGAATTAGTGTAAGTGGTTAAATTATATTGTTGACTTGTATGAATTATATGCTAGGATACCTTTAAGAATTTGTGGTCGAGAATATTATGAGGAGGTACTATAATATAGTGTTTCTTGAGCTATATATTGCTATTTTTTAGATGTTATCATATTTCATAGGTTAATATTGACTTTGTGTTTAGGATAATACATTGGTTTTAGTATATTGTTTATAATTCAGTTCCTAGACCAATTCATCAGCAAATTGATCTTTATTTACAAATCCTTAAAATGAGTTATTGTTATAGTTATGCTATAATGAGTTTCACCTTTTGCATGCTCCAAGTGTAAGGTATTCTTTAAGAGATTTTCCAGATCTTTTAATACACTATGTTGTTGACAAGATGTATGAGAAATATCTATTGATTGCAATGTGTTTAACTATGGTTTGCACAATTTCTTGAATATACATTATGGGATAACCCTCTTGGGTTTCATAGAGCCCAAAGTGCAAGAGTAGAAGTTTTGAAAATTTTACTCATTCTTTGGCCAATCCCTTTAGATTTCTTATTATTTGAAATGTAAAAATCCATAGGTAATTCTAAAGATTGGCGACTCCTCTAGGCACTAGCTAAGTCCAAATTCTCTAGTTCAGATTTGGTATAGTCAGAGTCAAGAATTTTTTTATGATATTCTTTATAGTTTGAAGAATAATTGGCTTAAATTTTGTTGTATTAGTCACATCATACCTAGTCTTATGTGTCAAGTCTTGGTTCACTCTTTTACCTTATGTTGGGTTATGTTTAAATTTTTTTATAAGGTTACAAGTACAAAGTACAAAATCAAAATGCAATCAATTTCTATTTCCCAACATTGTAGGTGGTGAATCTAAAGTCTTTAATACTAGTATAAAGATAAGTTCTCAAAAGGAGTGTAAGAAGAAGGATTCTAACATATTTGACATCATGAAGAATACCGTAAGTTATGCAAGGAAGCATCCTAAGCAGAAGGAAGAATCTAAACCTGCAAAAGAGAAGCAACCCTCCTAGGTTAAGAAAACTTCTTAATCATTTCTATTGATTCTCATGCCGATGCATCCAATACTTTTAATCTTTAATTAAGTAGTTCAAATAGCCATGAAGTTGAATTTTTCCTATTGATAAAGTGTTTGATAACAAACTTAACATTTTAAGACAGGGGGATAAGTGGGAGTTTTGGGGAAAGAGTAAGAAGTTCTCAGAGCCTTCAACCCCTGGAGTTCGATCCATTTTTAATGGAATGAATTTTAAGCCAAGAGGTGAATGTCCTAATGTAGAAGTGCACCTTTCTCTTGAGGAAGATCCTATTGATTAGCCCTACTATACTCCTAGACCCTAAGTGAGCCTAGAGATGTTCTAGAAAATGAAGAAGACATAGATAAAGATATGCAATCTTTAGAAGAGGAAGAAATAAAGCTTAAGGAAGAAGAGGAAAATAGACTGAGGGTGTTAAAAGAAAAAGAAGATAGGATTATAGCCAAGCAACATGAGAGAGATGCTTGAAAAAAAATATTAGAAAAGATTCAAGAAGATTTTATTAGGCATAAGGCCTTTAAGGAAATTATTTCTAAATTTATTTGTAAAATTGCCCATGACACCCCTGAAGTAATAATCCCAATGGAAACCTCTACTAATAATACCTACACAACATATAGTTCAACTACTAGAGCCTTAGATCCTTCTTTAAGAAAACATTTTTTGTAGATCATGGGAAGAGGCCCATTGATCATCCAAAGAAAAATACCTTCAAAACGAGTACCACTACACATACTTCATCTATTGAAACCCCTGCACATAATGCCAAAATTAATCCTACTCCATCCACCACACCTCCAAATCTCGAGATCTTGAAGTTATAGTTGGAGAATGATATTATAAAAGAAGATTTGAAGAAAGATGAGATAAAAGATTCTAATGTAGAAATAGCTAGGAAGATTGCTTTTCTTAAGATGTCCACACCCACTCCTTTTGCTTCAAGCTCTAGACAAAGTAGTAGCAAGTCACAAAAGAAGAAATCTAAAGGACATACTACTAGTGGAAGTGGAGAAAATAATAAGAATAGGAATTCTTATTCAAGATGATGAAGGAAAAAAGAAAGGAGGTGGTAATGGTGAAAGTGGAAAGGGTAAGGATAACATTCATCTAACAAAGAAAGAGATAATGAGAAAAGAGATGTTTATAGGGATTGACATACTAGGAGGCCACTCCAAATAGATAGATACCACCAGTTGTGTTTCACCAGAATATGTGGCTACCCTAACGTATTTCTTGAAGATTTTAGACATGCTCCGGTCAGATTCTCTAGTAATAATGCCTTGAGTGGTGAAGACCATCTCGAAGCATTTGCTAATGTAATGGATGATTTTTAGGTAGAGGTAGAGGATATGATGATGAAGTTATTTATGTAGTTTCTTATTGAAGATATTCGAGAGTGGTATAGGAATTTTCTTGCTGAGAGCATTGTCTCTTCGAAGGAATTTAAAAGGGTATTCAGAGAGCAATTCAGTGACAAGAATGATTCTATTTTTTTGTTGAATCAATTTAATAATATTTCTAAAGGCCCTAATGAATATGTGGTTGAGTTGAATACAAGATCCCAAAGTGCTAGGAAGAGATTTCAGCCTTGTCTACAATTGAATGACAATGTATTCTTGGTAAATTACCACAATGCTTTAGATAGAAAACTGAGTTACTGCCTGCTAGATGAGAATCCTCAAACATTGAGGGAATCTTACAAGATGGCAGAGTATATTGAGAATATTTGTAGAGAAATTGGTAAAGTTGGTAGAAGAGATGATGCAAAACTCTTTAGAAATTCAAAAAAGGAGGATAAGAGTTCAAGTGCTAAAGGGGTGACTCTTGAGGATAAGATTGATAATTTTATGAAAACTATAAATGACAAGATTGTAAAATAAGAAAAGTTTCAACCAAAAAATTATCAAAGGAATGAAATATCTCCTTAGTTTTAGGATCAACCATATAATACGAATTGGTATAATGGGAAACATATTCTTAATAATCAAAGAAATACCCATAATAAGGTCCCTCTAGATCCTGTGAATAAAAAAAGAAGGAAATTTTCTCAAAGATACCCCTTGGTGCATGGTTTTCCAAATGCCACATTCTCCTCAGCAATGTACAATTGCATAGATGGTTGAAGTGGAAGAAGATATGCTTGAAGACTGTGATCAGCAAAATGTGGAGGATGTTGATGTACTTATGGTTATGGGTGATTCTAATATGGACTCCTATGAAGTGGATGTAGAAAATCAAAGGAAAATTTCTAGTGCATATCGTCAATAAGTTATCTCTAATGAGAATGTTTATAGTGATATTAAGGTATACAATTTGGAATTGATTGAAGATGGTGTGTGACTAACAAGGCCCTCAAATGAGGAGATTGAAAAATATATTGCTGCCTTCGCCACCAAAGCTAGAATTTCCTATCATCTAAGGAATAGAATAGTCGGTGGTGAATAAGGAAGTCTTGTTGGTCTTTTCATTAAGGAGAAAAAATTCCAAAAGTAAAGAGAACAAGCCTAATGGAAAAATAGAAGCATTCAAAGCTAAAGATGGCAGGGGAGATAAAATTTGGGCTAAGCAAGTAGATAATCCAAAAGCTACTCAAGAGTTCAAATCTATTGTTATGAAGATAAAGACACAAAAGAAAAATCTTGAATTTACAAGGAAGGATGCTAAGTGTAGGGATGAGATAACCAAAAATCAAGAGAAGTTGAGCAGCAATGAACAAAGTATGCTCCCAATTGAAGTACCCAAATATAATCCTATTGATATGTTTCAATTACTTAGACAAGTAAACATATTTTTTCCTTTTCTTGAAATGATGAGAATAGATGAACATAAGCAAAAGGAATTGCCCCTTATCAATGGTGCTACTTTAGCCAATAATGATATAGTGGTTCCTACTCCACCCAAATTAAGTGAAAAATATAAAAAAGACAAGGAAGTTGATGGATTCATCACTAAGATTCCCCATATCTTCTTAGGGAATTCAATAACTGCTTGTCCTGAGAAGATAGATCCATTTCTCCTCACTTTGATGGTTGGGGGAAATTTTATAAAAAAATGTATTATTGACTCTAGAGCATCCAATAATATCATTCCAGCTAAAATCATTGAAATTTGATGACACTCATGGTTTAAGTGTTATTCCATGGATTCAAGAAAAGTCATTATTGGTATGATAAATGAAATTCCATACAGATTATTAGCCTATCCAAACAAAGAATTTAAAATGAGTGTGGTAGTAGTGGATATCCCACCTAATTATGGAATGTTGCTATCTTATAAATGGGGTGCATCTATAGGAGGCAGTATGCAATGTGACATGTCTTATGCCACATTTCCCATTGATGGTAAGGATATTCAAATGATGCAAGAAACAAGGGTATCACATATGTCGGAACATGCTCCTAAATTTGGCACAATTCTTTTCATAGAAACTGATATCAGTGATTTCAAGGTGGAAGAATCACCCTTGAAGAAGTTGATAGGTTCCCTGCACCTATAGAAAATGAAGTTTTTAGAATATCTAACAAGAATGGACTTTGGAAAATGCACTTTTATGGTGCAAGTTCCAAAGAAGGTTCTAGTGTAGGGATATTATTGGTATCACCTAGTGGTAGTACTTGTAAATTCTCTGTCACATTGTCTTTTTTCTGCACGAATAATGTAGGAAAATATGAAGCATTATTATTGGGACTAGGATTGGCTGAGAAGCATGAGATAAAAAAGTTAATGGTAATTGGTTATTTTGAGCTTGTAATATCCCAAGTTAGAAACAAATATGCTTGCAAGAACAATAGACTGAAGTAGTACAAAAATGTTGTCTAGGATTCCATTGAGTAGTTTGTTGCTTTTGGAATTGACTGGATGGAAAGAGGACAAAAAAAGGTAGCTGACTTACTTGCTAACATTGCATTGAGACCAAATGATATAACTTTTATATGTATCTCTATGGTTGAGGTACATACAAGGCCTTGTGCACAACTATAAAATTTTCAATGATGATGAGGATATTTTCAAATTTTTGAACTATGTTGATTAATATGAAGGTCAAGAGATTGACTTTGGTGGATTTGTTGAAAATAGTGATGGAAAGGATAGTATTTAGAAAAGAGGTCATCCAGTTAAAGACAAATAAAATACCCAAAGGAATTGTAGCACTTCAAGGGGTCTTTAACAGTTAAGATAAAATCAAGATTAAGACAATTGTTGCTCACCTAGAGGATCTAGAGGAAATAAATTTGGGGGAAAAAAATGCCCCTAAGAAAGTGTATGCAGGAAAGAAGATGAAGTTGAAGGTGAAGTAAATATTGATTGTCTTTCTTAGAAAATGCATACATGCCTCTTCTTGGTCATATGATTACCTGAAATCTTACAAAGAGGAATTATTTCAGCATGAGATTCCTTTGAAGGAGAATGCTAATCCTTTCAAGAAAAATAAAAGACCAATTAATCCTACTATAACTCCCAAGATGCAAGAGGAGTTGATGAAGTTGAGAGATGTTGACATTATAAAACCAACTAGACAATCTTCATGGGTATCCAATCTAGTAATAGTAAGAAAAGGAATGGTGATATAAGGTTGTGCATTGATTTAAGGAATATGAATGTATCCTCATTAAAGGACAACTATCCATTGCCAAACATGGAAGCTATGTTATAGAAGGTGATTGGCTATGACCTGTTGTCAATGATGGATGGTTTTTCAAGTTATAACTAAGTGAAAGTAAAGGATTTTGAGAAATATAATACTACATTCACTACCTCATGGGGCACCTATGTCTATGTGATAATGCCTTTTGGTTTAACAAATGTAGGTGCCACTTTTTAGAGGGTTGTGGGTGTATCTTTTTTCTGATTTTATTTATTTATTCATGGCTATATATCAAGATGAATTGAACACTTGCTCTAAGGAGGAAGTTCATTTTATTCACTTATTAAAGGTATTTTTCAGGTCTATAGAGTATGGGATATCTTTGAATCCAAATAAATGTATTTTTGGGGTCATTGAGGAAAAGTTGTTAGGGCACATTATTTCCAAAGGAGTAAGGAGACCCTAAAAGGGTGGAAATCATAGATAAGATCCCTTAACCAAAGAATGTAAAAGGAATTCAATCATTATTTGGACACATAAATTTCTTGATGAGGTTTGTGACCAACTTTGTACAAATCACAAGACCTATCTACAAGATGTTGAAGAAGGGATAAAAGGTGACTTGGAGAAAAGAGAAAATTCAAGCTTTTAAGAGTATTAAATAGCCCATTAAGGAAGCTCAAATTTTGAACTCTCTTAATTTCTTTAAGCCAATGCATATCTTCTCCTTTTCTTATTTTCATACCATTGTTGTTGTTCTATTATAGAAGAATGAGGAGGCTTTTGAACAACCTATCACATTTTTTAGAAAATCTTTACAATCTTCAAAGCTCAAAAATGACATGATGGAAAAACAAGCATATGCTCTAGTTAAAGTTGTAAACAATTTCAAAACTTATTTAATGGGAGCTACTGTTATAGCCTTTGTTCCAAGTGTTGTTGTGAATGATATTTTCACTCAGTAGGAGATTATAGGCAAAAGGTGTAGGTGGATCAACAGGATCCAAGAATTCAATATTGATGTCCACATCATTAACTTAGTTAGCGGGCAAGGTCTAGCTAAACTTATGACATAGACTAATATAGAAGCTAATTAGATCAATCAGATAGAAACTGTTGATGTTGCACCCATCTGTGATATGCAAATATGTGGTTGGTATAGAAGAATTGTTTAGTATTTGCAAACTTTGAAATGTTCTATAGACATGGCTGATGATGACAAGAGGACATTCAAATTGCAGTCCATCAAGTATGTGATTATTAACATTGAGCTATCGTGGAGAAACTTGGATGGTATATTGCTTAAATGTGTAGATGGAAAGTAGGCATTAGAAATTTTGCAAGAAATGCATAATTGAGTTTGTGGTGGTCATTACATGGAAAAGACTACTACTCATAAGATCTTGAGAGTAGAATTCTAATGGAAAATTTTCTTTAAAGATGCTCACAATTTTTTCAAGACTTGTGATGCTTGTCAAAGGTTTGCAAGAAAACTAAAGTTTTCAAGGAATCTACCACTCAGGCCATGACTATTCAAGCTCCTTGCCAACAATGGGGAATTTATTTTATTGGAGAGATACCAAAAAAGTATAGTGGAGGGAACTCATGGATCCTTTTTTCCACTAATTATTTCAAAAAAATGGGTAGAAGGAATACCCACAAGAAAGGCAACAAGCAAGGTGGTGGTATATTTCCTATTGAATAATATTCTCATTAGGTTTGGAGTCTCAGAAAATATCATCTTAGATAATGTTATGTGTTTTAGATATGAGGAATTCAAATAATTTTGTGATAAACATGGCATAAAAAATTTTTATTGTTCACCTTACCATCCTCAAGGAAATGGTGAGGTTGAGTCTAGAAATAAGAGCTTAATGACAATCATCAAAACAATGATGGAGAAGAACAAAAAGGCTTGGGACTTAAAGCTAAAGTTTGAACTTTGGGCATGTAGAGTGATGGTGAAAAAGGCTAATGGTTATTCACCATTTGTCTTGGTATATGGTCTAGATGCTAGGTTTCCATAGAATAACCTATTGAATATGTATAAGTTTGTTCAAGAGTATGATGAGGATATATGTGATGATATGCAACATAGAATTAATAACTTGGTGTAACTGGATGAGACTAGAAGAGAAGATCATGCTAAAAATATGAAGTTACAACTACAAGTCAAGCACTTGCATGATAACAAATTTTTTTTTGAGGTGAATAGTATGGCATTAGCCTAGAATGCAAGGGCTCAAGATAAGGGTAAACAAGGAAAGTTTGAATCATTATGGTTAGGCCCTTATCTGATAGCCAATACATATGTTGACGATTCATATTTCCTCCAAAGCTTGATAGGTGAACTTTTTGAACTACCAATACATGGATAGTTCTTAAAGCCATAATTATCTCAAGAATGTTATAATTCCATGTACACTGTAGGTTTTGTACATTTTGTGTATAGGTGTGTTTTCTTTGGTTGTGTTTGGTTCAGTCTTGTTACCTAGTCTGGGTAGTTACTAGTTTTTTTTGGTTAGTTCACTATGTATGGTTGGTCTGCTTCAACTTGAGATTCTAGGATCTCACCATGTCTATGAGAGGCATGCATCCCTAGTCAAAGCCACTAATGGAACTTGTATTTTTTTATGTTCCATCTCAAAATATTGCAAAATTTTAAATATTGGGTTGGTATCTGAAGGCTTAGGGTTTTTCTTGTCATCATTGTTGTAGGGTTTTGTGAACCCTTCATTAATTAGCCCTCAAGTTTTTTTTTGTTCCAAGGTTCTAATTTTTTTTGACCTTATATTTCCCATTGTTGGGAACATTAAAACATCTTATGTTATTGACAATCATCGAGTAGTCGGTCCCTCATCGCTAGGTCAGGGTTACTTTTTTTTTAAGGCTGAATTTAAGGAATTTTTGGCTATTTCATGACTTGAGAACTTTCAAATCCTTTTTCTTGCATCATCCTTCATGGTCCCTTTCATTAGATCAACTTGTGGGAATGTGCTTAAAATTTTTCAGCTAATCCCCGTCATTCATCTCTCTTCATTCCTTATCACAAATAGTTTTTGAAAGGTATGTTTAAATTGGTGATAAGTGATTAGTGGTATTTATTTTGTTTCAATCATCACAGATAGCTTTGGGAGCTCTTTATATGAATCAATGATGGGAAATTCTCTTCCTTCTTGTATCGTTGAATTTTTTTCTTATCGCTAATATCTCTTAAACCTTAAGTATTGAATTAGTGATTAGCAATGACCTCTGGTCCTTTTGTTCTTCTCTTCATCATTCATCGTAGATGGTTTTGTTATTTTAATTTTCAAAGTAGTGATGAGAGATATGAGGTATCTCCTATGCTTCATGTATCATGGATGGGTTTTGAATCTTAAGTTTTTTATTACCAATACATGATGCAAGTGTTCTATGTAGTTGTTCGAATCTCTCATTGTTAATTGCTTGCAAACTTCATGGAGAGAATTAGCAATAAGTGATAGCTCTAGTGATTTTTTATTTTATCCTATCACTCATCATGAATCCTTTCCAAAACATAAGTTTCAAAATAGTGATGAGCAATGGAGTTATCTATTCAATTTTCTTTTACTAATTTGAAGTGATCTTATGTGTGATGTCTTTTGTATCATTTTTTTTCATGTAGGTGCACATGTCTTACTCTTGCTTCATCATTTTATCTCTTATTGCTGATGTGATCCAGAGTTCAAAGTTAAATTAGTGATGCACAATGGGAAAATGAAGATGATTAAGGATAGGCCATAATTTCAAGGGCTAATATTTCATCATGTGGATGCTTGCATCATTGGTAGAACTAGTGAAGGAGGAAATGTGTCAGTGATAAGCAATAATTACTGAATGAAAATTCAATGTGGTAGTATATTTCACATCATTTAAAGTAAAAAAGAAAGTAGTGACGCAAGTTGAGAACCATTAACATGGTTTTAAAGTAGAATAATCAGTGACCAAGGTTTGAATGTGAACAACTATATTTTTGTTCCCTCACATGAACTTACTATCAAACATTAATGGTGGTATGTCCATCTCGCAGGCTTAAAGATGTTAGATACCTAGATTTTCTCACATTTGGAATTGCTTAGAAGCATAGAAGAATACTAGAAGTTGAAAAAATTATGTGGAAAGATCCAGTGAATATTTACAATAGCAATTGTGTCAATCGTTCACTTGGGTAAGAAAACTATGTATCTTCTCCTATCTAAAACTCTAAATTGCAGTATTCTTGAAGGGTGATAGGGAATTGGGGAGATAATTTGCATGTGGCTTTGTTCATTTGAATATTTTCAAGTTGGGTGATATGTGTTGGGTAAATTTTGGGAATATTATTCTTCTGTAAGTGGTTCCTTAAATTTTTGTACCTAGGTAGTTCTATTCAATTACCAAAAAATTGTAAACTCTAGTTCTACTACATTACAAACATGAGTGAACCAAAGCCTAGTGAGTCCAGTATTAGACCACAGAGGAAACCAAAACAAAAAGGGTTAAAAGGCTTAAAACTCAAGATGTTTCATTTTTGGTTAAGTTGGAACCACTTGCAGTATCTAACCTTACAAGAACTCCTACAACATCTATTAGGTCTAGAAGTGCAAAGAAGGAAAAAGGAAGGTCTATGCAGAGGCCTCTAGAGATGTAAAGGAAGGAGGGTAAAAAATTGGTAAGAGACCTATGGGTCAAGTTGCTATGACCACCAGGTTAATTGATAGTGTTAGTGAAATTGGTGAGTTGGCCCAGCCTCAGAGTGGGTGGCAACTATTCCTGTATGCTTTTAACATGTATTATAGCAAGTTGACTTGTTACTTATGGGGGATAAACCTTGGGAAGTTGGTGGTGCCAAATGTGTTTTTGGAGGTGGATGTGATGATGGAGTTAGCCAAGCACTATCATCCCATTCACACAACAATCAGGAATCAAAATCATGTTGTGATCCTTGAAGTGACAAAGGATAAGATTGTGGACCTATATTTGGGTTAAATCCCAATTATACTATGAAAATTAAGTGTGCATAACTATATGATGAATATGAGTGTAATATATTTTCATATAGAAATAAACTAATTGTTCAACTTAGAAAGAGTAAGGAGAGATTTCTCCCCGAGGATGCTGAGCCATTTGAATGTGAAGAGTTTGATCATTATTTCAAGAATACCTACTATTTCCTAAGATAGGTGTTGGCTTGAAGTTTTAAGGGGAGGATAGCCCTTGACTTATTAGTGATGGAAATGGATATATAGGATCATAAAAAATAAAATGGTTTTGATTATTCCATCTACGTTGTTGAACAAATGCATGAGGATTTCATCAAATTGAAGAAAGAAGTCCTCCCTTTCCATTTCCCTCATTACTCTTTTTTAATGCATATGCTCCTATTTGAGGGTGATTATGGATGGAAAAAGAAGTTGAATTTGAGATTAAGGTACAATGAGAATAATTTGTTTCCATTACAAATGTGGACACGCATTTGGCATCAAAATTGTCCCAATTCCAATTATTTCATTTTTGTAATGTTATAAGGTTTGGTAGCTTGGAGGCGTTGGGTGTAGCACCTATTCATAGGCTTTCTCCAAAAATAAAAACTATAATGCACCCAAAAGATATACCAAGATCAAATGTGACACATAACTGGTTAGATTTGTTTCTCCATTCAGAATATACTCTAATCAGAGCTTATGGGTCTAAGGTGGCACCACACTATTTGCCCTGATATGTCTCTAACAGATTGGATTTTATAGAACTCATGTGGAAGATTGATTTTATGGATTATTAAATGTTGAGAAATCCTAGGAAGGGTATTGTGGTGAATCCCCTATGCACTTTTTCTTACTTTAAAGTTACTGCCATTCAAGGTGTGAATAAAGATTTTGGCACCCGAATGGCTTTCTAACACTTCTAGGGTTTTTCATCTAAAAGGAGAAAGATAAGCCAAAATGAAATGTACACATTCAATATTAATGCAAATATGGATAAAATATGCATAAATTTAATTTATAAATGCATTAAATTGAAGAAGAAAGATGAATATTAATGCTAAACCTAAAAAATGTAAAGTGTTTGAAAACATAGTGATGTATGAAAAACACCTAAGAATGCAAGTAAATGATGAAAAAATAAACAAGACTTGAGAGGTGCACTTGTAATTTGAATTCCAATGTAGAGTGTCTCTAGAATCCGATAGAGTTGAGTAGAAATGTTGATTGAGACATTTACACCAAGCTAGGAAACTTAGTCAAATTTCAAGTAAAATATGCTAGAATAGGAATTTTCCAAATGGGTACTCAAAAAATTTAAAACCACTTTTTAGGCTTGGTAGTGGGACTAATTCACCATGGATGGTGACTTAGTCCACCTTGAAATTTCAAGAAATTTGGGACTAGATTATGTAGCTTTCGGTCTGCACTTCCCTTCTTGATAGGTGTCTGGTTTAGAAATTGCAGACAATGGGCTGAAAGAGGCCTCCAAGCTTCAATTAGGGCTTTGTCAACTTTGATGACTTTGATGGATTGAAAACACATTTTTGAAACTTTCCTCTTTGACAAATTTGCATACAAGACCTGCAAACACACATGCAAAGAGGGGGAAAAGTGTTAAGGGTTATAGAATAGGGGTTTGCCTTGGTCAAACCCCAATTTGGTAATCAAACCCTACGTAATGAAATGAAATAAAGATATAATGATGAATAAACAACATGCAATTTCATAAAATTTCGAAACCCTTGATGTAGAAATCTAAAGATATGTAATGAAGTACTCTAATGGATGACTTGATTATGCTTAAAGTGCTTAAATGCTTGATAATTGCTTGATTGACTAAATCAATGAATGATTGAATGAATGGGGGTTAAAAAGAGGGGGAAAACCCTTTATTTATACTTTATTTTTTAATATTTTCCAAAAATAACACACTATAGAATGATCTCAAGGGTAAGAGAATAAAATCCTGCCAAAAAATTGAAATTATTT
Organism: Sequoia sempervirens; assembly: GCA_007258455.2. NCBI lineage: Eukaryota > Viridiplantae > Streptophyta > Pinopsida > Cupressales > Cupressaceae > Sequoia > Sequoia sempervirens. Next base: position 370,269,620 of record VDFB02000015.1, on the reverse strand, counting down.
TGATTTATGTGCCTAGTGGGACTAAGTCACCCCAAATGGCAACTTGGTCCCACTAGGGAAATTTTAATGGGTGTTAGGGATTGAATTTTATTTAATGAGGTTTAATGTGAATATTCTCAAAAATACACTTAAGTATGGCTAGAAAGTGCATTAAGGGATCATATAAACATAAGAAAAGCATAAGAGTTTGTTACAACTCTTTACAACACTTTGAAATAAGACTTGGTAAGTAATAAAAAGAGGTTATTTAAGTGAATTATAATAAAACGGTCCTAGAAAAGTGTGGAAGTGGGTTACAACACTTCACAATGATTCCTAAGGGTCCAAGACCTAATGTGAATGTGTTGACCATATTACAAAATTGAATCTAGGAAAAATCAAGACAAAGTCCACTAGGAGGGCCTAAACATGAGAAAAAGTAGAATGTTTACTTTTTTCATGTCCACAGTTAGCCTCAACATTAGTGATAGGATGAACCTACTTCAAAATCATACTAAAGTAGCCAAACATGCAATCAAGGAGGGCTCAAATGAACTGATGTTGGCAAGATGAGACAAGAACAATCAAGAGGGATAATCAAGCCCCTAGGATCAATATCCCATGGAAAACCAAACATAAATACAAAGGAACACACATGAGAGTGATGAAAAAGAATGAAAGATGGAAGTTGAAAGGAAATAAAGTTGGATCAAGCTTCAATCATTTTTCCAGCTTGTTGTGGATCAAATCTAAGGCTATTTGTTTGCAAAAATATGTATACTCACTCTAGGGTGAGAAGGCCCAAAAGGTGAGAAACACACACTCATGGCTGGTATGCACTTAGGCACACACAAGTGGCTATGGGGAAAATTCATGCCTCAGAATAGGCTTTCCGCTCAACCATACCAATGTTGTACCTTCTAATAAATTTAATAAGGTGCCCCAAAGGAAAATACCATTTCATGCTTCATGAGACAAGCAAAGCTTTATATGCTTGGAGCTCATGAAAAAATGTGATACTAGTGCTATAGGCATGCAAGTTGTGTTATGCAAGGTGTCCATATAATAAATGAAAAATGAAACATGCAAAATATTTTCAAAGGATTTTTGTTAAGCTCATGTGAGGTCTTTAACTTGGGGAACATTGTGTCTAATGTATCCAAGAGAGGACCAATCAAAGAATAGAAAATTTGCAACTTAGGGGATGTAGTGTGTTGCATAAGGCCACTAAGAGGAATGCAATATGCTAAGATAGATCATTCTCATGAAGGACACTACACCCAATTTCATCCATAAAGTGACAAAATGCATTGTACAAACTAACAAGGCAACACTAAGAACCAAGAAAAGGGAAAAAAATGTAAATGAATAATGCAAATATATGCCCCCACTTCAAAGGAATCACTATGTACACCATACTGTGAGTAATTAATTTAAAGTAGAAAATGAGAAATGCAAGAAGAAAGATGACATGAGAGCCAACTTGGAAAGCCCCTACACCAAGTCATATGTTTCCGAGTAAGACTACGTCATTTAAAATAAAAGGAGAAAGAAAAAGAAGGGGTTACCCCCAAAATGAAAACACCAAACACATAAGGGATCTATACTTGGACTCATATGCCAAAAGTGGTGTATTAGTCCAGTTAGGGTCTTCTAGAAATTCAAATTTTAATTTTTCTCTTTGATTTTTGTTGTCATTTCCATGATTTTTTGGTCTAAATCTCTAATTTGCAACTTGTAGATGTATTTCAATGATCTATAATGCAATGTGGCAAGTTTGACAACTTTGAACACTTGAAAGCTTTCTCCAAACTTGATCTTCCATATTTCTTCAACCTAGATTTCAAATCACACACTAAAGAGAGGGGGAATGTTGTTTTGTTAGTGGAAATGGGCTTGCCTTGGTCAAACCTTGTTTTGGCAATCAAACCTTGAAATGAAATAGAATAGGAAAGGAGAATTATGAATGAAAAAAATGTAATGTTGTAATTCAACAAACTCTAGCAATAAAGTGTTATAAACATGTATGAAGTGTCTCCAATGGATGTCGATCTTGACTCTTTCTTGAATGTGATAGATCTTGAATTGAATCTTTGCTTGAATCATAAAACCCTACATCATAATTGTTAGCTCAAAAAAAAAATATGATACATGATGACTTTGAAATGATGCTTGATGCTTGAATATTGCTCTAAATCACTTGATAATCAACTCTTGAATACTCTATAAAGCTCTTGTAAACTATTGAATGCTTCCTTGATCACAAATTTGCTATAATGCATGAATACTTGAAAGCTTGGGATGAAAATGAGTGAAATAACCTTGTATTTATGCTTGTTTATGCCAAATTTCCTAAAATTACAACACTACAAGCTGAGATCAAATCTAGGAGAATAAAATCCTTCCAAAGATTTGAATTAAATTTTATTTTGGGTCACATGAGACTCATGCACTAGAAGTGGCATATGAGTTCCATTAGGCATAATTATGGGACACATTTTCAAAACTGCTTATAATGATGCAAATTCCAGATCAAGGCTGCAAAACCTAGGTGGGACTCATATGCCCAAGGTGGTGTATGAGTCCCATATCACTAAATCTGTAGTACCCCTCCATTTTGCTTATGTTTTATGTTAGCATGCTTTCACTTTGATAGACTTTGGTACTTTGTTTGGGATATTTGGATCACTGACATTAGAGCAATGGTGGATTTATTTGGTGATATAGTGAAACATTGTATGGTGATAATTAATTTTTGACATGCTTTGTATTAGCGTATATGTTTCCTTCACATGTTATTGCTATATATATATGTTTATGGTAGATTAACTATTATTTAATTTGTCAGTTTGATGTGATGTGTATTGGTGTGGAGAACGGAGTTGCATCACTCACTTGCGAGTTCCCTGTGATTTCTGTGATTTTCTCCACACAGTGTGTTTGTATAATGGATTATATATATATATATGTATGTTATTTGTTTGATTGTAGGATTGCAGGTACATGACATCGACTCCACCTGGTTACTCAGGTCTGAGCATGTCAAGACTCAATGGAAATGTTGATTGGGAGGTAGTAACAAGGTTCTTCCTATTCTAGTCTTAAACCCAGTCATAGTATGTCGACAGTTTAAGTCTGGTGTCTTCAGTGGTCTCATTTGTGTTTGATTGATTTATTTATTATGAAAGGAAAATTTTGTTAAATTGATGATAGATTAATATTCTTTAATTTAATTTTTATTAAAATTAATTTTATAATGTTGAAAATAAAGCTTTACATTTTAGTTAATTAATTAATTAGTTTATTTGGTTAAGTAATTTAATCATTGAGGTTAAAGTTATTTAATTAAATAAATAAATTAATTATATTAAATTTACTTCATTTGTAAGATTAGATTAAATTTAAATTAATTGATTTGTGGGAAATGGAATTTTAATTATTAAATAAATAATTAAATAAAAAAAATTATATTTTGAAATTTGAATTCTTAATTCTTTAACGCATGAATTCTTGATAAGGAAGAAATAAAGAATCATCTAGGAGGTGGTTAGAAGATATTTTCTTCTCGACATGTGTGGTAGTTAAAATTAATTGCTTCTTGTTGAGGATTCTCTCAGAAGATATCATGTGATTTGGGGAAAATAGGAAATCACTTCATGGAAAATGAAAAGAACAGGTTCTACAAATAAAATATTGATTTGTGTAAATTTGTGATTTCCTCTAGGATTTGCTTCAAATTTCTAGAAGAAATTCTCTAGTTTAGTATTTGTTTTCTTTTGGATATTGGTTTCCTAGAGGAGCTTTGGAGGATTGCACGTAGCAGGCAAACAAAGTTTCTCTTCTACAACTAATTTCCAAAGCTTCAGGAGTACAGGTATTTTCCTATGTATTTAAATTTGTGTACTTTGGAAAAGATTGTCTCTGTAAATAAATTTTATATTACCTGTAGAAGAAATTTTATTTTGTTAAAACCCTTGTTCTTGTCGGTAAATTTTTTACTGGTAATCTTTCTGTAAGAATTTGTTACTTTTTGGGTAAATTTCAAAAGAAAACATTTGTAGATTTGTTACTTCTTTGTACATAAGATTGAGGAAAAAAAAATAGTAAATAAATTGTGAAGGAAATCATTTCTTTGGAAAATGAAATTGAAACCCTTTGTGTTTAAATTAGAACTTGTTGGGGAAAAAAATTGTGTATTGTTAAATTTCTCAATTTCCCATTGAAAAACCCTGTTGAAATTTAATTGCCTGATTTATGTATCTTAACTTTCATTTTATTGTGAATATATATATTCATATATAAATTGGATTGTGTAATTATGTGGAGAAACACCATATAGGAAAAATTGGTATATAAAAAATAATAATGAAATTTCGTCTAATGAATTTCGAAAGAAATCACTATTTATTTTTAATTTTTTTTAATTTTTTTTTAAAATACATATATAATATGGGAGCTGATGTGTTGGGGGGCTACCCTACGGCCGACCCTGTAGGGGAGCCGGCAATGAGGGCAGAGCCCAGCGCTGCCTTCACAGGAAGCGCTAAGCTCTGCCACCCACAACTGAGCCCTATGGGGAGGGTTGCAAATGCAGCACTACCAACCTCCACGGCTGTTGTCGTAGGGTTTCAAAAGTGTTTATTTATTTTAAGAAGAGAACTTCAATTTTATATGATTTAACTTTATTTGTTAATAATTAATATTTATATTTTTATAGTTATAATATATATATGCTACATATAATATATATTATTAATATAATATATGTTATATATAAAATATATATATTATATTTATATTTATATATTTGTTAAACATTAAGAAATTTGTAAGTGTAATTATGTTATTTTTGGGATATAAAAAAATAGATTATTAAATATTTAGATTTAAATATTTAAATAATTATTTTATTATGACAAGGGTAATTTGTGCTTAAATTAAATTGATTTCATGAGCTTATATTGATTTCATTATAATATATGGTTATGAAATTGGGTAAATTATAGATTTGATTTTTGTATTGAATGAAAGATGAATTAAATCCGAGATGATTAATTTTGTACTTTATATTTTTGATTGAATGGATTAGTAGATCCTAATGATAGAAATTCATTGTCCCTAAATTGCTTTAATTTGTATTTTCTCATTTATTAGGCAAATTAGGAATGTTTTATATGCATGAGTCTTCCAGATAAGTTTGTATAATGAGGGTGTTATTATTGTTGAATTACAATCCTTGAGTTGACTAGGGTAGTGCACATGGTAAAGCATGGTGTTTAGACACCTAGTTTTTATGTACATAGACTTGATGTTCGATAAGAAATGTGTGGTATTATATGTTGAATTCTTGTGCACCTAGCTCACCTTAGTTAGTGAACTTAGAATCATTTTTTGCATTATTCTTAGGGGAGTGGCTCTGTGTGAGGGCCAACATACAAAGTGGTGCCAGGGTAACTCATGTAGAGTTAATAAGTTAGTAAAAACTAAACAATGCATTAGATAGTTTAAAATCTTTAATTAGACTAATTAACCTTGCTTATAGACTCAAGAGCTAGTTCAGTCTTGTGTATAAGTTGAGAAGGCCTAGAATGGAAAATCGGTATCTTGATTATTTTAAAGGATATTTGATTTCACAAAAGTTTGCATGTGGGGCCCGGTTTTGTAAGAGGTTACCAGGGTAACCCAAGTTGGGGGCCGAAACCTAGGGAGAAACACCAAGTTAACCTTTGCAACATTGAGATGACACTCCACTGAAAATAGCAGTGTCTTTGTGAACTTAGTATATTTGATTATCCTAATTCTGGAAGCGATGTAACCAATAAGTTAAGTTGATTTTGTATAGTTTGTCCATGGTTTTTACTTGTGTCTAGGGTTTGTAGGTTATGTCTAGGGAACCTTATTACTATCTCCTAGCTTAGGGGGTGGACATACAGGTACCACATTGTTGGGTGGAACGTGCACCTTACACCATTGGGTCCCCAGTTCTTGATGGTGGTAACGAGTGCTTCTTGGATGGAGAGCTTTCTTTTGGATTTATGTACTTTCTTATTTGAAACAATGGAAAACTGTATGTGTGTAACACTCCTCACTTGTTAAAGAGGAGAATATTTGTAACATGTAATTGTAAACTATTATGGATCCACCTCATTTGAAAAATGAGTATTGTAATGTTATTTCAAATACAATGTAATGAAATTTTCTTATTTGTACTTTACATCCTTAATGATGTAATTTAAATGTTATTCAATGTATGTTTCTAAGTTAATGTGAGATAAATATATGCAATGTTAAATACTATTGTCGTCTATGGGAATTTACAGATAATGTCATGTCGCGTTACTTAGGGAATGGTTGCAATTAATTAAGCAAGTAAATACATTAAAAAAAAATTATTACACTTTCATAGTCATTGCATCGTTCCTTAGGTTACAAGATGGGGCATTACAAAATCTAGGCCACACAACCTAGAAACACCTAAATTATTATTGGATCTTGGTTTATATTTGGATTATCCTTGAAAATACGTATTAATTAAGGCTTGTGGATAGAAAATAAGGCCAATTAAAGCATAAAGAAACCCAATTATTTAATAAAACCCTTGAAAAGTGTGAAAGTGTGTTAAAAAACTTTACAACACCCTAAATAAGGCAACAGAAGATCATTTAGTTCACAAGGGCCCAAGACCTAATGTGAATATGTTAGACACATTACAACACTAAATCGAGACCATGTTAGGGAGTAATTTTTCTTTTATTACATCTATCCCCCACTTTAGTGAGAGGATGACCTTGCTTCAAACTCACACTAGAGTAGAAATTTAAGAGGGGTCTGAGTTTACTGATGTAGATGGTCTAGGATGAAAAAGATCAAAGGAGGTGGTCAAGCCCCCATGATCTAAAATCCTACGTCAAACTGACATAAGCACAAAATGACACACACAATGTATATGACATGTAGCAACAAGACGAGATACACAAACATATGATTTCAAATACATAAAGAAGGAATGAAAAATAAAATAAAAAAGAGGTAGATCAAGCCTTGACCATTTGTCTAACATGATGTGGATCAGATCTAAGTTGTTCATCCAAAAATACATGCTCACTCTGAGGAAATGGAACTTTAGGTTGTTTGCTATGTGAGTATCCAAAAGGGTGGATTAGTGAGAAATTCATCCCTCTATATCAACTTCTCACCATATAGTTAGATTTGATTCCCAAATTTAGGATTCTCATCATGGGTATGTGTAGGATCATGATGGGCCAAAAAGTGGCAATATTATGGGTATTTGTAGGGTATGTGGCTGATGACTTTTTTTTACCCAAAATTGATGAAACAAAAAGGGTTTTTAGAGGAGATTCTCAACTTTCAACCAATATAAATTATGCTTTAATTTGAATTTAATAAACAATTATTATTCATTTTCTATTAGAATTATGACTAAAGTACTGATCAATAGGTTGATTGAAAAACATCTATAACTTTCAAAAAGTATCACATTATTTGAATCTAAAACATGCGTCACATTCTCTGCTTCACATAATATAGGATTAAAAAAAGAAAAATTAAATTTCATGAAGTTTTGACCAAGTTAAGGTGGTCAGACATACGAGTCTTTATATTTTTTAAAAGTTGTAATAAAAAATCCATAATTAATTATTTACTTGGAAAAAAAATATAAAAAATATGTATCACATCCTAACATGAGTCCTCTACTTATATATAAAATCTTATAAAAAAATATTATCATTTTATTATGGTTAGGATGGTCAGACAAACACCTACTTCTTATTTTTTCCTTGAAATTTAAGTACTACTACATTAAAATTTCAAATTTTCACCAATTAGATTTTATTTATTTTTAAATAAACCTAGTAGTTTAGAAACTACGTTCAATTTTCTACATATTCTATTCTTACATATTTTTGAAATAATATAGATAACTTATTCAAATTTTTACATCAAGTTGCCTAACACTGACTTTTCTAAATTTTTTACCACTTAAGGGCCTATTTTTTCCATGATGATCCTGCATGTATACCCTCGTACATTAACCATACCAAAGCTATACCTCTTGATAACTTTGACAAGGCACACCATAGTAATGAACTTCAATCTTCATGAGGAAATAAAAGCTTCATATGCTTGAAATTCATGAACAAATAAGATGGCACCATAGGAAAGTAAAGTGTATTATTCAAGGTGGCAATATAATAATTGTTGTAAATATAAAATTGGTGTAAGGTGAGTTCAAAGGGATTTTTCTTAATTCATGCAAGGTTTTTTCTTAGGGAATATTGTGTATAATGTCTCCAAGAGAGGAAATGTTAAAGAAATATAATGCTCTCAAAGGAAATCAAACCCAATCACACCACCAAGAAAAGGATGCATTGCAAGAAGAAGGAAAATCATGTAGTGAAACATGAATGTCAATGTATGCCCCAACTTTTAAGTGGTTTCTAACACCATTTCTATGAGAAATTGCTTTAAAGTAGAAGACATGAGAGCTTATTTGGAAATCCCTATGCCATGCCATATGTTTCCAATAAGCTATGTCATGAAAAGGGGAAGGGGTTGCCCCCAAAATGTATAACTTTGTACATCACATGTGAGCCAACTTAATGCATTTCATCCTCATCCCAAGATTTCTCTTATATGTACATGAAAGATGGTCAAATATCCAAAAGAGACAAAGACAAGTAATAAACAAGGGAAAAGCTACCTAATCCCTTTTCCCCCACTTAGTGAAAGACAAAGATGAGATGAGATTGTTGATGAGAAACATGCTAGAGTGAAAATCATTATCAATTAGAGGAACAAAGCACTTCAACCCAAGGAAGAGCACCACATTCCTTAAGATATTGAATTCTGTTACTCAAAGCCTTGCATTCATTAGTAGAATGACCATGAAATCTATGATATGCACAAAATGGACTCTTGTAGTAAAATTTCATTCATGTTCATGAAGGGAGAAAACTAGACGATCTTGGAGGAGTCTCATCAAGATACTCTCTTGATCAAAAGTAGAGGATGTTTTGTTATTTTTCAACAAAGATATCTCTTTCTTATATGTACAAGGTGTCATACCTACACAAAACTCAAAATTTAGATTGCAATATTTTTTTATCTCCTTGAAAGGAGGATGTAAAATCTAATGAACTTGAATCATTAGTATTTTCCATGATGAAATTGATGTTAAGCAAGGATTTCTTTGTTTCTTTCATTTCGTTCAAAGGGTAGAAATCAAGACCACTAGTTTCTACCAGTTTAGGTTGCATTAATGTTAAAGTTATCTTAGAAGGATGTTTTGTGATAGTGTTGATATTAAATGAAGGCTTTTTTGTGTATTTTGAGGGATGATAACTAAGACCACTAGTCTTTTCTTGTGTGTGAGGCTCCATAGGGACATGAACACCTTGTTCTCTAGTACCACATCCTTTTCCACTATAACCAAGTTGCTTCATTATTTCATAACCTTTTCCATAAATATTTTTCATTTCTTTTGGAGTTGGTGGTTGTTTATAATCATATTCATCAATGTTTGTTGTGTAATTTGTTATCCTTTTTTCCAGTGTGGTTGAGGTGGATGCTTTTGAGGTGTCTTCCAAATTTTGTGTTGACATTACTACTTTTTATTTTCCATTTTTAGAGTCTTTGTTTATGATATCATATTTACCCATGAATGATGTCAAATCTAAGGAACCACAATCATCTTCTAATGGCTTCATGACTTCCTCAATATGGTTTTATTTTTCTTTTTGTTGCATGGGTTCTACTTGCATAGTTGGTGTCAATATTTTCAAAGGATTTTACTTATTTTTCTTAATGTTTAAACAACTATTTGGTTTACATTTAGCTTCAAGTATGTACACTTTGTTGTTGTAGCCATATTTCATTATGTAGTGAAGAGTGGAAGGCATCCCATTGATTGAATGAATCCATGGTCTACCTAAAATAATTTTGTGTGAAAGATCATGAGGTGTAACATGGATTGGTGTTTCTAATGTGGCCTTTCTAGCTGTAATAGGTAAAGTGATCAAACCAAGAGGTTATTTTCCTACATTGTCAAATCCCTTAATAGATAATTCATTAGGTCAAATTCTTGATTTACCCATGCCAAGCCTATCTAAGAGGGTTACACTACACACATTAAGAGAAAATCCATTGTTGAAAATGGTTCGCTTTATCCTTGTTCTTTTATATTGAGCTATTATCATGAATGTGGCATTTGGTTTTTTTCACTTCCAAAGGAGGGAGCTCGCTTTGGTGGAAAACAATGTTAGTGTTTATTACTTGATTCAAGGATGATATATCATTTTGTTGCACATTAGAAAGAATAGGAACTTGTTGTAAGGAGCTTTGAATCATTTTATGATAATGAGGGGAGGCTTCAATAATGTCCCATAATGATGTTATAATAGGAGTATTGTTTATTTTTTCAAAAAGATCATATCACTTTTCACGAGGACTTGGCAAGATAGGGTTAGGTAGAATAGGATTAGGAAATGAGAGGGATATTTAAGGTGTTTGTCTTGGTTTTGGATTATTTCTAGTGTTATATGTTTGAGCAATAGTATTATAACTTGGCTGCTACAAAACATTAGTCTTAGGTGGCTAAAGGATAAGTCCAGTTTTTTTTTAGTGTGGTTTGTGTGAAGGTGGATAAAGAATTAGAGGATTCTTAGGATGTCCCATAGGGTATGTAAGAGATCCATTAATCAAGGGGTATCTAATGGACACTTGTGCATTCATAACCTCAATAGTTTCAATTTGATGTCTTTCTAATGGAGGGGAATCTAGTGTCATTTTCGCTATCATATAAGGAAGTCAAAACCTTGTTAAATTTTCTTCCACCATGACATCCTCCCTAGGAGGAGATATTTTAGGAGAACTAAAAGCTATATGTTCATGACATTCAGAGGTTGGTTATTCTAAAATGACTTCATCACAAGTAAGGAAGTTATCAATGGTTGTATTGTCTTGTTTATCAATGATGGAAGTTTCTTGTTCAATAATGTTTTATATAGGGGGGAGAGAAAAATAGGATTGCTTTGATCTTCTAACACTAAAATATATTCTTCACAACTAGGAGAGATATCAGGAGAAGAATGAATGTGATTTCCATGTTTTTTCATGATTTTATTTGTGCTTTATAAGGTCTCATTCTCTTATTCTCTAATATTCACCCTAGTAGGTGAGCTTTTAAGGGAGTGAAAAGAAAGATGTTTATCACATTCTATTTGTATATTTTGTAAAGTAGCTTCATCACAAATAGTGGAGGCATCAAGGGAAGGAGAAATATCATTGTTATGCTTACAAGTGATTAAATCCTTTTTTTCAAATAGATCTTTCCAAATGTTAGGAACATTAAGAAGGATAGAAATAATGTTGTAACTTTCCATAAAATTATTAATTTTCTAACATTTCCTCCTCACAAATGTGATTTTCATGATCAATCTCAATTGTATTCTCTAAAGCATTCTCATAAGTATGAAAATTTTTGGGTGATGAATGGACATTGTGTATCGTTAATTTGAGTAATCTAAATGAAAAAAAAAACACAATTAATAGAACATTATACTGAAGAAATTCAAACAAAAAAGTAAAATAATTCTTAGAAGCATTCTATCTTCCTCTATCTCCAGAGATTCGAAGCTACTGCTCTCAGATTTTGTTGTAAGCTCAGCTTCCCCAAATGGCTACTGTAGAATGAGTATGCAATGAAATTTCTCTATCCTATATGCTGGTGGAGGTGAGAATGTTGATGCGGATAGGCACAGGGGCTATGGATTATGCACATGGGCTGTAAATTGAAAATAGTATGATATGAAATAGATATGCCATGATATGAACTACTATTATGCTATGGTATGAAATGAGAATACTATGAATGCTAAAAGGCTATGCTATTGCAATTTGGCTATAGTTTATCTGTTGAAAGCTTCTACATGATTTTGAGTTCCTGACAGTCATATTTATAGATTTTTGCAGGCACAATCCTGGCTGGCAAAGATCAACGACTGTGAGATTGTCTGGTAGAATTGAAAGCTGAGAGATGGAGAGGTTGAGAAGAAGATGGAAGAGTTTGGGAGGTTGGAGAGAAGAATGGATTCTTGTATTCAACCCACGGGAACAAGCCTGCACAGAAATAGAGAAAATTAATTTTTCTGTTTTGACAGTTTGCTTCCACGGATGTTGAAGATAATCCCAAATTTAATTAAATAAATAAATTTAATTAATTTTATTTATTGAATTTGATTTTTGGTTTTTGTACTATAGCAAATTTAATTAAATATTTTGTAATATTTAATTATAATGTGACTTTAGAAGAATTAATTAAATATTTTAGAAATATTTAATTGTAAATTGATATTAGAAGAATATATTTAGAAGAGAGGAATATTTAATCTTTTATTTGAATAAAAATATCCAAGCCAAGATTAAGTGATAATTAATATAAATAAAGCATAATGTTTATTTAATTAATTAAGAAATGAATACGAAAAGATGATTAAATAAACTTATTTATTTAATCAAAATGAAAGAATGAACAAATATAAATAAATTATTTAAATTTATTTATACATAGATGGAATTGGAATATTTTTATTAAATATTAAAAATATTTAATTAATTACCAGACAATGTGATGTGACCATTTTTGGGTGTATACATTTTGCCCCTCTTTGAAGTGATGTGTTTTACGCATTACTTCAAAGAATTTTGAAATTTGCCCCAAATGTTGACTGTCGAAAAGTTGATAGGTATATGCCCCCGCGAACGATGAATCGATAATATTTTGAATTTTTTGTGAATTTTTCAATTTTTTTGGATTTTTTTTGTGAAATTTTGCAATTTTTATGATTTTGAAGATATCGATTCATCGTTTGAAAATAATGATGAAGAAACTACCCCGGAAAGATGTGAAATGAAAAATTGGTGAATAAAATTGGCCCTGCTATGTTAAAATGTAATAAAATGTCCCAATTTTACCATTATATAGGTTAAAAATGTCATTTTCCATGTCATTTTCAATTTTAGCCTAGTAAAATTTGCAAATTTTGAGCTCTGATTTGATAATTATAGCACTTCCCGTTCACGAGCACCATTTTGAGTGTATCTGACGACATCAGCGGCCAGCACACTATGGACCTCCAGTATGTATCCCGTAAATCTCCTTTTCAAAAAATTTTCGTTTGGTGCACGTTTTTCAATGTTTTGATATAGAAAAGTGTGTTTTAGCGCCCTTGAGAATTTTCATAGCACATATGATAGATTTCGTAGCGCATATGATTCCATAGTGCATTTGATAGATTTGATAGCGCTTTTGATAATTTTTGTAGCGCATATGATTCCATAGTGCATTTGATAGATTTGATAGCACTTTTGATAATTTTCATAGCGCATATGATATAATAGCGCTCGTAATAAAAATCATAGCACCTTTGATTAGTTGCGTAGCGCCTATAATTCTATAGCATCGATGATGAATTTTGTAGCGCTTTTGATTGTATGTTGTTGTGAATGATAAATTTGTTCCCAAAGTTGTTGGAAAACAAATAAAAACTGATAGATTTACTTTTAAAGTTGTTAAAAACAAATAGGATTGATAAATCTGCTTTCCATGATGACGAAAAACAAATAGTTTGATTGATTTGTTTACTTCTAAGGTTGTTAAAAACAAACATGATTTGGATATATTTGCATTTCATGATGATGAAAAACAAATAACGTGATGTTCAATTTTGATTGATAAATTGTGATGATTGGATATTGATTTTGCTTTGATGATGTGTCAACAGGAGAGATTAGGTGTTTTACAGTTACGAGAGACATTTTCAAGCACATGGAGTTTGATACCACAGTTATTATAGTCAAATCGAGATGTTATTGATGCATGTGGATTGAGTTCATTACTTGACATGCCTGAGGTTCGCCTCAACAGGGCTCTATTGACAGCACTTGCAGAGCGGTGGCATAGTGACACCAACACTTTTCATTTACCGATGGGCGAGATTACAGTGACCCCCAAGGATGTATATCGCATCCTACGGATCCCACTGATTGGAGAGATAGTGGTGTTCGATAGCCGAGAGGTTGGAGGCACTGATTCTTTGAGACGGATATTCAAAGATGATCAGATCACCGAATATTTCATCCCATGGTCTGAGATTACAAATACATATCCGCCTTTACCAACCGTACTTGCAAGATTCATTGGAGGTGTGTTATGCCCCGACCATAGGTCGAAGGGGTTTGCGATCGGGTGGGGTCATGTTTTGGAGAGTATGGTGATGCAGAGGACATGGTATGCGTGGGGTACATGCATGCTAGCTCACTTATATGATGAGTTACATCATATTGTTTATGGTAGAGGCCGAAGTTTTGCTGTTGGGTGCTCATTACTACAGATATGGGCATAGGAGAACTTTGATGTTTTACGTCCATTGACTCGAGGACAACAACCAGCTGGTTGATCATATAGATGGAGATACGCTCATATTGTTGCTCAGTCGAGACTGGGAAAACTAGTGCATTGGCAGTGGCTATTAGATAGTCTGGATACAGTATGCTGGAGACCGTATTTAGATTGTGAGCCATGGCTAGAGGATGCAAGGGAGATGCCATATGTATGCACTTCCAAATTTTTGATTGGGCGGACTCCATGGATCATTGAGAGATTTCTTACTGGATGAGTATGTCGGTAGTTTGGATGGATTCAGGGTATGCCTGTGGGTTCGGCTATTTATGCACGGAGATAGCTAGAGCTTACAGTGTGGGGTCCATAGATTTCTTATGATGCAGCAGTGGCAGAGTTCACCAGTTTAGGAGCACAAATGTGGGATTACCGAGTGGATGTTCTTGATGTAGGGACGACACCAGAGTATTTTTAGTATGTCCTAGAGCATCTGGCACCACGTATGTTTGATCCTGATGAGGCTATTGCTCCTATTGCTGCACAAAGACGTCGACAGAGAGATTCGGCTTCAGAGGGTGATGATTCAGAGGATAGTGATGATGATGAGAGTGGAGATGACGACTCAAAGGGAGATGATGGTGGTGATGGTAGGGGTGGAGATAGAGGTGGTAGGAGAGGTGGTAGGAGAGGTGGCATAGGTGGCAGAGGTGGACCACAGATGAGACACACAGACCCATCTCCTTCAGTAGATCCGACAGTATCAGGTCAGTTGTCGTCTCTACAGAGTACAATACAGAGTTTACAAACTCAGCTAGCACAGGCACAGGCCTTGATTTCATAGTTGTAGGGACAGTTGATGGCAGTTACTACTAAGAGGGACATAGCTAGATAGCGGGGTGAGCAGGCCATTGCTTTGGTAGATAGCCTACAAAGAGTAGTAGGTAGCACCTTGACTGGTGATATGATGAGAGAGGTAACTAGAGCTACCCGAGAGGCTGAGTTTTATAGGACTAGATATCATGATGTGGTTCCACCTGAGTGGAGGGAGAGTTATGCTCAGTCACAGTCTACTCATGGTCGCTCTCGGACTACCAATAGAGGAGTGACACAGCCATTACCTCCCAGAGAGCCATCAGGGACAGGCAGAGCAGGTCCATCAGGTGTAGGTGGTACAGGTCCTAGACCAGCTCCTTCAAAGGATAGCACTGCCTAGTGCATTGTAGATGATATTTTCATGATATTTTGTATACACCTTGAGATGATCTCATTTTTGATGATATTATATCATTTGTAGTGGACATCCTTGTACATTTTGACATTCATTTTTGAGATATATAAAATGCAGTGATGATTTATGATGATATAAATGTGTCCATATGATGTGTATGATATGATGGTTTCATGATTATGATATATATGTATATATGATTTATGAGATGAAATCTATTGGATGAATGAATGTATATGTTAATGATGTATATGATATATGCTTTGATTTTATGATTTTCTAATGTAAATATGTATGAAATTTTTTTTTGTGAATGTCAAAATATACTCAGTCATGTATTCAAAAAGATATAAACCTTTTGATTCTTTGCCAGCTTTTTAGGAAATTTATGAATGCAAAATGCAGATCCTAACATGAATGCAATCTATACTAACCATGCAGGACATCCATACAATATTGCCATTTGGAGAGCTTATTCATGCCTTTTGTATCATCATAGAGCTTTGAAATGTTGAAAGTTAATACAAGCATCAAAGGGTATGTTAGCACCAGTGATGACCTGACTATTGCTTTCATGATTTTTAATATAGCAAGTTAATACAAGAATCTAGGTATAATTAAACCGAGATGACCTGAGTATTGCTTGCATAAACAAACAAGAGTTAACCTATTTCCCATGCAAATTCTTAAATGTCATCCATGATACATAGTAGAGCATGTCTCGCGACCAATTTGCATAGTACTAATGATTTCCTCACAAACAACAAACAAATAAAAATCATACTCCTTCCTTGCTTTTCTAGTTCAGTACATCATCAAATCACTCCAGAGATATGATTAAAAAAAATCAAACAACCATTCAAATCTTGTTTAAAATATTTCAAACATTTATTCAGATTAAGATCATCCAAACTAGTTATCATCATTGATGTTCTTGTTTCAATCATGTTGCGTTGGTGTCAATTGGCATTGAATAAGGATGTTGTGGTTGATTTGATATGATCAAAATGTTTTGTGTTTGTTTGTGATTTTTTGAAAAATGCCCCTCTCTTGTTTGTTCAGTGTATGATGCATTACAGGTTTCTGCGTTTTGCTCCCAGTGTAAACACAACCTAAAGAGTATGGATATGTACAAATTTCATCAAGCCATGATGAAAGATAAGGATCCCTGTCATATGATATAGATATGAAAGATATATACAAATGAGAGATATGAATGGATGATACCTAAAGTGAATGAAAAATAATAGATGGAAAAGCCTATTCTAATCACAAGTAGCACCTGTTTACAAGGTTTTCACCACTTGTTTTTATTGCACTTTTTCAGGATTTTTCTAATAATTTTTTCAAAATTTTTAGGACTTTTTATGATTTTTTTAATTTTTTTTTAAGAATTTTTATGATTTTTTTGATTTTTTTTTTAGGACTTTTTAGACATAGAACTTCTTCAGATGATTGATCGGTTCAAACAGGTCCCCTTTTGAGTAGATAACTGGTATCAATATGACAAATGGGCCAAGCCAGTTGGGTTCAAATTTCCTTTCTTTTCTCTGTCTTGCTGATTATGTGGATTTTCTCTCAAGACTAAGTCACCTACTTGAAATATCTATGGTTTAACTATGTGATTGTAACTACGAGACATAATCTGTTGATAACCCTTCAAATGATCGGCTGCATGTTGATGTCTTTCATCTAATAGTTCTAGCTCTTGGAGACGAGAAAATTTGTAGTCTTCATCACTTATCAATCCTTTGAGTGAGACCCTAAGCGAAGGTATTTCAACCTCTAGTGGTAAGATGGATTCCATTCCATAGACCAAGGCATATGGTGTAGCTCCTGTTGGTTTGCGAATGTTGGTTCTATATGCCCACAAAGCTGGATTTAATTGAACATGCTAATCACGTCCGACATCATTTACTGTCTTCTTCAAGATCTTCAAAATTGTTTTGTTGGAAGCTTCTACTTGACCATTACCCTATGGATAGTAAGGTGTAGAGAACCTATGTTGGATGTGAAATCTTTCACAAAGTTCATCCACATCTTGATTCTTGAAAGGCCTTCCATTATCAGTGACAATAGAATTAGGAATTCCATATCGACAGATAATATAATTCAGGATAAACAAAGATATTTGTTTCCCAGTCACTGTTGTCAAAGGAACAGCTTCAATCCATTTTGTAAAATACTTCGTAGCTGTGATGATGAATTTATGACCATTTGATGATGAAGGATGAATTTTTCCAATAAGATCAAGTCCCCACTGAGAAAAAGGCCATGTTGAAGTGAAAGGTTGCAGTTCTCGTGCAGGTGCATGAATAAGATTCCCGTGGATCTGGCATTTAGAACACTTCTTGATGAAAGTAAAAGAATATTTCTCCATAGTAGGCCAATAGTATCCCATTCTGACAAGTTTCTTGGCTAAGTTCAAACCACTCAAATGAGTTCCACAAATACCACCATGAACCTCTTGTAAGGCTTTTTCAGATTCGTCATGTTCAAGACATCTAAGGAGCATACCATCAAGACCACATCGATAAAGGATATTGGCAATTAAGGTATATTGGGATGATTGGCATATAAAGTTCCTTTTTTATTTTGGGATAAATCCGGAGGTAAGATGTTATCTTTTAAATAGGTATAAGTCTTGCCATATAAAGGTGAGTCAGAACCAGTTAAATGACATATGACTTGGGTCTCAGGATTATCATAGGCAGGACAAAACAATTGTTCCACTAAGAATTCATGCTTGATTTGATCTTCTGATAATTGTAATAAGGAAGCAATGGTAGCCATTGCATCTGCAGCTTTATTATCAATTCTTGATATTTGTGAAAACTTGATTGACACAAAATACTTTTTATAATCATCCACCATGTTCTTGTAAGGTAACAACTTATCATCTTTGGTTTGATAGTTATCATTAATTTGATTAATGACAAGTTGTGAATCACCATAGACCTGGAGCTCTGCAATCCGCCATTCCAATGCTATTTTTAATCCTATGAGCAATGCCTCATATTCAGCAATGTTATTTGTGCAAGGAAACATCAACCGATATGATCGTGAAATGGTATGTCCTTCAGGTGTAACAAAGAGAATCCTTGCCCCCAAGCCATATTGTGTATAAGATCCATCAAAATACAATGTCCATGATTTTTGAATTGTTGCTATGAAGACATCTGCATCAGGAAACTCAATATACATTGGATTTTCTTTGTGTAAAGGTGCTTCAGCCAACTAATCTGCAATGACCTGTCCTTTAATACCTTTTCGATCTACATAGTGAATGTCAAATTCACTTAAGATCATTACCCATTTTCCCAGTCTCCCTGTTAAAGTAGCTCTGCTTAATAGGTATTTTAATGGATCAATCTTTGTTATCAGCTTAACTATATGAGACAACATATAATGTCACAACTTTTGAGAAGAAAATACCACTACAAGACAAGCTTTTTCAATGAAACTATAGTTTAATTCATGTCTTGTTAAGGTTCTGCTGATATAGTATATGGCCCTTTCTTTACCTGTAGAATCTTCTTGTGCTAGCAATGCCCCCAAAGATACTTCTATTGCTGAAATATAGAGTATGAGTGGCTCCCCTGGAATAGGTGGAATTAAAACTGGTGGATGCGTAAGATATTGCTTGATCTGATTGAATGTTGCTTCACATTTGTCATCCCATTTTAAGGGAACATTTTTATGCAATAAATGTGTAAATGGCAAGCTTTTGTCTGCCAGTTGAGCTATAAACCTTCTGATGGACTGTAATCTTCCTTGCAATGATTGAAGTTGACTGATATTTCGTGGTGGGGGCATGTCCATTATAGCTTGTACTTTTTCTGGATCAACCTCTATACCCTTTTCTGAAATAATGTATCTTGGGAGTTTTCCAGATGTAACACCAAAGACACATTTCTTTGGATTGAGTCGAACATTGAACTGCTCCATTCTGGTAAAGATTTTTGACAATATTTCTAAATGTTCTTCCCGTGTGTGAGATTTGGCAAGTAAATCATCAACATAATCTTCCATGTATGTATGCATCATATCATGAAAAATAGTTGTCATTGCTCTTTGATAAGTGGCTCCAACATTCTTTAACCCAAATGGCATTACATTCCAGCAATAGGTACCCCAAGGGCATGTAAATGTTGTTTTATCTTGATCCTCTGGTGCAATTTTTATCTAGTTATATCCTAAAAATCCATCCATTAATGAATACATTGCATGGCCAGCAGTTAAATCAACAATCATATCTATATTGGGCAAAGGAAAGTCATCTTTGGGACAAGCCTTATTTAAATCTCTGAAATCTGTACAAACTCTAATCTTTCCATCTGGCTTTGAAACAGGTACAATATTGGAAATCCATTTAGCATAATCAATAGCTCGAATGAATCCAACATCCAAAATATTCTTTAATTCTTCTTTGACCAATAATGCAACATGTGGATGCATTTTTCTAAGATTTTTCTTTATAGGTTTTGCCCCTGCTTCAATAGATAAATGATGCATTATTAGATTAGGATCTAACCCTGGCATATCAGCATATGACCAAGCAAAGTTGATTTGATTTTCCTTCAAGAATTCCATGAATTTTAGGACTTCTTCAATTGTTAATGATGCTGCAAGTTGCAAAACTTTTGGCTGCTCTACTGTACTTATGTTGATGGATTCTGTTGGTTCTATCAAAATAGAAGATCTTTCATGATAATACTTGGGAAGAGTGTCAAGTTTCTCATCCTTCAGTGCCTCAGAAAGGTTTTCACTATCGGATTTGCTCTTTATTTTTCTCTTGTTTTGATCTATCACTGCCATTTTTTGGTTTTGACCAATAGATCCATTTTTTATTTCATTTATTTTGCAGCTAAGAGACTTGAAACCCTCCTTATCAAAATCATGAGTATGAAATTCTTGAATGAAAAAATTGTTTTCTTCATTTGAGGAACAAAGGAAAATTATAATATCCTCATCATCATGGAATGTAGGAATGTGGATAGTTGCGTCAATGTTCCAATCAATAAGTTCTGGATAAAATAAAGGCATGGGATCATTAGGTTGGGTAAGGTCTTGAATTTTCAAAGTCATGATATGGTTAGCATCCTCATGGTAGACAAGGTCTATGATGGTATTCTCCTGTTGATCATCAATTGCGCTAGAATTTGATTCTTGCTCACTTGAGTCATGATCGCTTTGTAAAACAAATCAAGTGGAGGCCTTGAGCCTTCTCCTTGTATGAGAACAGGTGCATATTTGTGTATGGTATCGACTTGTTTGTCTCTCTAAAATTCATCATTATAAATGGTGTCCCATTTATATTCATTAGAATCAGTATCTGAACTATTCTACAATTGGAAAACTGATTCATGCAGTTTATCTGACATTGATCCTCCTTCATGAGTTAATTGTGTTTGCTGTGAAATAGAGTCTTCTTTATCTTTTCCATATCCAAGTCCTATTTTATCACTTGAATGCTTTGAAATAGGTTGAATTGGTTCCATAATTCCTTCTCTTCTTTTTCCTATAGGACCATTTCCTTCATAGCCCATCTTCTGCATGATAGTGTACCCCTTACCATATTGTTCTTTAGGCAACTTAATGTGCAAGAGAGATTTATCTTCATCTTTGTATAGCCAATTTAGGATGTCCCTATCTTCAGCTTCTTCTTCAGTGGTATTAGCTCTAATGAATTTGCCATCAAACTTTGTGATTGGCACAGAAGCTTGAGATGTAGAAGCTGTTGCAATCTTTTGATTTGATAAAGTTGGAAAACCATGTGACCTCGGAGAAGGAGGTAAGGTAGAAAGAGATAATGAATATTCACCTACCCCTTTGTCTTTGAACTTCAGCTTAATATCAAGATTCTTTGTCAATTCTTGCAATTGGACTTGTAAATTGGAAGAAGAAATAGCAAGAGCTTCCCTATTGTGTGGCACAAAGACATCATGAGTTACTCGAAGATTTGAATAACTTTGGGTACTATTGTAATCAGCTTGTATAGTTATTTCCTATCCTTCATAAGGAAACTTGATGCATTGATGATACGTTGATGGTATTGCTTGCATATCATGAATCCATGGACGACCCAAAAGTATGTTATAAGAAATATCTCAATCTAGAACCTGACAAAATGTATTCTTCACAACAGGTCCCACTCTGATAGGCAACAATATTAATCCTTTAGAAGCTCTTTCTTCGTCATCATATGCCTTGATAGTTATCTTCCTTCATGGATCAATTTAATTTTCTGATATTCCCAAGGCATTTATTAATTTTAAGGTACAAATATTCAAACCGGCTCCTCCATCTATTAAGACACATCTAATTCGATGTTTATGGATCATGACTTCAAGAAAGAGTGAGGAATTATGTGGATGTGTGATGGAAGCATCATCTTTATCAGAAAATGAAAGATAAGTGGGGGAAGACAAATTTCCCACCATGGCTTGAAATTTGTTTACATCCAAATCAGTATCGATAGTTGTATTTACAAGAGCTTCTTCTAAAATATTCTTATGTATGGGAGATATTTTAAGAAGTTCCAGGATGGAGATTTGAGCTGATGTTTTTCTTTGTTGATCAACCAGATTATACTGACCTAGAGGAGAAATAGTTGTTTTAGATGAACTTCCTTTTAGAACAATTTTTGCTTGACCTCTTGTTGTCACATTAACCTGTTGATATTCTTGTTTTCCCTTGATTTTGGTAACATTAACCCATTGATCATTTGCGTAGACGTGACGGATTATATTGTCTTCCACATTATGTATGCTTTTGGCTTTTGTATCCGATGTTTCCCCCTTTTGATAGTCTGGTAAAGGATCTTTAAATGCTTGATGATCATCATTGGTATGATGTCCTTCGATTGTAATGGTGCCATTGTCAATTAAATCTTGTACTAGATTTTTCAAAGCTTGACAATTATTCGTTCTATGACCTTTACATCGATGATAATTGCAATAATACGAGTCATTCCATGATGTTGGTTTGACTCATGGCTCATAATCTCTTTGTGGAGGTAAGGTGATAACCTTATTATCAAGAAGCTCCTTGAGAGCAGACTCAAGAGATTGACCCAAAGCAGTAAAATTCTGTCGATTTGAAAAGAATGGGAGTCTGGACGGATTTGATGTTTGGGTATTGCCAAGATTATTATTGAAATTACCACAATTTTGATTTGTATTTTGATTGGTCATGGTTTCTTGCTTGGAGGTTTGTCCTTGTTGATTGGTGTTTCCCTGTTGATTGGTTTGTGGAGCACTTGATAGATTGAAAACAGATGGTCTTGTTCACAGATTATTTGCATCCACTATACCATCATTGACAACATTTTTGTTTATGTTCCAAAACCTTGTTTTATTGTTGTTGTTTTGATTTGATGTACTTGGATTGTCAAGTTTCATCACTCCCCTTTTAACCAAAACCCCTTCAATTGTGATTCCATTTTCAATCAACTTTTCAAAGTTATGAGGACAATGAAGATTAAGCCTATAACTTAATTATGGATCTAGACTATTTATGAAGATATCCATCTTTTCCTTTTCAAGAATAGGATGAGAATATCGTGCAAATAACCTTCTCCACCTTTGCAAGAACGTAATGAAGGGTTCTCCAACTTTTTGTTTCACTTTACAAAGATCAAGCATTGTTATCTGGTGTTGAATGTTGTAGGAGTATTTTGATATAAACTAATTTATTAACTCAAAATTTTTGATAGGTGGAGTGATTTTTGAAAGCCACTCCATGGATTGTACACCTAGACTTCATGGAAATAATCGCATCAAGTAGGTATCGTCATAGGCAAATTCTAGACTCATGTTTTGGAAATCCCTCACATGGTCAATGGGATCAGTTTTTCCATTATACCTATCATACTTAGGAATCTCACAATGTTTTGGAAATGGGATCATTTGAAGACTCCTATCGAATGGATAAGGAGATATATCTTCCAAAACATACTTCTTTGTTGTACCCCCTTGCATCTCTTTTATTTGCCCTTGTAATTCTTTTATCTGTTGATTAAGAGCACTAAAGTCATTAGGAGGAGTTTCAGGACTTTGTTTAATCCCTTCTATGTTGAAATTGTGAGGTAACTTAGGTCCTTGATTAGCTAATGAAAGAAAGTATCATTCCTTGTTTCGTTCTAAAATATTTTCCATAAGAGTATGGAATTGGGGATCTTGTTCTGCTTCTTGAAGCTTTTCGTCTGTTAATTCGTCAAGAAATTTCCTCTTCTTTTTCATTACGGTCACCCATTTTACTTGTAGTTGTTTCTCCCTCATCTTTTTCCATTTGTTTTTGAGATCTCGTGAAGACAAGCATAAGTTTTGTTCCAAATTCTACTCACTTTTGATCAAAAGAGTGAAATAGTGCAATTTATGTGATATATATGAAATTCAGTATAGAATGAAGATTCTATGACTTACAAAGTTTCTAATCTTTAGCTTGTGTTGTTCCCTAAGTGAAAGGATGAAAAATCTTGTTAGCAGGAATGTAAGCAAAAGATCAAGAAAAGGATGGTTTTTCACTTTATGAAGTTTTGATCATAGCTTTGTAAAAGGATGGATTTTATGATGAATGCATAATGTATTCTAAGTTCTCTATTGCAAAATTTGATTTGGACGAGTAGAATATTCAATTGCAGGTTGGGGAATATAACTCAAATGAATGTGTTGACTATGGTTATGCCTTTTAGAAAGGGCTCTTCTTTGAAAGTAAGCTTGTGAATACAAAGGTTCTATAGCATAATCATCTGAAAGACCTCTAACACAATCATGATACCTATGAAGAAATGTTCTAGATTTGAGTAAAACTTTTCGGCTTTGATACAAAAATCGTTATTTCTTCAATAGTTTCTTGTGGTTGAGGAGTTTCTTTGGATTTTTAATCCTTTTGAAAATGGATTTCTTTACAAAAGTTGTGGATTTCCAATCTTGTAACATGAGATTAATCAATGTGATAGTGAGTGTTGGATGATCTTATCTAAATTAGTGTATTGAAAACACATCAAACAAGTTATAAAATAGTTGTCTTAAATCCTATGCTAAACATCAAGTGTATAATCAAAATGTTGTTCAAAAATTATTTTAACGGGTTTTACACATGATAAGCACTTCAAACAGACTCACTCTTAGTTCTCAAGTAGGTCATCATAGTAATCAACAGCCCACATCTTAAAACTGCGTCAACTCACACAGCAGTGTCACCCCCGAAAGGGTGCCCGTGTTTTTGTCTTTTCCAGGTGCGTACTCAGAGTGACAGAAGTGGATACCGGATCCCCTGAGCAAACAATCCTTGGCAGTTATATGGTGAGTATCTTGGGGGTATATTCTTCCCTCCCCTGCACTGCGATTAATACAATGTTCAGAAACTGACTCGGTAAGATACTACACTAGGTTTTCAGTAAGGGTTTCCATTCGGTGCGGCAAATGATAGACTCCCTCGAGAGACCTCCCTACCTTTAGAACAAAGGATTTGGGGATGGTTATCAATGCACACTATCGTCGAATGAGATTTTCATCAACCATCTGCATTTGATTAGAGTGGGTTGGAAAACTTGGCTTTAGTTGTTCCCACTTAGGTCATTCCCGTAGGGTGAGTACTTTTTCCCACTACGGCGGGCCTTCTAAAAGGTGCTAATAAAACAAGAAATTGCATGAAGGAAAATAGGTGAGTTTGGCATTTTGATCACCCAGTTAAGGGGAGAGCATAGGCCTATCACCAAAAACAAAGCAATCATGGATTTATTTTAAGCCCCAAAATAACGCTTTTTCTATGCTAAGTGAAGTTTTTGCTTCACACAAACATAAAATTCTTTTTAGCCCAAAATGAAGTATGAAATGTCTATCCTAGGATTGCTTCATTTTAAATTTATATGTCTAGCCTAGGATTGCTTCTTTTTACTTTAAAAATTTACTAACTATCTGCGGTTGCGTCAGATTCAGTTAAACTATTTTAAAGTTACAAATTACAAGTTGCAGGTCTGGAAAAGACACGCTATAACAGACCTTATAGGCATTGCATAATTCCTTATATGCGCTGCAAAAATCATTAATAGCGCTACAAAACTTTTTACAGGTGCTGCAAAACCTATCACGGGTGCTACAAAACCTATTACGGGCACTGCAAAACCTATCACAGGCACTGCAAAACCTATTATGGGCACTGCAAAACCTATCACGGGCGTTGCAAAACCTATCACGAGCACTGCAAAACCTATCGGATGTCTTTGGGTATGAAGTTTGAAGACGTGTTCCCTGTGCTAATCGCTATTTTTCAGTCTAAAAAAACCTATAAAAGATGTAAAGCCAAAGGCCTGTCAAAAAAAAATGTGTATCGTTAATTTGAGTAATCTAAATGAAAAAAAAACACAATTAATAGAACATTATACTGAAGAAATTCAAACAAAAAAGTAAAATAATTCTTAGAAGCATTCTATCTTCCTCTATCTCCAGAGATTCGAAGCTGCTGCTCTCAGATTTTGTTGTAAGCTCAGCTTCCCCAAATGGCTACTGTAGAATGAGTATGCAATGAAATTTCTCTATCCTATATGTTGGTGGAGGTGAGAATGTTGATGCGGATAGGCACAGGGGCTATGGATTATGCACATGGGCTGTAAATTGAAAATAGTATGATATGAAATAGATATGCCATGATATGAACTACTATTATGCTATGCTATGAAATGAGAATACTGTAAATGCTAAAAGGCTATGCTATTGCAATTTGGCTATAGTTTATCTGTTGAAAGCTTCTACATGATTTTGAGTTCCCGACAGTCATATTTATAGATTTTTGCAGGCACAATCCTGGCTGGCAAAGATCAACGACTGTGAGATTGTCTAGTAGAATTGAAAGCTGAGAGATGGAGAGGTTGAGAAGAAGATGGAAGAGGTTGGGAGGTTGGAGAGAAGAATGGATTCTTGTATTCAACCCACGGGAACAAGCCTGCACAGAAATAGAGAAAATTAATTTTTCTGTTTTGACAGTTTGCTTCCACGGATGTGTGAAGATAATCCCAAATTTAATTAAATAAATAAATTTAATTAATTTTAGTTTATTGAATTTGATTTTTGGTTTTTGTACTATAGCAAATTTAATTAAATATTTTGTAATATTTAATTATAATGTGACTTTAGAAGAATTAATTAAATATTTTAGAAATATTTAATTGTAAATTGATATTAGAAGAATATATTTAGAAGAGAGGAATATTTAATCTTTTATTTGAATAAAAATATCCAAGCCAAGATTAAGTGATAATTAATATAAATAAAGCATAATGTTTATTTAATTAATTAAGAAATGAATACGAAAAGATGATTAAATAAACTTATTTATTTAATCAAAATGAAAGAATGAACAAATATAAATAAATTATTTAAATTTATTTATACATAGATGGAATTGGAAGATTTTAATTAAATATTAAAAATATTTAATTAATTACCAGACAATGTGTGTGACCATAGAGGCTGCTCTAGATGTTAATTTTTCTGTTTTGACAACGGATGTTGAAGATAATCAAATGAGATACTAGTTTAATTAAATATTTTGTAATATTTAATTATAATGTGACTTTAGAAATTAATTAAATATTTTAGAAATATTCTTTTATTTGAATAAAAATATCTTACATACCTTATTTATTTAATCAAAATGAAAGAATTATGTAGATGGAATCAATATGATGTGAATTTTTAGGTGTATACTAGATGTATGCAAACAATGAGTACTAGTCTTGAAATATATGATTTCTTAGCTTACAACCAAGGTTTGAGAGGTCATTATAATATGTTACTTAAAAAAAAAAAAAACAAATTAGCCTTAGAGAGGGAGTCTACTAATTGTAATGAACTAGTTTTAGGTTATAGATTTAGATTTCCTTATTTTCTTCACTAATTTACCTTTCTACATAATCCCTCTTCCCAACATAAATGAATATAAACATTTATATAATGCAACAACTTATTCCTACCTTTGTCAATGACTTACATAGTTTTAATTTCCTTACTAATGGTTACATGGAAAACAATTAAAATATAGATTTTCTAAAATAAATCAATTTATTTTCTCCTTTCTCCCTATATTGATATATTCCCTTGAGACAAGAAGACAAGATAGTGTTGGGTTTAAATTTCCTAGAATCATTGAGCTCTAAGCCACATCTTGCAAATAGCTAATTGTGATGCAAGATTTTCCATATAGCTTTTGAATGGGGTAAGAATATGAAGGTAAGGTAGAGATTTATTGTAGCAAACTTAACCATTTCAATACATGTACATATCTTCCTAAATAATATGTCCACATTTATAAAATTTCATTCATAATGCAATAGTTCAAACTATGTTCTTCCTCTTATTCCTAGCTACTTGGTTTTTCCTATCATTAGAATAGGTTGTAGAGGATTACATATTTTATTACATAATCAAGATCTATGCAAACCATTCCTTCGATTGTAGCTCTAGTTAGTGTCTTTGGGGTTAGGTTATATGAAAATGAGTACTAGAGGGTAGGTAACCTACTTGGGGTGCCCCAATTTGACCCTAAAAAATATCATTCCTAGGCCAACACTACCTAGGTTCATGGGTATGCAAGCTTAACATGTTAATGGCAATTTGGACTAGCAAGAATTTGAATTACACTCATTACCAAACAACATTCATACCAAAAGGTTGCAACAGTTACAAGAAAGCATTTTAATAGTCACTGCCAAACTTTTAACCCTTTAAATAACAATAACAACTAGAATAATGTCTAGAGGAAGATGAGTAAACTTGAATAATGACATCCTCATAATTCCAACACCTGAGAATGAAGCCAACAAATCACTTTACTCACCTCTCTCTCTAGTAAAAAATCTTGTACATTTTTTGTACCCACAAAACCTTGTTTTAAATTTCCTTTGGCATCCTCCTCTTTGTCCCATTATTTATTTTCATCCTCTACAAGTAGGTAGGTTATTTAAGGCATGGTATGGTCTCCCTTCAACGCCCATTGCTTGGTAAGAGTAACTAGCCATTAATTTTCCTATTTTCATCCCCTAACAAGTCATAACATTCATTTTTTACTTAATCTTGGTCATGCTTTCTCATTACTTTATTTTCACGTTGTTTTATTTATTTTTGTTTAACTCTCTCAAAAGGGTTGATGGCTTAGAATGAATGATTAATTCCTTGATAAGATTAATTAATATTCTTGTATTATGTCCCTATTGGGTATGTTTATTATATATATTTATATATAACATATTCATTTATATTTTAATAAATTTAAGACTATTCGATACCTGAGATTGGTCGAAACTTAATTGGGTTATAGTAGTGCACCCAAAACATAATTGAAAATGAGTGAATAATTACAATTAAATAGGTGCATGGGTTCCTAGGGTTGGACATGAGGATTTAGACAAATCTCCATAGACTTGACCTATCAATATATGAGTTATTTAAATTTCACACCACCTATTCTGTCCCAGGTTAGGTGAACCTATGTAAAAAATTGTTAAAGAAAAGGTATTGACACAAGGTTGGCATTGCAATCTACATGTCTATCTTCATGGAACCATGGGACTTACCTCACCTTGCATCCTGAGTACCTGCAGTCAACCATATTCCTTGCATAATTCCACCATTCCAACATTAGTCTAAGGTTAGTTGAAAAACATAAACAATGCACTAAATTTAATGTATAACACAACTACTTAGTCATATTCATAATAAAAGCCATCAACAATTTACAATACCATATATGCATACATAGGTCCAATAACATATTACGATCACAAGTTCCACCTCTAGTTCAAATTACAATAATGCTAGGGGTCTTGTAGAAAAATAAAGGGGTTCCTAGAGTATGTGACAATATATTGAGAGAGTTTTCAGATTTCTGTAGGGGATTTCTAATTACTATTTGCAGTCTCATGGTATTGTGAATAAGATATTGGACATACAAGGCTTTGTGAATACAACTTGGGTATATGACATGGATGATTGAATTTGTCCTTTTATGATTAATACTTAGTGTGTCATTCTTACTATATTTAGAATTGATCTTTGATGTAAAGAAATTAAAATGTCTTTATAGTTGCTTCTTTCTTATTAAATCATTAAAAATCTCTTCATATCATTCATAAATTTTTTAAAAACTAAGAACACCTAAAAATGCTATCAAATAGTCAATAATTACAAATATTTTACGCCGAAGGCGTATCCAATTTGAAAGAGGCCAAGCTAAAATTAGTAATCGACGGCTGACTCTACCCTGGAGACGATTGAAGTTATCGTGGCTGTTCATTTTCACGCTCGTATTTATCCCGTTTTTGATGTCAAATCTGACGGATTTCCATAAGCTGCAGGCTTGACAGAAAGTCAGGTTCAAATACGCCTCCGATGTTGATGTGGCTTCAATGTTTGCTTCGTCTAATTCCTGTAAAGGAGTCCCCAGGGAGTTTTCCGGCATGGTTTCCGTTCGCTCTCAACATTATTGCCTCGGAAATTATGACTTTGTTCAAGCAAAAGTTAGGAGGCCTGCATTTGGCAAGGAAGGCAGGGCAGATCTGGTAATAGAAAGGATAAAGGTGGAGAGAGAGAAGCCATTGTGGTTCAATGTCTATATCAGACCGGCGTGCAGAGAAGAGGATGATGAATACGCAGGATCTTTTATTCACATTCGTCCTCGTCAAAAACGGAGCAAGGGCATCTGCCGTTCCTCTTTGAGATTAGAAATAAGTGACATACTCCATGATTTTGATTCAGAGTATCACACAAGTGTTCTAGTTACGCTTGTACCCAAATTCAACACCGATCAGCTTCCCATTGCAGCACAAAATATTTGTATACAAAATTCTTAGATTCCATCAAGGCTAATATTACCCTGCTTGTATAAATCTGAGTTTAACAGAAAAGAAGAGTAAAGATATTTTAGACAAATCTAATGCCTTTGCGTGGATTCGTGATTTATAGAGGAACTTTGTTCGATATTATGCTCGCAACTGCCCTAGTAGACATGCATGCAAAAAGTAGAAGCATTAACAGTGCACGTTAACTGTTTGACAAAATACCTGAAAAACATGTCATCTCATGGACTGCAATGATTGCAGGATATGCACAAAATTGATTTGTTGAAAACGCTTTAGAAACTTTCAAGCAAGTGCAATTGGCAGGTGTAAAGCCATATTCCGCAACCTTCGCCAGTATCCTCCCTGCCCGTGCCAAAATGGTAGCTTTGGAACAGGGTATGGACATCCTTCAAAGCATCAAGGAATTAGGAGGATTTTTTTTCAGATATCATAGTTCGAAATGCTTTGTAGACATGTATGCAAAATGTGGAAGCATAGAAAAAGCACGAACTGTTTGACAGAATGCCTCAAAGAGAGGTTATCTCATTGAATGTAATGATTGCAGGATATGCGCAAAATGGATTTTTTTAAAAGCTTTATAGAAACTTTCAAGAAAATGCAACTGGCAGGTGTAAAGCCAGAATCCACAACTTTTTACAGCGTTCTCCCTGTTTGTGCCAAAATAGGGCATTGGAATAGGGTATCTCATTGAATGTAATGATTGCAGGATATGCACAAAATGGATTTTTTTAAAAGCTTTATAGAAAATTTCAAGCAAATGCAATTGGCAGGTGTAAAGCCAGAATCCACAACTTTTTCCAGTGTTCTCCCTGCTGGTGCCAAAATAGGGCATTGGCATCCTTCAAAGCATCCAAAACAACCTAATAGCTTACAGACTAAAAAGAATGTTTCTTAATAATGAAAGCCTGTTTTATTACTATACAGCTGCATGTTGCTTTTAAGAGAAGGAATTAACACTTGTCATATGACATTACAAATGTCAATTTTTTTTTTTTGACATATTTGAAAGTGTCTTTCACGTATAATGAAAAATGTCTCTCAAGTTATCTATTTATCGATACCAGTGAGAATAACGACCCTAATACCAATATTCTCTACCAGAGGGATTCTTAGTTATATTGAAAGTGTGCTTTCTGTGTCACAAACTGATAAGCTAGAATATGACTCTTTTAACATCTTGATAAATTGTAATGAGGCACAAACAGAAAAATAAAACCGGAGAATGGACGTTAACCTCACAATCCGATAGGGGTTCAAATGGCAGAGAATAAATAAAGCTATCGAAAGGATAAATATGGATCTATTGAAATTATAAAAAATTAAATTGTTTTTTTTTATTTTGTTCAATGTATTAAATGAAAGATGTTGATTATGATCATGATTATAAACACTTTTTTTATTGTGCATGTAAAAATTGTGTTTCTTTTTATTAAATGTATATTTTATTTGAATGTAGTTTTGATTGTAACAAGTCACTTATTGCAAAGATACAAATAATGTCAAAGATTTTTGTTGTTACATATCATAAAATTGAGAAAACATTTTCTTTACATTTAAACTTAAGCTTCTATTTAAATGAGTATTAGAGAGATCAACTAATTGTTGGAACATCAAGATTTTATGTCAAAAGTTCCTAGATCTAACTAATTCTACACTTGACATGTTTTGGTAAATGTCTCATTTTATGTTTGACTATCTTTAAGACTCTAAATGTGGAGATCTAAGAGAGGTTAGGATGTATAAACCTTTATCTCTTTCCCAATCCCACAATGGTCAAGATATTTCCATATTCGATTTTTCGTTGAAACCATCACTATTGATTTTAACTTAGTTGCTTATATTGTTTTTTCACATTTCAAAGTCTCAACCATTTACATGTTAGAGTAAACTATGCTTAGTGTGGTTAGTATGTTTTTATTTATCTACCCTATGGTTTGATATGAATGATAGAGATTTAGGTATTTATTTATATGCTCTCAAATCAATGGTAGAATATCAATTTGATGCAAGAATTATAATAATGGCATGCACTTGAGAAGTTTTAAATTAGTAGGCTATATCTCTATTTTCCTTGTATATATTTGTAGCTTATATTGTATATATGAGAAAGTATAATTATACAATAATGAAGGAAGAAAAATCTAATTAATCTGCTTACTCTTCTCCTACAGTTTTGGGGTGAAGATAGTTTATATTGTATTGGGAATTTGATTGATAAGACTCTTAGGGTCCTGAATCTCTTAGAGCTTAAATCTTGTTCCATTTATGCTCAATTTTTGTGTGGAGCTAGATCGCTCCAAGACTATTTATTTGAAGAGGTTTAGTTCAAATAGGGTAATCATTTGTGAAAATAACAATTGAACTATGAAGGAACTACTTTCTAGTGTAGATTATATTTTTATATTGGTAATATGCTTAAACTCCTATCCCTCTCTATTTATTTATATCTCCCTCTATCTATATTACTCCCTCTCTCTCCCTATCTCTCCTCTCTATCTCTTTCTATCCATATCTTTCTCTACCTATATCTCCCTATTTGATCCATCTTCTCTATCTCTACCTCTACCCATATATCTCTATCTCTACCTCTCTCCCTTTCTCTTCCCATATATCTCCATCTCTCTTTCCCTTCACATATATATCTATCTCCCCCTCTCTCCATCTCCCCTATTTCTCTCTGTCTCTCCATCTCTATTTGTCCATCTCTACTATATGTTTCTCTCTCTCTCTCCTTGTCCCCTCTCTCTATATCTTTCTATATCTCTATCACTTTATCTCACCTCTATATCTATTTCTCTTTTTTTCTCTCTTTCCCTCCATATTTCTTCTTCCATCTATCCATCTATCTATAACTAGTTATCTCTCCATCTTTCTCTACCCTGATATCACTCCCTCTCTCTACCTCTCTATATATCACTTCATGTATATCTTTATTTTCTATCTCTCCCTCTCTCATTATCTCCCTATATATTTATCTCTTCCATCTCTATATATCCCTCTCTCCTCTCTCTCTCTATCTCTCCCTCTCCTTCTCCACCTCCATCTCCATGCCTATCTATATCTTCCTATCTATATATCTCCTTACCCATCTCTCTCTCTCTCTCTATCTCTCTCTATCTTCCCTCTATCTATTCCTCTTCCTATCCCTATCTATCCCCCTCTCTCCCTCTCTCCCTATTTCAAACATAACATGAACCTATTGGTAATGGAGCCTAGTTACCTTTCAACATATTTGTTTCAATCGTGTTTCAATCCATGTAATTAGATGCATAGTTTATTTAAAGCTAACCCTTCTCTATTAAGATCATTTTTTTACAAACAAAATCATTTTTTAAATGGCCTACCAATTCACCTCATGTACTACACAAATGAATGCCTATATATCTATATCTCTTTGCCTCTTCATTTCTATCTCTCTATATTTCTTCTTCCACCTCTCCCTCAATCTCTATCTTGTTATTACTCCATCTCTCTCTACCCTTATACCTCCCCCTCTCTCTATATATCACTTCCTATCTCTATCTTTATCTTTCTATATATCCCTCTCTCATTTCCTCCTTCTACCCCCCTCTATATTTTTCTCTTCCATCTCTATCTATCCCTCTCTCCTCTCTTTATCTCTCATGTATCTATTTATCTCTACATCTCCATCTCCATCTCCATCTCCATCTTCCTCTCTATCTCTAACTCCTTACCCCTCTCTTTCTCTTCCCTCCTCTCTCCCTATTGGAAACATAACATGAGCTTGTTAGTAATGGAGCCTAATTATCTTCCTAATTTAGAGGGTTTTTTAGTCTTGTTTGGATCCTCCTAAGTGGATGCATGGTTTATTTGAAGCTATCACTTCTCTATTGAGATATTTTTAAACAAACAACATAACTTGCTAAATACCTACCAATTGATCTCATGTACTACACAAATGTATAAAAAGAAATAGACCAATTTTTTTCTTAATTTACCTTCCTCTTTGGCGTACCCATTGCACACCAAGGTGCAATTGCTATTTATTCGGGTAATCCTACTATGAACTGCGCCAGACTATTTTTTCCCATCAACGACTGAAACTCCTCGGGAGACGATAAAAATAATTTCACCCGTCCAATTTTTCCGACGCATTTTGATCGTTTATTTTTGTTACGTCAACTATATTTTCGCTTTTCTGTTCGTATCGCTGCTTTTCTCGCCAGTCGCTGAGCCTGCCAGACAAATCTTTGCTTTAAATGCCACAATAATCACAGATTCCATAGATCTTTTGATCGCACTACTCAGCAAGTGCAAGTGGTAGAAGATTGCGTTCTAGATCTGTCGACCTCATCCACCCCATTGATTTGTTTCCTTCATTTTTTATCATTGTTTCTCGGTTGCACAGCTATTGTTCTAGGTCAATACCATAGGCTTGCATTGATTGCGCCCTGATATTTCTTTGTTGATATTTCTTCAACCGCCCCTTCATCGCCGCCTCCAATGTGCATAAATAGGCCGGCTGTTAAGGGATAATTCAAACAGCAACCTTCGGAGTTGGACATTTGCATCAGTTCACAGCTTCAGCTTCTGCATACATACTACTATTTTACTAGCAGGTAAGATTCGTGCTTGTTTACGTAGATTAATGTTATTTTCCTATTATGATTAGTTCCTGAAATTATCAGAGTTCCAAGTGCATAGTAGCAACTACGGCAGGAAACCATCATATTTTGTTCTTGACAGCACTAGTTGACATGTTGATGTGTTTGGATTCTCTTAGCGTTTAAGAGAATGTGTGCACAGAACATGTCTTTAGATAAAATTTACTGTAAGATTTATTTTCAAGAATGTGTTTATCTTTAAATGATGCAAAATACTTCTAAAAGCTTTATGAGAGATCACTGTGAAGACCATTTCAGCCTAGTATGTTTTGTTGGATGCTTCCTCATGGTTCTCAAAAATCCACAAGTCACCATGTAAGGCTCTAAGGGCATTTATCTCTACTATACCTTTACAGATATACGCTTCCCTGTGAATTCGTGCTACCGAGATCATTTGCATGTTTTGTTCGTTCTGCATTGTTCCTGTATGTAGGTCCGCACCTACAACTGGCGGATATTTAGGATTTGAAATGATAGAGCGCGTTTTGTTTTTGGGGTTTGATGACTATGTCCTCTATTACTGATTGCACCGAAGTGAGGAAATAAGGCACCAAACTTTCAAGCAAATGCAATTGGTAGGTGTAAATCTAGACTCTAACCTTTGCTACCATTCTCCCTGCCTGTGCAATAATGGGGGCTTTGGAACAGGGTATGGACATCCATCAAATCATAAAGGATAGAGGAGTTTTTTTTAGATATAGTTGCAACTGCTCGGGTAGACATGTATCCTAAATGTGGAAGCATAGACAAGGCACGTGAAGTGTTTGACACGCTGAGAGACGTAGTCTTGGATATGCACAAAATGGATTTGTTGAAAAGGCTCTAGAAATTTCCAAGCAGATGCAACTGTCAGGTTTAAAGCCAAATTCCACAAACTTTGCTAGCATCCTCCTTGCCCATGCACGTGAACTGTTTGACATAATGCCTAAAAAAGATGTCATCTCATGGACTGCAGTGATTGCAGGATATGTACAAAATGGATTTGTTGAGAAGGCTTTAGAAACTTTCAAGTATATGCAATTAGCAGGTGTAAAGTCAAATTCCACAACCTTCGCCAGTTTCCTCCCTGCCTGTGCCAGAATGGGAGCTTTGGAACAGGGTATGGACATCCATCTTCAAGCATCACAAAAGGAGGATTTAATTTTGAGATATTATAGCTGGAAATGCTCTGGTGGACATGTATCCAGGGATATTAGAATTGTTTCCATCATTTTAATTGATCTCTGTATTTAGCTCAGTAGCCAACATTTGTAGAGGAAAGCACTTTCGGTTAATCTGTGTTATATTTTCTTAATCTCCTTCAGATATGTTCCAATTTGAAAAGTAATTTTTCAAATCTAAGCAAGATTTAGTGTCTTCTGATCTAAATTGTCCTATATTCGTGTTGGATTCTTTACTGCAATCTACTGATCTAAATTTTTAACTATCTTAGTTGTCATTTTTACCCTCTGTTTGAGGCAATTTCTTAGTTTCAATCTATGGATCTAATTGTACTTTTTCCCCATGGTGCTTAGTTGTCATGTTTTACTACATATAGTTGAATTTCATTCCAATTTCCATGTTAATTTATACCTTGTGATATGTTCCCTGTCTGAGTTTGCTTGACTCTTCCCCATTCTATCTCTCCTTCTATATATCCCTAACCCTACCTCTCTCTCCCTATTTCCCTATTGCAATCATAGCACTAGCCTATTGTTAATGAAACTTGATTATCTTTCTCATTCAAAGGCTAAATTGTTTGAGTCATGTTTGGTTCATTGTAAGTGGATGCATACCTGATTTGAAGCTATAAATTCTCCATTGAGACCTTTGTTGCACAAAAATCATTTGCTAAATGACCTACCAACTAACCTCATGTAGAACATAAATGTAAGCAAAAAAAAGACCAACAATTTCTCAAATTAACCTTCCACGCTTTTTCGGCGTACCCATTGCACACCAAGTGCAATTGCTAGTTATAACTCTATTACCCAAACACTATAAATAATAACATATATAGAAAAAGAAAAATGCTTGATTAAAGAGACTAAAAATATTTATACTTATCAACCCCACACTTCTAAATGTTATCACTAATTATACTAATGAAAAGCTCCCCAAGTCTCGCTGCTCAAAATCCCTAGCTAATCTTATTTCCAAATAAAAATTCTACAGTAACAGCTAACTTTACCTTCTTAGAGGTGAAACGTGATGGGACAAAAAACAGTCGCAGTCATCCTCTCCGTGGGGCCACTCCTGATGATCTTTACAAACATTTTGACACGCACACGCACCTGCCTTCAGCACTGTACATAATATCTGCAATCTTGTGGGAGGATCTCTATTTTACCCACTTCCATATTTTCTTTTTCTGAGAGTGCAGTGTTAGAAATTAGAACTCAGAAGGGCAGAAGCAAGTAGGTAGCTTGTTTAGATTAAAAAAATACCATGTATAATTCAGCCCTGGTATGTAATCCATCTGGAACTTCCAAAAGGTTTTCAGTTCCCATTGTTCAGGAATTGGCATCTCGGAACCTTCACAGCCTTCCTCAAAGGTATATCAGATCAGAGAAAGAGCGCTCAAATGCCTTTCCTCTTCATCACTTGGACATCCCCATAATTGATATGGAAATGTTTTCGAGAGATTCGGATCGCTGCAGGCAAAAGGAACTGGAAAAATTAGGTATTGCATGCCAGCAATGGGGATTTTTTCAGGTGTGCACATCATAATTGATTATAAATCAAGTAATAAACTAACAATTAGTAGGTTTTTTTTTTTCTTTTCTGAACAGAAAGTAGTAGTTTACATAACAAGGGCTTTAGCAATCTGAAAAAATGATTTTGAAGTCTCGATGCAGTGTATTAGTTTGTAGCATGTACCGAAAATCGGGATCATTACAGTGTCCTGCATTATAGGTCCTTTCTATATTTTAGTTTTGGAGGCGGATGTTTTACATCGTTCCCCTGTTTTGTACCAACACTAGAGGTGGTTTTAGTGTCAGGGCGTTTCTTTTAAATGACCCATCTTATATTTGCTTCAAGTAACCCCAAGAAAACACTTACAACAGGGCAACCTTGCTAAGTAGGCTATGGGAGTTGCTGTAGTTTCTTTTGTAGGATACAGTTGTGCTTGTTACTATGTGATGTGACATACTAGTAATTTTTTAGCTATTTATTAGAAATTATAATGGCATTACCCTTATGATGGGATGGTTTTCAAAATTATCTATGCCCTCCTAAGTTGCTTACTTTTCTAAGATGTTATGTATGTCTTTACGACAGGCTGTGAATCATGGAATTCCTTTGTCTCTGATGGAAAGAATGAAGGGAATTGTGAGGGATTTCATTCAACTACTTTTGGAAGAAAAGCTCAAGTACGAAGTGCAAGAGCTTGAAGGCTATGGTCAGAGCTTTGTAGCCTCAGATGATCAAATATTGGACTGGGCAGATACTGTGTACTTGACAACTCTACCTCCAGAGAATAGAAAAATGAATCTTTGGCCAACAAAGCCAGTGGACTTCAGGTACCTATACATTTGTTGAGTCAGGGATTCATAAGATCCTGACATCTTTATATATGATTAAAAGTAATTTAGTTGACATATACACCAAATCTATTTTTAGATGATATACATATTGTACCCTACAATTGGTAGCGAAAACTCAGCTAATTGTGCTATCTAGGGGATCACAACGACTATCTCCAAAACTGGTGCTGAGTAAATTTCAACTTGAATTAAAGTTGATCAATCATGTGAAATTTGTAACATAAAATTTTAGGTTCACCGCCCCAGCTTTTAAGAACAACGCATCTAACAGTATCAGCAGAAGGTTTCTTAGATAAAATTTCTACACAAGCTGTCAGTTGGCCTAAGAAACCTCTCTAAATTGTTTCAGAGGTTAATAATCTTGTTTCAACTGGTGATGTTTAGACTGGAATGCAGTTGCAAATAACATAATAAGTAGACGCTTATCTTCCATTAATGTGTTTTATTGGCTTCTTAGTTCACAAGACAATGCAGTATCGCATCCGTCTCATGCTCAACTTTTCCCTCTTTCCATAAAATTAAATGCTTGAATTCAGCCAATGTGGTTGATCAATTTATTGATCTTATGTTGATAAAATGCCATTGAATTGATCACATGTAAAGTTAAAACCATGAAATTTTCACAATTCATGGCATCAGTATAGTAAAACTTCTGGATTTTGACTGTGTGGCATCTTTTATCGTCAATATTTTGGATTATACTGCATTCTTTTATCTGACTCTAACTGATCCCGATGATGGATAATGGAGTATGATCCGAAATGTTGATGATAAAAAATTGTTACACAATCAAAATCCAAATTTTTTATTATGCCACGTAAAGTCTTGTTTCACTCTTTTGCTGTACACTAAGTCTCTAATGGCTAAATGTATGTAAATCATATATGCTTCAATTCCCTTTTTCTTGTTCATTTCAAAAGAATTGCTTGGTATGTCTGCCTCTTCCAATCCATCTAACTTATATCATTACTATTTTGATCTGATTGTGCCGCCTGTGTGTTGCAGAGAAACCGTGGATCAATACGCCGTTGAAATTCAAAAGCTTGGCCATAAAGTCCTTTGCCTTTTGTCAGAGAATGTTGGGTTAAAACCAGACTGTTTCATTAACATGTGCGGGAAAATGGCACAGATGATGCGATTGAATTACTACCCACCCTGCCCCAGACCAGATCTGGTTTTAGGCATAAGCCCTCATTCAGATGGAAATGGTTTGACACTGGTGCTACAGGATGATGAAACAGTGGGACTACAGATCTGTAAGGATGGCCAGTGGATTCCCGTTCAACCCATCCCTGGTGCCTTGGTTATCAATATTGGGGATATGCTTGAGGTAATGATGATATATTTTAGCAGTATTTAGGCCAAATCAATCTGTACGACTTTTCAAAGTATGTTAACTTGTTTCAAAAAACTGTTCTATGGGTGTATAGTTTTGAACTTTTTCATACAAGCTATGAATGATTATCTGGATTTAAGATTTCAAGTGTTAAACAAAATTCTTCACACTCCATTCTTGATGATTTATTACCCTGGTTTAACTAATGGGGATTAATGTTTGATACCACCAGATCGATATCAAATCTAAATCTTATTTTTGTGTATTGGTTTAGGTAATAAGCAATGGAATATATAAGAGCATTGAGCACAGAGCTGTCACAAACATTGATAGAGATCGAATCTCCATTGCCATGTTTTGTGGTCCAGGTAAGGAAACAGAAGTGGGCCCTGCTCCTGAGCTCATAGATGAGCTGCATCCCTGTAAATACAGAAGATTCATTCGTGCAGATTATATCCGGCATTTCTTTTCTGCCAAACTTGATGGGAAGAAGAAAATTGAATTTGCCAAAATCGAATCGTAACTTTCTTGATTTGAATTTGTTCAATGTCGAGCTAGGTCAACTAGTTAAGACCTAGGGTGGGCAGGCAAAAGACCTACGTTGTATGTGATGATCTTCTATCATGGGTTTGTTTGGGCTTTTAATTTGAGGAAGTGACAAGTCATGCAATGAATTCCATGAAAAAATAATGTTGGTTGTATCTGACTTCTAGTTTTTAACATGGGTATGAACGAACGGTACTTAGAACGGGATGTGGTACTTGATATCCATGAAGACATTAATGAGAGTGCAAATAAGCTGTGTCTAAAATGCTCACCAGATGCTCAGCGAAAATAAAAAGGTGTAATCCCAAATTCTGGTGGTGCATAATCCCAGCTTTATCCCTTGTGGGGTAAGGCTAATGTAATGGGTAAGGCTAATGCAATGAGTAAGACAATGAAAAAATTTGATTTTTGGTGAGTTCTTTTCATCATAGATCAAGAATCTCTTGACCAGTCCATGTATGCTTTTTTAATAAGTACACTTTAAAA
This sequence comes from Sequoia sempervirens, assembly GCA_007258455.2. Classification (NCBI taxonomy): domain Eukaryota; kingdom Viridiplantae; phylum Streptophyta; class Pinopsida; order Cupressales; family Cupressaceae; genus Sequoia; species Sequoia sempervirens. The sequence continues at coordinate 370,228,614 of VDFB02000015.1, read as the reverse complement.
GATTTAACAGGTTTTTAACAAAGATATTGTGTTACAACTCTCTTCACATAGATATCAGATTCAAACTCTGCTTACATTGATTCCCATAAATTCATGCTGTCATTGCAAACTTTCTGGCCCTTGCATTGATAATTTTCTGCCTAAAATGTGGTTGTTTAGTTATTATGTTTTTTAATTTGTTGAAACAAACCTTCTATTCATAGTTGTGTATATTATTCTAATTCTAAAAGTAAGGGCAGGACATATCAGTACACATGTCACAAGGCAGAGGCAAACCTAAAAGTAATAAATAGATACTACCAAAAGTCAAGAAGCATTCAACTGCAAAGCCTCCTCAGATAAAGAAATATGTCTCTCCCTGCAACTGTCAACCATCAAGCGTTGTAAATCTAATTATATTTCGTGTAGTAAGTCCAAAGGTAGAATGGATTAACAGAAACTCCACTTTTCCACCGCCCCCCGTCCCAAAAAAAAAGTACTGCAACTGGTAACTATGATACATTATGAAGTTTGAGTACATAATTATGGTAAGTTGGAAACGGGCTGAGGACCACATAAACAGTTGAACTATGCAAAACTGTCGTGGCTGCAGCTGCAACAATTCCAAGACAGGCTTAGAGGTGGTGACTATTGAAAGAGCTAACGGATACCACACTAGTTTCAACTTATTTCATAGATCTGTATTGTTTCATTCTACGTATGAGTGGGTAGGAGAGAGAGCATGGGACAACCTAAGCAAACTAGTTAACGATATTGAGCCAAATGTGGCATGCGGGAATCAACGTCCTCTAGGAAGAACTCCAAAAAAAGGTTCCTATGGATGGATCTGCTCTGCTAACACGGTTCTTTCTAAGATGATAAAAGGTGTTGTGCTAAGAGCCATTAGACCTCTGTTAGAAAGCATTTTGTTTATGGGATGAAGGAGAAATGGAGAGACAAGGAAGATAGCTACATGAGGAAGAGAGACTGAAGAGGAAAACGTGGTCTCAGGGAATGCGCAAATTACAAGATATGAACAAATGGATTTGTTAAAGAGGCTTGAGAAACCTTCTAGAAAAAGCAATTGGTAGATGGAAAGTTGAATTTCACAACCATCGCCGACATCCTCCTTGACTGCGTAGCAACTAGAGAAGTGAACAAATTATGGGTGCCATCAAAGCAAGAAGCATAGAATAATACTATGAGAACTCTGTCCGTCAACAAGAGCCACGTGCAAAGAAGTTACAGGAATGTGGGGAAAGGAATGAAGGGGGAGCCATATGATCAGGTACCCATTAAATTATGTCGATTAATATATGTAATTAATGCTTGAACGAAAATCATCAACTTGCCATGGATTGTATTTAACCTTAACCAGTGATTTTGTTTTCCTTCCTAAATTGATTGTGGAATGTGTCGATGGAATTTTGACCTTAGATATCACAAATGTAGGGAAAATTTTAGTAATTGAGTTATTGTATCTCTCTCTCTGCTTCGACATATAGGATAGGAATAAATTGGGAAAATGGAAAACATAAACAGGGAATGTGATTTGTTTGAAAAAATGCTTGGCAAAAGTGTGCTCTCTTGAGGAGCCCTAGCAGAAAGGTGAGTTACAAAATTGTTTGCTAAAATGACTTAGAAACCTTTAAGCACATGCAATTAGCATTCTCATTCATGCGCTTGAATTGGAGTTCTTCAAGAGGGTTGAAACATCCATCATGACATAACAAAAATGAATAAATGTTGCATGCTAAAGTAGCCAATGCCATTCCTATTGCCATAACCTTCACTAAACCTATGAATAGTGATAGTAAATAAGTTATGCATCAACTCTCCCTTGAATGGTTTTATTGTAAGATAAATTTCCTTCATAACTTTATTGTGTGAATAAGATTTAAAACCCCTTGTAGTTTCCTAGTACCTCGTGGGAGGGTGAATGTGTCCCTTGACTAAATTAATTAGATCTAATCAGACTCACACTTTTTAATCATCAACAAAAGTCCATACACTAATTGTATGGTGTTATTAATGTTGAAAAGAGAGATAATATTTTCATGGTTACCGTGGTTTAAACTTCTTAAGAGCATTGGCAACTAGAATACAATGTGTATCATAATATTTATGATAATTTGAAACTAATGACTATTAATGGGCGGTATGAGGGCATAATGTGATAAAGCACAAAGTTGTGTCACTTTCACTCAACTTATCCAGTAAATTAAAGTATTTTAATTAAAAAATCAATTTTGGTCAAACATATGATCTAGTAAGATTCATTCTAGCTAAAGTTAGATCTTCCACAACTTTTTAACTAAAATTGTTGGCTAAAAATATAGAGAGCACCATTTGAGTCCAATTTACCAAAAAATTAAAATTATTTGAAAAACTTGAAGTTTCAATAACTCTTACTAATAAATAACATTTGTTAAAAAATATGAATCCTATTTGTAGATCCATAAGTGTAGTTTTCAAAAATATATTCATTTTAATAGTTTAATTATTATCTATTTTTTATTTTTATTTTTACTAAAAATAGGCTATCAGCATAAAATATTATGTTGATTACCATGCCAAAGAAAAATACTATTTATAAAAATAAAAAATGATGCACTAGATAAAATCTAATGGTATAATTTTGTTTCATTTTAGATAAATATTTAATATGAATGTTGACTCACATGGAAACAACTATTTTTTGATTCACATATTTTAATATTTATTTAAAAATATATATTTATCAAAATTGGAAAAAAACATATCCATGCACTAAAATTTCAAGTTATTAATACACAAAAATTTTGAAAGGAAAAAAAAAAAACTATAAAAAGTTTGACGTGTCATGCAACTTCATTTTTCATCATTTTATGAGCAACAAAATTATAGTGTTTATTTATTAAAAACTAGTTTAAAATAATTTTTAATTTTTTTTAAAAAATACAAACATAAAATATATTAAAAAAATACATATTTTACTAGTTTACATCATTTCAAAATTTAAAACATATATGCCACTTTTTAGTGATTCAAGTTTAAAAGTTGGATCAGTGTTAGCTATTTCCTTTATAAAATGTGACACAACTTTGTGCTTTTACCATGCATCTATTGCATTTTAGATCCATTAGTTAACCACAATAAAAGGAGTTGATTACAAAAACATTGTTGTTATATTCAAATCACTTATTGTTGACCAATAAGGATTAGTAAAATCAAAAGAGGGAAAATATTATCCAACCTATAAAATAAGCTATTAAATATGAATATGAAGTCACACCACAAGGTAAATGAAATCAAAGGGTTAAGAATGCTATTAATTATAAAATCGAGTATACATCTTCATATGATGATATAAAGGATATAATGTTGCACATTTATGACTCTAATGTTGAGCATGTTTAGAGCAAGGTTTATTATATATTTCAAGGTCTAGGAGGAGGTCTTATAAGATTATCATACTTGATTTAATAGATAAAAGTGGAAGGTAATGTATGCTCTTGCTTTAATATTTTATAGGGAATAAGGTGATAGAGTTTTAGATTGAAATTATGACTATACCCGTCTCTTATAGAATGTACTAGGAGATAGACTTACTTAATATGAGCTTTGGCCTATAATTGCATGACAATTAAGGGATGATGATTTCATTTAGTGGTATTAGAACCACATCGTATTAAACATATTTTAAATGTTACAACTTGATATTATCAACAATCGACTTTGGATTTGAGGGTAAAGGTATAATAGGACTACACGATGTCCATCAATCTCTTAAATATAATAACCTTGATATGGGAATTATTATATGAAAAAAGGAAGGATATTAGAGCTATATTGAACCGCTATATGATGGCATACTAAATGAAAGTCAAATACTGTTTAATTTGATAATATTGTTGAGACTGAGTTAAGAGATAAACCCTATGTAACCATGTTAAGCAACATCTCATGATACCTTACTATTGACCATTGATGTCATATTTAGTATAAATGACAAATATGAATAAATTATCTAATTAGTAACTGAACTCAACTAATATAAGAGTATGAGGTTGCCTCACCATAACCAAGGTAAAGGAAATTTCAAGGAAGATTAAGAATATCCTTATTTAGTCCAAATATCCATTATTTTATCATTTTTGTTTTTACTTTTTAGTATTTTCACCTATGTTATCAATGGACATAGTGATTGCCAGACTTTCATTAGGTTCTAATATTGATTATAACTTAAAACAAGCTTATAAATACTATTGGATGTCCTTCAAAGATATCTATTGACTCCTGAGTATGTGAACATCAATATTGAATCTAATATGTAAATTTTAAATGAAATTGTGCTTTCTTATGGGTTTGTAATGTATGAACTATACATAGGTACTAGTTTAGAATAATTGCATGTTAATGATGAGCCACATAGTTACTTGAGACTTTGGATTTGATAAAGGTACTACACGACCATCAGATATGGGACTATATCATATGTTGAAAGTCAAATACTATTTGAAATAAGACTCCCTATGGTTAAGTTGAGACCATTGATGTCATATTTAGTATACATGACAAATATGAATAAATTATCTAATTTATGAACTCAACTAATATAAGAGTATGAGGTTGCACCATAGGGTAAAGGAAATTGGAAGATTAAGAATATTATTAGTAAAATTATTTTTGTGTTTGTATTTTCATATGTTGGTCAATGGACATAGTGTTGCCAACTTTCTTAAGTATGATTCTAATATTGATTATAACTTAAAACAAGCTTATAAATACTATTGGATGTCCTTCAAAGATATCTATTGAATCCTTGAGTATGTGAACCTCAATATTGAATCTAATATGTAAATTTTAAATGGAAGTGCTTTCTTATGGGTTTGTGTGAACCAAGGTAGTTTAGTGCTGTGTAATAAGCCTAACCTCTATGTTGATAAGACAAACCTAGGGACATTCAAGTTGGTTTATGAATAATAATGGGTTGAGTTTAATTCAAGACCTTGATATCCTTAAATGGAAGCATTATAGTCCAAATATCCATTTTGCTATAACACTCTTATCATTGGTTTGATGTTTTACTTTCTTAGAGAAATTCCTGGAGCAAAGAATGTTGTTTGGTTGGATAATGCACCTATTGCCAAACAATTAGAGATCATTTGAGAAGGAAAATCTAGATTCTAAGTCTTGGAAACAAGCTTTGTGGGGATATTTCAAGTCATTTCAAGATAGAATGTAAAGAAGAGAGAGGATTCTAGAAAAAGTGCTAGATAAATACAAGAAGGATACTGCATTCATGGTCAACAAAGATTACTATTATATGGAGGCAGTGAAACCTAGTATAGTTTGGATTCCAAAACTTGGATATGAAGTGACAGAAGATGAAGTCACTAGGTTCGTAAATGTTATGTTGAGCAAAGCAAGAGATCCTACAATAGACATGTTCAAAACCTATGAAGAGAAATCTAGTGACATGCACTTGAAACAAAAAGAAAAGGAGATAAAGGAAAATGTTGAAAAGATGAAAGCATAGTTGGAGGAGATTGTTGGTTCTCCAAAGAGCCTTGCAGAGAAATACAAAGGCATTCTTGCTCCTCCAAAGGCTACTCCAAGCATAAGAAGGTCAATTAGGACCTCAACCTCCTCTCTTATTGTTCCTAAATCCTTCAAAACAAAGCTTGTAGGGAGTTCCAAGAAAAGAGGGACATCTAACACCCATGCACAAAAAAATGTTTTGCAGAAGAGAAGAAAACAAATAGCTACTAGAGAAAAATAAGTTAGTTGTGAAGATGAGGAAGATGTGGAAGAGGAAGGGCCAAAACTAATCTGAAAGAAGAAGATGTCGCAAGCCTCTGCAGAAGAGACTAGTGCCAAAATAAATAAAGTTGATGTTGTTGACATTGAAAGTGAAGAGGAAGTGTAGAAAGAAAAGAAAGATTTTATTATTAAGAAAAGAGAAAAGAAGTCAAAAGAAGAAGGAAAATCAACTAAAGGAAAGGGGAAGAAGAAAGAAAAGACCCCTCTAGTAAGGGAGCATAGCCCTTTAATGTTGCACCTATTTCTGGATTAGATTGTGTGAGTCTTTTGCATCAAAAAACTCTCACACAATCTAATCCAGAAATGGGTGCAACATTAAATAATATGGATTATGGAAACTTGATATCATTAACATATCCCTTTGAAATTGGATGCATTATTTTAATAGCATTGCAGAGTTTGGTCTCCTAGAAGAGACAAAAAAATGTATTTAGAAGAGAATGATGTGAATAAGGCTATTGTAAAATACATGGTAACATTTAATACTAGCCTTGCAGAAATTGAGAGTCAACTGCCTGATGACCTTAAAGGTGTTTTGAGTGCTAGAAGGCAGGAAGCTTTTGATGAAGATGCAAAAATGAGAACATTTTCCCTGGAGAAGATTGGTTCTTCTCTTACAAATGAAGATAGAGCTAAGTTGACTCAAGTGTATAACAAGGCTCAATTCAAGACCAAATAGAGAGTTAGAACTCCAATGAGCAGAGAAAAGGAAGATATTGAACTTGATTAAAGAATGAGACACTGTAAAATGTTGCAGATCTGGCAAAAGAATTGGGAATGTCTCCAAAGAGTGAACCTCAAACACAGCTTGAGACATCTATCCTAAAAAGTTGTGAACCTATTAATGAGCAACCTAAGCATGTGCCCAAGTCTAAGGGTGAACAAGAAAACATGGTAACATATAATACACCTCTGGATATGGAGAATGTTGTTGATGGAGAGAAAAAAGAAGAGAGGCAAGACATCTTAGAGAAGAATGAAGCTCAAGGTGAATAGAACTTTCCGTATGTATGTGAAGACTAATGGTGAGTAGAGAGAAGAAGATAAACAAGATGTCTCGAAGAATGATAAAATACAAAAGGAACAGAGTGTGCCTCCTTCAGATAGTGAGAAGTCTACAGAAGGAGAGAAGAATACAAAAGAATGCTTTAATAGTAAAGAGAAGGAAAAGAGCGAGAAGGGAGAAGAAAGTGCTCAAACAGTTAGTGAATCCTTCAGTGCTTCTAGAGATTCATTGAAAAATCTACTAGATATGTAGCTATAGTTCCAACCAGTGGTATCTGCATAGTTATTGTAGATTCCCATGCAATAAGGACAAGTAGATATGGATAAAATATCTCCCCTGCATAAATTACATCTTGGTGATGTTTTTCATGCCTTTGTAAGGAAGGAGATACTTCAGGCATACCAAAAGAGTGCAAAAATAATTGATGAAGCAGTAAAAGTGTTGCAAGATAGTTTCCTTAGAGAAAATGTTGATAATTCTCTATCCATTGTGCAATAATTGAGGCTACTACTTGATTCCTTTAAGGAATATTCTATCGGTTTAGAATAAATTTTGGAAAAGGAAATAAGAAAGAAGGTCAATGATAGGAGGTTAGCAGATGTTTCTAATAATTGTTTGGATTCACATGGTAAGATGTAAGGAAACTTAAAGGATCTATTCAAACATGTGTGGAAGAAGCTCTGAATTTTTATTTCAGTTTTGTTTTAAATGACATAATTCTACAAGGAGCATAAAGGACTAAATGGACTCAATAAATTTACAAATTGCTCAGGCCTTCGGTGCTTATGATTTGACAAATGATGTAGATGGTGCAATAAGGGAAGCTATTGAAAATATACATGGAAATTTTTTCCTACTATAAGAACAAAAAGAAAAGATCATAATGCAATATAGTTAGCTTAGAGACTTGGTAAGTGTAAGGTTTACATCTCTGATTGGAGTTTTAGCGAGTGCTGAAAAGACCTGATACAAAGAATTTGGTGCCCAGTTCCCTGGATGATGGAGAAGACCTCCATGTGCAACTTGAGAGTCAATGCAGTATACTTGATTTCCTAAAAAGGAGTGGGAGGTAGAAAAGAAAGATAGAGAAGCACACCTTGCAAAATTAAAGGTGTCTAATCGAAGCAGTTTACCCTCAAGCTAAGTTGTACATTTTTGCTTTGTATAGATAGTTTTTCATATTGCAATGCACATATGCGAAAGTATTTGATGATGCTAAAGTATAAGTATTTATCATTTTGGTGATGGATAACATTGTCAGGGGGATTTACATTGATGTAAAAATATTTGTAAGGGGAAGTAGAATAAAGTAAAGAATTATCTTTTTGGTACCCTTTTCCCTTGATGTCAAAGAGGGAGTAGTTTTGGCCAAGTGTGTTGTCATCAATGAAAATGGGGGAGATTGTTGGAAGTTTGTTTGTCATTGAGGAGATTCCTAAAAGTATGTATTGGAAAATTGAAGGTAAAATTTTGTAGCTTTAAAACTTGTAAAACTATTATTACTGTAGATCTAAATAAGTGTTCTTTGTTACAAATTCTTTGTGGATGATTATCTGTTTAGATTCATTTTACCATTTGTTGAAATAGACAGAAGACTGTAGAAGAAGAAGACCAGAAGATAGAAGTGACACAACATATATCGTGGAGAAACCCTTTTGGGAAAAAACTCCACCACCAAAATCACTACTACTTGTATTATTTAACCTTAGAACAAGATTACAATAATTCTTTATCAATCCTTGCTTGAGACGCTTCTTTTTCCTTCAACAATTCTTCTTCACAACTTGCAGTAAAATATGAAAGAACTCTCTTCAACTTGATACAATTAAATAGACAAATGTCTGCCTTGTAAACTCCAAAGAGTTGACAATTACAAGAGGATAAAGATCCTCACAAATATCTATGCCATAATGGTGCAAGTAGAGTTTCTCTGTGAAAAACAATTTCAAACCAAGCCCTTCATCAATTTGGGCATCCCAAACTAAAATCCTGACTCAACGTGGATTACAAAAATATCTTGTAAGCTTCTCCTCAAAGTTGGCGCCCAAGAATGTGCCCACTTAACTCAACCTTATAAAATATCTTATCATGCAAAAGTGTTAACTCCAAGATGCCAACTTGGGCACCCAAGGTGGGTCCAAGTCAATCTCTGCTAACTGAAACATATCTCTCCACCATTCATGCAAATATCATGCATGATTGATCATCCCCACTTAACTGAATGTATCACCTATTATCTATCATGCAACTCAAGTCATTAGTCATACATTCCAAGTCAAATGAAATCAACTAGCATTCAACTAAAACTAACTACATGCAAATGAAGATAATTGAACCATAACTGAACCGAATTGAACTTCATGCATGTAAACATCAATCCCTAACTTCTAGGATTTTTACATGCAATTACTAAAGTGTTATCTTTTTTTAAACAATTAACTTAACTCAAGGTGATTTCCATCTTCCATGTGGGTGCCCCATGTTCTCCTATTTTGTGGGAGCTCTTCTTGGGCATCCCCACATATTCCTATCATTTAGAATTAATTACAAATGTCAATTTAAATGTTTATTTCATTCAAATTTAATCTCTTTCTAATCTTAGTGTTGGGGAACACTTTCTAAGGACTTAGAAGATACATGAAATAATGTTTAGGATTGAAATTAAATGGAATCATATTTCCAACAGTATGGCATATGGTGTTGTCATTGATGTCAACCCATTGTACAGATGCATAAGTGTTGGTATGGAGAAGACCAAGTGTTTTGAATAATCAACTAAGTCCTAGTGTGTATGTTTTGTTCAATGAACCAATTTTTTGGTCTGCAATTCTCCACTATGTAGAATTTTTTCATATGGTTTTGAAGTGTTCATTGTGTGTGTTGAGCATGTTTAGATCCAAAGTTTCATGGTTGTATATCTTCTGCAGTTGAAGATATTGTTAATAGAGTGTCAAAATTAGTAATGACAAAGTTAGTGGTGTAGAGTGTATGTTGGAATGTTTCGTATTCCACTGCAGATAACTATTATGATATGAAAAATTGAGGAAGTGTTTACACATGTTAGAAGTGTGTGCACTCTAAGTGGAAAGTGTTTTGGTGATCCACGTGTCAAGTTGTGGATGAATGGTTGGTTCATTCAGTTATTACTTCACTAGTTTTGCTATCTAGTGCTGACCTGAGTATTTTGGGTTCGTGCGAAGTTGAGTTATGTAAGGAGCAGATTCATGGGAGTGATTATAGGCCATGTTGACCTATTTTAATATGTTACACATTTTGGTTCCCTTCGTCACGTGTGTGTTAGAATTTTTCAAGTCAACAGGTTATGGTGTTGCATATTTCATCTAATTAGGTTGACCTAATTGATGTTGCAAGTTCTTGCAGATGTTGTGCATGTAAATATAATGCCAATTTGGTATTGAATGAATGATATATGAGTGTGATACAATTGTGATGTGGAGTATACCAGTGAAGAGTATGAAGAAGTTGATAAGTGGTGAAGTATGAAGTGTGTTATGTCAATTTATGAGCCTAATTGGAACTGCCATCCGCATGTTGTAGATGCATTGTAATCAGTTCAATCTTTGGTAGTGAGCTATTTCTTCTTACTCTGGATAGTGAGTCCTCCAGATAGCGAGTCCACCTAGTAGTGAGCCATTTTATAATATCCTGTAACCGGTTGTAATATATTGTGAGCTAATCCTCATCATCCAGTTTTTCATTTTTGGATTTTCCATGTAAAATTTGGTGTCCTTGTGTTTATTGATGTGATGCATGCTTTTTGAATGAGAAGTTGTGAAATGCATTTTAAGTTAATGAATTTCAAGGAATACTAATTCACCCCCTCTCACTATTATGGTTTTTCAACAACTCGGCCCTTGGATGTTTTAGGGAGAATACATTTACATTAAGTCTTGGTTTGCTTCTTTTGATCCCAATTTTGAGACCTTCACATTCGCCTTCCTTTTAGTGATGCTACCCTATCATGCTCTTCATTTTTGGGAATTAAATTGTTTGTGTTCCATTGGAAATGGTCTGGGTAAGTATCATTGCACTTCCAATGAAACAGTCAACTATAGGAGCTCTACCTGTGCATGTTTATGCATAAATATGGGTTTATCTATTGAACTCCCTATTGAGATCTCTTTGAAAGTGGGTAATAGGTGTTGGAGACAATCAATAGACTACGGAAAAATCACTTTCAAATGCAGTAATTTTTTTCAATTGATCACTCTCCCCACCAATGTGAAAAGGTACAAACTCATGAGATCAACAATCAAGCATCATGCAAAAGCCCATCTTGGTGGATTGGGGTAGATTCTCATCATTATGTTGTTTCGCCTGGATCTCAAAATGTTATGACTCCCTCACAAGCTCCTCAAGATTTCATTCTGAAATCAACTCCTGCCCCTCTTCTTGGTGAGCAAGATCTTTCTTTCGAGGCTTCACAGGAGGTCGATAATGTAAGTGATTCCTTTGCTACCCCCTCATCTTCATTGGAGAAGGAAATCACAAAGATTGTTGAGGTGGTTCCAAAAATCACCGAGATTGTCGGGACTGTTGTTTGTGAAGGCAATGAGGACAATCCCGAAGAAAACTCTTCACAATCCCCTTAAAGTATTCAACATAAAGTGCAGGAGTGGACAAACATTAAGAGGAAGTGGTTTACTCTTGTAATGACAAAGAACCAAATATCGCTAAGATCGTCAACAAAGAAGAAATTTTATGAAGAAAAGAATGCCATCCACTTTTCCAAGGGGTTATGCGTACTCCTTCAACCACGAAGGGGGAAATATCAAAATGTAATTGTTATCTTTTTTCCCATGTTATGATGGGTTGCCATGGGCCTTAGTGATAGTAGTTATTGTGATGCACCCCTATTTGTACGACATGCACTAACCTTATTTTATTTTTTCATTTTTATGGGTACAACTCCTTTATGCCTAACTTATGGATCAAATAAAAAATTGCAACTACTCTCCTACTTAGATTGATGTAGGAAGCATCTTCCGTGCACTTGACTTCCTTTCAAATAAGAGTCTAAAACAATATCACCTTTAAATTTTTTGGATAGACGGTTTTATGCCAAACCTAAATCAGTTTTACGATCCAAATAAGAGTCTAAACTGTACTCAAGAAGAATATTCATTTCACCGAAATAATTTGAAGCACAATCTCATCATTTCCTATTCTTCTAATTAACTTGTATCATTCATACCAATGTTGAAAACTAGAACTCAATCAAATCAAATTTATTTCATCGTGTAATGGATCACTTTAGTGGCCAACCTTCTTAAATTCAAATCACATTATTGGCCAACCTTCTCAAATTCAAAGCCCAAGAAAACACATGACAGAGGAAGATAGCAAACACATGACAGAAGATGATAATCAAATAGAATGTAGGTTTTTCTGGCTAGCCACCCTGCGTCCTAACTAGTTAACCTAGCCCAATATTGAACAATCTCTAATCACTTGATTTTGGCAAATTCAATGCTCGCCTTCCCATCAAGTTTGCTAGAAAAGAAACGCCGCATATAGTCTTTACGAATGAATGTTCTGTATCGACAAGGATGCGACTCATCTATGAGCTCAGGGACAGGACCCACCTCAGATTCCGTACTTGGACTATAAAACATGGCAATGGAGATTCGATCTCTGTCCGTGTTTGTGACCGCTCTGTGCTCAATGCTCTTATATATACCATTGCTTATTACCTAAATCGAAAAACAAAAACAAAACTTAGATTTGATATCAATCAGGTGGCGTCAAACATTAATCCCCATTTATCAAACAGATGTAATACATCATCAAGAATGGAGAGGAGAGAATTTTGTTCTATACATGAAATCTTAAATCCAGACAAACATTCACAGCTTGGATGAAAAAGTCCAAAATTGTGCACCTATATAAACAATCTTTGAAATGAGTTAACATAGTTTGATAGGTCCTACAGATTGTTCGGCCTGAAGACTGTTAAAATTCATCATCATTACCTCGAGCATGTCCCCAATATTGATAACCAGGGCACCAGGGATGGGTTGAATAGGAATCCATTTGCCATCCTTACATATATGTAACCCCACTGTTTCATCATCCTGCAGCAACACTGTCAAACCACTTGCATCCGAATGAGGGCTTAAGCCTAAAACAAAGTCTGGTCTTGGGCAAGGTGGGTAGTAATTCATTCGCATTGTCTGTGCCGTTTTCCCCCACAGGTTAATGAAACAGTCTGGATTTAGCCCAACTTTCTCTGACAAAAGGCAAAGAACTGTCTTGCCAAGCTTTTGAATTTCAACAGTGTATTGATCCACAGTTTCTCTGCAACAAATGGGCAGCGCAATCAGATCGAAAAATTAAAAAGATAAAAGTCAGATGGAAGGGAACATGCTACTATTACGACAAATTATTTTGAAATGGACTGAAAAAATGGGAATTGAAGATGTATATATGCTTCACATATCTATAGCCATCACAGACCTAGTACAGGAAAAGAGGGGAAGATCATTTGAATGGCATTCTATCAACATGAGATAAAAAAAATCATCAACCACATTTGCTTGAATTTGATTTTGTTCCTTCTATGGAAAGAAGGAAAAGCTGAGCATGAGATTGATGCAATGCCGCATTCTGTTAATGAGCTAAGAAGCCAAAAACACACATTAATGGAAGAAAGTGTCTATCCATCATACCATTTGCAATTCCCCATACTTTGTGGAACCGTCTCTACATTCCAGTTGATGAGAGTCCTCAGTGCATACGGTCACCATATTTCTTACTGTGCAAATAACCGCCAAATGAAGGCAGACCTGAATATTTTACACATCTAGCTAAGGTCAGTCACATGGTGGAGGCTCTTATGTTTTTAGCATGCAGTTCCATATGAGATAATGGAATGGGTTTAAATATTAGAAACATGAGTCAATTTTATGAGCGGGAGACTTTGAGTGGCGAGTGGAGTGGAGTTATACAAGTTTTCGGCACTAGTTTAAATAAAACTCTTTTAACATCTGAAATAATTTAAGGAGTTTTTTAAGGACAAATGGCAGACTCTGTGGAGATTTTATCTGAGAAGTTTTACAGAGTTCTGAAAATCTGGGGTAGTGAGCCTAAAATTTGATGTGACAAGTTACACCAGCAACACATTTTGAGATGGTATGTATTAGAATAGATTAATTTTTAGGTTGGTCATTGCAGACCGAGCTGACACAGCCGCTCACTGTCAACATTCAATGTTTTTCTAAAACCAACTGATATGAATCATCTGCAACCGGCAACGTAGAAAATGTGAACTGTAAAACCAGTTGGATATATTTTACCTATAAATAAGAATACAATCGGCTCCACTCTTCAGTTCAAATCAATTATCTCCAATCAGCGACCATGTAATTGTTGGGTTTGGTGAAGCCTAAATTGGTAAGTTGTTCAAACAAACTGGTTAAGGTTGCCTTTTGCCTCTATTGGCAAGTTTCTCTCATGGATTGATTTTTCCATTTATTGGAATGGAGACCATTTTATAAAGGCTGCTGCTGTGTTGAATATGTAATATAACTTGAGAATTAATAAAGAGATTCCTTGCTGTTGAAAGTGGATGTAGCCTAATTGCCAAACCACTATAAAATTTGTGTCTCTTTTTGTCTTGTTCTGATTTTTCTATTTTCTGTTCTATTTCTTTGCTCATTTTAATATTAACAATTGGTATCAGAGCATGAAGCTTAGTGCTGGAAATCGGTGAAGAATTTCCTGAGCTATGGAGAAGTATTGAGCAGAGCTGGAAAACGATTGGGTGTTAGATCTTGATGAAGTGGGAGTTTCAGATGATGAAGGTGATGAAGCTAAAGACAGTCCCAACTGGGATGATTGGGTTCAAGCTCTCATGTCTTGGTCATGTGGCTCTAGATTGAGTGATGATGAAGCGGGAGCTATTCATCATATGTTTTTGGATGAAATAAGTGATGAGGCTGATTTTATTATTGAAGAATTTCTTGGCAATTTAGACTCGGGAAAGATTTTTGTTGTGCAAGTGAAAGCTGAAACGAAGCACGATGTTCATTGGTGGGATGGCTGGACAAATGAAGAGATTTTGGCTGAAGAGACTGAGGAGTTTTCCTTCCTAGATGAGGAGGATGCCTCCCAAGGAAAGGAGGATGCACTCTGGACTGGGCGAGTGAAGACGATGAAGAACCTCAGGAAGAGGCCGAAGAAAAGGTTGAAGAGGCTGAGAATCGAGTGGCAGAAATAATGGTTTATGGTTATCCATTATTCGAGTCCCAAGCAGAACTAGTTTATGATAATCCTTTATTCACGTCCCAAGAGTTTGGTATAGCGGCAGACGAGGAGATTGCTAATACTTCCATGATGGAGGAGATTATCCATGTTTCCCAGGGAGAGGAAAACAATAGGCTTGATGTTTTGGAAGGAGGCACTAGTGAGGAGCTTTGGGGGCGTTGGATTTCCAACAAATGGCAAGAGCTTTACTTGAAGGATTTCTCGGTGAAGAAAGAAAGGCCACAGGTGAAAGAGAGCGACGGAGTTTTCAGTTTGCCCGGTGCTACTATTAGACAGGGGTCTAGGAATAATCCACAGCGAGGGTTTGAGGAAAAGGTGTCTTATCTTCTGGACTCTACAAACATTGGTCATAATTTTGATGAGGATGAACCCAAGCCTCTGGATTGCTTTCCTCGCGAGGCTACTGATGATGATGATATCGTACAACAAAATGGTCTTCTAAAGGGGAGAAATAATGGTGGGTTGCGGAAGCGTTATGCTGGTGACTTGACAGAGCCTTATGATGGTGTTAGCGCTGGATTCACTGCAAGGAATAAGAGGCCAGGCAAGGTCATCGTTGCCTCTTCTATGGTGTCATTGCTGCCTTTAACCACTATGCCTACACAAACTCCTAATCATTCTTCCATGCCTTTGGTGCATATTCCCACGCCCTCCCACCTTGGTGCGCCTGCATTGTTTTGTCCGTAGCCAGTTGCAGGGAATGGACCGCAGGTTTTCCCTTATGGAACGCAGATGGTTGGAGGCGCGATTTCCCCTATCAATTCGCAGCCACCCTTGGATCAGACGCAGCCTCAAGTTCATGATTGGCCTCTTAATGTGCAAGGTATATTCAAAGAATTTGGTCCTGTGCGAGATGGACGGCTTGATTCAACCCCGTCGAATTTGAATGCCTTCGACATGATCTTCGAAGAAAAGCAAAAGGTGGAGGAAGAAGGGGCGATTGAGGAAAAGAATGCGGCATGCATGCAGGACGTTTATATGGAAAAAATTGACAACACTAGCTTTTTCACAAGATCTCTCGGTGGTAGAGCGACTGAAGCAGTTCCTGAAATCAAGGCGGAAATGACGAGTTTTCCCACCGGGCCAAGGGTGCGAACTGCGGAAGAGGAGTCCCTATATGGAAAGGGCAGCATACGAGGCAAATTCCGGGATTATGGCAGGGGCAGTCGTTTTGAGAACAGAGATTCGAGTAATCTAAGATATTCTGTTAACAACGAGGTCAAAGAGATGGAGTCGTTGATTTCTAGCATTTCCTCCATGTGGCCTTCCTCGGCTGTCTTTAATGGCAGAATTTATGTGTTGAAAAGAAATAAGGGAGATTGCTACTGTAATTTATGTGATGGTTCCAGAATCGGTGTGTGTTCTCAGGGAGAAAAGGTTTGCGACAGGCTCCGTTATGTTCAACAGCTTGAGAGGGAGCCCTATTGCTGGGGAAACAATATAGTGGCTGAAGAAATGGATTTTGAACTGGAACACCGTCGTGTTGACAAGGCTGAGATAGAAGAGTGGTTTTATGAGTGAGTTTGCACCTGTACAAGTAGTAAGAGAGTGTTCAGCTATTTGATTTTATTGCATCGGAGATTTTGGCGAAGCTCAAATCGTCGTTGTGGCGGATGTAAATGCCTTCAGTGGGGGAGATCTCTGAGTAGCCATTTGGTCTTCAAATGGGAGATTGTTGGGTTTGGTGAAGCCCAAATTGGCAAGTTGCTCAAACAAACTAGATAAGGTTGCCTTTTGCCTCTATTGGCAAGTTTCTCCCATGGATTGATTTTTCCATTTATTGGAATGGAGACCATTTTATAAAGGCTGCTGTTGTGTTGAATATGTAATGTAACTTGAGAATTAATAAAGAGATTCCCTGCTGTTGAAAGTGGATGTAGGCTAATTGCCAAACCACTATAAAATTTGTCTCTTTTTGTCTTGTTCTGATTTTTCTATTTTCTATTTGATTTCTTTGCTCATTTTAATATTAACAGTAATCTCTTTGTCTCTCTGTTTTTTTTTTCTTGTTTCTGTTGTATCAGGGCCCTTCAAATCTTGGGCTTTGGGTTCTATGACTGAATACAACCGTGTGCTGGATGTGAATGGTACTGTGTACATGGCTGTTGAGTGTGCTGTCCAAGCCGTTGCTGATATTGTGTTGGTAACACTGCTTGTCTCTGCTTTCCCCTAATAACAAGGTCAAGAGCATACTAGCATGCTTGAAGGTATTGAAATCCAAGTAGATGCATAGCACAGAGGAGGATGTGAATCAAATAGTGGTATGAAGTTTCTTTTGGTGAATCAAAAGTAACATGTGATAAATGTGGTAAAATGATTGTAACTCTAATGTCTTGATGAATCATGATAATAATGAATGATCCTAATGATATATAAGATTTATGTTGAAAAGGAGCATATTAATTTGTGGCATATGCAGATCAAGATAGTCCAGTGAAGTCCTCACAAAGACAAAGAAAGGTGTCATGAAGACTAAAACTCTTCAGTACTGACTATGTTAGAGAAAAGAAGAGAATAACTTGTGATTGTTCAAGGTGAGCAGAATCAGATGCTAAACGACACAAAAATAGTGGTGATTATAAATGAGTATTAAAGAAAGTTTTGTGCCGGGACACATAATCTTATAGAAAATATAGGACACCCAGTAACAAGTACCATTAGTTTGTTTACTCACTGATTGCAGAGAATGATTACCCATGCAACTCGGTGAGATGGAATGGCTACAAAAGGGACATGCAGATAGTTACCTTGAGTGGATTGTCATAAGACCTAAATTGACAGGCATATATGATTGTGAGAAAACATTTAAAAGGGATTAATAAAATAAATTTATAAGATGTTGGAATACATTAATTTTGAAGTTGGTCGGTGCAAACTGCAAACCAAACCTACACCACCACACACCCGCTGCTCACTGTCAACATTCATAAATACTTTCAATCAACTGATATGAATAATCTGTAATGCGAAAAATGTGAACTGTAAATCTGTTGAAGGCATTTTACTAAAAATAAAAATACAATCAGCTCAGCAGCCATGTATTCTCTCTGTTTCTCTGTTTTTTAACTTTTCAGTATGATTACATGAGTATGCCCTTTAAGTTGTAGAGCTCCATATGTGTATCATGTAAAGATAGATTTGGTGTACATGATAATTAAATAACTAGAATCATATATAAATGGAACATGATCTCAGGATATTATGACTGGTGCCTGAATTTAAAAATGTTGAGGTACCTGAAATCCGCTGGCTTTGTTGGCCAAAAATTCATATTTCTATTCTCTGGAGGTAGAGCTGTCAAGAACAAGGTATCTGCCCAGTCCAGTATTTGGTCATCTGAGGCTACAAAGGTCTGGCCATAGCCTTCAAGCTCTTGTTTTTCGTACTTGAGCTTTTCTTCCAACGGTAGTTGTACAAATTCCCTCATAATTCCCTTCATTCTTTGCATCAGAGACAGAGGAACTCCATGATTGACAGTCTGCCATAATGACATACACAATTTCTTAGCAAAGTAAGCAAGTTAAGATAATAGAGAATTTGGAAGCCAATTCCATCATAAGGGTAGGTAATGACATTATAGTTATGATAAATAGCTTGTAGATTATTGGTGTGTCATATCACATACATAATCAATTTTGATGTACCTACTTGAAAAAATCCCCATTGCTGACATGCAATACCAAGTTTTTCCAATTCCTTTTGCCTGCAGAGAACCGAATCTTTCAAAAACATGTCCATATCAATTATGGGGATGTCCATTTGATGAAGAGGAAAGGCATTTGGGCGCTCTTTCTCTGGTCTGATATACCTTTGAGGAAGGCTGTGAAGGTGGTGAGATGCCAATTCCTGAACAACAGGAATTGGAAACCTTTTCGAAGTACCCTCAGATGGATCAAGTACCGTGGCTGAATTAAACATGATGTTTATATGATCGATATTAACAAATTCCTCTTTGCTTCTTCACAATTGTACTGAATATATATAATGGGCTTAAGTATGATAGGCATCCTTCCAGACTGCTTCACCGGCTTCAATCTAGCGCTGAATAGCATCTACATTTCATATATTCTCAAAATGCTTTTGAAATGTCCAATTGTCTATTATTCAATGCTATAAAACAATAATGTTTAGATGGTTGTTGAGCCAGTCAACCAAATTAGAAAATAAAAAACAATACAAGCACGCCATTATTGTACTCCGATTGAAATTATCATCTGAGCAATCATAGTCATTTATAACACTACTACTCAAATAACCCTCCAGTTTCAGAGTCAAACAATGTGTTTGACAAATACATTAAAGATGTGCTCGTCATTGATATTCAAGAACCGTGAGAAAATCGTTTAAACTGTAAAATCTATTAAGCAAAATCTGTTCCACGAAGAGTGTAACATTGATTTTGTTTCTTCAGCAGAAATGATTTTATTATTAGAAAATGGGAATTTCATGTCTCATGTTTTTCAATGTGCCCAAAGCCAAGTTCCAAGTCAAATCTTTGACAATAGCAATGATTGACAATTTTCTAATGTTTGTTATATTTATTAATTTTACAATTAATTTTTTTATTTTTTAATGCATTAAAAATTGTAGTTAGGTTATTGGTGAATATGATTGTGTTTCATGATGTTATTTGTAATGTCCTACTTCTTATTCTATCAAAATAATGTGAAACTTTTATATTATTGTTTATATTTAATTATATAAATCACCATTGTTTATCTTTATATGATATTATAACCAATTTTAAATATGCGTGTATGAATGGATGTGCATATGTTAAATGCATATCTTGTGAATCCAAAAGAAAAGAGGTGTGGTCTTTTTGTTACATTTAGTGTTGAGAGACACTTTGAAGGGCAGAGTAACACCACATGAGCCAGGCAAAGTGGAGACAACGTGGGCTTGATACATTTACATGTTAATCTCTTGTCAATTGTTGTGACTATCAATGCTAACATTCACACTCCCACACAACAACCATTTGTCATTGTTTGAGAAAAGGAGGCATTGATTTCTTCCCAAAGGTGCAATGCCCCAAGTTGACGTATGCTCAAAACAAAACTTGTCAAAACATTTATTTTTCGAAATAATGACAATAGCGTCAATAATACAAGGGAATATCACACTTGCACAACAACACAACAACATGCACAAAAGTGTTGCATGAACACGACACAACGAAAAGGACAACAAGACAACCTCACCATTGCATAAAAAGGTGGCAATAATGAAAGACTAACCACTTTTGGGATAAACCCACCGTGATGAACATATGAGAGAGAGGACAACACTTACACGATGATCAATTACTAAATCACGATCATGTTCTTGTGTAACCCCACACTAGAAAAGAATGAGGGAATCATCAACCTCCAAGACAAACCAAGACACACTAAACTAGTCTAAGACAAGGGAAAACCTTTATAAGAGGTTTCCTAACCAAGAAGCACAAACTCTCCAATAATTGGAATGACAATGAGTCACTTCCAGACAACCACACACTTCCTAAGACATCTCGTCACAACACAACATCACAAAAGCTGAAGAATACTATAATTATCATGACATAACTTCCACCATAATTATCAAGTCCTAAGAGGAAGATACTTTAACTAGGTTTTGAAGGTCTAGTTGACGAAAATGGTCAAAACAGGCAAGATAGAAGGCATAAAAATTATTTGTTAGTGGAATTGGGCTTGGAAATCTATTGGCTGGCTATGGTAGAGAGGGTTAACACTATTTTTGTATGGAGAACGAGACTGCCCTAGTATAGGACCAAGCCGCCCCAATAGTGCTAGCCAAAATTTTGAGTTTTAAGCCTACAAAACTAGGACACCCCTGTAAGAACCCTGTCGGTTCTACTGTTGCAGAGTGATGAATATTTATTTGTTTTGATGTTTTGGGTTTGATTATAATTGCAAATGATGAAATGAAAGATCTAAGTAACTGAAAAAACAGTGCAGCAACTAGATATAATCTTATAATGCAAGTATTTATCTAGAATGCGACGAGTAAAGCACCCACAACTAAAGCATTTTAACAAACACTTGTAATGCAACCTTATACAACCTTTTATTGAATGCAAGAGCTAAGTAGAATATTTTCATAAGCTGATTGCACCTAAATGTGAATGCTACGCCAAGACTCTTGGCTTACAATATCAAAATGTATGATTATTACAATGCCTTCTAATATGCAACTGCAACTACGAACTGGAAACAACTAAAAAAATGCAATGTCCTATATTAATGATTGAAGAACCCGAATTTGCAGCGAATGGAGAAATCTGATATAAGTTCGATCTGCTGCTTTAATAGCCCTCTCCACCTCAGAAACTCCACAAAACCTCTTAATTGTCCTAGCCGCCCATGATGGAGTTGAAACCACACAAAAAGGCAAGGTGTTTTGAGCTTGAGTTTCACATGCCTAGGGCTTTGCTGATGATACGACTGCTGGTAAAACGAAGTATGACCTTTGAAAAGAGTGCTAAATAAATATTGAAGGCAACTTTATGATGATTATCTCCTCTCAAAAGATCTGCTCAAACCCCCGATGTACGAACTTCTCTTTAAGCACACATATTGAACTTCTCAATGAAGTCCACAATCAACAATAATATCAGTTGGTATTGTACAACCTCAAAATTGCACAAACATTGAAGAGTTTTCTCCAACGTTGAAAATGATAGAAGCCCTAGCTGGCTCCTTCACCAAGTACTAACTCCAGAATCATAAGTTATAATCTGCAAAACATAATGAAATAAAATTTTTTTGAAGCTTTTTTATAAACTCCTCAAAGAGGTCAACCTCTTAAATACTTTTAATTCTCTTTTGAAATCCATTTTTAGATTTTTAATAAAAACTTTATAATATCTCTCCAAACTTGGGCGCCCAAAATAATAATATAAAAATGTACTTTAAGTGATTTTAAATTTGAGGGTCATGGCTTCATCGAAAATAAAGTACACTTAACTTTATAATATTTAATTATCATTAAAGGTACTTTAATGATAATTAATCCTTAATCGTTTAATTTTTTGCCCATCCAACTGAATAAGAGGTCAACACTGTTCAGGTGCCTTACTAAATTTAGTAACTCTGAAGTTCCCCTGAAATGGTGACTTACTATAAATAGTAAGTATGGAGAACTGAGTCCAATAAAGACCAAACTTGAACCCACATTGAGCTTTAAAGGAGAAAACCATGGATAATTGCCAAGGACCCTCTAACCATTTGGGTTTGCCTACAAGGGTCAGTAATAGGCCAAACCATCCTAAAAAAAGATCAGACTAAAAAGGGGACATTACAACCCCCTTGATGACCAGGTTGTTTGACTATCAAACTAGGCCACTCACTAAGTACAAGGCTACCCAAGT
The DNA here is from genome assembly GCA_007258455.2 of Sequoia sempervirens. Lineage (NCBI taxonomy): Eukaryota > Viridiplantae > Streptophyta > Pinopsida > Cupressales > Cupressaceae > Sequoia > Sequoia sempervirens. The sequence continues at coordinate 370,206,163 of VDFB02000015.1, read as the reverse complement.
AGACTTAGTTGAATTATGAACACTCCGGGTCAATTTTTTAGCAACATGAGTATGATAGTGTATGGTGTTGTCATTGATGGCAACCCATTGTAGAAATGTAGAAGTCTTGGTTTGAAGAAGACCAAGTGTTTTGTTAAATTGACTAAGTCCCAGTGTGCATTTTAGTGTTCAAAGGAATAGTTTTGTGGTCTTCATTGCTCTGCTACGCAACATCTTGTCATGCGATTTTGAGGTATTCATGGTACATGTTCGAAGAGTCTAAATCCAAATTTTATGGGTTTGATGTCTTTTGTAGTTGAAGATATTGTTGATAGAGTATCAAGCTTACTACCGACAGTGTTACAAGTGCAAAGTGCATGTTGGAATACTCTGCGTTCCACCACAAATGAATATTAAGCTATGTAGTTTTGAGGAAGTGTTTATGGATGTCAAAAGTGTATTCACTCTAAGTGGCAAATGATTTGGTGGTCTAGGTGTTGGGTTGTGAATGAATAGTTGGTTCATTTTGTTGTTGCTTCACTAGTTTTGTTATGTGGTGCCTCACCTAAGAGTTTTGGGGTCATGCAAAATTGAAATGTGTAAGGAGCAGATACTTGGGAGTGATTATAGGTTATGCTAACCTATATTTTTGTGTTATACATGTTTTGGTTCTTTCTAAAAAGCATTTTTTTTGGAGTTTTTGTTGATAGGTTGTGGTGTTGCACATTTCATTTAGGTATGCTCCAAGATGAGCTTTTAGAAGAAATGTATGTTATCACATAGGAAGTCAACTCCAAACATATAACTCACATATGAAGCTCAACAAAATTGGATGGGATCAAGTCACATTAGACATAATCAGGATACATGAATATTATAATCTTCTATGAAAGATGTATCCAACATATGTTGATGTTGACCCTTTTTTGCACAATTATTCCATCATACTAACTTCACACACTTCATCTTCAACATTCTACTCAATTTCATTTTTTTTATTAGTTACTTTCAAAAATGAAAATTTTCTTCTATAAATAGACTCCACAACAACAAAAGACTCTAATTAGGTATCCTCCAAGATGACCTTTTAGAAGAAATGTATGCTATCACATAAGTTAGCTCCAAACTTATACAATATAAAAAACACTTGTGGATCAACACATGACATAATAGGACCAAAAATAATCTTAATACATTATTTAAGGCATAATTAATTGATCAAGATCAACTGCAAATGAAGGAAAAAATCCAGTCAGCCCAAATAACATCAACATCACCAAAACTACGAATTGTTTAACTTTACACCACTAGGGAGAGACCAAAAACACAATGCAAACCAAGATGTGAAAAATGTAGACTATGCACAATATATCTTCAACCTTCTAAAGTATTTGATCATTATGTGTTGGTGCAAGAAGAGAAACATATCAAACTGATGAAACATGGCATTTTGAATGGATTATAACACTTCAAGACATGGGATATTGTATTTCTAAGCACCAAAACATCTGAGACTTGAAAGGATAAACCCATATACCTTTGTGAACATATCCCCAACTCTACACAATCACATTTGTCACTCTAGAGGAATGTAGATAATTCCAATAAGCCTTCATCTACACATTACTCTACCAAAGAACAGTTCGAAACTTTGTCACTTATAACTTTCATTGCGCAAGGTGTAATGAATTGAACTCTTGAATATAAAACCTTCACATCTTGACCATATTATCTTCTAAACTTCAAGAAAAAAGCTCTCATTGTGGAGGTATATGAACACAAATATTATGACACTGTCTTAGAGTATACACTTTGAATTCCTTAGCAAAACTTCTACAACATATCTTCATGTATAGTACACCAAACAAGAGTGATATCAAAGTACGCATGATGAATCACACATAGAAATCATACTAAATACCATTTCAATCCCATGTTGTAGTTCTAACTTGCACTCTACACACCAACTATCATTAGAGTATGTACAACCCTCAACACATATATTTTGCATCAATGATAACACATATTGAGTTGACATCAGTGGAAACACCTATTTGCAACAATCTCCCCCTTTGTCATTAATGGCAACACTCATTTATCTACAAGTGTTATCTCCCCCTTTGGCATCAAAGGAAAAGGGAATAATATATTCTACTTTATCAACCTTAAAACTATATAAACTCCCCCTTATTGTATGATTTCTAAAACAATACTCCCCTTGAGATGGATATACCCCAAAAATAGATGCTATGTACAAAAATATTTTCAAAAAATCAAAAATATATTGTAATACTCCACAAGACTATACAAAGACAAAATTATCTTATCTATACCTTTGTAACATCCTTAAAAGGTAGAATATTCTTGTAAATTTCCTTAAGTTGTGCCAAAGTTGCAACCCAATCTACTTTTGCTCAAGTTAATATTATTTTTCCATTAAAACTACATGTACAAATCCTTAGCCACCTCCACATTGCTTGGAACCTTCGTTTTCTATTCAATTTTTTTTTATTCAACAAGCAACCTAGACAATGAAGCATGTCTCACATAAATTGCTTCCCTTAATAGACCAAACTAATTTTTTATTTTCTCTTTGGTCCTGAAGCAATGACAACTACAAATGAATATTTTCAATTTGAGCTCTATTTTTCTCATCCTTATCCTTTGATTGATCATATATATATCCCCGAAATTTGAGTGATCTATGACTCAATGGAGTCAATATGATCCTTAATTATTTTAGGCCAATAAAAAAAATATGATAAATATCAGCAACTTCATCCACACATTCTTTAAACATCTTCATATTTTCTTGTAATTTTCTATGTGGAAATTGGCACATGGGTTAGATGTATCAACCATCTTTTTATCTTTTATATTTCTTAAGGGCTCTTCATCTACCTTTTTCTCTATGTGAGAGGAATGATATTTAAGAGAATCCATTAAAATTTTTAACTTTTGTTCCAAAGGAAAGGTAGAATCAATGTTTACCTCTCATAAACCCACTTGAATGATCTTCACAACATCATCAATCAATCCACACTTCATGTGTTCTTGTAGAATCTCCTTCCATGCAAAAGCATACAAAATGTCTCTAAGTTATAACTTGTGAAGGGGAGAAAGGCTTGACAAGTCAACTTGTCCCTCATGAGTATGAATATGCAGAAGTTGAGGTGTCACCACAGGTTGAAACTACATCTGCATCCATAGTAGATCCTTAAAGGAATCTTATGAAGAAGAACCTTGACCTATAGAAGCATCTTGCTTCTTAGTTGCCTTCTCAATTGCATCCTAAACTATCTTAGGATTATCTTCTCTCATCTGCTCATAATTTCTTGAATTTTTTAGAGGAACATTATGTTCCTCACTTGAATTAATGTTCCCCAGAGGAGGGACACCCACTTCACCATTTCCCCTTTTCAACACCATCTATCATATTTCCCTCAAAAATTGATAAATCTATGTCTTGAGTAGACACATTAGGTATATCTTGTAGGATAATGTCACTTGGAGGAACTTGATCCTTAGAAGTCACCTCAACCTTCTTCATTTCTTCAAAGATCTTAGATATCTTTTCTTTTGTCTCTTTCTCTTCTTTTTTTATCTCCATACCAAATACAATTTTCTTTTGATGCACACCAGAGACACCTTCTCCTTCTTATAGTCTAGAGGGTCCTTGTACTTCTTCTTGACCAGATATGATTTTCTTATTTGTATCTTTTGGATTATGCACTTGTGGATCAACATCAACTTCACTTTGCAGTGCATTAATGATTTTATTTATGGCATATTAAATCTCACTCTAGATCTTCCTTTTGACATCTCCATCTATGCTCATCAAAAGATCTATTCTTCTTTAGTGAAGATCTCCTTGGCTTGTCTCTAGACCAATTTTTTTTTGTTGGAAATCATGCCTCAACTTATTGGTTTGTGTTTTACCTTCGCAACATTGAGTAAATCTTCCTTATCAAGCTAACACTCCTTTTTCGGAAAGAGTTGATCACTTTGGGGGGAGTCTTATTAGTGTCTCCTTTATACTCTGATGAGATGGGAGTGACGTTGTGTTGTCATTGAGACATTGACTCTTGTCTCTTCGACATACCAATGAGACGTTGGGTGAATCTTATCGGTGGGAGTTTGTAACTTCATTGAGACTTTGAAGTCAGTCTCTTGGATGTGCTAATAGGGGTGCTGGCAAGAAGTTGAGTCCACATTTTGGCCAAAAAGTGGAAGTGTTTTCCCTGATTTTTAGAATTTGACACATTTGACCTTAAAATTTGAAGCACTTAGAGATGGAAATCTTCAAAAAAGTCACTGATCACAAAATTTAGTACTCAGAGTCTAGTTTCCAAATATGTAATTTATTTCAATACCCAGATGGTACAAATTGAGTTTCAATAGGTGTTTCTAAAAACCACTATTTAAAAATCACTTTTTTTTACCATACCATGCATGTGTACGTCATCCATATTTTCATGACCTAAATTATCATATTTCTCTAAATCCTTTTGTGAAAATATTTGTAACTCATTGAAACACATTTTTGATATTTTTTTTGTAATTTTTTATTGAATATTTTTTTTGTTAATTTTTTACTAGCCATATTTGTTGTTTTGAAAAATTGTCATGTACGTCACGCATAAGATGACCTAAACTTATCATTTTTTGATTTTTTTTTAAATTGAAAACAATTGTCTAAAATATGTTCTCATGCAATCCATTCATGAAAGTGTTATGTTGATAAAAAGTTATTAAAATAGTAAAAAACCCTGATATTTAAAGTTTATGGACCAGTTTCATCAGAAATTAATTGAAAAATAGAAAAAATAATCCAATTGTAAAAAAATTACATATTTGGAATCTGTACTGTCTCATCTATAATGGGTTTTATTTTCATAGAAAAATTCTGCAAAAAAATTTGTTAGCCATATGTCCAAACTCAATATTTTTCTCTAACATTGTTAGGACCTTCAACTTGCAGGTCAAACCAGGTTGAAGGCCTAGGTTCAAATTCCCAATGCTTTTCCTGAACCAAAATACAAGCCAAAAAATTGACCACAAAGCAAATGGGATTTCAAATTTTTAGAAATGGGATCCCGTTTTGTAAATTGGGATCTTGTGGTTACCATTAATAGGGAAACAAGATCCCACTTTATAAATGAGATCCCGTTCCTTTGTCAACAGTCCCTGCATTTAATAATGGGGAATGGGATCCCGATTATGAAGCATGACCCCGTTTGTTTTTTAACTATTTTTTTTAAATTTACTAGAAAATTTTACTGTGAAGTCTGTAACTTCACATGGTACAACCGACTGTGACATATTGAGCTATTTTTCTTCAACTTTTGTCTTTATAGGTGGTGAACTTGCATTTTGGATTGATTTTTTCAAAGGAGGCATCATGTAAACTATTTTTGAAGTGGAATTGTGTTAATTTTCTATTCATTTAGAGGAACAAAAGGTCTTCAACTTGCAATATGGAATGAATTTTTGAAAGGAGGCTTGAAGAAAACAATTTTTTAAGTGGAATTGTGCTAGTTTTCAACTTGTTTTGAGGAACAAAAGAGGAATAATTTTGTCCTTATAGGCCTTCAACTTGCAATTTGGATTGATTTTTTTGAAGAATTTCACTATTGACATTCATTTGTGCTTGATAATTTTATAATCATGGGTTCACAAGCTCATAATAAGAGGAAAGATAGGAAGATATTGACTCCTGAAGAAATTCAAGCAAAGAGAGAGAAGGAGAACCAAAGACAAAGAGAAAGAATCTGAATGAGAATTAAATCAATGAATAATGGTGGAGCATCCAATTCCACAACTATTGAAGATGAAAACATTGAGGGGACTATGGTTGTAGATGAAGCTAATTTGCAAGAAGTCAATTTGGAAAATAATATGATTATACAAACAAGTCCTACTATGTCTTCAAATACCTCTTTCAATGCTATGGAGAATTTTTCAATAGTCACAAATCTACTTACATCTTCAAATCCACATGTTAGTGAAATGGTAAATTCGTATGTAGAACTTCTACAAGATGTTGGACTTAACGATGTTGACATTGATAATATTGGGAGAGATGAAAATTTTCTAGAATTGTTGAAAATGAAAAAGAAAAATCTTTTGTTGAAAATGAAAATGAGAATGAAAAATCTTTTGTTGAAAATGAAAATCAGAATGATCCTTTTTTTGAAAATGAAAACGAAAACCATTTTGTTGATGAAAATGAAAATAAAAACCAAAACCGTTTTGTTGATGAAAATGAAGATGAAAATGTAAATCATTTTGAAGTTGAAAATGAAAATGAAAATCTAGAATGTGATGTTGAATTTAATGAAAATATATATTTTTAAATTGAATGTAATATTTTGGATAATCTTCTTGGTAAGATTTTTTGGAGGAAAATAAGAACACATGTGAATATAATATGCAAAAATTTCTTTTATAGTAAAAAATTTGCATTTCAATGTCAACTAATGATGTAATTGATGAGAATGCAAAAACAAAGGAAAATAATGAAAAGGTTAGGCTTTTTTGTTGAATCAAAAAGAAAAGATCAATCCTTAAAACATGGTATGTCTACTATTGCTAGTGTCATTCAATCTACTGGGAAAAATAGTCGATCTAAAGATAAAAATACATCAAGAAGAGTTATAACAACTGCTATAGTTAATAAAACAACTTTGAATAAAAAAATGGTAAGAAAAATTAGTGAAGTTTTAAAAATACATCCTAAAATATTGCTAAGAGCATCAAAAAGAAAAAAAAGTATAGAAAATGATCATATCAACCAATGTTGGAGTTTCAATGGTTGACTCCCAAGGTTTGATATGAAATTGAATGTTGAAGTTAAATCTTTGATAAAAAAATACTAGCATGATAATACTAGGGTATCATTTAATGCTAGAGATGTTTTAAAATTAAGGGTGGGGTCCAAAAATCGCGATCGTCACCCAAAACACCTATTAGATAAAACACAAATTGAATTTTATAGAAAATTTTGTGGTGATTTAGTTTTACCTGGTAATATTAAAATAATTCAAAGGTCTTTAGAAAAATGTAAACCCTGGTATGTAAAAATTAATAAGCAACAAATATCTTGTTGTTGTAAAACACATGTTCAATTTCGTTATTTTTATGATGTTTTTCAATATATACAATGTACCTTGCATACTAACATGATTATACAGGAATGTGGTATTAATATGCCACTTGAAGCAATAAGGGAGTTTATATCAGGTTTGTTTTGTCAAAGATCTAATGGTAAATTGTTTTATTTAAGTTCTTGTATTTTGGGACAATGCATTAGCTATGGAAATCTTTCATTTTTAAAAATTTGTATGCATGAAAGTGTTGATAATGATTTTGGACAACAATTAGTAGATGTTAAAAGATTTAAGAACATTCAATATTCTTTAAAAGATGGAAAAATAGGAAAGTGTTGTGTTTTAGTTTCAGAAAAAAGTTAGTGTACATGCATTCGTGAGTGAATTTAAGAATAAGATTGTGCCAAAATATGTCATGCATTCTCAATATGCTCGATGGCTTGATGGCCAATTTTGTGCATGTAGAAACACATTTCCAATTGGTAGTATACTTTTAGTGGTTGATTTTGTGGAAAATTATACTCTAGCTCCACAAGAGGAAATTCAATCACAGTATTATAATTTAGTGCAAGTAACTATGTTTGTCCATATTGTTTATAGACATGCAAATGATAGCACTGAGGATGATAGAAATATTTTGAGGGAGTATCATTTCTTTTTGAGTGACAACCGGTTACACTTGTCAGAGTTTTCTCAATACTGTTTCAGTATATTTTATATAAATTTAAGAGAAAGAGGAAACTAGATGACAAACCACCTCATATGGTCAAATAATTGTACGGGGCAGTTCAAGAATGCTTGAATGTTCTATTGGTTAAGTAGGGTTCACAAGGAACTTAATTTCCAACATATATGCATATTTTTTGAAGCTAGGCATGGTAAAGGAGAGCATGATGGAGCTAGTGCGTGTGTCAAAATAATTCTTTCTAGAGAAAAATTAAAATTTGAGGATGTAGTAAAATTTAAAGATGCATGTGGCATTGTGGGTTGGTGCAATACAAGATTATCTGCACCTGGTTTGAGTGAGTACTCTATAGCTCATTGATTCTTTTGGTTGGTTGAAGAAGAGAACATTGTACCTAGAGTTGATTGTGAGACAATCAGTGGATCTACTAAATGGCATTCATTTAGGAGTATGACAACAAGCACATGGACTATCTGGACAAGGGAGCTTGCATGTTTTTGTTAGTTTTGTATCTCAGGAGATTGGGGAGCATGTGAAAATATAGAATGGGTTGAACAGTGGGAGCAAAGATCATTGACACCTGCATAAGCATACAATCAATATGAAAAAACTATTGAAGAAAATGATCAAGTGTTTGCATCTAAAGACTATGACCATGTTTCAAACCTTGCACAAGAAGGTAATTTAATTCAATTTATTTCATTTTATTTCACTTTATTAAGTTATTTTGCAATACTAAATTATTTATATGGATATGCGCAAGACTTTATTAAATCAAATTTTGTTTGCAGGGCATGTGTATGTTGTTGTTGCACCTAAGGGGAATGAAGAGGAAATGAAATATTGGTTGGATCATTGTGTGGAGATTAAACATAAGTTAATAGAACCTTGAGAAGATGATGATGGCTATCATTATCCAACAGGTATGGTGATCCCCTTAAGACATCCCCTTAAGCAAATTCTGATAACAAGTTTTTGATCCTCTTAAGAAATTTTTTAGAACAAGTCTTTGATCCCCTTAAGAAAATTTTGAGAACTTATTTGATGATGGTTTTCACGTTTTCCAATAGGATCAGTGTTGGTTGTTGGCACTTGGCTACGAAAATACTTGACAAGGAAGAATGGTCTACCTGCATTCGAAGATTATGAAACACATAAAAAGATTATATACTATTCAAATTTGGTGGTGGCAACAAATATAAAACTAGATCGGTATTGTGGAAGACCTACAAATAAAGTGTTATGGATAATTTCTATGGAAGAGCATGAGACAATCATAGATGCATTGCAAAAAAGAGAGGATGCAAATGGTACAATGGAATAAGTAAATATAGGTAAATATAGTTTTAGTTTTATATTGTCCTTTTAAATAGATTAAATACATGTTTCAATATTAATCAAGTGTGTTATTAGTTGAAATTGATTTAAATTGTCCTTTTATAGATCCTTAAGCCATAATCATAAAAGGATCTAGTCCATGCAGATTCAACCTAGACAACATGGAGTACTTGGTAAAATTAGGTAATTATTAGTTAAATTATATTTAAATACATGTTTTGATTATATATTGATATTTCTTGTACATTAATAGTTAAAATTGATTTATTATCCTTTTTTATATCCTTAAGCCATCATTGCATTGATAGATCATACTTTGAAACAAAAAGGAGAGGATGCTTGGATTCAACCTACACACGTGTGGAATACTTTTAAATGCAGGTGTTTGAGTTGTGTACATATAGATAGTTGTATATAAATTAAAATATGTATGTTTTGATGATTTCATTGATATTTCTTGTACCTTTTTTATATCAAGTGGTGTGAAGACCTACTACATTCTAGGCACGAGTTTGAGATGTTCTTGAGATGGCATATCCAAATTTTGTAAACATTGTTTTGAGATGACATATATGTACATACATACCTACACAATTAAACAATTTGTACAAATTACAAATATATGTACATACACAATTATGTATTCTATGTACTTTTATGTATCAAAATCAATATTCTATATATTTTGTTTGTTAAATGTGCATGTTTTCCTACTTTGAAACTTTATATTTGATTGTATAATCACTAAATATCATGCATAAATTATTGTTAAATCAATTATATCCTTAAGATGTATTATGACCCCTTAAGACATCCCCTTAAGACGTTTCGTATTAACACATATCCTAAATATTATACTTAATTATATCATTTGCTATGATGTCTCACCCTAACACTTATAATACTTGTTTATATCACTTAATATTTATACTTAATTATACTCTTCTTTGATCCCCTTAAGACATCGTATTAGGACCCCTTAAGACATCCCCTTAACACGCGTCGTATTAACACATATCCTAAATATTATACTTAATTATATCATTTGTTATGATGACTCACCCTAAAACTTATAATACTTGTTTATATCACTTAATATTTAGACTTAATTATACCCTTCTTTGATCCCCTTAAGATGTCGTATTAGTACCCCTTAAGACATCCCCTTAAGACAACCTATAAATTAGTGCCAGATGCTATTATTTGTTTTGACAGCTTATAAATTAGTATTGGATGCTATTATTTGTTTTGAAAACTTACAAATTAGTATTGGATGCTATTATTTGTTTTGACAACTTATAAATTAGTGTTGGATGCTATTGTTTATAGAATTTATTAATGCTTTTGTTCTCTAATCTTGTATGGTATTGTTTATTTCCTAAAATTTCATCCTTTGTGGTATATAAATGGATTGCTTTTGTTTGTAAATTATGATTTATTGACTAATTATTGATTGACGTGAATTGAATAAGTTCATTGACTAATTATCATTGATTATTGAATGCACATATCATGTATATCATGTATGGGACCACTAAATTTGTAAAGCATAAATATTAAAATGTCCTATTAATTTCAAGTTTAATTTCATATTTATATTTAATTTCACATTAATGTCCTATATTAAAGTCTTGACTATGAACATAAAATGCATAAATGTACATGTGTAAATTAAAATTTCAAACAATAATAAAGTCCATAATTTACAACATATTAAGTGCATGAAACCAATATATTAAGCGCATGAAATAAAGTCCATAAGAGTACAACCCATGAACTAAAGTCCAACAAAGTACTTGACCCATGAAATATAAAGTCCAATAGAGTAGTTGACCCATGAAATATAAAGCCCAACAGAGCACATGAGAAACCAAATATGTAGTCCATGAAATAATCAAATATAACCCATAAAATCATGTTTAGGTCATGCATTGTCTCTATAATCAAGAGACCTCTTCACACCATGCAGACTATGTGGATGACCTGAAACACTCTATACAAGAGAAAGATGAAATAAGATGTAAGATGATGAAAAATGATTTAATGACAATTTAATTTATAATTTGTCATAAAATAAAAATTACCATCATATCTAGTTCTGGATGCTTTGGTTCACCTGAACCAATCTCTAAATTCTCTGAATCAATCTACATAAACAAGACAAAGAAATTTGAAATTAGATGTAAGTATACAATTAAAAATGATTTAATTCAATTTAATTTATAATCTATCATATTTTAATTGTACCATATTCTGAGGTTGTGCACTCTCTTCTCCAGGACCTGTTTGTACATGCTCAACTACAAGATGTGTCTCATGCTATAAAAGAAAAAGAATTTAAAACATGTATTAGCTCATATTATATATATATATTCAATTTTAAATTTAAAATTAAAGTTATTCAGAATATATAATTTGTAATAGACTTTAAATATAATAAAAAATTTAAATTACCATGATGTCTGGAGCCTATTGTGCATGCCCTCCTAGAGGTGTAGTTGTGACTGGGTCAGGGTAGAAAGTCACACTAACAAAGTCCTACAAGAAAAAATTTAAAGCATATATACTTGAATTAGGTTAAAATATATAAATATTCAAGTTTGCACATTTTTGGAATTTTTTTTAAACAACCTAAAAATCAAAGGCCTCATGAGTAGCTGCAACATCTAAGGTTTTCCTGATGCCCATTCTCATTGTTGTATCAACCTAGACATATATGTAGAAATTTTTAATGCTTATAATATTTACAAGTGTGCATGCACATTTGATATATAGTGATTTCAAAATTCATAATTGTAACTATACTAATGTAAGTTAAACAATTTACAATATAAATGTACCTACCCCTAATCAATGAAATTCTTGATAGTGGAGGAGTGCTCAAGAACCCCTCAGGTGGAATCGACGTGGAAGCCGATTGACTCCCCTAAACCAACATGTAAATATTTTAAACATATGTTCATGATTCAATTATAAATTTAAAACTCAAGTTAAAAATCATTTCATAAATAATTTAGAAAATTGAAATCAAAATACCCCAAAAGGGTTGCCAACAAGGACTGGTGTCGATGTATGTACTCATGGAGCTAATGATTTCCCCATCGTTAGTGTCATCTATACATGAAACAATTTGATTGTTAAAATGTATTGCAAACTTTTCTTTGATATATACATTCATTAAAATTATTATAAAATCAACATGTAGATGCATATTTATACCTATGTTGCAGTGTCCTTAGGGTGATGGTCTACTGTAAGAAATTCTACAAATGAACTGAGGTGACTAGATGAACTACCAGAATCTCCATGTCAACCCGAACTAGGTATGGCCTGATCGGGTCCATAGCATAACTAATGGTAACTAGCATATACATGTGGGACCCTCAAAACTCCTAGAGTGGTACTTAGACCAACTCCATAAAACACTCCATCATCATCATCTCTATGCTTCCTACTCACTATCATAGAAGCATGTTGATCAAGGTCTCTGACAAGTGTACTAAGGGATCCTAATGTCGAGACCACTGCAAATTGATGCACATGTGTGGGAATGGAAGGACTAGGAGAAACAACAAGGGGTTGGGAATGCATGGGGCATTGGGGATCAACCCTTGCTCCTAACCTTATGGCATGCCACCACCAACACCCTAAAATGATTTAAAATCAAAATAATTGGGATTTTTCCCCATAAAAAACTCTACATATAGTTTCCTCAAAAAATACAATGGGACCTCCCAATTAGTGTGTGGTGAACTATCAAAAACTATATACCATCTATTCCAAAATTGTGCACTCATCTGTGGATGTACACACCACCTCATGGATATTTTAGATTTATTGGTAGGAATGGGTTGCCAAGTAACATGGTCAAGAAAGTATGGGGCTAGATGGGATTTTGTTATTTTAAGGTTTAAAATTTGATTATAGGAGAGACCGTCTACATAAAATTGTTTCATCTGTTCTCTCTCTCATTGATGCCTATCAAAATTAGAATCAATAGTCCTAATGGCATCCACAACATTTTGCATCGCAGATACAAAACATCTCACGTGTGGAGGAATCAATGCTTGACTTTGCATAGCATTGATTTGATTATGAATGGATGCAACTTGATCATTTATACATGCTTGCAAGTGAGCCTCATCAGATGCAACAGGTGTTGGAGGTGGGATATTAGGTTGAGGGGGTGGTGGAGGGGGAGGTGGAGGTGGAGGGTGAGGTGGAGGTGGTTGAGGTGCTAGATTGAGGATATCATCGATGTTAAATTGATCCATGATGTCAGATATAAGTGCACTTGCATTAAATTATACAAAATTAACATACAAACTTACAAAATTACAAGAAATAGTTAAATTTGAAACACACATGCAAATTTGTTTAAATAGGATGTGCATGTAAATATACATACACATACATATACATTGATTGAACTTGAGCATGCACATACAAAATTAAAAATTTAACATGTACATACATTTAAAATAAAAAATATGATGCATAATTTGCATGCATACATCATTCAACTAAACTATGTACATATATACAAATTTCAAAATTTAAGATCTAGAACTATGAAATTTTAATACATGTACATACTAAAATATAAACTTGAAACATTCACAAAAGGCTCATTTTATGTCTAACACACATATATATATATTACATATTTCCAACAGGAGAAATCACGATCTAGTAGATAGTCATAAAATATGTACTATTATAAATTCATCATTATAAGTTCATCATTAGAAGTTCATAAATTCCACCAAATTCATAAATTCACGTCACTAAAAATATCCATCCAACCAATTTCATAAATTCATCACACAAAATATCCATCAAACCAAATTCATAAATTCATAACTATAAGATCATTGTCTTAATTTAGAAATTGTTGTGGCTCTCAATTGCACCTCTTCATTTCTTTGTGTTTTCCTTTTTAGAATTAGAAGTTCTCCTCTCCTCTATCCATTGTCAGTGCTCATCTAAGATCCCATCCATAGCCCTAACAACATCAACAATGGTTTGCATCCTAGATGCAAACATCCTCATAGGTGGTGTGATACATTCTTCATTTTGAATAATGTTGATTTGATCATGGATAGTTCTTACATTGGCATTGATTTGTGCTTGCAAGTGAGCACCATCAATTTCAGGTGGTCAAGGTGGGGGGTTATGAGGTGGAGTGGGTGGAGGTGGAGGTGAAGGTGGTGGAGATGGATGGCGTGGAGGTGGATTATGAATATTATTGAATCTATCCATGTGATCTCTAAGATATTAGTGAACTTGCATTAGATTTGTAATTTCAAAATGTAAGATACATGTTTAGGAAATTTACCCTTAAACCATTCAATATAAATGGCCTAATTGAATACAAATGATAAAATATGTAAGCCTCATTTATGTCTAAGGCATGTTACTTGAATGAAAAATAATTAACTATTAATATAGGACAATTTATGAATGATATAGGGTTTATAGTTTAGAGTTTAGGATTTAGGTTTTAGGGTAATACGATGACTTAAGGGGATCTATCTAGTAAGGTCCTAGTACAAAATGACATGGATTTTAAGTGAATAAAATTTGGTGAAGATTCCCAAGGCAATTAAATTTCGTTAAGGTTCAAGGTAACTTCACCAAATTTTACCACTTGAGCCATGCCATTTTGTCCTAGGAACTTACTAGACATAGGTCCCCTTAAGCCATCCTATCACCCTATTTTTCATAAATTGATCAACCTAGATCATGAAATCTCATTCATATTATAATCTTGCATGATCTAATTATTGTTAAATTTGGTTGCCTTGGGAAACTTCACCAAATTTTGAGAACTTATTTGATCCCCTTAAGAAATGTCACATTAGGACCCCTTAAGACATCCTAAAGTATGGCTTAAGGGGATCTATGTAGTAAGGTCCTAGTACAAAATGACATGGATTAAGTGAATAAAATTTGGTGAAGATGCCCAAGGAAACCAAATTTCATTAAGGTCCTAGGAAACTTCACCAAATTTTATTCACTTGAGCCATGTTAGTTTGTCCTAGGACCTTACTAGACATAGATCCCCTTAAGCCATCCTATCACCCTAAACCGTAAATTGATCAACCTAGATCATGATTTATCTCATTTATATTATAATCTTTCATGATCTTATTATTGTTAAATTTGGTTGCCTTGGCCAACTTCACCAAAATTTGAGAATTTATTTGATCCCCTTAAGAAATTTCATATTAGGACCCTTTAAGATATCGATTTACAGTTTAGGGTGATAGGATGGCTTAAGGGGATCTATGTCTAGTGAGGTCCTAGGACAAAATTACATGGCTTAAGGGAATGAAATTTGGTGGAGTTGCTTAAGGAAATTGTTAAACAGGTGCAGGACAATTGAGAGGGGGGTAAATCAATTTTCACACAAATTCAAACTTAAAACTTTATCACTTATCAAATATTCAACCACACTATTCTATTATTAAGTATGAGCATGAAACACAAATAATAGAAAGTAAATCAACACAATGAACACCATATTTTTACATGGAAAAACCAATAATGGAAAAACCACGGTGAGGGTTAACTCACAATACAAAGATTATAAACTGAATACAAAGAATTATTGCCCAAAAGATGACTCACTGTCCAAGTACAAAGGCTCACTGCCTACAAAGGACTCACTATCCAATAGGCAGGCTCACTACCTACAAATACAAAAGAGAACAAAAGATCCATCACAACAATTAAAGAACATTTGTAGGATTACTGCCTTCAACACACCGAAAAACTATTCTCACAACTCACTCACACACACTTTTTCTCTTATGATTTGTGGCACACTTTCGTTACTTTGCATCACATTGTGATACAATTCTTCACAACTCACCTTGCTTTTATACCATTCACATCCTTAGAAACATTTACCAAGGTCAAACACAATACATCATTTTATAAATTCAAAGTAGGTCGACAACTCTAAATTCCTACAGTGGAAAGGAATAAGAGTGGACCAATATAAACATAAAAAATAATATTTTTGAATCTTCTACACTCTTCCTCAATTTAAATTTTATTCTTCAAATGAAGTGTAAGCACTAGGTCAGCCAAACCTAATGAAAACAAAAATTATCAATGATGCACACACTTCCCAACACAAAGATGACACACGAACGATGCAACATGCTTTATTATGCATGAGAATACATCTCAAAATCTTCCAGATACATCCGTAGCAAAAACAACAAGATTCAAACACTGAACTCTTTTCACCAGATAATCTAACTGTACAGACACACACAAAAATACTAAAACATGATTTTTGGATCACCAAAATCAAAAGCTTTTCACCAAAGCATAGGAAAGACCATAAGACATCTCCCAAATTTGCATGATGGGTATGTGTAGGATGATGATGGGCCAAAAAGTGGCGATATGATGGGTTTTTGTAGGGTATGTGGTTGGCGACATTTTTTTTACCTAAAATTGATGAAACAAAAAGGGTTTTTAAAGAAGATTCTCAGCTTTCCACCAATATAAATTATGCTTTACTTTGAATTTAATAAATAATTATTATTTATTTTCTATTTGAATTACAACTAAAGTCCTGATTGATAGGCTGATTGAAAAAAATTTATAGAGCTCTTTCAAATAGTGTCACATTTTTTTAATCTAAAACATGTGTCACATTCTATGCTTCGCATACTATAGGATTAAAAAAAAAGAAATGAATTTCATGAAGTTTTGACCAAGTTAAGATGGTTAGACATATGAGTTTTTTTATTTTTTAAAATTTGTAATAAAAAAATCATAATTAATTATTTACTTGGAAAAAATACAAAAATTATGCATCACATGAACATGAGTCCTATACTTATATCTAAAATCTTATAAAAAATATTATCATTTTATTGTGGTTAGGGTGGTCAGACAGACACCTACTTCTTATTTTTTCCCCGAAATTTAAGTACTGCATTGAAATTTCAAATTTTCACCAAATAGATTTAAAAAAAATAAAAAAACCTAGTAGTTTAGAAACTACATTCAATTTGCTACAAATTCTATTCTTACATATTTTTGAAATAATATAGATAACTTATTCAAATTTTTATGTCAAGTTGCCTAACTCTGATTTTTCTGAATTTTTTACCACTTAAGGGCTTGTTTTTTCCATGATGATCCTGCACATATCCTGATCTAAAACAAAATAGTGAAGAAATGTAGAGAAAAAATATTTCTCCCAGTCCATAGAACACTGACACTACCGGTAGAACACATATACTGGTGGACACAACTTCTATGTACCATCTCACCAAAAACAAAAACTTAGACTATATCACCATCAAACCACCATCAACATGCCTTCAGATCCCTACAAGCATAGGATCAACACAGGAAAAATGTAGAGCACATACCAGAGCACACATTGAACACTTCCAACACTCTAACTTCTTTTCTTCATTAATTTTCTGAAAAAGCACTTGGAAACTCATCAAACCAACATGTCTGCAATGCCATAAATATATTTCCATTTACTCACAACATCTCAATAACATCTCCACCATACATGTACAATCTACAACATATTGAATAGTGTTGACATCAATGACAACATTAATGAAAAAACCACCAAACTAACTCATATCTTCAACAATCTCCCCCTTTTTCATTGATGACAACACATAACCTTCTCTCCCCATTTTACATCAATGGAAAAGAACAACTACTTTGATTACTCCCCCTTAAAAGAGTACACTCATACTACAACAATGGAAATATTTTCTACTCCCCCTATAGAGTAGACCCACCAATCAGTCCAGGTAAATGAAGAATCTATGAACTCACTGCACTGATGCACCTTCATGTGCGCTTAGTTAGGAGGGCCAATGAACCCCAAACTTTCCCTAAGATGCTCAAAAGTGTCCTTTAGAAGAGACTTAGTAAATATGTTTGCAATCTATTCCTTTGTAGTTACATACTCCAATCTGACCTCATTCTCCAACACTTTCTATCTCAGAAAATGATACTTGATAGATATGTGCTTTGTTCTTGAATGCATAATCAGATTCTTTGAAATGTTTATTGCACTTGTATTATCATAGAAAATAGTAATAGGCTCATCACATATTACACCAATGTCTTTTAGAGTTTGCTTCATCCAAAAAACTTGTGTACAATAGGATGCTACAACAATATATTCAGCCTCTACAGTGGATAAAGAAATCGAGTCTTACTTTTTACTCAACCATGAAACTAGTCTTCAACTAAGAAAGAAAGTACCACCATTGTTACTCTTCTGGTCATCTACACATCTAACCAATTTGCGTCTGTATAAGCACTCAAGGTGATATAATTACTCTTAGGGTACCATAGTCTATAATCCAGTGTGCCTTTAATATATCTAAATATTCTTTTTACAGCCATATGACATGCTTCTCTAGGATGTGTTTGAAATCTAGCAACTAAACACACTGCATGCATAATATCTAGTCTGGTAGCAGTAAGGTACAATAGGCCACCAATCATGGATCTGTATTTGCTCTGATCAGTCTTAGTTGATTCATCATCCTTGCTCAGTTTACATCTGGTTACCATTGGAGTACAAACTAATTTAGAATCCTCTATTGCAAACTTTTTCAACAACTCTTTTGCATACTTGGATTGTGAAATGAATATCCCTTTTTCAGTTTGATTCACTTGTAGACCAAGAAAGAATTTCAATTCACCAATCATAGACATCTCAAATTCTTTCTACATTTCTTTAGCAAACTATTTACACATGCCTTCATTTCCTCCAAAAATGATATCATCAATATAAACTACTACAATCAACATCTTATTACCTTGAACTTTGAAGTAGAGGTTGTTGTCAGCAGAACCTTTGTTGAATCCTTGCTTTGTCATATATCTGTCCAGTCTTGCATACCAAGCTCTAGGAGATTGCTTCAATCCATACAATTCTTTCTTTAGTTTACAAACCATGTCTAGTTTGTCAAACAACTGAAATCCTTCAAGTTGCTCCATGTACACTTCTTCCTCCAAATCACCTTGCAGAAAAGATGACCTAACATCCATCTGATATACCTTGAAGTCCTTGTGTGTAGAAAATGCCAGAAACATTTTGATGGATTCCATTATGGCCACAGGATCAAATGTTTCCTCAAAATCTATTCCTTCAACTTGTGAATATAATTTGCATACCAATATTTCCTTGTTTCTTACTACTCCATTTTCATTTAGTTTATTTCGGAACACCCATTTCAAACCAATCACATTCTTGTTCACAGGCCTAGGGACTATTTCCCATGTCTAATTCTTCTCTATCTGCTACAATTCCTCTTTCATAGCTCTCATCCAACTTTCATCTTCACATGCTTCCTTTATAGTTTTGGGTTCTATTTTAGAGAGTAAATAGAAATTTACCTCAGCTATAACTCTGCTTCTTGTCTTTACACCTTCACTCTTGTCTCCAATTATCTGATCTTCCTGATGATTCATCTATAAATATTTAGGAGTCCTGGCAATAGGTTCTAGTTCATTCTCTTCTTCTTCTTCTACTTGTTGTTGTTGTTCTTCTTCCTTCTCCTTATTTTCTTCAGGTATATGTTCATAGATAGGATCATCAGGTTCAACTTCACTTATCTCATTAAGTCTACATATGTCTTCATCAACTTTCACATTAGCACTTTCAAATAATCTTCCTTAATCTTTTGTTAAAGCATTAGTATGCCTTGCTAGTGGTAGAGTATCCAAGAAATATTCCTACATCACATCTAGCATCAAAATTTCCAAGGTTTTCATCATCTCTTTTAATATAGCATCTACTTCCAAATACGTTAAAATACTTTATAGTAGGAATCTTACCAATCCATAACTCAAAAGGTGTCTTTGTGCTATTGTTTCTAATTTGAACTCTATTAAGAACATAAACAATATTATGTATCACTTCTCTCCAATATACATCCAGTACATTTGATTCTTTCATCATAGTTCTAGCAACTTCTTGTACTATCCTTATTTTCCTTTCAACTACTCCATTCTGTTGTGGGGTTCTTAGAGCAGAATATTGTCTTTTTATGCCATGCATCTCACATAATGCATTAAATTCACCAAAAGTGAATTCACCACCTCTATCCAATCTTAAACATTTGATTTTTAGATTTACTTTATTCTACACTCTTGCTTTGAATACCTTAAACCTATCTAGGGCCTGATTCTTTTTTCTGAGAAAAGAAACCCATGTCATTTGAGTGTAATCATCAATAAGCAACATGAAATATCTATCACAATTCAAGCTTCCACTCTGAGTCGGACCACAAAGATCGGTATGTACCAACTCCAACATACCAGTAGTAGAATATTCTTTTCCTTTAAAGCTACATCTTGTCTGCTTCCCCAGTTGACAACTTCTGCAGATATCATTAGTAGGTCTTGTGATTCTAGGAAGTCCTCGCACTATCTCCTTCTTATTGATCTTGACAAGGTTATCAAAATTCACATGTCCCATTCTCTAGTGAAATAACCAACTTTCACTGATCTGAGATACAAGACAATGACCAACTAATTTTAGCTGATAGATGTTTCCATGAGTTCTTCTAGCAACAATCATATCTCCATTTCTAGATCCTTTCCTAATTTCACAGGTATTGTTCTGAAACATAAGCTTAAAGCCATTGCTACACATCTAACTAACACTCAGAAGATTATGCCTCAAACCCTTCACATAATATACATCATCAATGTTATGCACTCCATCAAAACTAATTGAACCTTTACCACATATCTTAGCTCTTGAATAATTACTGAACATGACTAAATTGCCATCATATTTTTCAAGTTTAGTGAACTTATTCTTATCTCTGGTCATATGATTTGAACATCCACTATCAATTATCTAGTAGTCTTCATCTTTTCTTGCATGAAATGTGGTGACCAGAGTACCTTCCATCCTATTCTTCTTAACTTTTGGAGCCCTTTTTCTTACAAACTTTCCAGAGTTAGTTGATATAGATTTATTTTCCAAAGCTAAGAATAAGCATTCACTATCATCAACCTTATTTTCAGATTCATCATTAGAAATACCTACCTCTTCCTTAACATAGTAAAAATTCTTGTCCTTCTTATCCTTCCTATCCTTATCCTTATAATCTTTGTTCTTTTTTATGTGCAACCCTATTTGGACATCTTGAAGCATAATGACCAATATTCCACAACTAAAACATTTAAAGGGAAACATACCTTTATACTTTCTAGTGCCTTTCATAAACTTCCTGGTGAAGTTAGCTTCCAACTCATCAACATCATCGCTATCCAGTTCCTCCTCAATCTTAATTTCCTTAAATGGAATTTTTTTCTTTTCTTCTATCTTGTTATCTTTCCAGAACTTTCTCAATTCAAATGCTTGCAGGGTGCCAAACAAGTGTTCCAAGGTGTAATTCTTAGGGTCATACATTTCTTCAATCATCGAGATCTTATCATTGTAGCAATCCGATAGGGTGATCAAGATCTTTTCTATTATGTCTTCATTTGCTCGCTTTCCTCCTTGATTTCTAACCTCATTTGTAGTTTGTCCAACCTTGTGAAAGAAACTTGTAAATTCTTCACCATCTTCCATTTTCAAGTTCACAAATCTATGCTTTGCACTAGTCTCTTTGTCAATTTCACTTTTTCATTCCCTTCATACATGTCTTCTAGCTTCTTCTAGACTTCATATGTAGTATCCAAAGAATTAACCTTGATTTGCTCATTTTTAGATAGACCATTGCAAATTGCATACTTCACCCTTTCATTTTATTCATAAGAAGAGATCTCATCTACGGTATCAACACTACCAGATGAAAGTGTATACTTATTCTCAATAGCCTTCTAGGTCTTGAAACCAAGAGAGATAATATATCCTCTCATTTTTCCTTTCCAATCTTTGTAGTCAGTTCCATCAAACATAGAGATCAACAACTTGTGTGCCATTAGATCTTCCTTAAGTAGTTAAGCTCAACAACAAGGAACCACAAGCTATGATACCAATTGTTAAACAAGTGTATGGCAACTGAGAGGGGGGGTGAATCAATTGTCACACAAATTCAAACTTAAAACTTTATCACTTATAAAATCTTCAGCCACACTATTTTGTTATTAAATATGGGAATGAAACACAGATAATAGAAAGTAAATCAACACAATGAACACCAGATTTTTACGTGGAAAACCCAATAAGGGAAAAACCGCAGTGAGGGTTAACTCAATATAAAGATTATAAACTGAATACAAAGGCTCACTGCCTAAAAGAGGACTCATTGTCCAAGTACAAAGGCCCACTACCTGCAAAGAACTCACTATCCAATAGGGAGGCTCACTACCTACAAATACAAATGAGAACAAAAGATCCACCACAACAATTAAAGTACACTCACATGATTACTTCCTTCCACACACTAAAAAACTGTTCTCACAACTCACTCACACACACTTCTACTCTTATGATTTGTGGAACACTTTTGTCACTTTGCATCACACTACAATTCTTCACAACTTTCCTTGCTTTTATATCGTTCACAACCTTAGAAACATTTACCAAGGTTAGCCACAATACATCGTTTCATAAATTCAAAATAGGTCAGCAACTCTAAATTACTATGGTGGAAAGGAATAAGAGTGGATTAATAAAAACATAAAAAATAATATTTTTGAATCTTCTACAAGCTTCCTCAATTTAAATTTTATTCTTGAAATGAAGTGTAAGCACTAGGTCGGCCAAACCTAATGAAAACACAAATTATCAATGATGTACACACTTCCCAACACGAAGATGACACACAGATAACACAACATGCTTTATTATGCATGATAATACTGTTATCACCAGGATTTGCACCCGCATGTAAGAATAGAAAGCTCTACAATCCCATCTAACATTGGACTAATTTCAGGTTGTGGGTACCCTATTGTGAAACTAGACCTCCGGATTATAGGTCGGCTTCTTTTTTGATTCTCCTACAAACTACTTAATTGTAAGGAAAAGGGTGAGAAATATTGATTGAAAATGCAAAGTAAATTGATTCTAGGAGGTGATTGCATCGAAAATGATGATCTAGAAAGGAAAATTTATTCACAATTATAACTTTAAGGAATATAGGCTCACTACCTAAAAGAGGACTCATTGTCCAAGTACAAAGGCTCACTGCCTGCAAAGGACTCACTGTCCAATAGGGAGGCTCACTGCCTAAAGATACAAATGAAAAAAAAATATCCACCACAACAATTAAAGGACACTCGCAGGATTACTACCTTCCACACACTAAAAAACTGTTCTCACAACTCACTCACACACACTTCTACTCTTATGATTTGTGGAACACTTTTGTCACTTTGCATCACACGGTCATACAATTCTTCACAACTTTCCTTGCTTTTATACCATTCTCAACCTTAGAAACATTTACCAAGGTTAACCACAATACATCATTTCTTAAATTCAAAATAGGTCAACAACTCTAAATTACCGTGGTGTAAAGGAATAAGAGTGGACCAATAAAAAAAATTATATTTTTGAATCTTCTACAAGCTTCCTCAATTTAAATTTTATTCTTCAAATGAAGTGTAAGCACTAGGTTGGCCAAACCTAATGAAAACACAAATTATCAATGATGCACATACTTCCCAACATTAAGATGACACACGAATAACACACCATGCTTTATTATGCATAAGAATACCGTTATCACCAGAATTTGTACCCACATGCAAGGATAGAAAGCTCTACAATCCAATCTAACATTGGACTAATTTCAGGTTGTGGGTACCCTATTATGAAACTAGACCTCTGGATTATAGGTCGGCTTCCTTTTTGATTCTCCTATAAACTACTGAATTGTAAGGAAAAGAGTGAGAAAGATTGATTGAAAATGTAAAGTAAACTAATTCTAGGAGGTGATTGCACCAAAAATGATCTAAAAAGGAAAATTTATTCACAATTATAACTTTAAGGAATATTTCACACAACTCATTAATGGAAATCTTATCACAAAAGTATTTCGAAGGAAGGTTGAATGATCTCTCCCAGCAGGAAACTATGCTTCACAACTTGGAAGAGATGAATGTGTGCACAACTTAAGACCTAAAACTTCATTGCATTCAAAAATTTACATAAATGAATGGGACAAGATTCAAAGGTCTTGTTTTATTAAAACACAATAAATTTCATCAAATTAGTCATTTAATGCATAAACATAGTTATGAGAAGGTAAAAATTGAATGATTTAAGAAAATAAAAGGAAAAACCTCTATTGTAATGAAAAAAGTAACCTGTAAACTTGTTGTTGTATATTAAACTGTAAAAACTAAGTTACAAATCTCTTCTCTCTCAAAAAATTCAAGAGAGTATAATTCAAGAAGGAAAAACTAAGTCTTTTCCTCAATATATACAAAAATGGCATGCAAAAATCATCCAAAAGGTGAAACTCTATGAGAACTGAAAGTGAGAAAAACCAGTTCATGCTTCTTGTGAGCAAGAAAAAGAATGCCTAAAAAAGAGGCCCTCTAATGCTGTAAACTGAGCTCGAATAGCAAAAAAATCCATCTCATATTGTGTTCAATTGAAGAGCAACACATAATGGCTGAAATGTGCATGGAGGTGGCACTAAAAGTGAACTAAACATGCAAACTTCTATACATAAGCAAAGATGAAAATCCTCAAAAAGAGGAGTCAGAATTGTAACACCCCTCCATTTTGGATATTTGGATTGGTAGTGTTTTCTTGGTAATGTTTGATTATGCTTGATGTGACTGTGAATTTAGTGATTGTTTGATCATGAACTATTTGGTGATGCGCATGTTATATCATGATGTGACGATTGTGTCTGAACATGCTTTGAATTTGGAACTTGATTACTTGTGATCGTGATTGATTAAATGATGTGGAAGTTATATGTTGATGTGATGTTCTTTTATTCCGATGTTACCCTTATGGCACGATTTAGAATAACTTAGAAGAGATCCAATTAAATGATGTTTACACTTTTGAGCATATCTCCGATGTCAGATGCGTCAGTTAATGATACTATTTTGGTGAAAGGGGTGGATTGTATCACTCGCTTGTGAGTGCCCTACAATCCTGAGATTTCCTATTCACGGTGTGTTTGATCATAATATACATATATATTTTGCACGTTCGACATGTTCTTTGTTGCAGGTTGCAGGTACACGACATCGACTCCACTTGGGTTCACAGGTTTGAGTGTGTCCATTTACCAACGGTAATTGTTTGGGAGATAGTAACTAGGTTTTCCGAGCCAAGTCGTCACCCTAGTCATAGCGTGTTATCAGGTCGTCGTCAGGGTCAGTTGTTTTAACTCGGTCAGTTTCCCCTTGAGTGTTTATTTAATTTCAAGTTTAAAGTTTATTAAATGACATGCTTAGTTTAATTGATGATTAAATGCATTTAGTTGCAATGTTGAAATGTGATTCATTTATTGATTTATTTGATGAGATTAATAAAATAATGATTGGGTTATTGATTGATTTGATTAATTAATAAACTAGATTTAGTTTATTAATTAATTAGATTAATAGTGGATATAGTCTAAAAGATGATTTAATCTATTTAGTTTCGATAATTAAATGCAATTTATCTCGTTTGTTAATTGGGTTTAAATTAATTAAATGATTCTTTAGTTACTAAGGAATTGACTTATTTAATTAATTAGATTGAGTTATAAATTGATTTGTTTATTAATGAGTAAATTTGAATAAAGGAATTATATTGTCTTTATTGAATATTTGATTTAAATTATAAAGGTAATTGAAAATCATAATAAAGTTTTGATTTAAATGCAATTATGTATTTACATGAAATTGTAATTGAAATTAAAAGTATTTTTGTGAATTTAAAAATGGAATAGTTTAAAATGATTTAAAAAAAAATAAAAAAAATAAGATAGTGGGAATTGTAGGGTTTGCTTGACCTAATTGAATAAAAACCCTATTTGGAAAAGAAAAACGAAGGGATTTTTAATCTTGCAATTTGGGGAAAAATGGGTTTTTGGCTTTGGTTTGGCTTGAAAACTTGAAGGAGATGGAGGCTTTGTGGGAGTTGGATTCAAAAGGAAGGATTGGAGAAGGTTTCAAATTGTGGAGCAAAATCAGGTTTTTCTTTATTCTTTTGTTCATTTTGAAATAGATGAAACCCTTCATGCTTGTTAGGAAATCTTTTATATGTGGTTGAAAATCCAAAAAAACCCATGGAAATTAGATTTTAAATTAGCAATAGTAAACTTAGAGAAAAGATTTAATGCATTTACCTATTTGGGGAAAAAACCCAGAAAAATCCATCTTTTTATTTTGCCTCAAATCTGTTTTCTGAATTTTTTCCTCATAAAAACTTGCCCAATCTGACTGTGTTAATAAAATTGGGTGTATATATATATGTGTGTATATATATATACATGCATACATATATTATTTGTATATATCTTTCATTTGGTTTTGTTCTGGTTAAAACTCGTTAAAACCAGGGCAAGTTCATTTTTTTGTATAAAGCAAAAAAAATTTAAAATAAAAAAAATTGTTTTGTTTTGGGCCTGCATTTGTGGGCTGGGCACTGCCCAGGCCGCACCCCTCACCATGGGAGGTGCTGCCTTCACCAGGCAGCGGCCCCCATGAGTGGGGGCGGGGCTGAATAGCAGTCCCCAGTGAGCCCTGTTCTAGGGGCTGCGTGGCAGCAGGGGTGCGTCCCTTTTTGTTTTAAAAGAAAGTTAAAGTTTTTACATTTTGATTTTTTTTAGTTTGTATTTTATTTTATTTTTAATATTATTTTTATGTATATTTTTCAATATATATTACATATATATATTATAATATATATATATATATATATATGTTATTAAAATATATATATAAACAATATTTTAATTAAAATAAAATGTGTTATACGGAAATTTTAAATGGGTCTTTTTTTTAAATTTATTTTTAAATGATCATTTATATGCAAATAAAATAACATGTATTTGGCATAATATTTATTTGGCATATTATAATGATGGTATATAGTAAATGGAAAATTTTAAAATGATTATGTGAATATACTAATCGAAGGAAATTTATATTTTAATAAGTAGTCGTAATTTCAAAAGAATTGTTTTTAAGCAATTATGTAAGGGGTCGATTTTTCCATTAAGTTGTAGTAAACGACACTCTCTTAACTAATCAAATTTATTCAAATTCGGTTTTGATCGAGAAATCATGGAACTTTATAATGATATTTAGAGGTACACATTTAAATGATAATGGAATATCTTGAAAATAGAACTTACTCTAGGATGATTATCACATTAGTAACGAAGAAATGAAAGTTGATGTTGATCATTTGTAGAATATTGAATTCGTCTAATTTATTTATTTAATCCATGTGGTAATATAGATTAGGTGATTTGATTGACGTTTAGTTAAATCATCGATGCGAATTTGAATTCAAGATTAATTTATTTCCCCTAGATGTCTATTTAGCAAAATGTTCTAAGTATAGAAGGCAATTGTGAAACTTAGGGTTAATGAATGTCTTAGTTCACACAGATGGTTATGATCTTTAACTATGGAACAAAATTGAAGAGCTTAGGATTAACGAACATTTTATTGTAATCAAAGAACTTTATTTGTCAAATGTTGAATTATTGATAATTTGATTTTGATAAATTATAGATTGATCAAGTAGAGTTGTATTATTAGATTAAATTCTTTAATCTCGGCAAGAGGCCATATGCATTTACTATTTAGTATAATTGATTGGAATATAATGTGTTCAAGCAGAAATGAGTTTTAGTTGATTTATTTAATCTTGAGTCGAAATTGAAGACTGAATTGTTGATCTAAGTGTTATTATCAAGATGTTTTAATTATAGAATATAATGACAAAACTTAGAGAAAGGAAGGACTTATTATTTAATTGAAATGTTTTGCTAATCAAGTAATTTTATTTACAGTATATGATTGCGAGACATAGAGTGATTGATTGGTCTAATTCCAGTTCAATGATTTTACCTATTTAAATGTCTTGGTTTTAGTATATGATTGTGAAATTTAGAGTATGTGATATGTTCTTTGCATATTTCTTGTCGTGAAAAGAAATGGATTCAATTGTTTGGATAAATGCAAGTCATGTAAACTGTGTTTGACTGGGTTTAGGAAATCTAAACATTAGTTTGCTTAACAGTCTGGAATGCTTGTAGTGTTTAATGTTCGTCCTCAATGTTGGGAGAATAGAGTCAGTGTTGAAGTCTTCCAGATAGGAGGTCATGTATTGGTTTGGGATTGTAGTATGTGGGTCAATTTTGATGTGCCATGGGAAAATGTGCATGTGACCCATGTCGTTTCACCCAGTTTTCACGTACGGGTTTTGTAATTGGTACCTCCTTAGGAATAGGAGAAAGTTTTGTAATATGCGCCTCCTTGGATGGAGTGGTTTTGTTTTGTTGTTTTCCTCTAGTGTTTGGAGAGGGTTTAACCTTGTTACCCCTAGTGTTTGGAGAGGTCGTGTTATCTTGTTACCTATTCTGGTTATTATCGTGTGTGTTGTCTTAGGAGAGTGGCTTGCAAATGGGCGCCGGCGCACAAAGTGGCACCAGGATAACCCTTTGCAAGTTGGTTAATTCAGTGATAACTAAATAAAATTTTAGAAGTTTAGGATGCATCAAACATTAAATAAGATTAAGTATGCCTCGCTCATGGACCCAAGGGCTTGTTGTAGACTTGGGATGAGATGGGAAGGCCTGGAATGGCAAGATCATCTATCTCGTCTTCACGAGAGGTATTTGATTCTGCATGAGTGAGCATGGGTGCCGGGAGTTCGGTAGAGGCCACCAGGATAACCCAAGGTGCGGGCCGGAGCCTAGGAAGATTCCCAGAGGATATCCCTTGATGAGCTACACGATGAAACTCTTCCTAAGTCAGCAGTTTGTATACGTTTTTTGTGAAACTCTTGATCTATTATATGTCTGGAAGCAATGTAACCTATGATAATGTTGTGTGAGTCGTACCTAGAGTTTTACATTTGACCGTTCAGTCTTGTGATGTGGTCTTGTATTTATTTCGTTTCAGCTTCATGTGACCTGTGTCTAGTGGTAGATGGTCTTGGGTAGGAATTCCTGGTTGCTATCTCCTAGCACGGAGGGAGTGGAACCTTTTGGATTCCATGTGGTCGGGTGGCATGCATATTAAATCCGTTGGTTCTTCATCACATTCGTGTGTTCATGATTTCTTGCTGGAGAGCTCGTGGGAATTAGTTTCTTCTCATGCCTTGTTCTCTCAGTTCTTATTGTATTTTATTACCCCTCAGTTGTTATCAAGGTGGAATTGTATTATATAATCATTTTGTTGGACTTGCCTCATTCAGAGAATGAGTATTGTAATCTTATTGTAAACCATGTTATTGGAATCAAGGGGTATTTCATACTCTTGAATGTAAATTGTATAGTTTTATGAATGGAATGTATGTTGTCCCATTTCCTTAAAGTGATTAATGTTTCGGTATTTTTTTTTAATGTTTGTTGTTGTTTGGGTTCTAAAGTAATCTTTGTCTTGTGGCCTTAGAGGTTGTTGGCAATGTGTATTCATCTTACATGTTATTTGTTCTTAAACAAAAAAAAAATTTGGTGCATTTAAGTAGTGAATTGCAACTTCCTCTAGGGTCGCGAGGCGGGGCATTACAAGAATTGAAGCTAATTGCACCCGAACCATTGTAAAATGGTCTTGCATGCAATTTGACCAAAAAGGTCTCCAAAAAACTCTCCTCCAACTGAAGATGAACTAAAAAATACCTCATGCATGGGATGGTCTCAAATCATGCACAATTACTTCATTCCACATGCACATGAACGAAAATTGTTTTTCAGTATTTTCCCCCTTTCAATAATAGTTTATTTAAAAACAATTTATTAAAAACAATTAATGATATTGTTTTAATAATATTTTGAAAAAAAACTTTACAATGCATAAATGTGAAAGGGGAAAAAACAATATGTTTGCAAAAGTAAAATCACCCCTTATAACTCCCCTCCATGCAACATTCACACTTAGCATTTTTTTTTTGTATAAATCAAGCCACCTTTACATAGCATAAAAATATGATATTTAAAAATATCATTTGCCATATATCATCGGCCACCACATTTCATTATTAGGCTTATTGACTTAAAGTCAAGGCCACAAGCAAAAAAAATAGCATGACTAATTTATTAAAATTTAATAAAAAACACACTCCATTGGCCATGCAAAAGGAAAAAGGCAGAATGATAGGCAAACTCTAATCATTTTATTCACTTCTTGAGCTTGAGACTACATTGTGGCTGTGACTATTAGGGTTTGATGCTCTCAATTCTCCATTTTCATAGATGCTATGTTGTTTCTCAGACTTCTTGAGGATTTTTGTAGAAAATATGTGGTAAGCTCTGATTTTACACAAATCTAGACATTTTGATGAGCTTTTAGGGCTTTTTAGGCTTTCATAGCCATGACCATTGAATATTATTTCTATCATTCTTCTACCTTTGCATCTCTTTGTAATTTTTTGTTGATATGACTCATTGTTGTCGCCGACATTTGAAGATTATGAAGCTTCTAGAGATTTCTTTTTGTTGGAAGATTCACAAATTTGAATGTATCTCTCTTCTTCAAACAAAGAAGGTAAGCCTCCTCTATGCAAAAACCGAGGGATTTCCTTTCTGGTTTTCTAAGCTTCTTAATTTTTTACTCTAAAGCTTTTATTTTCACTATTCGAACTCTTGCATAAAGTAGTGAAGTTTAAATGTCCATGTTGCTCTTTATTTTGACAAACCCTAGTAGGGTTACACGAAACTTATGTGTATATTGCAATCTAAAGGCTTCCATTGTGTCATATGTGATTCTTCCTATACTTTCGTGTATAAGAAGTAGTTTCTACCATGAAAATATTTTGAAGCTTTATAAAAAAAGAGTGTAACAGGCTCGAGTTCTTGTGTTAACTGTTTCTTTCTCACAAAAATGCAAAGAGGTTTTAAAAGAAAGAAACATAAAAAAGGGTAAAACCCTAACCACCAATGCATTTTATTAGCCCCTCTATGAAACCCTAAGGCTTTAGCCTCTTGAATAGGTTTAGACTTTGCAGTAGAATGGAAAACAAGGCTAAACCCTAGTTTTCTTACTATTCTTGCCACCATGGAATAGGGAGAGCTCTCTATTTGTATAGTTCTAGTTTCACGCATGAAATAATGGGGTTCCAAACCCTAGCCATCACAATACCTTTTCTATTTATAAACTAAACTTTGAGAAGGTCCTATTGGGCTCGACCGTGACATAAAGAATGATGAACTTTGTGTAGCCTTCTGTTTTAAGAACTAAACATGGCCGACTGTAATAACTTCTTCATTGTATACTTGAGGGTTTTCTATTTGCACTAGGCATGAAAAAATTGTTGTTGTGAAAGGACTATTCTTATAAATTGTGATTGCCCCATGTTGATGAAGTGTTTGTTACTCTTAAATAAAGACTAAACTAAGCTTTGAATAAAAATTGATTATGTATTGAAAGTTGTTCTTTGTCTCCCATGAATATGCTTATGGAGACTATCCATTTGATGCAAAACTCTACCCTAAAGGTCTATTAAGTGCTTGAATCTTGTGTGAGTAGAAACCCCATTTTTCTTTAGCATAATCACCTTGTGTTTGGTGAAAATTTGACTCTATCTCTATACATTTCTATTGACTTGCCATTGCCTTGCACATAATTGACTATGTTGATTCAACCTTGTATTAATGATATTCCAGTTTGGTACTAGACTATATTTTTACACTTGTAATGGTAAGAAAAAGAACTATCCTTTAATGTTCCAACCACTCTACACATAGTTACTACCCTTTATAGATTTGAAGGTTCCATGATCTTGATAACTCCTTTTAAAAGAAGAGTAGATGTGGACTTGTTCTATCTGTTTCTTTTGTCACAATAGTCCTATTCATGATTGTTCTTGATATGATGCTCTGATGTATGAATGTTGAATGAGAGGGTGTCCTCTTGATATTCCAGGCTCAACCCTTGTGGGAGCCAATTTTGCTCCACATATTTGATGAAAATTGATCATGAACATAATGAACCTATTCCAACACAATGAACAAACATGTTAGGAAAACAATGTTTTTGGTGGTTATGAGTTCATTATCTTTGCTGATCTGGCTTTGAATATTTCATGTTTGAATTGATTTGATTGGGTTGGTTGTAAGCGATATTTTTATGAATTGGAAGTGTGATTAGGCTTATATTCGAAGCTCTAACATGGTTGTTTTCTATTTTTTGAAGGATCAATTGGCTTTGGAGCGTGAGGGGAGCTGATGACAATCGAGAATAGGGTCAACTCAACAACGAGCCTTAAGGAAATGATGGACATATTCTCTCTTCACATTCTCCTCTCTCTATTTTATTCTTCAAATGTATAGCCTTCATTTCATTATTAGATATAATCAATTCAATTTGAATTAAATCAATTTAGTTATTTCCCATGGCTTGTGTGGGACATTTAAGCACTTTTCTAGTTTTTAAACACCAAACAAAAATGGTTTATGATATGATGTATCTTTTCCACTTCATGATGAATAAAAACAACATTACTATGCAAAATTTTATGAATTTTTATGTTATGATTTATTGCATAATAAATTGAATTCACTTAGATGAACTATTAACATAAAAAATGTGTACCTTTCACATTTAAATGAAACAATCAATCTTAGCTTTTCCAAAAATGAGCTATAGTGAAATTTTTTGTAACATTTTGGTGATTTCTACTATGTGCTTTCCTGCTAAGCAAGCCAGATCAGTTGCCTTGTTTATCAATTGGGAATGGAGTCCATTTTTCATCTTTTGACTCATAAAACTTGTAACTCAGCTGGTGAAACTATACAACAACAAACAAAACTGAAAACTAGTCATGACTCTATTTATGATGGAGTCAGAAAATAGGTGTAGAATTTGCATTTATTGAAAGCAAAGCAATAATGAAATTAAATGTGCCATGGGGTACTTATTGAAAGAAAAAATAAAATTGGAACTACTCTAATATGTACAACTGCAAAGTTTGATTCTTAGTAGCATTGTTTGAGGTGAATTCCGTTGACAGGGATTGGTAACACCTCTACATCTAGCTTTGAGAGCTGGAATGCATTATGTTGTTTGCATTCAGTGATAATGTATGGGCCATCCCACATGGCATCAAATTTTGTGTGTTTACTAGGCTTGCTCTTGAGTTCATCCCATTTGAAACTAGATCTCCCTCTTTGAATATTCTTGGGATTGCCTTTCTGTCAAAAGTCCTTTTCATCTGAGCCTGATGCACCTCCAAATTCCTTAATGCTTCGTTTCTGATTTACTCCAGCTCCATCAGTTGTGCTAGCCTAATCTACTTAGGTTCTTCATCAAGAAATTCCAGTTCTTTGATCATATTCAATGTAGGAAGCTCAACTGAGATAGGTATTTTGGCCTCTTTACCATATGTTATAACGTAAGGTGAGTTACCTGTTGCTTTCTTAGGTTTAACCCTATTAGCCTTAAGGGCTAACTTTAGCTTATCGTGCCAAGTTCTCTGATTGTCTTGGATTATTTTCTTTATGATCTTAATCAAGTTCTTATTAGTGGATTCTACTTGTCCATTACCTTGAGGGTAATAGTTTAAAGAAATATTCAAAAAAATGTTATGCTTTATTGACCAATTTGAAAATTTCAAACCTATGAATGCTAAAGCATTATTATAAATAATTGAATATGGTGTACCAAACCTTGAAACCAAGTCTTGATAAAAGTTCAAGACAAATGTCTCATTTGCCTCCTTTAGTACAACTACTTTAGTCCACTTTGTAATGTAGTCTGTTGTTGTTAATATCCACTTATGTCCAGCACTTGAAGGCAGATTGATGGGACCAAAAAAATCTAAACCCCACTTGCCAAAATGCTGCTCCACTTGTATTGGATGTAATGGCAGAGCTGCAAGCTTCTATTTTCTTGCAAACACTGCACATTTGTTACATTTTTTGACCCAAGCATGGGCATCCTTAAAAAAAATAGGCCAGTAATAACCAACTCTCATTATCTTCAGGGCTATAGTTTTAGGTGCAAAGTGGTCTCTTGTGGGCCCACCATGAAACTTTTGCAGAACTTTTTCAATCTGCTCTGGTTCTACACATCTGAGTAAAATTCCATTATAATCCCTTTTGTAGAAAATACCATCAATTATAGTGGAGGAAATGGCTTGATGTTTGTAATACCTTCATTTTGACTTGTCCAAGCCTAAGTTAGGACAGTCACTTGTGTGTAGATAATAGACCATTTGTTGAATCCAGTTTTCTGGTCCATCTGGAACAACTTGTTCTTCATTGTTGAAGGCTATTTTAGCTTCTTGTTCAACTGGTATGCTATTTTCTTGTTTACCAACAAGCTGGTGTTTAGATCATGGAAATCAATGCACAACCTTACCTCTTTGTTCTTTTTCCTAATAGGCAGTAAATTTGAAACTCAAGAGGTGTACTTGATTGGAAAGATAATACAACCTTCAATCAACTTGTTCAATTTTGTCTTCATCAGGTGCTCTAACTTTGGATTCAAGGGCCTCTGCTTCTATCTATCTGGTTTCACATCAGGTTCTAGCTCAATAGTGTGTTGAGCTAACTCAGGGTTGAAACCCTTCAAATGTCCATACTCCCATACAAAAAAATCATTGAATTCTTGGGATAGTAGGACAAAGGCTTGCTTTTGCTCCTTTGTACAAAATTTTCCAAGCTTGAGGAGCTTGTCTTTGAATAATTCAATTGGATTGTAGTGTTCCTACTTCACCATGATGTTAGATTTATCTTTTCTGACCTAATCATTAGTGTTAAAGATTGATTCAAGGGTTACGAAACCCTTTGGAAGCTTATTAGAATTCAGTTGCAAAATCTAATTTTCACATTGTTGTTCAAAATTCTATTGATTTCCAGCATAAAACTTTGCTTCTTCCATTAGAAAATTGATTATTTGTTCATCATTGTCAAAAAATTTCCAACTGAAGTTATTATTAGGTACAGATGGTCTCACTACCACTTTAATATATTGTTGTACCTCAACATTATGTATGTTAATTGGTATATCAAAATGTGATCCAATAGCAACAAGCTTATCTACTTCTTTATTGAAATTTCATGGAATAGCAAGCAGATTAAAAGCATCAAAGTCTTCTATTAAATCCTAGGTTTTGTGCTTGTACAACTTAAGTAAATCATTTTTAGTTACACTCAAATTTCGTACCTAATTTGTGATCAACTCTGAATCGCCAAATACTTGCAGACACTTGATTCCTTTCTTCCTGGCCCATTCTAGGCCATGAATTAATGCTTCATACTCGGTTGTATTGTTTGAATAGCTAAAAGCAAAGCGAAGTGAAGAATAATACCTCTCCTTTGAGTGAAATCAACATAGCTCCACCAACACCTACTTTACTTCTCAAACCATCAAAATACAACTTCCATAGCTAATTAATCTGCTGATTTGGTTGTTTTTCACTTTTGACCATATTTGGAATAATTACATCGGTCTCCTAAATCATATAAATTCCCAAACCTATTTCATCCATGATATTGAATGGATCAATCTTGTGATTCTCGGCTGACCATTCATCCAAATTTATGTTGGGTATCCCCTCAATAGGAATAGTTGGATTAGGGGTCATGGTTTGATCCTCACGATCATGGAAAACTAGGTTTGGATTTATGGGATTTGCAATGTAAGGATCAATATGGTCTTTAGCCTATGGCTTTGATTTAACAGTTACTGTGGTACCATACCTAGTCTTGAAAAACATGTGTGACCAATCTAATGACAAATAACCTCCTAACTTTGTTGTAAAATCTCTAGAAAGGGAAATGAAAAAGTATAGAGGTAAGTCAATGGTATAATTGTCTTGTGGAATTAAAAAGTTCAGACAAGCATGTACCGTAAGAGGCAACCCTTTAATCACTACAATATACTTTATGGTTGTATCGTCTAGTTGGACTACCCCTTTTGACAATGGCTCATAACTCAATCCTAACTTATCTACCAATTGCTTGGGCATAATGCAACTACTTGCTCCTGAGTTTATCATGCAATTATGTACTATGCTATCACCAATAATTAGACTTACAATAAGAGGGTGGCGACTTTACCTCTTGAGCTGGTTGTTCCTTCTTGCTTTTTGAACTATTTGCAAGGACTCTTGGCTGGTTTTTAACAGTCTCGTCTGAAATGGATATCTTGGATATAGCCTCCTACAAGCTTTCTTTTTTCCTAGGAAGGTGTAAAGCATCCAACATGGTAATGTTAACAGTAGCCTTCTTCATATGATCTACAATATTGAAAGAAGAACCACTAACCTTTTGCTGCATCTTAGGAAAAACAACTTCTTTTTATACTGGAACTTGCTAAGGTTGAGTTCTCAATAGTTCTTTAGTAGGTTTAGCTTGTTTCATTTTCTCTTTAATAGGTTTACGCTATCCTCTTGGTAAAATATGAATATTTTGTGAAGAAGAGGGTTGTGGCTGCTCCTTTTGGGCTGTTGGGATCTAATTTTTCTATTGAAAAACTTGTTTATCTTTTTTTGTTGGCTGTCTCAGGTCAATAACTCTCTTTTTCGACCTCGTATTAGCTGTAATAGAGGTAGTTGTTTGATTCTACCCTTGCATGTGACTTACTCCATAGAATTCATTTCCTTACCAGTTCATCATGGCAACATCCAGATCATTGTGCTTGGTTTGATGATCTTCTTGATTATTGCCTTCTTTTGCTATATTTTCTAAAGTAGCCTAATTGCTCTATACCATGAGTGCCTGATTAATCACTTTGTTCATATAGGTAGCCTGATTATGCGGCTAATTATAGGGATAACACCATACGTAATCTTGTGCTAAGTTGTTCTGTATAGGTAAAAGCTCTTTTGAAGAGCTGGTAACATTTGGGATATATGGTTGATTTGGCCTACCATTGTAATTTATCCTATGTGGCTGGTAGTTAGCCTGATAAGAAGGTCTATTTGGCTGAAAGGGTGCTTGATAAGGTCTAAAATTTTGGCCTTGCTGGTTCTTAAGGTTTACTAAGTTGTTACTCATAGTTTGTAGTAACTTGGCCATTTGTTGTTGGTCATTTTTCAACTGTTGTTGGGTATCCCTAAGTTCTTGCAGGTCTAAATTTGCTAGAAAAACATTATTTTGTACTACTGCCTAAAAACCTAAGGCTGGAACAGTGGGTAATGGGGCTATAGGAGGTACTTGAATATGCATTAGTGGTTGAACATCTAGGAAAATAGGCATATGAGGCATGGGTGCAATCTCACTAGCCTGTATTAAATTATTCTTAGCTCTAATGGCTATGTCATAGGTTGCTAGCAAGGTTAAACCTCCCATGGATTGGATCAAAAGCGCAATATCATTGTTAATTGCTCTAAGATAATACAAAAAAGCATGATCTACTAAAGGTTTTATTGTGGCTGGGATTTTGTCCCAAGTTCTCTAAAATCTGAAATTAAAATTAGTCATTTGCTCCTGAGGAGCTCTTTTGATGGTTGTCATCTATTCAAGCAATGAAATATTATTTGACTTGTCTAAAAACTACTTATTCAACTTATCTCCCAAATCATCCCATGTTGCAATAGAATTCACTGGTAAGCTTTTGAACCACCGAAGCACTTTACCTTTGAATGAGGCTTCTAATAGCCTCAATGCCACATTCTTTTGGGTTACATGATGAAATCCACAAAGTGAAGCTGCATCTCTGATATATTTTATTGGCGTAGTCTGATCCTCACTAGTAAAAATAGGCAAACCTTTAAGCGCAGCTACCGATATGTCATCATGCTAAGTGAAATTGAAAGGGCTACCCCCATTGAATGGTACAAAACATGTGCTCTAGCCATTAGAGCTACTTAGGGAGGTGGTACTTGTAATACTAGTACTGCTCATGCTGGCTTGAAACTGGGTGGTGTAGAATGAGATCCTAGTGTTGATCGTGATCTTTATCTTGATTTTCTCAATCTCCTTCTTCATGTTCTACCTCTTCTCTTGGGCGATGATAGTTGCAGATATTCGAATGGATCAGTACTACGTTGAGTCTGGATACTTCTCATGTGCTAAGAAAATATGCAATTTAAACCAGATAAAACAGAGTCACCAATCAAATATAAACCTTTGATAGGTAGAAATGCAACTATAAACAACTTTAAAAATTTGAATTCTTTCTCTGAAGTGATCTTCAGAGTCCCATCAAGCGTGCCAAAAAATGTTATCACTAGGATTTGCACCCTCATGTAAGGATGTAAAGCTCTACAATCTCGTGTAACATT
This sequence comes from Sequoia sempervirens, assembly GCA_007258455.2. Taxonomy (NCBI): domain Eukaryota; kingdom Viridiplantae; phylum Streptophyta; class Pinopsida; order Cupressales; family Cupressaceae; genus Sequoia; species Sequoia sempervirens. The sequence goes on along the minus strand of VDFB02000015.1, from coordinate 370,167,711 downwards.
GGACTAATTTTAGGTTGTGGCTACCCTAAATTGTGAAACTAGACCTCCAAATTATAGGCCGAATTCATTTTTTATTCTCCTAGAAACTACTCAATTATAAGGAAAAGAGTGAGAAATATTGACTGAAAAATGTAAACTAAACTAATTCTAGGAGGTGATTGCACCGAAAATGATGATCTAAAAAGGTAGATTGATTCACAATTATAACTTTAAGGAATATTTCACACACCTCATTAATGGAAATCTTATTAGAAAAGTATTTCGAAGGAAGGTTGAATGATCTCTCCCAGCAAGAAACTATGCTTCACAACTTAGAAGAGATGAATGCATGCACAACTTAAGACTTGAAACTCGATTGCATCCAAAAAATTTGCAGCAAAGAATGAGACAAGATTTAAAGGTTCTATTTTATTAAAAAACAATAAATTTCATCAATTCAGTCATTTAATGTATAAACTCAATTATGAGAAGGTAAAAATTGAATTATTTAAGAAAATAAAAGGAAAAACCTCTATTGTACTGACAAAATTAACCTTCAAACCTATTGTAGTATATTAAACTATAAAAACTAAGTTACAAATCTCCTCTCTCTTAAAAAATTCAAGAGATTAAAAGTCAAGAATCAAGGAAAAACTAAGTCTTTTCCTCAATATATACAAAAATGGCATGCAAAAAGCATCCAAAAAGCATCCAAAAGGTGAAACTCTATGAGAACTGAAAGTGAGAAAAAGAAACATCCTTCTTGTGAGCAAGAATAAAAATGCCTGAAAAAGAGGCCCTCCGATGTTGTAAACTGGGCTCGAATAGCAGAAAACTCCATCTCATATTGTGTCCAACTAAAGTGCAACTCGTAATTGCTCAAACGTGCATGGAGGTGGCACTTGAAGTGAACTGAAGGTGCAAATCCATTCACAAACAAAGATGAAAATCCTCAAAAAGAGGAGTTAGAATTGAAGTTTATACCTGAACCATTGTAAAATGGTCTTGCATGCAAGTTGACCAAAAAGGTCTCTGAAAAAATCTCCTCCAATTGAAGATGAACTCAAAAATACCTCATGCATGGGAAAGCCTCAAATCATGCACAATTACTTCATTCCACATGCATGTGAGTGAATTTATTTTTTTAGTATTTTCCCCCTTTCAATAATAGTTTATTTAAAAAAAAATCATTAAAAACAATTAATGATATTGTTTTAATAATATTTTGAAAAAAATCTTTACAATGCATAAATGTGAAAGGGGAAAAATAATATGTTTTCAAAAGTAAAATCATCCCTTATAACTCCCCTCCATGCAAAATTCACACTTAGCATATTTTTTTTGCATAAATCAAGCCACCTTTACATAGCATAAATATATGATATTTAAAAATATCATTTGGCATATATCATCGACCACCACACTTCATTATTAGGCTTATTGACTTAAAGTAAAGGGTACAAGCAAACAAAACAACATGATTAATTTCTTAAAACTTAATAAAAAACACACTCCGTTGGCCCATGCAAAAGGAAAAAGGAAGAATGATAGGAAAACCCTAATCATTCCATTCACTTCTCGAGCTCGAGATTGCACTGTGGTCGCCATTATTAGGGTTTGATGCTTTGGGTTCTCAATTTTCACAGATGCTATGTTGTTTTTGAGAGACTTCTTGAGGATTTTTCATAGAAAATGCATGGTAAGCTTTAATTTTACAAAAATCTAGACATTTTGATGAGCTTTGAGGGCTTTTTAGGCTTTCACACCTACGACCATTACATATTATTTATATTATTCTTCTACCCTTGCATCTCTTTATGATTTTCTATTGATATATCTCATTGTTGTGGCTGACATCTGAAGATTTTGAAGCTTCTGGAGATTTCTTTTTGTTGGAAGATTCACAATTTTGAATTTATCTCTCTTCTTCAAACAAAGAAGGTAAGCCTCCTCTATGCAAAAACCGAGGGATTTCCTTTTTGGTTTTCTAAGCTTCTTAATTTTTTACTCTAAAGCTTTTATTTTCACTATTCGAACTCTTGCATAAAGTAGTGAAGTTTAAATTTCCATGTTTCTCTTTATTTTGACAAACCCTAGTAGGGTTACAAGAAACTTATGTGTATATTGCAATCTAAAGGCTTCCATTGTGTCATATGTGATTCTTCCTATACTTTCGTGTATAAGAAGTAGTTTCTACCATGAAAATATTTTGAAGCTTTATAAAAAAAGAGTGTAACAGGCTCGAGTTCTTGTGTTAACTGTTTCTTTCTCACAAAAATGCAAAGAGGTTTTAAAAGAAAGAAACATAAAAAAGGGTAAAACCCTAACCACCAATGCATTTTATTAGCCCCTCTATGAAACCCTAAGGCTTTAGCCTCTTGAATAGGTTTAGACTTTGCAGTAGAAGGGAAAACAAGGTTAAACCCTAGTTTTCTTACTATTCTTGCCACCATGGAATTGGGAGAGCTCTCTATTTGTATAGTTCTAGTTTCACACATGAAATAATGGGGTTCCAAACCCTAGCCATCACAATACCTTTTCTATTTATAAACTGAACTTTGAGAAGGTCCTATTGGGCTCGACCGTGACATAAAGAATGATGAACTTTGTGTAGCCTTCTGTTTTAAGAACTAAACATGGCCGACTGTAATAACTTCTTCATTGTATTCTTGAGGGTTTTCTGTTTGCATTAGGCATGATAGCATTGTTGTTGTGAAAGGACTATTCTTATAAATTGTTATTTCCCCTTGTTGATGAAGTGTTTTTCACTCTTAAATAAAGACTAAATTGAGCTTTGAATAAAAACTGATTATGTATTGTAAGTTGCTTGTTGTCTCCCATGAACATTCTTATGGAGACTATCTATTTATGCAAAACTCTACCCTGAAGGTCTGTTAAGTGCTTGAATCTTGTGTGAGCAAAAACCCCATTTTTCTTTAGCATAATCACCTTGTGTTTGGTGAAAATTTGACTCTGTCTCTATACATTTCTATTGACTTGCCTTTTCCTTGCTCATAATTGACTATGTTGATTCAACCTTGTATGAATGATATTCTAGTTTGGTACTAGACTATATTTACACACTTCTAATGGTAAGAAAAAGAACTGTACTGTAATGTTCTAGCCACTCTACACATAGTTACTGCCCTTTTATGGATTTGAAGGTTCCATGATCTTGATAAATCCTTTTAAATGAAGAGTCCATGTGGATTTTTTCTATATATTTCTTTTGTGACAACAGTCCTATTCACAAATGTTCTTGATATGATGCTCTCATGTATAAATGTTGAATGAGAGGGTGTCCTTGTGATATGTCAGGATCAACCGTTGTGGGAGCCCATTTTTCTCCACATATCTGATGAAAATTGATCACACACATAATGAAGCTATTCCTACAAAGTGAACAAACATGTTAGGAAAACAATGCTTCTAGTGGTTATGAGTTCATTATCTTTGCTGATCTGGCTTTGAATATTTCATGTTTGAATTGATTTGATTGGGTTGGCTGTATCTAGTAATGGTTGTAAGTGATTTTTTTGTGGATGGGAAGTGTGATTAGGCTTATATCCAGAGCTCTAATAGGGTTTTCCAAATTTTTGTAGGATCAATTAGCTTTGAAGCACAAGGGGAGCTAATGGCACTCGAGAAGAGGATCAACTCAACAATGAGCCTAAAGGGAATGATGGATATATTATCTCTTCACATTCTCCTCTCTCTATTTTTTTCTTCAAATGTATAGCTTTCATTTCATGATTAGATATAATCAATTCAATTTGAATTAAATTAATTTAGTTATTTCCCATGGTTTGTGTGGGGCATTTAAGCACTTTTTCTGGGTTTTAAACAATAAATAGAAATGGTTTATGCTATGATGCATCTTTTCCACTTTATGATGAATAAAAACAACATTACTATACAACATTTTATGAATTTGTATGTTATGATTTATTGCATAATAAACAGAATTCACTTACATGAACTATCAACCTAAAAAATGTTTACCTTTCACCTTTAAATGAAACAATCAATCTTAGCTCTACCGAAAATGAGCTATAGTGAAAATTTTGGTAACAAATACATCTCAAAATATTCTAGATGCATCCGCAACAAATACAACAAGCTTCAAACACTAAACTCTTTTCAATAGACAATCTGGACTATGCAGACACACACAAAAATACTAAAACATGATTTCTGGATCACCAAACTCCAAACATTTTCACTAGAGCATAGGAAAGGCCTTCACAAGAAATCTCCCAAATTGACACAATCTGAAAAAAATAGTGAAGAAATGTGGAGCAAACATATTTCTCCCAGTCCATAGAACACTAACACTGCTGGTAGAACACATATACCGGTGGACACAACTTCTACGTACCATCTCACTAGAAATTGAAACTCGGACTATATCACCATCAGACCACCATCAACACACCTTCTAATCCACACAGGCATAGGATCAACACAGGAGAAATGTAGAGCACATACCAGAGCACACATTGAACACTTCCAACATGTTGACTTCTTTTCTTCATTAATTTTCTCAAAATACCATAAAGATAGCTCCATGTACTCATAACATCTCAATAACATCTCCACCATACATTTACAATCTTCAACATATTGAAGAATGTTGACATCAATGACAACATTAATGAAAACACCACCAAAATAGCTCATATCTGCAATAACAACCAAATTTCATTTTAAGGTCCTAGGAGAAAATGAATGCTTTAGTGTTTAGGGTTTATATTTTAGAGTTCAGGGTTTAGGGTTTAGGGAACTTAGGGTGAAGTTTTGGTGGCCCTTGGAATAATGGACTTTCAAGTTAGTGAAAAACATTTTCTTGTGGAATAGTTGATTAAGATAACTCTTGTTTTGACAAACCAACCTAGATCATGAAATCTCATTCATATTATAATATTGCATGATCTTATTATTGTTAAATTTTGTTGCCTTGGGAAACTTCACCAAATTTTGAGAATTTCTTTGATCCCCTTAAGAAATGTCATATTAGGACCCCTTAAGACATCAATTTACAGTTTAGGGTGATAGGATGGCTTAAGGGTATCTATGTCTAGTGAGGTCCTAGGACAACATGACACGGCTCAAGTGAATGAAATTTGGGGAAGTTTCCTAAGGAAACCAAATTTCATTAAGGGCCTAGGAAAAAAATGATGGCTTTAGGGTTTAGGGTTTAGAGTTTAGGGTTTAGGGTAATAGGATGGCTTAATGGGATCTATATAGTAAGGTCCTACGACAAAATGACATGGCTTTTAAGGGAATAAAATTCGGTGGAGTTTCCTAAGGCAACCAAATTTCATTTTCAGGTCCTAGGAGAAACTGAATGCTTAAGTGTTAAGGGCTTAGATTTTAGAGTCCAAGGTTTAGGGTTTAGGGAACTTAGGGTGAAGTTTTAGTGGCCCTTTGAATAATGGACTTGCAAGTTAGTGACTAGTTTATGAATATTTTTTATTTTATGAATAGATTGACTATTTTTGTAATAGAAACACATAATTATGTATTATTAAGATTGAGTTTGATGTATATTTTAACTGGATATTTTTTTAATTGAATATAAGATTATTTTATTTAACTTTTTTTTCATTAATATTTCCCACTTGAATTTTATGATATAAAATGTATAATATAAAATTAGTTAATGTTAAATCAAGTATTTTATTTTGGATTATTTGGAATTAAAAGAACCTAAAAGAACTTAGAAAAGAAAAATATTTAGATTCTTTTAGTGTCTAGGTAACTAGTGCAAATTGAGATTTTAGACTAAACTAGAAGCCTAATTACCAACTAATTGACTAGAATGAGGGTTAAGATTGTCAAAAGACAAGAGACAACACATGCAAACAAGAAATGGAAACAAGGCATGACTAAGAGAGATCAAAACATAAAATAGAAATGAATGCAAATATTATCTAATTAAGTGACAACTGGAAATAGATTGTACAAGGATTTAGGAATTTGCTAACTAAATTTGCAAACAAACATTGATAAAATTTATGGATTGTAATTATTCTTTAACATTTTGTTTTTTAATCTAATTATAATTTAACATTAAATAAAAGTTTAACATATTGTTTTCTCCATACAATGCAAATGAAATTTAAAACATTTAAGCAATGTAAACGAATTTTTTCCATTATCAAATATTCTTGTGCTTGAAATTAGGTTTTTCAAATGTAAAATGATTTGTTCGATTTCAATTTAGGGTTTTAGCAAATTTTTTTGTTTCAATTCAATTTAGTGTTTCAATCTAAGCAATTAGGGTTTTTAATGCAATTTTTTTTTCATTTCAAACTAGGGTTTTCAAATCCTCTTTTTTTTGTTTGATTTGAATTCAGGGTTTCAAAAAGCTTGATTAGGGTTTCCAAATGCAATTTTTTATTTCATTTCAATTTCTAGGGTTTTGAAAATTTTGTTTCCTTTCAATTAGGGTTTTCGAATGCAATTTTTTTTTGGTTTGATTGAACAATTTAGGTTTCAAAAGCTAAATTTTGTTTCTAAAATACAATTTAAGGTTGATTTTTTTGTTTCTATTCAATATCTTCAAGTTTCATTGCATTTTTTCATCTATTTCTACAAATAATCATTTCTACTATTATACGAAATAAAATGCTTAAAACACCAAATAAATTAGAAAATAACATTGCAAAATCTATTCTTCTATTAAAAATTTCAATAAAAACCAAAAAAACTAGAAAAGTGGGGGTGGAGGCGCACCTGGATGTTGTTTCCAGTAGTCATTGTCACCCAACAAATCGGGATCCCGTGCAGAGTAGAATGAGGTTTTGTTTGTTTAAAAAAATAAAATCATAAAATAGGATCCCGATTATTAAAAAATGGGATCCTAATTTTTACAAATCGGGATCCTGTTTTGTAATAATTGGGATCTTGTTCCACGTCTAGTGGTTTGGGACCCATTAACAAATGGGATCCCAATTTTTAAAAATTAGGATCCGATTTCTAAAAATTAGGATCCCATTTTTGCAATGCAGATTTTGTTTTTGGGTAAGGAAAAAACTTCCACATTTCATGGACTCAACTTTGTGCACTTACCCATAGAACCTCCATCGGGGTGACTTGAAGTTTTCAAGGGGATTTCTTCTAGGGTCTCCTTGTTGGAATGACAAAACAATGTGAGTGCAGTGTAAAGGGATTTTCGGTAGGACTTCATGACATTGATGGGACCCTAACTAAAGTCTCTTCGAAGGGTCAATAAGCCAGTGGTCTATGGTAGTAACATGGCAGTGGGACCACATGGAGGGGCACAATCCTCATTGAAGAGACATCCTTATATGTGTGGGAGAAGATGTATTGTCTCATCGATATGGTGAAATTGTGTGGATGGATATGACTTTGAGGGTTCATAGAGAGTTTGAATGAAGTCTCATTGACAACTCGATGAGTTTTGATAGTTAGACCATTTACTATAGTTACTTGGGGATTTCGAATCAAACAGGTCCTTGGTGGCTTTGGAATGTGGAACATATGTTGTATCAACATTGTATGTTCTGTAACATTGAATTTGTGTGTTGTTCAAATTGAACTGAAGCAAGGTTGATCAGGGAAATGTTATGCTGTTGAAGTAGATAAAGTGAGAATTAACATTTGGAAGCACAGTCTATAACTTTTTGTGTAATCACCATTTATTTTAATACAAAGAAATTTTGCTTGGTGTGTGCATTTTTCTCTTGTAACAGTTTTCCCACATAAAAATGGTGTTCAATTCTCTTTGTGTGCATTGTTTTAATTGTTTATTCTGTTACTTGTAAATGTGCATCTTAATGTACTATAACTTGAAATTGAATGGAATATCTGCATATCTCTTCTAAGAATTGGCATTAGGAAGGAATTTTCGCACTCAAATTTCCTTACAAGTGGTATCAAAGCCTGGCTAGTTGTATTATCCCTATGGGAAGGATAGGTTTTTTGTGCTAATTCTGTAGTGGGAGTCTCACAAAGGAAGCTAGTTGTCTAGATTGCAAATATAGATGGCAAGCACATCAGAAAGACAAAAAATTGAAAAGTTCAATGGTGGCAATTTTGAGTTGTGGAAACTCAAAATTGAAGACTTGTTGGTGGATAGAGATCTTTGGATTGTTGTTATGGGAACAAAACCATTAGGTATGAAGCAAGAATATTGGGACCTCAAAGATAGAAAAGCTAGAGGGTTGATAAGATGTTGTTTGGCAGACCATGTTATCCTGAACGTCCATGAGGAGAAGACTGCATCTTCATTATGGAAGAAACTTGGTGAAATTTATCAAGGGAAGTCTCTAGTGAATAGTTATTCCTAAGGAAGAAGTTATACTCCTTGAAGATGGAGGAAGGTGCATCTATTGCAGATCATCTAAATTCATTTAATATGATTGTTGCTCAGTTGGCCTCTGTAGGTGTAAAGATTAATGACGAGGATCATTGTATGCTTTTGTTGTATTCCTTACCTAACATGTGGGACCATCTAGTGATGGCTATTGGAAGTACAACAACCACTTTCAAGATGGAAGATGTGGTTGCTTCATTGCTATAAAAAGAAATGCAAAGGAAATCTTCTAAGATGACCAAGGAGGATCTTGTTGTTCGAGGAAAATCAAAGGACAAAAGAAAGAAGAAAGACAATAAGTTTAAATCCAAGTCTGAAGGGAGATCAAAGTCTCCAACCAAGAAGTCCAAGGTGAAATGATGGAATTGTGGGTAGACTGGACATATTTGAAAGGATTGCAAAGAGGAGAAAAAGAAGAAGAAGAACAACTCTTCGGATAATGATTCTTCATAGAGTGATGCAGATGCCTTCATTGTTACCTTGGCAACCCAGGCATCAAATGATGTCTAGTTGATTGACTCAAGTTCATCTTTTCACATGACATCTCAAAGAGATTGGTTCACAAAGTACAAAAATTATGCTGGTGGAAAGGTGTATATGGAAAGTGACTCATACCTTAAAATTATTGATCATGGGAGAGTCAAAAGTCAATTTCTTAATGGAAGAATCAAATGAATTTATGGCGTAATGCACATACCAGGTTTGGCTCGTAATTTAATTTTTGTTAGTAAGCTGAATGATGTTGGCATGCAAGTTTCATTCTCTAATGGTGGTTGTAAAATGACTAGAGGCTCAATGGTGCTAGCCAAGGGTGAATGTATTGGCACTCTATACAAGCTAGACACACATGTTGTTCAATGTAATAGTGTCTCTGAAAAATCCAACAAAGCTGCTTGTGTGGGGAAGGAGAATGTTGTTCCTCTGGATGTAAATTCCTTAGAGGTGAAACTCCCTGCAAAGAAAACCATGTTATGGCATCATAGACTTGGTGACATAGGAGGAAAAGGTTTAAAATCCTTGAAAAATAAAATCCTGGTTGAATGGCTTGATGATTGTAACCTTGAGTTTGATTGTTGTGAACATTGCATTTATGGAAAGCAACACCATGTTTCTTTTTACTCTAGTCCTCATAAATCTTCTAGCATACTAGAATATGTTCACTTTGATGTATTTGGTCTAGTGAATGTTCCATTTTTATCAAAGTCTAAATATTATGTTTCATTTATAAATGATTATTCAAGAAGGGCATTTGTGTATTTTCTAAAAAGTAAATCAAAAGTGTTTAGTCAATTTAAGGAGTTTAAAAACTTGGTAAAAAATCAGACTAGAAGGAAAATTAAATGCTTGAGGATAGATAATGGTGGTGAATTCTATTCTATAGATTTTGAAAGGTATTATAAAGAACATGCAATTAAAAGGCATAAAACTACACCTTACACTCCACAACAAAATGGAGTTGCTAAAAGGTTAAATAGGATGTTGATGGAAAGGGCGAGAAGTATGTTGAGTAGTGCTAGTCTAGAGTAGAATTTTTGGGCTGAGGCTATTGCTACAACATGTTACTTGGTAAATCAATCTCCCTCTTCGACACTCTTAGATAAGATGCTTATGGAAGCATGGTTAGGTAAGAATCCCTCTCTAAGACATATTCGAGTCTTTGGTTGTGAGGTGTATGCATGTGTGCCTAATGAGAAAAGATCTAAATTGGAGAACAAGGTTGTTAAATGTATCTTCATTAGCTATGACATTGGTGTGAAATGATACAAGCTTTGGAATCTTGTTACTGAGAAGATATTATACAACAAAAGTGTAATCTTTCATGAGTTGAAACCTTCTACATTGGATCTACAATTAGAGATGAAAGAAAAGGAAAAAGATGTAGTTGAAATTCCTCTTACTCTAGAAAAAGAGGAACTATGAACTCCAAGTGTACCTGAATCTGAGGAGAGCTCCAATAGTTTTGAGAGTTTTGAACAAGAAGAACCATCACCTTAGCCTCATCCTATGAGTGATCTAGTAGGATCCAAAAGAACCTAAAATTTTCACAGTCTCAAAATCTTTCAGAACTAGTGTCATTGTGTAGAGCCCACCGACACGAACCTGATGCAACTCAAACGGGATCAAAAGGAGTCTGCATGCAAAATTTGTGAGCAGTCAAAGTTCTAGGCAATTGGCAAATCAGAGGGCTTAGAAAAAGGGAAAAAAATTGAAGTCATCAAAGGTAGTCAAATGGGGTGTCATCGTGAAGAGCTCACCGAGAGCTTTCTGATGCAACTCGTTTTGTCAAAAATGAAGTCCATTTGCACAAGATACAAGCGGTCAAAGTTGGAAACATACATTGACTAGTCAATGCCTCATCATCAGTCCAGTCAGCACAATGGCCAATCAGCCCTTGACACTCGACATCATCTCACCTCTCCATGTGGCAGACCATTATTGGAAAAAGGTGGCATAAATATGGATTAAACCATATTGTTAAAAAAAAACACATGTGGTTTAAAAATTAAAATATTTTTATGATTTCAAGGAGAATTTGGTGGGATTTTATCCCTTAAAATCCTCTTGCTTTGCCCATAAAACAAGGAGAGGAAAAAATCCCATAAACTCATATTTCAATAATATAACCCCTAAATTATAACTAAAACCCTTTTTATTAGTAAAAGCCCAAAAATATGGAATTAAAAGGGGCTTAAAATGAAATTTAAAGATATTTAATGATTTAAAATAATCTTTAAAGATTATTTTATTATTTTTAAAGGAGATTACATGAGGGAATTGGAGATTTTTATATAATTAAGGGGAATTGGTTAGAATTTTTACTTGTAAATGGGAGATATGCAATATTTGTAAAATAATATGGTTAAATCCCATATTAACAAATAAATTTGTATAAAAAGGGGTTTTTAGCTAAGTATTTTGTAAGTAATTTTTGGGGAGTTTTCTATGCTCTTGGTTTGGTGGGAGAGTTAGAGTTGTTTTTTTTGAGAGAAAATTACAAGGTATTTGCATATGCCAAAAATTGTAAAAGAGTGAGAGATTGTGGAGAGATTATTGCAGGTTCTTGGAGCTTGGGTATTGTAACAAAGCATAATTTTTCTTGGTGATATCAATAAAGTGGTCCCAACATTGAGAATCGAACCTGAAGATGTAGTCCACATTGGACGAAATCTGTTATCAATCTGCGCATTGTGATCCTTCTATTTCTCTATCTATTTCTTCTCTCTTCTATCTCAATTTATCTTTAGTTCAATTTAGTTTATTTTTCAATAACTAATTTTAAAGTGTACCTTATTGTAATTTCAATAGTTAAAAAAGCATAATCACTCAATTTTATATTAGATCAAGAAATTATTGTAATTAGATTTAATTTACAAGTTAATTTTGTAAACTCAAATTACGGATCAATTTGGTATTAGAGCCCTTTTTGTAGGAAATTGCATAAGTGAATGCTAACCAAGTTGAAATTGAGGCAAGGAGAAGGTGCATTGGAAGAATTCAATCTAGAAATCAGAAAATGAAGGAATTTTCCATGAGCAGAGATGGCAATGAACAAAGTGCTATAGATCTTGATGAGAAATATTTCCAGAAAGATTTTCTCAAGATGAAGTCAATGGTGGAAGTTCTTTTCCAAGAGAGGCAAGAACGAAAGAAGAGAATGGAAGGCAAGGTTAGAAAGGAGGAAGTTGAATCCTCATTGAAAGAAGACAAAGGTAAAGGAGTAGGAGGTGGTAGTGACCCTCCTGAACCTCCATCTTCATCCTCTTCATCCTCATCACCATCTTCTTCTTCTTCATCTAACTCTTCTAAAAATAAACAACCTGTGCAAACACCTTTGTTAAAACTGGATGTTAAATTCGAGTTTCCTATATATAATGGTGAATTGGATGTAGAAAAATTGGATAACTGGATTAGGTAGATCAAAGTGTATTGTAGGGTTCAACAGATCTTGGATGATTCTTCCAAAATCTAGCTAGCTACTCTTAGAATGGGAGGCACTGCATTGGTTTGGTGGGAGAGTAAGATTCAAAATGATCTTGCTACGCATGGTAAAATTATTTCATCTTGGTATGAATTTACTTTTGCTTTAAAGAAACAGTTTTATCCTTTGGGTTATATGCAATAAGCTGTTATGGACTAGAAAAATCTAAGATAGGGTAAAGGAAAAATAGTGCAAGAGTATACACAAGTGTTTAGGAAGAAATCACTTACTCTTGGAATTCCTATTTATACACAAGAAACTTTATGAAAGTATATAGTTGGTTTGCGTTCACATTTGAAACATACAATCCTGATGTTTAATCCATCTAACTTTGATGAAGTGTGTGTACAAGCAACACATATTGAAGCAGGTGAAAGGAACATAAGTTTTAGTTCACAGAAGGAATTTGTTCCTCCAACTGAAGGCAATAAGAAGGGTAAGGAGAGGAAAACAACTACTATGAAGAAAGAGGAAAGTGAAAACCCTACTTGTTCACATTGTCAGAAGAAAGGGCATGCAGATGCAAAGTGTTGGAAACTACATCCGAAGTTGAAACCCAAGTGGTTTAAAGAGTCTAAAGGTAAGTAGAAGACCGCAACTATTGTGCAGGATCCCAGATCCAGTTTTGATGATGAAACCAGGATTTCAATTGTGGGTTTGAAAGGTAAAGCTTTTGTTGGTAGTGATGCTACCATTGATGTTTCATGTGCTTCTACTTCTAAAAGTCATGTTGTTCTTGAACATAGCAAAAGATGTGAATTGTTTCATATAAGGGTGATTTCTAAGAACACTAAGATTGATACACTGATAGATAGTGGGTCCCAAGTTAATCTAATTTTAGAAGAAGTTGTCGAACAATTGGGATTGAAAACAAAGCTACATAAGAAACCTTATCCATGTTAGGTTGGGCATGCAATGATAATAGATTGTGAGTAACTAAGCAATGCAATTTAAGATTTGCAATAACATCTAAGTTTATAGACGAGGTTGAATTTGATGTGGTTCCACTTGATATCTATGGGATTGTGTTGGGTAGCTTGTACTTATATGATAGGAAAGCAATATTCTATAGGGAACATAATCAATATCACTTGTGTAAGGAAGGAGTTGAATACATTGTGGATTCTCATCCAATTAAGACTGATAAGTCTTTTGTGAGAACAAGACACTTAGAAAAGGTAGTTAATACAAGAAATAATTTGGCACTTATGTCTGTACCACAAGAAGTGTCATTGCATAAAAATATATCTGATTCTAAGTTTGTTCTAGTTATGAAAGACAAGTATGATGTTGGTACATTCTTTTTCTTGTCCGCAAATTCAATTTTGTTATTCAGCCTTCTACTTTTTAGCAGTGTATGGCTGGTAGCAACAACATTAAATGTGGATGTGTATATGGCTAATGTACTTAATTATATTAGTGCAGTTTTGATTGTTGTTATGATGATTCTAATGTAGAGGTTCTAGAAAGGAAGGACATGTGATATTGGGCAAGTGGGGTAACATTTCCCTAGCTCAATTTGTACATAAATAGACCTTTTGGAGGTACAAAAGCTTCTCAATGGGGAGGAATGATCTAGGAGGATCCAAAAGAACCTAAAATTTTCATAGTCTCAAAATATCTCAGAACTAGCATCATTATGTAGAGCCCGATGACACGAACCTGACACAACTTGAACGGGCTCAAAAGGAGTCCATATGCAAAAGTTGTGAGTAGTCAAAGTTCTAGTCAATTGGCAAATTAGAGGGCTCAGAAAAAAGAAAAAAAATTGAGGTTGTCAAAGGTGGTCAAATGGGGTGTTGTTGTGAAGAGCTCACTGAGAGCTTTCTGACGCAACTCATTTTGTCGAAAACAAAGTCCATTTGCACAAGATACAAGTGGTCAAAGTTGGCAACATAAATTGGCCAGTCAACGCCTTGTCATTAGTCCAATCAACACAACGGCCAATCAGCCCTTGAAACTCAGCGTCATCTCACCTCTCTACATGGGAGGCCATTATTGGAAAAAGGTGGCATAAATATGGATTAAACCATATTGTTAAAAAAAAAACATGTATGGTTTAAAAATTAAAATATTTTTATGATTTTAAGGAGGATTTGGTGGTATTTTATCCCTTAAAATCCTCTTTCCTTGCCCATAAAACAAGGAGAGGAAAAAATCCAGTAAACTCATATTTCAATAATATAACCCCTAAATTATAACCAAAACCCTTTTTTATTAGTAAAAGCCCAAAAATATGGAATTAAAAGGGATTAAAATGAAATTTAAAGATATTTAAAGATTTAAAATAATCTTTAAAGTTTATTTTATTATTTTTAAAGGAGATTAAATGAGGGAATTGGAGATTTTTATGTAATTAAGGGGAATTGGTTGGAATTTTTACTTGTAAATGGGAGATATGCAATATTTGCAAAATAATATGGTTAAATCCCATATTAGCAAATAAATTTGTATAAAAAGGGGTTTTCTGCTAACTATTTTGTAAGTAATTTTTGGGGAGTTTTCTATGCTCTTGGTTTGGTGGGAGAGTTAGAGTTTTTTTTTTTTGAGAGAAAATTACAAGGTGTTTGCATACACCAAAAATTGTAAAAGAGTGAGAGATTGTGGAGAGATTATTGTAGGTTCTTGGAGCTTGGGTATCGTAACAAAGCATAAATTTGCTTGACGATATCAATAAAGTAGTCCTAGTATTGAGAAGTAGACCTAGAGACGTAGTCCACATTGGACGAAATCTGTTATCAATCTACACATTGTGATCCTTCTATTTGTCTATCTCATTCTTCTCTCTTCTATCTCAATTTAACTCTAGTTCAATTCAATTTATTTTTCAATAATTGATTTTAAAGTGTACCTAATTGTAATTTCAATAGTTAAAAAGGATAATCACATAATTTTGTATTAGATTGGGAAATTATTGTAATTAGATTTAATTTACAAGTTAATTTTGTAAACTCTAATTATGGATTAGTGAGGAGGTCTACACGAGAGAAGCGACAACCTAAAAGGTATGGATATTCCATGTTGGATTCAAGTTGTGCCCTTGCTTTGATTAGTATCACTAATGAGCCTAGGATTATGAAAGAGGCAATTAAAATGTCTGATTCAGATTCTTGGTTGGAGGCCATGAATGAAGAAATGGCATCATTGAAAAAGAATGAAACCTGAGATTTGGTACCTTTGCCTGAAGGTCAAAAACCTGTTGGCTGTAAATGGGTATTTATAAATAAAATTTTCCTCAATGGCAATGTGGAGAAATATAAAGCTAGGTTGGTTGCAAAAGGTTATTACTAGATAGAGGGAATTGATTATGGAGAAATATTCTATCCTATAGCTAAGTTGACATCTATGCTATTTCTATTGTCTCTTGCTACTACATATGGCTTAGAGATTGAGTAGATGGATGTGAAGACAATGTTTCTTCAAGGAGATTTGGAAGAATACATTTATATGTCTGAGCTGAAGCACTTCATTGGAAGAGGTAAAGAAAATTTGGTTTGTAAGTTAAATAATTCTATGTATGGTTTAAAACAATCGCCTAGAATGTGGTACCAGAAGTTTTACACATTCGTGTTGTCATTGAGATTTGTAAGATCAAAATCAAATCATTATGTGTATTTTAAATCTAAAAAATGGTCGTTTTCTTATTATTGCTTTGTACATGGATGATATGTTATTCTTTGGGAATAGTAAGGGTATGATTTCTGATTTAAAATCTCAGTTGTTAGCATAGTTTGAAATGAAATATTTAGATGCATCTAGGTATATTCTAGGGATGGAAATTAGAAGGGATAGAGGAAATAGAAAGCTTTGGCTCAACTAGAGTAAGTATATTAATGTTATTCTTGAAAGATTTAATATGACAAATTGCATGTAGTTAGTTTTTCTAGTGTTGCATGGATTGAAACTCTCTATTGAATATTGTCCAAAATATCCTACTGAGATGGAAGACATGACTAGGGTTCCTTATTGATGCAGAGCACGATGGAGGAAAAATCAACCAAGCTTTGAAAATCAATCACCAACACAAAATCAAATAACTAGCACAACTTCCATAGGGTCAACTCTATGGCTTTCCAATTCACAACTAAGTAACTGAAAGACCAATTCCTCAAAGAAAACTGTAAGAACACCCACTGATCATCCATATAGCATCCATATTCCATCAAAAAGACATTTCCAAGCTTACAAGTAAGATTCATTTGTCAAAACATAGAAAAACATTAAGTCACTATATCCAAGGGCTAGTAGAATTAGGCCACTTTTACAAATAAGGTACACTTTAAACTCCACCAAACCTCATGAAACCTTGGGGAAGCAATTAAAATGCCCAAAAACTATTAAATCCACCACTAGTTTCCAGAAATCACTCTTACAACATGGCAAAACCAAAAACCCTCATTTTTCAGCACGCTTCTTAGGGGTTCATTCAAAAGGTATACTCCAGGCCTCTAAAAATCTTACCAACTGTTCAAACATCTTCCAATACACTTAAAAATTCTCCAGAAACTCACCCACATCCTCTACCAATGCTGCACCATCATATTCCTTCTTTGAGCCATCATCTTGCAATGGAAATTCACACTTTTCCACCTAGGGCATCACACCTTGACACTCAAATGAACACACCTACATAAATTAGAACCCTAAACACCTAAGAATACATATTTTTTTCCATTCCACTGAGATGCATCAACTACAGAAGGTGGAATAGACCTTTTTCACATTTTAGGTGCCCTCAAAACCCTTATACAAAAGATACACAGGCAGTTTTAGTAAAACGTTTGTAAAATGTGCAAAACTCAATATTTTTCGCTCAAACCAGAAGCATTGGAAAGATAATTCATTTATATATTCACCCATATAAGAAATTTTCAAAATGAATTCCGTACAATTCCGTACCAGGCCTGAAAACAGTGAAAAATATGCAAAATCTGGAAAACACAATTGTTCTTTTATTGAAATTTCTCTCCAAATGCCTCCAACCTTCATTACAAACGTGGATAAATGTTTTTAAAGACATATTGAACCTTCCCAACTGAGAATAACTGACTTTTGAACTTCATTTTCACTAAATAACCTTTAAACTCTCTAATTTGCACTTTTCAGCATTTTTGCCTTGACAACTTTTACACATTTTGTATTTTTTATATTTTTTTGACTCAAATGACCCCAAACCAACTTGAATACATTTAAATAGTTTAAATAAACCTTATTAAACATAAAATGACACAAAACCACCTAAAACCTAACATTTGACTTTCTTTGTAAAATTCAAACTTGGTGCTCCTGCACCACTTATGTGAGTGCAGTCGGTAGTTTAATGTACGCGATGGTCCGTACAAGGTTGAACATTTCCTAAGTAGTGGAAATACTTAGTTGGTTTATGGCTAATCTAGGGAGGCCACATTGGGATGCTGTGAAAAGAGTTTTCAAGTATTTGAAGGGTGCCTTTGAGTATACTTTATGTTATCATGGTAAACTTGGTTGGGTCACAGAGATTTGTTAGCATTCGTGGATATGTGGATTTTGATTAGGAAGGAGACATTGATAGAAAAAGGTCCACCAATGGATACATCTTCACGTTACATGGTGGTGCAGTTAGTTGGATGAGTAAGTAGTAGGCTGTAGTTGCACTTTATCTACTATTGAGGCAAAGTATATGGAAGCAACTCATGCCTGCAAGGAAGCCATTTGGCTCAAATGTAACTTGTGTTCTGATATTGGGTTTAATATAGGACAAATTACTATTTACTATGACAATCAAAGTGCTATTTTTTTGGTGAAAAATCCAACTTTCCATTCAAGGATGAAGCATATCAATGTTAAGTATTATTTAGTTCATGATATGGTGGAGGATGGAAAGGTTAATCTGGAAAAAGTGGATACTCTGGAAAATGTTGCAGATGCATTGACTAAACTTGTGAGCATAGAAAAGTACAAGTGGTGCGCCAGTTTGATGGGCCTTGGGGCCTATGAATTTCAGTAATGTCAAGATCTAGAAGAAGCCAATAAGTTTGTGTCAAGTGGGAGCATGTTGGAAATCGTCCCTCAACTTACTGGTTTGTGTTTTACCTTTGTAGCATTGAGTAAATCTTCCTTATTGGGCTAACTCTCCTTTGTTGGAAAGAGTTGATCACTTCGGGGGGATTCTTCTTAGTGTCTCCTCAACACTCAAATGAGAGTGTATCAGAGTGACATTATGTTGTCATTGAGACATTGACTCTTGTCTCCTTGACATACCGATGAGAGGCTGGGTAACTATTGTTGGTGGGAATTTGTAACTTCTCTAGGACTTTGAAGTCAATTTCTTTGATGCGTCGATAGAACCTTCATTGGGGGGACTTGAAGTTTTTGAGGGGACTTCTTCCAGGGTCTCCTCGATACAAAAACAAAATAGTGTGAGTGCAGTGTAAAGGGTTTTTTCACAGGACTTCATGATATCAATGAGACCTAGGTAACTAAAGTATCTTTGACGGGCTAATAAGCTAGTGGTCTATAGTAGTAACATGGCAGTGGGGACCACATGGAGCAATATGATCCTCATTAAAGAGACATCCTTATATCGGTGGGAGAAGATGTATTATCTCATCGATATGGTGAAATAGTGTGGATGTCGAAATGACTTTGAGGGTTTGGAGAGAGTTTGAATGAAGTCTCACTGATAGCTCGACGGGTGTTGATTGTTAGATCGTTTACTATAGTTACTTGGGGAATTCAAATTGAACAAGTCCTTGGTGGCTTTGGAATGTGGAACAAATGTTATATCAACATTGTACCCTCTATAACATTTAATTTATGTGTTGTTCAAATTGAACTGAAGCGAGGTTGATCAAGGAAATGTTATGATAGTGAAGTAGATACAATGAATTAACATCTGGAAGCATATTCTGTAACTTTGTATGTAATCACCATTTACTGTAATATAAAGAGATTTTGCTTGGTGTGTGGGTTTTTCTCTCGTAAGGGTTTTCACATGTAAAAATGGTGTTCAATTATCTGTGTGTGTGTTGTTTTAATTGTCTATTCTGTTACTTGTAAATGTACATATTCATGAGCTATAACTCGAAATTGAATGACATATCTACATATCTCATTGGTAGAATTTGGCAAAGAAATGACTACGTGACTAAAAATTTTAGTCACAACAACTAAAGATGACTAAATTCTACTCATTTTTTGCAGAACAACTATAAATGACTAAATAAATGACTAATTTGATCATCATATGTGACTAATGTAATCACCAAGTAAAAAAACAACTAAATAATTAGTCACACAAATAAAAATTAGACAATATGATATTAAAGTAGATAATTAAAATAAATATTTTGAATTGAGGGAGTGGGTTGTATTATAATATAATATAATAATAATATATTATAATATAATATGATATTACATAATATAATATATTATAATATAATATAATATAATATTACACAATATAATATATATTATATACTATTATATTATTATATATATTAAATAATATTATATAATAATATAATATTACAATATATTTAATATTATAATATTATATTATTATATAATAATATATAATATGTTATATTAGAGCATGTTGGTTGTCTTGTAACAGTATCAAATTTATGCATTGTAATTTATTTTATTTTGAATTCCATTTTAAAAACCTAAATTAGGGCGAGCAAATTAAGGTAGGAAAATTAGGGCAAGAAAATTTTCATTTTAATAAACATATTCTAAAACCATCGTCAAAACCTTATTTTTAGGCTACAACTCACCAAAATGGAGAAGTGAAAGGTGAATATCAGCGATGAAGAGTTTGTTTGACCAGCCTAATCCTCTTTAGCTTGCTACGAACACAACATGAGGAAGAGTGAATACCAACAAGGAAGAGTTTGGAGGAGCCGAAACCAATAGCAGTGGGGAAAGTAGCAAAAGATGGTGCAACAGGGTAAAGATGCCATAATGTAAAAACCTAATTGTGCTTATTATCAGATCTTCCTTTGTGTCACAATATCTGTCAATAGTGGTTCTTAGGCCAAAAATTTACACAATTTAATGGTTTTAAACATTTGAATGGTTTGGAACTTGGACTTTCATTGTCAGTACAATTGATTCAAGAGTTTTTTCATTTCCTTTGCAATATGAATTTGGCCTGAAGTCTTGCTTCCATGAAAAATTTGGAGCCATAATAGTTAGAGTTATCATAGGGTAAGAAGAGTGATCATGGAAAGATAGAGGCCATATTAACATGCCTTGAGGATCAATCAATAATTATGTTCAATATCTTTTCCCTTACTTTTTAAGGCTTGAAACTCTTGTAGCTGTAAAAAGTGTACATTATATGTGAATATGCCAAATTTTTAACAACATTCATGTTTTTGCATGTCTGTTCTTTGACTCAATCTTTTATCTATGGTTTTGTACTTTCTTTTTTCCTAGCCATCATGAATGAATAAGTAACAAAAGTATTAATCAAAACTATATTTCATTTCTTTTCATAATGAATTGCATTAAATTGCTTAATTCTGATTTCAGAGTTGGCGTGCAGTTCCTGTTTAGTCATATGACATGTCCTCTCTATGCACTTGTGACACAAGTTAGTTGCTTGGTAATTATCTCTAATAGTTCCATGTTACTTTCATATGAGTTCTAAGTTTTCCTAAAATAGAGAAAGCTAAGTGGGATTCCCTATCAACTACTTATCCTACCGGTAAAAAAAGGGTTAGCCATTGACTAGGAAGTTTGCATGGTATGGTTCATTTTATAAAACATGTAAACATATAGTTGTGTGTGCAAGTGTTTTTTACTTCTAAATATGCAAATCAAACTAAAAATGCAATGCAAAGAACACAAGACCACCTCAAGATTAGCCTAAGCTAAGAAAAAATAAAAGAAAGATGAAACAAGAGTGAGTATACCTTTATTTATGTTGATTCCTTAGTTGGCAGTTGATTGAAATTTGGTTGTGTGCTCCTTTGATGGAAAGGTGGATGAGAATGGATTCAAAATGCTCTAAATGAGATGGAGGATGCAATAAACTATGTGGTTAGTTGAATGGGCGAGTGCAAATGCAAGAGATTGAAGCCAGAATGAATGCAACAATGGAGGTTTCGAATGCAAGAGTGCAAGTATAAAGACTAGATATTGAGAGCATAAGTGTGTTAAAATTCCTAAGGTCCTTGAATGAATAAAAAGGGGGGTTATTTATAGATGAAACTAAATTATCTAGAGAATTCAACGGTTAGGATTGAGCCACCATTGCCAAGATGGAGAGCTATGGTGAGTTGAGGACTCACAAGTCCTCACATCTTGCCATGTGGAGGATGAAGTGTCCAAAGGACATGGTGAGATGGAAAGGGTACAAATGATGTGGAGGTACTTGCAAGTACCTTGAGAAGAGAGTGATGCGACCTCTCAATGATCACAAGGGGAAGAGGAGATTCCTTGGAGGAATAAAATAGAATTTAAAATTTCTTGATTGGGGATATCTTAAGGATAAGACAAGGTTCCCAACAAGGAAGCTGAGAAGTACCTTGGATAAGACAAGGTGTTTATAATAGAAGGTTCCTAACCCATGTGACTGATGTGACCTCTCAATGATCACATGGGGAAGAGGAGATTCCTTGGAGGAATAAAATGGAATTTAAAATTCCATTTGGAAGGACATGGAGATAGTAAAAGGAATTTAATATTCCTGGGGAGATGAGAGAGTTGACTAAAGGGGGGGTTGATTAGACTGACTAATCACTGATTAGAAGACAGTTAGTGGCTAATGAAGATTAGAAGCCAACTTGTAAAAGTTGGAGGATGTGACACATCCTAATCAAGGATTAGACATGTGCACATCCCTAATGATGGGATTAAGAGGTAGATTAGGATTAATAAAAAGTGATGATGTGACATGTGATGAATTAAATAAATGTATTATTTATTTAATTCTTTGAGGAAAATGGGGAGAAAGGGTAATGTAGTTAATTATTAACTAAATACCTTAGGGATTCAAAAGAGCTAAGGGTATTAATTAAATAATAGTAATATTACTTAATTAATGCAAGTAAGAGGACATTTAGATGAAAAAGGGTAAATTTGGACAAATGTGAGTGTCCAAATTTAGGTGTCTACATTTTTCCTCTCTTTGAGATGGTGTTACAAAGTAGCATTATTTCAAAGAATATTAAAACATAGAACCCAGAAAAAGATGGTTAGATTGGAAAAGATGCCCTAGTCATTCAAAGGAGTGACTAGGAAGAAGGATTATGTGAGTGAAGATGAAGGTTAGGGATTGAGGATGCCCCCTCAAGAGGACATGTGGGTTCAAGAGAACATGGGGGTGCTATCAAAATGGAAGAGACAATGAAAGGGTAGATGGGAAAAATAATGTAAAATGATGGATAAGAGAGGATGATAAGCGATAGGAGATTAGAAAGCACAAATGGATGAAATGACAAAGGTGATGTTGCCCTAGTCAAGCTACATGCCAAAATGGGTTGATGCTAGATGGAGTGTTGTTGATGAGGGAACGATATCTCTTGGAACAACATGAGGATAGGGAAGGATACATCCCGATGATGATGATGAAAGTGTTGTTGATGAGGGAAGGATACATCCCAAAACAACACAAGGATAGGGAAGGATACATCCCAAAAAAATGATACATCTCAATGAGTGTTATTGATGAGGGAAGGATACATCCCTAAACAACACCAAAGGAAAGGGAAGGGTACTTCCTGATGATGATGATGATGATGATTGGATCAAGGCTTGTAGAAAGGCTAGGAAGAAGACCAAGGATGTGATTAGATGATTTTTTCTAGATTGAATGGATGAGGATTGGACAGAGATGTGAGATGGATGAAAAGAATGAAAACGATGGAGGAAAAGATCATGAAATGCAACAGAATTGATCAAGAAATGCAATCCTAATGCAGTTTTCCATTTTCAAAGCATTGATTTTTGCTATAGCATAAGACACTAGGTGCCAAGGTATGTGAAACCAAGGTAGATCAATGTCTAAAGCATAAAACAAACACAACAAACAAGAAGGATATCCCAACACCCCAAAGTCGTGAAGACCTTGGTCGGGAAAGGCATTGGAATAACCACAAGCATAAAAGGATGCCCTAGTGTAACACAAGACTACATGAGTCTTGGTGGGTACTACATGGGACAACTAGGAAGATATCAACAAATAAAAAAGATCAAGATATACCCCTATGTTAACAAGTCAAAACACACCATAATATGATGGATCATGGCGACCCTAACAAGTGATGATGGGGAGCTCAAATGATAAACAAAATCCAAAAGCATCAAAATATCACAATCAATTTCAAACGTCCTTTGCCATAGGATCAAGGGGATGGATGGGATTGATGAGGTCTGTTAGGAAGGATGCATCCTATTGAGACAGAAGATGGATACTAAACTAAAAGATTGGTATGACGTAGGATACTCAAAGCTGATTGGATCTTATGATACAAGTGGATCTCATTTGTTAAGAACCAGCTAGATAAGGGCATAGCTTGACGACATGACACAAGAGAGACAAGACACAAGACATAAGATAGACATAGTCTATAGACCTAGGGGCTCAGGGGCCGATCAAAGATTAGCCTTGCCTACGTGAAAGCATAGAGCCCTCATAGTTTGATAAAAGATCATGGATAAAAGTAGAAAGAAGATGATGGAGATGATGATGGATAACAAAGACTGGACAGAAAAAATCCCTGGGGGCAGATCAAATGATGAACCTTGCCTACGTGAAAGCACAAGGGAAACGTAGTTCAACAAAAGACCAATAAAAGACAATGGATAAAGGATGGTGAGATGACCAAGATAAGTCGATAAAATGATGAAACTGGTATGATGAGACAAGGTAGACCTTGTTGGATTGGATAGGATGATGGTGATCATATGAAGCTCAAGGATGGGATAGTTATCCAAATCATCAAAATGAATTGAGAGGATGATATGATGGAGAGATGAGTGATGAGAAGCGACCAAAGATTGGAAAGATGTGCGAAAGAAGGGGGAATGATGACAATGAAATAGAGGGCATTGGATTGCATGGGGGAAGTCCATAGCTAAATACCAATGACAAGGGATTGTGATATGGGATGAGGATAAAGATGAAGGGATGGATATATAAAGATGGGGAGATGGGAAGATGCTAGGACAAATGGATAAAGGGATACAGATGGGGAGATTGAAAAGAATTGTTTCGATTGGTAAGGAGATAAGGATGGGGAGAGGAAAGGGATTGTTTGGATTGGTAAGGAGATAAGGATAGGGAGAGGAAATGGATTATTTGGATTGGTAAGGAGATAAGGATAGGGAAATGAAAGGGATACTATGATGGATATGAAGATAAGGATTTGGAGGATGGAAGGAATGCTATGATGGATGAATGATGTCTTCAAGGACTTATGTCACAAAGGAAGAAGATGCCCCCACTCTAGATATATCACGTATGATTAAGCAAGAGGAATGGAAGATAGAAGGATGGGAAAATAAGGTAGTGAGATGGATATGGATAGGATGTATGGATAAGGAAGGGAGATTCATGGTAGCATGATCAGTGGACAAGGAAGGTAGATGGATGTGGATAGGATGCATGGATGAAAAAGGTAGATATAGAGGATAAGGAATACAATAGTGTATGGATGGGGGGAATATATGCCAAGAGGTGTCCAAAGTAGGTATATATGTTTGCCTCTATCAATATCAAGATCACAAGGAGGATGGAGGGGTTGGGATAAATGGGATATGATAGGTAGGATGTGGATGGTAGGTGAGATGGAGGAGATGGGTTAAGGGAATGTAGTTCCCCACAAGTGTGGAAGTAAACTGGATGGGGGATTTACACATGACGCCTATTTTCTAGGTTTTCATCATGGTACTTATCCAAGGAACTTGTTTGCCAAGTTTTCACCATTGGATAAATTATTTCTCTTTACTATTTTATTTTTTGACTCTTTGGCTTTTTGGATAGCATGCGGATGGATAGAGATAAGGATAGGGATGTGGATAAGTGGATTGAGAAGACATGTGATGGGGAGATGGATGAAGGACTCAAGCATCAAGTTCCATATGCAGTAATAAGATCCCATGTGCGAAATGAATATTGGATGTTGGTACAACCTTATGAGGATAAATGGATTATGCAAGAGAATGGATTAAAGGGGTTGGATGAGGGAGATATGGGGGATAATGGATGGGATGTTGGAAAGTGTATGGATGGAATGGTGGGGATATGTATGATGGGGAGATGTTTTCAAGACCAACACTAGCACATATGGTGGTGTATGTGAAAGGATAGGAGGATTAATGGATGGAGAGTGTGGGGATAATGGAGGAGATGGGATAGTGAATTTTGGGATGTAAGAACCCAAAACAGATTTAGGAGATGGTGGATGAGAATGATTAGCTTTTGGAGTAGAAACTTTGGATGTTACAAATTTTTCATTTGAAGGCATTGTATCTTTTTTCTTTGGGATCCACATGGTTTTGATCTTTGCTTTGGTGGGCCTTTGAGGCCTACGGATTTGATTTTTCTTTTCTTCACCATACCTTTTAGAGGGGACATGGGGAGCTTTAGATTCATGTGGATGTTTAGATGTATGCATTTTTACTTTGGCATCCAAAGTGATTTTAGTAGCAATGGGATGGGTGCTAGGATATGGATGAGATGGAGAAGACATGAATGGAGTGGTGGAGGTAGGATTTTGGGGATGATACACATGTGGATGGAGGATGTGTAGGTGCATTCCTTTGTTGATCTTGATTAGGGAATATGAGAGTGGGATGTTTATGAAGGGTGACATGGATAGGTGATGGATGGATGAAAGGATGAATAGAATGATATGGAGGAGGTGATTTTGGGATATAAGGGCCCAAAATAGACATAGTACTCGGAGGATGTGTGATAGCGGGTGGAGGGACATAATGACCCAAAATGGATGGAGTGGATGAAGGATGGGAGATGGTGGCTAGAGGGATGTAAGGATCCAAAATGGATGGATCAAATGAGGGAGGAATATGGATGGTTGTTTTGAGGTGATACAATGGAGGAGGAGGGATGGTAGCAAATGATTTGGTGGAGTGATGGGAAGAGCCTATATTTCTTTTGGAAGAGGCTTGTTGAAGACATATAGAGGTTGTACTGACATTTTTAGATTGTGATTCCAAAGTGATATATCCAAGACCTTGCATATAGATTTTTTATTTGACTTGGATGGGCTCTAAAATACCTTGCTCATGAAGGCCTAAAATTTTTCCTTGATAGTTCATATTCTTGAGCATTTGATCCATGATAGGATTTTTGTTATTCTAGAAGAATGATGTGAGTCCATTATTAGGTGGAGGATGATGGGTGGTATATATGCTATGTTTTTCTTCTACAAGGAGACCACCATGGAAGAATGTGAGGGTACCAAGGGGGTACAAAAGTGGTGAGGGGATAGTAAGTTTAGGTGATGATGGAGGATCATGAGATGGAGATGAGGGATATCAACATCTTGATTGAGACAAGAGAGTGGTAAGGGATCAAGATAGGGATTAGGTGATAGGATAGGATTTGGATTTGTGGTAGTGGGTGATAAGGGCTCATGTGATGGAGATGGAGATAAGGGCTCATGATATGGAGCAGTGGAAGTTTGAATGAAAAGGGGATCATGAGATAGAATGGATGAGGGACTATGATCTTGAGGTGGAATAGATGGGATGGAAGGATCTTGATGCGGAGGAGGGGTATGTTGTTATGCTTTGGATCAAGCTCTTAGCATGACTCATCATGTGTAGGAGGCATGATAATGGAGGAATGTTGGATGGAATCCAAAAGAAGGGGAGATGGAAGAATGGGAGATTCATGGCATTCATGGGAATGGATTTTGGTGATACTAGGAGTGGGAAGATAGGATTGGATTTTCATGTCTTCGATGGATTGGGTGGATCTAGGAGTAGGAGGAGTGGATTGTATTTGGGTGTCTTCAATGGATTTGATGGCTCTCAGAGTAGGAGATGGGGCTTCAACAGATTTGGTGGATTTGATGGTTTCAATAGTTTGAGCGGTGCTAGGGATGGTAACAACAATGATAGGTGTTGGATGGAGAAGGGTCTCATCACTAATGACCGTCAATGAAGTATTGGGATGACATGGTTCCATGACTTCAGGATGTGGAGTTGGGGATGTCTTCTTTGTCATGAGTCCTTGAAGCACTTCTAGAGTGAGAAACTTGCATATTCGAGGCTTAGATGGTGAGATAGGAGTGCATGAGGGATTATGGATTGGTGGATTAGGATTAGATTGAGTAATGGGATTAGATGGAAGACTAGGAGTATATGGAGGATTAGGATTGGATGAAGGGTTAAGGTAGGGATATTGGAATGGTGAATTAGGATAGGAAGACATGGGCGATGGATTAAGACAAGAGGCTACAATTGGTGGATTGTAGTAAGGGTATTGGGATGGTGAATTAGGATGGGAAGATTGAGATGGCGGATTGAGATAGGGAGATGTGAATGATGAATTAGGATAAGAAGATGTGGATGTTGGATTAGGATAGGTTGATGGGGGTGTAGGATTAATGTAGGAAGGGGTGGATGTAGAATTAGGATGGGTAGACTAGTAAGGAGGATTAGGATAAGGGGACACATGGATGGGGGATTGTAATAGGAATACTGGGATGGAATATTAGGATAAGAGGATGCGGGTGTTGGATAAGAGGATGATGTAGATGAAGGATATGATGGAGATGTGGGTGAGGAAGAAAATGGATATCCCTTATCAAAGGTAGTGTAAAGAGAACTATTAGGTGTGGATGAAGACGTAACAGGATAGCTCAAATGAGTGATAGGACTTTAACAAGCAGTTGGGGAAATATTACTAGAAATGATAGCATCAAGGGAAGCTATGTCATATACCTCTTGATCGACAAGAATCTTGTTATCATTGTCAACATAATTAGGGTTTCCCTTGACTACTATTTTTGGTTGCATTGGTGAAGAATAAGGATTCATGATGTTAGATTAGATGGATATAGATGGGAAAATATGATTAGAAGGAAAGAAAAGGTGATGAAAGGATAAATGGGATGAATCTGAAGGAGATGGAAGAAGGGGGATTAAGATTTATTTTGATATCAGAAGATCTTGGATGAAGATGGAATCAAGCTTAGATTAGGGTTTTGGAAAAGCTCAGATTCAAATCGAATGAAAGCTAAGATTTAGATTGGATTGAAGCTTAGATTAGGATGATTGGATGGTACGATGGGATTGGTTCTAATGATTAGATTTGATTAGAAAAGGATGATTACAACACCGAATCAACCTTGAGATGGAAGTAGATTGATTGGGTCAAAGAGGATTGGATAGGGATGCGATTGGATGAAATCATTTGATGGAATGATTGATAAGATCAAATGATGGATCAGATAGGATGATAAGAGGGATTCTAAACCCCATTCAGAGTTTATCCTAGGTGACTTAGGATGTTTATTGATTGAATTAAAGGATAGATAGATGATTGCGGCACAAAATCCACCTTAAGATTTGATGCAGGAGCATCCAGTGGTGTAAGGGCAATCTTGCATCACCTAAAAATAGTTAAATTTGAAGTTTCTTAGTTTTTAGATGTTTTTACATTTTTGGATACCCTTTTCATCATAATGAAATTCACAATTTATGGTTTTTATTTTTTGTTCTTGGGTTGAAAGATATTGTAGTTTTAGTTTCCTAGATTTACACCTAAAAATGTTCTGAGTTGGATTTGAGGCACTTAGAGTTCCTATAATGGCCCCAAAACTTGTGAAAATTGGTGTAGAAATTTTTTAGTGCATTATTGACTTTGAGACCTTTCCAATGGTTCAAACGGTTTGCGAATCGGAGTCCCGGATCAAAAGTTATGGCCCCGGGAAGTTGGTGCACTTTCTAGAAGATACAATTGCAAATGCTCTTTTGAAATTTGAACTTCATGTTATAAATTTTTCGCACCAAACCGCCTAAACTCAAATTTGAATGTTATTTTCGCTCCAAAATAATGAAGAGCTCTATTTATGGGTGGGTTTCTAATTTTTGGGTAACTTTTGGGGACAAGTTTGCATATTGCGAAAGAGTTATTTTGTAGCTGTCTATAACTTGCATGTGTTGTAGAACTTGGGGATTTGAGATCCTCTGCATGTAAGAAGCTCCATTTTCTAAATAATAAAATTATTCTCTTATTTTTTGGTTATTTTCTATGTCTCGTGTTGTGCCCTCATCAAGTGGTATTAGAGCAGGTTTTCTTGAGCGTGTGGATAGATCGCCGATTGTGAGGCAGTTCGCACCAAGATCGTGGTTGTGGGTCAAGGTCAAGAAGATGCCTCCAAGAGTGATGCCTGGTAGGCGTGGTGGTGCCTGAGGTGGTTGAGGTGGCAGAAATGCTGGTGGAAGAGATGCATTGGTAGCCCTCCAGAGATAGATTGATGTGTTGCAAGAGCAGTTGAGAAGAGGGTTAAACCCGAGGGAGAAAAGTGAGGATGAAGGAGAGGAAGAAGGTTCAGATGTAGAAAAGGAAGAATAAGCAATTGGTCAAGACCAAATGTGGCTAATAAGGGCCATTTCAAAGATCAAGAAAAGACCTAGAGTAGAAGTCCCCAGTTATTCTGGAAGTCTGAACCCGGAAGAGTTGATCGACTGGATCAACAAGCTAGAAGAATATTTTGAGTATGAGGAAATAGAGGACACAGATCGGGTTAAGTTTGTGAAAATGAAGCTGAAGGGCCATGCCAATATTTTTTGGAAAGAGGTCCAGTTGGAAAGAAATCGAAGAGGAAAAGGAAATATCACTAGATGGGATCGCATGGTAGAGAAACTGAAGAAGCAGTTCATACCAGTGGACTACGAGTTAGATCTATTGAATAAATTGCAAGGGTTGAAGCAAGGAAGCAGATCTATGAAAGAATATACTAAATATTTTCACAAGATAATCATAAGAACAGGCCACACAAAGGCCAATAAGGAGAAGGTAGCCCGATATCTTAATGGGTTACGACCGAGCATTCAGGAGGAGTTAAGCCTACTCAGAATGACCACCATTGAGGATGTGTATCAGTTTGCTCTAAAGGTGGAAGAGAAGCTGAACAAAAGATTTGATGGCAAGCAAAAAGGACGAGGAGGTCAAAGCAGAAGGGGCAATGGAAGACCTTCAGGAAGCCGAAATGATGATGAAAATAAAAGTGAAGATATGAGTATCAATCGAAGCCAAAGAAATGACAACTTCTACCGCCCTCGTGATCAAAAAAATGGTGATCAAAGAGGTAGAGGACGAGGGAGATATGGAAAAGGATCTGGAAGAGTTGGTTTCAAAGGAATGTGTTTCCAGTGTGGTGAAGAAGGGCATCAAGCCTATGAATTTCCACAACACCAAGGAAGGGCAGACAAAAGGCCAGAAGGTCATGGAAGGGTTGTGCATGCAGATGAGGAGGCCCAATCTGAACATTCCGATGATGCTAAAAGGGGAGAAGCCCTAGTGATTAGGAGAGCTCTGGTGACTGAGGAAAAGGAATTAGAACAAAGGAAGAATCTATTTCGCACAAGGTGCAAGTGTGGAGGAAAATGTTGTGATGTCATTATTGATGGTGGGAGCAATGATAATCTGGTGTCAAAGGAGATGGTCGCAAATTTGAAGCTAAAGAGGCAAAGGAACCCGCATCCATATCAGATTGCCTGGTTGCAAAAATACCACAAATTTTTGGTCAATGAGCAGTGCCTAGTAAAGTTCAAGATCGGGAGCTACCATGATGAGGTACTCTAAGATATCATCCCCATGGATGCATGTCACATCTTGTTGGGGAGGCCATGGCAGTTCGATAGGCAAGTTATACATGATGGCCATGCAAACACTTATTCCTTGACAAAGGATGGGGTTCATCACAAGTTGAAACTCCTGAAGGAGACTGAAGAAAAGGTATGCAGTAGTGCTAAATTTTTTTATGTAGATGGAAGAAAATTTTTAGAAGGTATGAAGCATGAGCATGTGTGTTATGCATTGATTCCTAGAGTGAGTAAGGAGGATAGTGAGAAGGTTCCAGAAGAAGTTTCGATGTTGGATGAGTTTCAGGATATTGTTTTGATAATGCACCTGAGGGTTTACCACCAATAAGGAAGATCACATCAGATTGACTTGATTCCTGGAGCTAGTTTTCCAAATAAGGCAGCTCATAGAATGACTCCAGCAGAAAAATGAGGAATTGAACATACAAGTTCAAGAGTTGTTGAGAAAGGGTTTGATACAGGAGAGTTTGAGTCCATGTGTAGTACCTGCAGTACTAGCACCAAAGAAGGATGGGGAGTGGAGGATGTGTACAGATTCCCGAGCCATAAACAAGATAACAATCAAGTATAGATTTCCCCTGCCAAGGATGGATAACCTGATGGACTGTTTGAATGGAGCTCAGTACTTCACAAAGATTGATCTAAAGAGTGGATATCACCAGATCTAAATTTGAGAGGGAGATGAATGGAAGACTGCCTTCAAGACCAAAGAGGGCCTGTACGAGTGGTTAGTCATGCCTTTTGGGCTAACCAATGCACCGAGCACATTCATGCGGCTCATGCATGAGGAACTAAAAGAATTTCTAGGAAGTTTTGTTATTGTGTATTTAGATGATATTTTTATTTTTAGTAAGATGTTGGATGAGCATCTAATGCATATTCAGAGAGCCTTTGAGAAGTTACGAGAAGAGAGACTATTGATTAATCTGAAGAAGTGGAGTTTTGTGAAGAGGGAGTTAGTATACTTGGGGTTTGTTGTCTTAGTAGAAGGTCTCAAGATGGACCCAGAAAAGGTGAAGGATATTTTGGAATGGCCTACCCCAAGAATTGCTACTGAGGTGAGATTTTTCCATGGTTTGGCTAGTTTTTATAGAAAGTTCATTAGAAACTTTAGTAGTATTTGTGGACCCCTAACTGAAACAATGAGAGGGGATAGAAAAGAATTCAAGTGTAGTGGAGTAGCAAAATTTTTTGAATTGTTGAAGCAGAAGGTGACAAAGCAACCTATTCTAGCCCTCCCAGATTTCAACAAGGTGTTTTAGGTGGATTGTGATGCCAGTGGTTGTGCCATTGGAGCAGTGTTGAGCCAAGAAGGTAAGCCCATTGCCTATTTCAGTGAAAAGTTAAATGATGCCAAGAGAAAGTATTCTGTATATGATCAGAATTTTATGCAATAGTTCAAGCATTAAAGAAATGGAGACATTATTTGTTGTCGAAGGAATTTGTTCTATATACTGATCATCAGGCCTTGCAGTACCTAAATAGTCAGGGAAAATTAAATCAGAGGCATATGAAATGGGTAGAGTTTTTGCAGAGTTATACCTTTGTTTTGAAACATAGGAGTGGGAAGTCAAATAGGGTTGCAGATGCCTTAAGTAGGAGGCATACATTGATGACAAAGATGCAGATTGAAGTGGTTGGATTCAATGAACTCAAGCATTAATGTATGCGAAGATCCTAATTTCTGCAGAAGCTTGGAAAGCTTGCAAGGAACCCGTTACAATGAACAGACGAGGTGGCCGGATTTCATAATCCGATGGCATGTTATTTTAGGAAGTCAATTGTGTATTCCGAGGAGTTCCATGAGGGAGAACTTGATAAAGGAGAAGCATAGTGGAGGAATGGTAGGACATTTTGGTTGGGATAAGACCATTGCCATTATCGGAGCATTATTATTGGCCTCAATTGTCACGTGATGTGAAGAAGTTTGTACAAAGTCGCAAGGTATGTCGGATGGCTAAAGGAGTGAGCTAAAATATAGGCTTATATCAACCCTACCTATACCGTAGAGGCCATGGGAGGATATAAGTATGGACTTTGTTCTTGGTTTTCCAAGGAAACAACGAGGGAATGATTCAATCTTTGTGTGGTTGATAGGTTTTCAAAGATGGCACATTTCATTCCATGTCAGAAGACCCATGATGCAGTCCACATTGTTGACTTGTTCTTCAAAGAGGTGGTGAGGCTACATGGTCTGCCAAAGAGTATTGTTTCAGATCGTGACACCAAATTTGTGGGGTACTTTTGGAGGACCTTGTGGAAGAAGCTAAGATAGAGTTGAAGTTTAGTTCCGCACACCATCCACAAATAGATGGGTAGACAGAGGTTGTTACCAGGAGTTTGGGTAACCACTGAGATGTTTGGTAGGAGATAAACCCAAGGGATGGGACTTGATCTTACCCCCAGCAAATTTTCTTACAACAATTCTATCAACAAAAGCAGGTAGATCACCATTCCGTGATTGTATGGAGGTAGCCCCAAATAGCTCTAGAATTGAGGAAGATGGACCAAGAGAAGAAAATAAGTGTTGAAGCCAAAGATTTTGCAGAACATATCAAGGATATACATGAGAAGGTAAGAGAACATATTAACAAGATGAATATGCAGTATAAGGCTAAGGCAGATCAGAAGAGGAGGTATAAGGAGTTTCATATTGGTGATGAAGTGATGGTCCACTTGAGGAAAGAAAGGTTTCCAGTGGGAACATATAACAAATTGAAGATGAAGAAGTTCGGTCCCTATAGAATTTTGAAGAGGCATGATTCAGGGAATGCATATGAGGTAGAGTTTCCGGATGGATTCAACGTTTCCCATGTATTCAACATTTCAGATTTGACAGAGTATCATGAAGGTGGCACAAAGGAAGTACCAATGATGGAATAGTGTGAGATTCCAGCACCTACTTCAGAAAAGGAGGAGATTGAAGAAATCCTGGATAGTCGTGTGGGAAGGAGTACCAGGAATATGCAGTATGAAGAATATCTGGTGAAATGGAAAGGAAGGCCTATTGAAGATTCATCCTAGTTGCCTAAGGAAAAGGTTGACCATTTGGGTTTTCCTCCACCATCTGAGACATGATGGGGTCACTTCTCAAATCACCCTGGGTGTCTGATGCAGGAGCATCCAGTGGTGTAAGGGCAATCTTGCATCACCCAAAAATACTTAAATTTCAAGTTTCTCGGTTTTAGATGTTTTTACATTTTTGGATACCCTTTTTGACATAACGAAATTCTCAATTTATGGTTTTTATTTTCTATTCCTGGGTTGAAAGATATTGCAGTTTTAGTTTCCCAGATTTGCACCTGAAAATATTCTGAGTTGGATTTGAGGCACTTAGAGTTCTCAGAACAGCCCCAAAACTTGCTGACATTGGCATAGTATATTTTGAGCGTGTTATTGACTTCAAGACCTTTCCAACGGTTCAAACGGTTTGCGAATCGGAGTCCCGAATCAAAAGTTATGGCCCCGGGAAGTTGGCGCACTTTCTAGAAGATATAATTGCAAATGCTCTTCTAAAATTTGAACTTCATGTTGTAAATTTTTGGCGCCAAACCGCTTAAACTCAAATTTGAATGTTATTTTCACTCCAAACTAATGAGGAGCTCTATTTATGGGTAGGTTTCTAATTTTTGGGTAACTTTTGGGGACAAGTTTGCATATTGCGAAAGGGTTATTCTGTAGCTATCTGTAACTTGCATGTGTTGTAGAACTTGGGGATTTGAGATCCTCTGCATGTAAGAAGCTCCATTTTTTGAATAATAAAATTATTCTCTTGTTTGTGAGTTATTTTAAGTGTCTCGAGCTATGCCCTCATCAAGATTGAAAGTGGATTGATTAGGTCGACAATGATGATTAACTTAGGACAAATGATGATCCTAAGCAAATATGGGTGATAACAATCAGACTCAGATACCTTGGTTAATTTAGATAATAGCTTCTAAAATGAAGTTTAAGGGATTTAGATGGGGAAAAAGTCATCGTTTAGCTCAAACATTACAAAAAAGAAAACACAAAAAGTCTTTTTTTCTTACTAATAAAGTTTATATATTGTATAATACAAAAAGAATAAAAAAACAAAAATCCACTAATTGTTCTACGTCAAGCAATACACAAATTAACTCCCAAATTGATAGTAAAATCAAGACGTGTAAGTGGATCCACTTATCAAGTTCCCATTGAAATAAAAAATAAAGAAGGAAAAATACTTGCTATTCGTTGGTTATTAGAGTCATCCCGAAAATGTTCTGGTTGAAATATGCATTTCAAATTGAGTTACGAAATAATGGATGCTGCCAGATTGAAAGGCAATGCTATACGCAAGAAGGAAGAGATTCATAAAATGGCAGAATCCAATAAAGCTTTTGCACATTACCATTAATATATAAATAGATCTATTCCATTCTGATCAATAAAAGAAAACTTACTTTATCAAAATTTATACAAATTTTATTGGAACGAAAACGAAAGGAAAAGAAGAATGAAAAATAAATCATAGATAAATGATAATAAGGAGATTATCAATATTCAATCTTATCCATTAGGTTTATTATAAATGTAAATGGAAGAAAATGTTTCTCGAAGATTAATTGAAGTTACTAAATCATGATCCGGCCAAAATGAAAAATTCGTTTTCAATTAATACCTTTAAATCATTTTTATGAAAGAATTTCATTTGCTTTTCTTCTATGGAAGTTCCATTTTTCTAGAATGTATCTTGATTTTCAGCCTATTTCTTCTTCTAGTTATCGATTTCATTTCTGATCAGAAAAAGACAACTTGGTTCTATTTCATCTCTTTAACAAGTTACTAGAGAATTAATTTCATTGGAGTCCATAAGTCGACCCCAAATATTGAAAGAGTAAATATTCGCCTGTAAGATACTTATTGAGCAGCACCGATATATAATAAAAGAGGTATTTGTATCCTCATATTATATGTATATGATATGTGTAATGAGTAAATACATATTTATTCCTATATAAAGAGGATTTCGATATTTATTATCGAATTTGGCCATAGATTCTTCACAAGGAGCCGGATGAGAAGAAACTTTCATATCCGGTTATGAAATAGAGATGGGATTCAAATAGTATTAGACAACCATCGACTAGAACCCAAAAAGAACAAAATTTCGTCACCAACATAGGGGAAGAATCAAGGGAGTATCTTCTCGGGGAAATCGCATTTGTTTTGGTAGATTTTCTCTTCAGGCATTGGAACCTATTTGGATCACATCTGGGCAGATAGAACAATTAAGAATCCGAAAGTCAAAAAGCTTAACAACACTTTCTCGACCAGAAAATATTTGACTTAGCAATCTCACCAAATTAGATTCGTTCCATGGAACGAATATTTCCATCATGTTATCTTTAAATTTCGATTGAACGCTAAAGAACCAAACTCTTTCTTGGTTCTTTTCGATAGGGTCCATAGACCACAGTTTTTTGGGTTTCTTCATTTTTTGTTTGTTTAATAAATAATAAATAAAATGTTTAAAAAAGAATATAATGAGTAAACAATGCAATATTTAGACATTAATAATATAATACCTACTTCAATATAGATAAGATACCAAAATATTTTTTAGTGTGAAAGAGGAATAATATAATATAATATATAAACGATTCTATATAATAGAGTAAAAAATGGATAGATAGGTATCTGTTATACCAAACCAAATAGACCAAAAATAAAATAGGATTTTTCTACCCTATTTAGAACATTTAGAACGACAGGTATACTAGAAAAGAACAAGACTTCTTTAATTCATTTTTAATTCATTTAATCTTATCTATCTGTATTGTCCATTAATTATCATTTTATCTACCATTTTATGGTATAGAAATTGCTAACAATCCCAAGTCTATTTCTTATTGAAAATTAGAAACATAAATTAGAATTAAATTGGTTAATCTGAATCCATACTTATTATAATAAAATTCACTTTTTTTAGTTCTGCTTTATCATAGCATCCATGGCTGAATGGTAAAAGCACCCAACTCATAATTGGGAAGTCGCGGGTTCAATTCCTGCTGGATGCACAATAAACAGTTATTATGCTCTGCTCACACTATCTTTTAGATGAAAGAATCGCAAATAGTGAGGTTCTCTCGATTCAATTAAGTATCGAGATTAGATTATCTGTGCTCATGTTTTGTTATATTATAACTTAAATAGAACAGAATGACAAATATTTTTTTTATTTACGCATGTTTAAACGACATTTTCTGAGAATGAAAATGTATATTACATGGTACAAAATGAACTTCTAATTTAACGATCAAGTTGATTTTGTAATTAGAAGTTCATCTGATAATTTCAGCCTATTCCCTGCCATTTTAAGAATATAAGGGCAAATCCTAGTTTTTTCAGTTAGTAAGAAAAAGGTTTATATAAATACTCTAAAATAATGTATCCTGGGCAATTGCAACAATTGGATTCATTACTATCCCCAGTAAACTAGATGCTATTACACATACAATCATACTAAATTCGATATAATTTTTTGAGATTGAAGAAGATAATCTATAATTTTGCACGTGGGGAGTTATTTCTTTGTTTCGTTCAGTCATTAATAACTTAATTATTTTCAGATAATAATATATTGAAATAACACTCATAAAGAGTCCTATCGAAACCAATAAATAGGAGCCTGCTTGCCATCCACACCAAAATAGATAAAGTTTTCCAAAAAAACCTGCTAGTGGAGGAATACCTCCTAGAGATAGCAGACATAAAGATAAAGACAAAGCTGAAAAAGGGTCTTTCATATATAATCCTGCATAATCCCGAATGTTGTCTGTTCCTGTACGTAGACTGAATAATACAATACAAGCAAAAGTTCCTAAATTCATAAAAATATAGAGCAGCATATAAGTTATCATACTCGCATATCCATTATTTGAGTCTCTATCAATTATTCCAATAAGGATATATCCAATTTGACCTATCGATGAATATGCAAGCATACGTTTTATGCTTGTTTGAGTAATAGCAATTATATTCCCTAATATCATGCTAAGAATAGCTAATATTTCCAAAAGAAGATGCCATTCGTTCAATGAGAAATAAAAAATAAAATCAAAAATTCTAGTGGCTAA
Organism: Sequoia sempervirens; assembly: GCA_007258455.2. Lineage (NCBI taxonomy): Eukaryota > Viridiplantae > Streptophyta > Pinopsida > Cupressales > Cupressaceae > Sequoia > Sequoia sempervirens. The sequence goes on along the minus strand of VDFB02000015.1, from coordinate 370,129,517 downwards.
AGCTGAAGCAGCTACTTTTGAAATAACAGAAATAAAAGCAACAACTAGAGTGGGGGAGTTAGAGTCGAAAAGAGGAATTCTCCCTCTTTTCTCTCATTCAGAACCGTGCATGATAACTTTCGGTAGGTACGCTGGTCTAAGATATGCTGGTCTATAGTAGGTTACTAGAGAGTGGTTATCATTCTAGTTTTAGAACGTTAACTACCATTGTTAACTTAGTTATTGACAGTCTTGTTTCCCAGGAGAGATGCTCTAAGTTGTGCCTTATATGGTTCAGATGATGAATGGATGAATTTTGGAAAGTGTAAATGGACTAAAGGATGAATTACGAGTGGACAGAAGGGGATGAAAGTGTTTAGCTCACAACAAACAATGACATGACTGGATTGGGGTACAAATTTGGCTCTCCCCCCTTCATATACCCCACTAGTACATGTGGTTGGGATCGTCCCTTAGGGTGATGAAATCTCCAAGCAGATCCCACTAAGAAGAGAACACTAACCGTGTTCGACTACTCCCCAGGCTCACATGAAATGCAAGGGGAAAGCTTGAATAGACTAGTGCCCTCTTGGGTAACAAAAAAAACTTTGAAAATATGATACATAATAGATTTGAATCCCCCTAATTAGATCTATGTGCATAAATTGATAAGAAAAACAATAAGCAAAGTAGACAAACTGATCATCCTGTAAGAAAGGTGTTAGTAGTTTTAACCTCCATTCTTCATCAAATGTGAAATAAGCTACAAAAATGTTAGGAAAAACCTTCACAATCACCAACAACACGAGTTAGGAGGTCAGTAATAACCAAAACGATAGAAAATAGGCCTCAAAAATGACTTAAAACACTATTTTTTACCTCAAAAAACTTTGTTTGGGCCTGGTCACCACTGTCAGGTCCTAGCCACCCCTGTTAGGTCTTGGCCACCCCTGTTAGGTCTTGGCCACCCCTATCAAGTCTTGGACACCCCTGTAAGGTCCTAGCCACCCTTGTCAGGGCCTAGTCTCCCCTTTGTAGGTCTTGGTCACCCCTCTAGTCAAAACAAAGAGTTAACCTAGCTATTCTGTCTTAGACAGGCATCTATGTCTGGGCGGGGTCGCCCCTCTGTAGGTCGTGGTCACCTATTCGAGGGTGGGTCACCCCTCTATGTCACTTGAACCTATAAAATATTAAAAAACAAAAAATGTAATAGTAAAAGGACCCATTTATGGGTCCCACCAAGCATGCCAAAAATGTGTGCAAGTGTTTTTTACTTCTAAATATGCAAATCAAACTAAAAATTCAATGTAAAGAACATAATACCACCTCAAGATTAGCCTAAGTCAAACACAAATAAAAGAAAGATGAAACAAGAGTGATTATACCTTTATTTGTGCTGATTCTTTGGTTGGCCCCTGATTGAAATTTGGTTGTGTGCTCCTTTGATGGCAATGTGGATGAAAATGGATTCAAAATGCTCTAAATGAGATGGATGATGTAATAAACTATGTGGTTAGTTGAATGGGTGAGTAAAAATGCAAGAGATTGAAGCTAGGATGAATGCAATGTTCAATGGAGGTTTGGAATGCAAGAGTGCAAGTATGAAGACTAGAGCTTGAGAGCATAAGTGTGTTAAAATGCCTAAGGTCCTTGAATGAATGAAAAGAGGGGTTATTTATAGAAGAAATTTAATTCTCTAAAGAATTCAATGGTTAGGATTGAGCCACCATGGCCAAGATGGAGGGCTATGGTGAGTTGAGGACTCACAAGCCCTCACATCTTGTCATGTGGAGGATGAAGTGTCCAAAGGACATAGTGAGATGGAAAGGGTACAGATGATGTGGAGGTACTTGCACCTTAAGAGAGTGATGTGACCTCTCAATGATCACATGGGGAAGAGGATATTCCTTAGAGGAATAAAATGGAGTTTAAAATTTCATGATTGGGGATATCTTAAGGATAAGACAAGGTTCTCAACAAGGAAGCTGAGAAGTACCTTGGATAAGACAAGGTGCTTATAATAGAAGGTTCCTAACCCATGTGACTAATGTGACCTCTCAATGATCACATGGGGAAGAGGAGATTCCTTGGAGGAATAAAATGGAATTTAAAATTCCATTTGGAAGGACATGGAGATAATAAAAGGAATTTAATATTCCTTGGGAGATGAGAGAGTTAACTAAAGGGGGGTTGATTAGACTGAATAATCACTGATTAGAAGACAGTTAGTGGCTAATGAAGATTAGAAGCCAACTTGCAAAAGTTGGAGGATGTGACACATCCTAATCAAGGATTAGACATGTGCACATCCCTAATGATGGGATTAAGAGGTAGATTAGGATTAATAAAAAGTGATGGAGGATGTGACATGTGAGGAATTAAATAAATGTATTATTTATTTAATTCTTTGAGGAAAAGGGGGATAAAGTGTAAAGTATTTAATTATTAACTCAATACCTTAGGGATTCATAAGAGTTAAGGGTATTAATTAAATAATAGTAATATTACTTAATTAATGCAAGTAAGAGGGCATTTAGATGAAAAGGGGTAAATTTGGACAAATGTGAGTGTCCAAATTTAGGTGTCTACAAGTTGTATTTTCTTTAAAGTTTTGCTATATTTAGGAGTATGTTTTAGTTATATATGTCGGCCACTATTTTAAATGTATCGCTCACAATTTTATTTTGTTTTTTGTCAAATCAAAATGAAAGTTAGTAAGCTCGGCGAGTCCAGATATGATAAGGGGATGTTGTGAGATTGTTTCCTTCCTCTTTTTTTATGCTCAACAAAACAATAGTATTGCAATTATTATTGTTGATAATCTTCTCTTATTTGACATTGAGGGTGTCAAACTCCACAATTGGCTCTATTTTTACATGACATTAACATTAACAATGGTAATAAGAAAGGGAAATTTGATACAAATTCACTATTTAACAGTGCAAGAGCTGAGATGGATTTTTTTTTGAATAAGGAGAAACAAATTTTATAGTATTCATTGTGTTGCAAGTGCAAAAGTAAAGGTTATAGAGTTTCAAGTCCAAATGAAACTTTCAAGAAAATAAATTTATTGATACAAAGTGATTCTTTGTTTTTATGCCTTTTTGAATTCTTCAAAATTTCAATAAATGATGTAAAACAGCCAATAAGGTTTTTCTTTGCCAGTGAGGAACTTATCAGTCAAACATTGAATGTAACTAGTGAGGTTTTAATTTTCCAATGAGGATTAATAAAGTAAATTTTCAGAGTGGTTTTTTGTCCACTCATAAATTCTATGTTGTGGCTCCTCTTGATTTGTGATTTGTTTGTGTTTGTGTCTGATCAATCATATGTTTTCAAGTATTTTAGTCTTCATTTCATGGTGCTTCTCTCAACATTTGAATATCTATGAAACTTGAAGTTTATATGCAAAAAAATGTGAGGATTAATTAAGTTAGATTTGATTTGTAACTTGAATCACTGATTCACCCAAATAAATGACTACTGATGAGACCATAAATTGTCTCATATTTTATCAAAGAAAATCATCTATTTCTTCTTAATGCATTAATGTTAAAGTGGGTTTGAGTGATGATTGAAAGTGCTTTAGCTTGTTTAAAGTAGAATATAAAGTAAATGTTTGATTTATTTTTAGCAATTAAATGTGATCCAAATTGCCTCTAATATGTTTCCATGAAGTGCTTAAGATGATATAATGTAGATAAATGAGTTATTAAATAACTCATGGGAAGAAGAAGCTTCATAGACACTTGCAACAGAGAGCTCCATACACTTGAAGTAGTTAACTTCTGAAAGCTTTAGAAGGCTTTGAAGAAGTAATGAGATATCAAGAGATATCAAATATCATATAAGAAAAGTTGACAAGAAAAAATTAATGCTTTTAAACCACAACAAATAACTATTAATGATGCAATTTAAGATCTCTATATATTACACATGTGCCTTCCCTGCAGGTATTTATTTATGCCTTATGCATTATTGCCACGTTAAAGCCTCATCCTTGTGAGACTCTACATCAATGCACCTACACCAATGATACTATGAGAACTTTCCTGCGAACTCATTCATAATCCCTGTGATTCCTATACTTCCAATTCACCCAAGCATTAGTCCAACTTTAAAATATGATAATAAAGCAATGTAAGATATCCAATTTATCATCATATTATACTTCAATATATTTAAAGTTAATCTAACCCTCTTGCATCTACCTGTAACAACTCAATTAACATAGGATAGTCATATTAATCATTGAGATTATTAGATTTAATTTCAATGTTATCATTTCCTATCCCAACTAAGTAATCTGCTACCTTATTGCCTTCTCCATATGTGTGTGATATTATTGCAGTTTGCAATTTGTTAATCATAACCCAGGCTCTCTACATTACGTACGTTAAATTCTAGTTATGAATTCTCCTTTCCCTTAATGCATTTATTATTATCAATGAATCTCCTTCAATATGCAAATTTGAATAGCCTAGTTGGATTGCTATTTACAATCCCAAATTCAAAGCTTATGCTTCTACACTATTATTCATTCCTTGTTGAAGATAAAAAAAGAGCAAGAAAAGAGTAATGCCCCTGATGCATTCCTGATACAAAATCCTACTCTTGAGTGGCTTGCGTTACCCTTTGATGCACCATCAAAGTTTAATTTGACATAATCTTTAGCAGGTGGTTTCCATTTAACCAGTGATCTATCCACCTTCTTAACACAATTTTGAATAGAACTTCCATCAAAAGGAAACCTAATACCCTTCCAAAATTTCAAAATAGTGCTATCCCAGTTTGTAAATAATGAACTAATACTTTTCTCCTTTTGTACACATAAGTTAACCCCTTCAGCTATGGCTTTCTCTATTTTTAGAAGAATTACCTCTATTGGAGATTTTAGTTTCCTGAATATTCTCATGTTTCTTTCCCACCATATATTCCATACCACAATCACTAGAACAATATACCAAATACATGCAAAAAAAGAAGATTGATATAAAAGTGGCCAACTCTAAAAAAGGTCCCAAAGTGTATTTGGTAATGGGAGATAAAGTTGCATTTTATTCTGAATAAAGCTCCAACATTGAGTAGCAAAGGAACGTTGGAGAAATAGATGATCTACTATTTCTAATTCCTCTTCACACAATGGGAACTTAAATAATTCAACAACCTTTAATTTGAATAATCTATCACTTGTTAGTATTCTTTTCTATAAAGCAAGCCATAAAAAACTTCCAGCTTTTGGAAGTACTTTATTATTCCAACTAAAAATGACTAAAAATGACCAATAAATGACTAAAAATGGTTTAGTCATGAATTTGGTCGTGTTATAAATGATTGAAAATAAACTACTAATGGTCACGTGACCAAACTAATGGTCACTTGACCAATTTTAAGTAGTTTTTTTAGTCATTTATTGTTGTTTTTGTACTAGTGTCTCTTCTAAGAATTGGCATTAGGAAGGTGTTTTTGCACTCATCTTTTCTTACATTTTCTTCCTGGAGACAAAAATCCTAGGTTTTTCAATTTCTTGTTGTTTCATTTCTTCATCAGCCTTGATAACTTCTTCTCTTCTTTGTCTCAAAGCCTCATCATGGCTATCCAAAGCTTTTCCAATGATATCACTAAAGGGAATTTTCTACTTGAGAATATATTCAATTGTAGGCTTCTCAATTGTCTTCTTGTCTTTGAATATGAAATTCAAATTGAGATCCTTTGTACTATCCAATAGGATAGATACTCAACAATTGCATTCAAGATGGCCCGAAAAGGAAGGGGTTCATGTGTAACTAGAGGGGTTTTCTCCTTCAACCTCTTTAACATCATCTAATTCCTCCTCATTTGTATTTTCTCTCTTTACCTTTTGTTTAGGCCTAGTATGCCTAGAACAGTGGCCATTTTCTATGAGGTAGTTATAGATTTATCTTTCCTTTTACTACCAAATGTTTGTGTGGAATCAAAGAGCCGTAGAGTAGAGACAATAGTAGGATAGTATCTATCAGATCTCCTTAGACCTTGATTGCTTCTGGAGGAACAAATTTGGCTTTGGAAACCTCCACAAGGGTATCATATATTTCCTTTGAATAAGTACCCAATATCTTGTGAAGCTCATCTTTATCTTTTATCTTTGAATATCGTGGAGCACCCATCTCCTTAAGCACCCTTTTCCAATTTCTTTTCATTGGCTTCCTCTCTCCATAGGGACATACAATAAACTAAAGTTGAAGAAGATGGGCCCATGCAAGGTTTTCTTGAAGTTATCATCAAATGCATATGAGATTGAGTTCTAATTGGAATTCATATTTCTCCAATATTTAATGTTGCAGATTTGTATCAATATTATGAAGGTGAATTAAGTGGACAACAAAATAAACTTTGAGATTTTCTAGGTGTATAGGAATGGATCCATCAATTGCTGGAGATAATATTTGAACAAGTTGATCAATTCATTGATTCACATGTAGCCAAGAAGACAAGAAGAAAGGAATATTAGGAATATCTGGTTCATTGGAAAAATTATGTAGCAGATGAGGCTTCTTGGGTTAGTGCTTCAGACTTGGCGAAGCTTGGGATCTTGGTTCCAACCTTGCCAAAATGTTCATGAGCTATACACTCATGGAACATTTCCGTACCTAGTGTGTTTGATGATGGAGCATCTAGGTATGCTAGTTATCCGCATTAACCCATAAAAATTTATGGTTTGTTTGTTTTGGATTTTTGTCGTCATGTGTTTGTGTTCATCTACAAGCATTCAATACTTGATGATTTTGTTAACATGCTAGCATGAAGTTTCAATTTGGAAGTTTCTTTTAAAAAACTCATGAAAGCTATTTTTTTAAAACCTCAAGTACAAAATCAATGCTGAAATTTATTTTGCTAAGGAAAATTTAAAAAATAATAATTTAAACTTCCTAATGTTGGGCGCCCAAGTTGGGTGATTCCTCTTTGTGAGGCGTGGGAGGTGAACAATTCCTCACACCTTGACCACTGGGTAGAAAAACAAAACAAGAAGATACTTTTGGGATTTTGCATGAATAGGAAAAATAGAGGGAATTTGGCACAATAGATGTAGGAATGTTAGGTGCCAAAAATTAAAAAAAGGAGGACAATAGTTTTTATTGGCAAAAATACTAGGCATTGACCCAACTATGGCTGGAAGAATTTGTAGATTTAATTAACCTTTAAATTGGCGTGGCATGTGAAGGAGTTTGAACTATAGAGGTGTACAAAAATTCATAGAAGAGGGGAAGATAATTGAATGTTGCAAGTTTTGTTTTAATATGTAGATTTGGACAAGAATAGATAATAAATCATAGATGTATTATTTTGTGATTGTTGCAATTGTTCTTAGTGTAGTAAGACTTAAAACATTGAACTGTTTTAATGTTGGAACCATGCAATATGACATAGGATTTACAAAGTAGATGTCACCTTAATCCTTATATTCATTAGCATTGGATGTATCCCCTCTCTTTTGTTTATCAAGAATATTTGATAGTGAAATAAAGTTTGTCTAATATACTAGAGTGGGTAGTTAGAGATAGTTGATTTATCCTTTTTTTATTTGAATTTTTTTATTTCAATGTCTTATTGATTTTTGTTGTTTATTATTTCCTTTGCATTAACATGTTTCATCTTTATTAGAAATAAAATATCTTCTAATTACAACTAGTTTTTTTATTATATTATATAATTTGTATGCTTTTGATTTCACTCTATATCGCACAAAATACATTTTCTTAATTTTTCATCCAACTTTTTCACTTATCCTTGAGTACATGTATATGCATAAAATCCAAAAACTCTTAAATGAGTCACATTTTTTTAGCTCCATTCCTCTTGTAGAATCACATCCTAAACAATTTTTATTGGATGAATGTCTAATAAGTAGAGTTAATAAGATATATTTATCCCATTAATGACCTAAAATACCTCTTTCTTTAATCAAACCCAAAAATAATTTAACACTGCTTTTTATTTAATCATAATTATTTCCAATTTATATCTTACATTCTATTATTCCTTGATAGTTTGTTGCATTGCGTATTTTGGTGTGAATTAATTTTTTATTTCATTTGTTATGCAACTATTATGGAGTTCATTCGAAAACATACTATCATCATCTACCCACTTTAGTTTTCTACCAAATCTTTGAACTATTAAAATATACCAAATGATTCTAATTTTTTAAATAGAAAAAGCCATATTTTTTAATAAAATCATCAAAAAAAATAAATTTATGGAAAACATATTGTTGTCCATAAAATGCACCAAATTGATAGGTGTTCTTGTTCTCCATTCTTCACAAACTATATTGAGATGCTCTATCAAACGTATTCATTTCAAAATATTAATTTTTATAAAAAATCTAACCTAGTAAAACTTAATCTCAAACTCCATAAACATAATTGATCCTTTATAGTGGTTTTAATATTAAGAGGCAATTCACTTTAGATTTTTAATGGAAATATTCTATTATTTTCTTAAACACTTTTGCATTTAGCCTCTTGGTTCCATTTTTATCAAGAATAATAGGTATTATATTTGTAAAATAAACTTTATAAAAATTTTGCAGTAATTTCCTAATAATGAATTATTCTTCAAATTGACAACATATTTGTATTTAAAATATATTTCTCACCTTACTTTTTTTGAATGTTGATAATACAATTTTTCATGATGAAAAATTTGTTGTCATTTCTTAGTTTCAAGTTTGATATAACTACTTCATCAATATTGTTAATATTTCTTTCTTTTTTTATCATATAATTATTACATATACTATCCAAATACGATAGATCTTTTGTACTATCCTCAATAATTACATATACTATCATGTTGCATTCTACATTTTCTAGTCATAAATATTCTTTCGACATTCATCGTTGTAATAACCATGATCATCTTTTTGAAATAATAGCATTCAATTTTTAAATTACTATACCTTTAACTAGTTCATAATGTATGATGCCATTTCTTCTTCTGATTTCTTTAGGGTAGTTGAAATCATTCGTTCCACCATTATAACTACTAGTAGTGCACCCTATAAATCCTCTTCCTTCTTTTCCTTGATTTTTTCTTCTACTTATTTCAAGGTCTTTGCTAAAAACTCTCCTCTTTTTCCCTTATCCTTGAATAACTTGTGTGTGAGTGAAAAATGTATCAATTATGAATGAATTCAAACACATATCAATAAGACATTAAATCAGGAAAACTGAAAAGGAAAACATAATAAGCAAACTGTTACTGCAACTTCCCCAAAATCGTCTTATCTCTCTCTAACTCCAGTGTTTTGTTGTTTCCAATGTCTCTTAGATTAGTAGATCAAGCTCAACAAAATGAACAACTAAAGAACGAGATTTGAAAATGCACACTATGCTAAAATGCAAGGCTATACTAAGATGATAATATCGCTGTGATGCTGAAAATGATGTGAATGCATAAGCATATATGTTTGTCGTGTATAGGCATGTATCCATGTGTATTTGTAGGTAACCAAAGCTTGGATTTGTATCAGTATTTATAGAGTCTTAGAAAGGAGCCGATTGGCTGATTTGATTAACAGCCCAGATTAAGCTTGTTCAAATGGATGGTGGAAGATTTTCGAAAGTGGAGAGGGAGATAGAAGGTTTCCCTTTTCCTTCAATTTCTGTCATTGAGATCTGAAGGGAAATTGCCATTTCGAAGAATGAGTTTAGAATGAGTTAGAATTAAATAAAATAAATTTATTTAATTTGTAAGTGAAGATGGATATAGAAAATCGCATAATTAAATAAATTATATTTAATTATGTTTTAGAAATGAATTTAGATTGAGAGGAAAATATTAAATTAAATATTTATTTAATTTGATTATGGGATGAAGAGAATATTCCATTATTTGAATATTCAAATATTCAAACTTTAGAATGATATGATAATTAAAATAAATAATCATATTTATTTACTTTAATTAAGAGGAATGTGGGATGAAGAGGATATTCCATTATTTGAATATTCAAATATTCAAACTTTAGAATGATATGACAATTAAAATAAATAATCGTATTTATTTAATTTAATTAAGAGGAATGTGGGAAATGTCAATAATTAAATAACATTATTTATTTAATTAAGGTAGAAGAATTAGAAAATGAACAATATAAATAAATAATTAAATTTATTTATATGTAGATGACTTTAGGGGAATTAATTAAATAATTCATATTTAATTAATTAACCAGCTTAATCATGACCATTTTTAGACATATACAACTTGTTATATAAATGTTTGTTTGAGGGAGATATATCAATTGGTTATTCAACTTTTACTCATGAGTTTGCAAACATTTCATCAATTAATCAATAAATAGCTTAGATAATATTTTGATCGCTCAATAAAAACTATGATGGAGTCAAATCTTGTAGGAAAAATGCTTAAAATCTTCTCCACAATTTTTTTACCTTTTACTCTCTTTATATAACCTTACTTGATGAATAATACCCATTCCATGAATAAGAATATGCCTACTAATTCAAGATTCATCATTTATAAATTATTAATTTCTTCTCAACATTTAGAATTTGATTAGTTTAAGTTTAAATGTTCCTTGATATCTAGCATGTAGAGTTTTTCGTGCTTTTTTTAATGTGATTATTGCACTTCTTGAAAATATTGATTCATTTTTGTTTACTGTATATAGAATATGAATTTTACATATTTCCTTATATTTTCCTTAAGAAAATCATTATTTATTTCTATTGATTAGTTGGTTCTAGAAAATACAACTTGTAAACAAAAAGATATCTTTATATTGACATTCTACTAATCCTAATTATTTTTATTAAACAAATAAATTTCAAATTAAATGATGCTATCAAATCAACCATATTGAACCAAATCATAGCCTAGTATTCAATAACTTTCTCTAACACTAATTAATTCAAAAATTATACATGTCCTATTATTGAATGCTCTAATTTTAACTACTATATTTCAAATGATACTAAAGCCTAATGTATGCGAGAAAAAAACATAGATGATAAAATATGCATATTTTTTAAACATATACATAAAAAACACAAAAATAAGGTGGATAAGGGAGGAGCATGCGAAAAATGCAAAGAATACTGTCTCTGATAATGATAAAGGTTTCCCACAAATCTGTGGAGGAGGCTCGCCCTTACTCTACATTGGAGTGTGCTTGCTTGGTGGTATAAACCCTTCATTGCTTGCTATTTGCCTTTGTTTCACGTGCCATCTTATCTCTTGTATGTGGGGTTTGGGAGTTTTCTTGATTATCGATCCCATCTGCATGTGTGATAATCTAGAAGTGGGGTTTTAATTATGGAGGGTGATATAGACCCTTCGAATGGCCCGTCAAATGGGCAAGAGGGTGTTAATGCAGACAGTAAGCATTTCAAAAAATTTGTAGATATTGCTGCGGGAGGTAGGAATTGCTTGCCATAGAGATATTGTTTGCGGGAGATAGGAGTTGCTTGCCACCGAGAGCCAAATTTTTTATCAAGGTTTTCAAGGATGTTCAAGGTCTAAGAAGAGAAGCTGAAGGTAAGCCCCCTTCGGCCTCCCCTAAAAGAGATGTCTTGATTCCGAATGAGCATTAGATAATGGAGTTGCAGAAGAAGATAATAGGTTAAAAAAATTGATTTTTTTTTTTTTTTTTTTGGTTATGTGGACACCTCCAAGGTCCTTGCCAGAAAATTTATGGATGAATGGATGCATAATATTTAGCAAAAAAAGTTAGGGTTTCATTACTCCTATTGTAGAATGGTGCAACATGGTTTTATTGTAATTTTCTTTAAGAGCCTCAAATCACAAGAAGTAACAAAGAAACAATTTTTCCATGTGGGTAATTCTATTTTCCATGCTCTGGCATGGATGCTGGAAGACCTAAATGAGGAGATCTTGGCATTGCCAAGTTTGAGATGGGTTGTAGTTAAACATGTTCCGCTTAGGGTTTGGAGCCTTATGGAAGCATAATTCAAATGGATGATACCAAGGCTTCCCTTCCTCAATCAGATGCGAGGGTATTGGTATCTCTTTATTTGGGAATTGATATACCAATTTTTTTTGAAATAAAACTAATGTTACACGGGGATGCGTCCCCTAGGTTTTTGCCTCCCGTACCTATCCTAGAAATGTTTCGGGGATAGGGGATGCCTGGGGGACGACTGACAACCATCTCGAAAAGGTTTCTGATTTTCGGGGACATCCTTGATTGGACGAAACACCCTGGAACGGAAGGGGGACGACCAACCATCCAAGGGACAGATAGGGGATGCCTAGCCATCCCTCGACCGTCCCGAGGATGGCTGGCCATCCCCCATCGCCCAACAACATTTTAAACACAAAAACAAAAGGTTTTTTTTAATTTTTTTTTTTTTTTTTAATTCTTTCCTTTGTGGGGCCCACACCCTCCCAACCCTAATATGGCCACTTAAAACATCTTCTTAAATTCATTTGACCTCATTTTAACTTGCCAAAATAAAATTGCAGCCAAGAGAAAAAGTGAGAAGAGAAAGAGGAGGGTTTGAAGGAGCTGTTGGAGAAGAAAAACTAGCATATAGGAGGAAAAAAGGAGAGCATTAAGGCAACAACCAGTAAGAGAAGTGAAAGAGGTAAGTTATTCTTCCATTATCTTTCATTTTTTTCCATTTTTTTCTAAGTTAAAATGATAAAATGTATGATTTTTTTTTAAAAAAAATTATTTTTAGTTTGCAAAAACCAAAACAAAACAAAATGAGCAATAGTAGTGAAGATAGTGGGCATGTTGAGAGGGGGAATAAAACCAATCAGTTCATATGGGGTAGCCTCAAACAAACCCATTTTATATCCCTTTTGAGGATTTGAAAAAATATGCAAAAGGCCCTTTTAATCCTAAAAAACCTCTTCTTCAACTAGCATCACGTGTAGACCAAGGCAAAGGGAAAAACACTGGGGGTAGTATATTGTGGCTATGTCACATTTGTAAAGATAAATATAATGGGAGCTATACAAGAGTCTATTCTCATCTATTGGGTTTTGGAGGCCATGGGGTCAAGGGTTGTAAAGAAATAAAATATTTTGAGAGGATAGAGTGTTATAGATTGTACATGGAGGCTGGAGGAAGGCCCATGGATCAGCTTATGCAAACTCAATTCGTACATTCAACCTCACCTATGCCCTCTATGCTTGGTAGTCCTAGTGTTGGTAGTGGTAGTAGTGGTGTGTGTGATGTTCATATTTCCACAAGAGGGAAGAGGAAGGCTGCTACTCCTAGTGAGCAGCAAAATACAGTTGCAAGTATGTTCAATGTGCAAGCACAAGATGTGGCAGAGTCTTCCATTGCCAAATTTTTCTATTCCCATGCCATCCCATTCCATGTAGCACATTCTCCCTACTTCAAACAAATGTTTAGAGATGTAGTAGTTGTTGGTACCTCATTTGTTCCCCCTCGAGAAAATAAATTATGCACTACACTCCTTGACAAAGAATATTCTAAGGTGAGTGTGGTGATGGAGGACATGAGACAGTGTTGGATTAGAATATGCTGCTCTATTATCATGGATGGATGGACTGATATTAGACAATGACCACTTATAAACATCATAGTCACATGTTCAGCTAGTTCATGTTCCTTAGAGCCATTGATTGTTCTGGGAAACGCAAGGATGCAAAATTCTAATTTAATATTTTGAAAGAGGCTATAGAGGAGGTTGGGGCAACCAATGTTGTGGAGGTGGTTACTAATTCAGCACGTGTGTATAGATTAGCGGGTTTGATGGTTGACAGTGCTTACAAACACATCTTTTGGACCCCTTGTGTTCATGCGTTGAACAAGACATTAAAAGACATAGGGAAGATGGATTGGGTGCACTAGGTGGTTGTAGAAGCTAGAGACATTCAGATATTTATTTGCAACCATCACACCTCACTTGCCCTCTTTAGGACATTTTCAAAGAAGGAATTTCTCAAGCCTATAGCAACAAGGTATGCCAGCTACTTTATTTTGTTAGAGAGGATGCTTGAGGCACAGGAGGCTCTATAGTTGATGATGGTTAATTCAGAGTGGAATAGATGGTCTATGGCAAGCACTGCAGAAGAGAGAAGCATTAAACAAAAAATTCTTGATGATAATTGGTGGTCCAATGTGAGGTAAAAAAATTTGTTAATTTGTTATTGAGTGCTGATTTTATAAATATATATATATATATATGATTTTATTATTAATATTTTTTTATTTTCTAAGTTCTAACTTGTCTTTTTTCAAAATTTTGATTGCAAATTTGTTTGCTCCATCATTTCACCTGCTGTGGATGTCATTAGATATGTTGATACAGACTCTCCAAGTCTTGGAGAGATTTATGAAACTTTTGACTCCATGCTTGGAAAAATGAAGAAAGCAATTTATGATAGGGATCCTAATTCGAGATTATATGAGCAAAAAATTACGTTCATTGTGATGCAGCAGTGGAACACTATGAACACCCCGCTTCATATGGCAGCCTTTGCTCTTAATCCCAAATGGTATGTACCTAGACCTGGTAGGATGCCTCCTTGTGATGACGATGAGGTGAAAGAAGGGTTTATGAGGTTCCTTGCAAAAATATATTCAGTTGAGGAGGCCAGTCTAGTTCAAACACAGTTCACTGACTTTGTTAATCTCCGTGGTCCAACATTCAGCAAACCAGAGGCCAGGGTAGATAAAACTATAGTAGCTCAAAGGGATCCTATTGGATGGTGGTCATGGCATGGGAAGGATGCACCACAATTGAGGATGCTTGTTGTTCGCCTCCTTTCATAGGTAATACATTAGATTAACATAATTTGATTTAGATTAGTGTTGAAGTTTGAACATTTATATAATCATAATTTAAATTGAATGTCCTAATTAGTAAATTTAAATTACTAATTTAGTTTTTCAATTTTGTCTCCTCTCACAGGTTGCTAGTTCCTCTACTGCAGAGAGGAATTGGTCAACATACGACTTTATTCACTCTATCAAAAGGAATAGGCTAACCTCTAGACAGGCAGAAAAATTAGTGGCTGTGCATAGTGATTTGTGACTCTAGGATTGTAAGACTCCTAAGTATAGACAGACTCCAACATTACGATGGGATGTTGATCCAGAGGACGTCACACAAATTGATGAGGAGGAGAGACAGGAGGGACTGGTTGGAGTTCCATTAGATAAGCCAACCCCTCACAGTGACAACTTGACTTAGACTATGAGTCTAATTTTGATGCAATTTTGGCAGATGCCAAGTAGCGGCAATCATCATACTTTCTATTTCTATGTTTTTCCTTTGGACACTTGTGACTTTGTCATTTTGACATTTGTAGTACAAAATTGTAGCCTTTTGGGCATTTTATTATTTTATATCATATGCTCATTAACTATTTGACATGAATTATGGTCCATGGATGCAATTAGGTAGTTGTAGTATTAATTTGTTTAATAATTCAATTCTATGATGCATATGTCAATATGATTGGTGATTAAATTTGCAACTTTATGAATGTTCATTGTTATGATTATCATTACTCATATGAACATCTGAAATTTCCCTATATTTTTAAAATTTATTTCTCTCTCTCTCTCTCTCTCTCTATATATATATATATATATACTATACATTCGTCCCCCCATCCCCTAAAATCCCCTAAAAAAATTGTTGTCCCCACAATGCATCCCGCCGTCCTATCATCTCACTATCTTAGAAACTTGGTGGAACATAGAATAAAACTTAAAAATATCATATTCACATGTGCCCTAGAAATCCTATAGGGGCGCAATTTTTTCTATCTCTGCCGTAGAGAATGACACATCTGAAGAAATTTCCCACTAATAAAAAAGAAAAATGTCAATTCTACCTCAACTAGGGGTGGAATGAATTTTGGTTCATCCTAAGGAAATTCTCAAGGGGAAGTAACAATAATAGACCCTCCCGAGTCTCACAATTGCATGAATCTCCCCTAAGAGATGAAAATAACAAAACTGTACAGTCAGGCCTCCTCCCGGAGAATAATACTATACAAAGGGAGGCGACATTGTCAAATGTCCAAAAAAACCTAAAATATGGCATGAAAAAATTACTAATCTAATGAAAACCCTAATTGAATACTTGGGAAAGCTCTGCTCAAGGCTACCTTGGGTGAAGTAGGATTATGTCAAAACAAGGATATTGAAAAATCAATCGAGAACAACATACACCTCACAAAGGGTGTGGATGTAGATAAAAACTCTAGAAAAAAGAATGCTCACCAATTGCTGATGAAATTTTTTAGACAAAACATAGATCAAAGAATAATGGAAAAATAAATAAATTAGAATGTTGAGAAAGTAGAAAGGGAAGAATATACTTTTAACCTTAAAACCTTTAAAAAGAAAATGGTTTCAGATAAGGTGGGTATAAACCAAGAAATGGATAAAGAAGATAAAGAGAACAAAAATGACTCAAAATCACCATCCCAGGTAAAAATATTGGTCAATAAATTTGAAGGGAAAAATTAATGTGCCTCCATTCATAAAAATTCAAATATGGAGATTGCAAATCAATTTACAGTGACCATCAATAACATTAGTACCATTGGAGGAAAGGAAGCACCTCTTAATGCCTCCTCTACTGTATATTTGATGAATGGTGGTGAAAGGGTTGAAGAAATTAAAGTCCAAGAGAACATCTTTGAACAAATGAAAAGTGAGTCTGTTGGCTCAAAATCCTCAAAGAAAAAAATGATTACCAATATCAATCTTAGTGAAGTGGCAATTTTAGATGATTTTACATCTCATTCCAGTCTAGAGTCTTTAGAGGGTGTAGGGGAGTACTTTGTTAAGGAGACGATGGAAGCAAAGGAGATCCCCATAAAAATTATGATGAAAAAGACCAAATAATACAAAAAGAAAAAAGATATAGGGGCAATTGAATTCCCATTGGTAGGGGAAACCTCTGTATGGCCAAGGAAAAGAGGAAGAAAACCAGTGGGATCATTTTTGTGTACACTACTAAGAGACTAGAAGTTGAGAATAGACTACCTAAGTGCTTTGAAAATTTCATTAGTGACAAGGAATCCCTCCCAAGAATAACCCTAATGATCATTAACTGTGTATCATTGAATGTACGGGGATTATAATCCCTAGACACAAAGCATATTGTAAGGAGATTCCAAGCTCAAAGAAAGGAAAAAGAAGTAGTCCAACTTCAAGAGGTGAAAGCAATTGGGTTTACTCTTGAAACAAACTTAAAATTCATTTGGGGAGAGACCTCATAGTTTTTCACCAAGCATGAAAAGGATAAGGGTGGGTATAGAATTATCCTTGCCAAGGAGTAGGGAAAATATGTCTCTGAATATGGTGTTTCCCCTTGTAATAAAGCGGTTTGGGTAATCAGAAAAAGAAAGGAGTCATGTTTTCGCATTTGTTCCATATATGCATCAAATGAATATAGAGACAAAATCCTATTGTGGAATTGGCTTCTCAATCTACAAGACATCCCTTATATTTTACGGGAAGATTTTAATTTAGTTGAAAGAAGTGAAGATAAATGGGGTGAAATAAACCTCGAATGGAAAGGAAATGGGAGGTATTTCTAAAAAATATTGAAGTGTTAACTAAAACTAATTGACCCCATAGAAGGTCAAAAGCAAGAGTGCATCAACATTTGGTTCACCTGGTGCAATGCCCAAAAGTGGGGGAAGAAGGATATACTACAAGATGGATAGATTTTACATGAACATAGATTTATTTTATGTTGAGCCAGTAAATGAAGGGTGCAAAGTGGATGTAATCCCCTATACCCTCTTTGATCACCACCTCATCAAGGTGAAATATTGCATCAAAGTTGGCAGGACAAAAGAGAAAGGAAAAGGTTCAATGCAAAGATGCCATTATATCTCTAAGTGAAATTAATAAGTGGATGCATAGAGGATTGAGTGCAATTGACAGATGGAACCTAAATGTGAAAGGTTGGAAGATCCTCTTTCAGATAATTGGAAAGAAAAGAGACATGGTCAGGAGGCAAAAAGAAAGTCTCCTTAAGAAAAAATGCTTAAATTTGAATCTAACCTTTAGGAGGAACCTAGGAATGAAACCTTTCTCAATAATTTGAACATAACAAAGAATTCTTTGAGAAGGCTGCAGGCCAATAAATTTAAGAGGCTGAGAATAAGAGCCAAGCTCAACTAATTGGAAAATAGGGATAAGGGGTACAAATTCTTCTTTAGATACATTAGGGATAAGCAGATAAATGAGAAAATCAATCAAATCTGGTCAGATGCCACTCCTTTAACTAATCTGGATGACATAAGGAAGCACTTATTTTAGTTCTCTAAAAACCTCTTCACCTTAGAAGGAGTTAATGAAGTGAGTTGCAAGGCCAGAGAGCACATCAAGTAGCTCATCCCAAAGAAACTTACCAAGATTGAGGAATTTGAGCTTGGTAAAGGAATATCAAAGTAGGAAATTATGAAAAATATCCTTTCATTGAAAAATGACAAAACCCCATGGGTTGATGGCATCCATGTAGAATTCTAAAAGACATTAATTGACTAGGTTTGTGATGAATTGCACTCAGTTTATAATGAGGCCTTGGAAAGAGGCTCACTAGGAAATATCATCAACAAAGGGATCATCAAGCTATGCCCCAAGGATGAGGACAAAACATTGGTCAAAAATTGGAGGGCAATCATCCTTCTAAATGTGTCCTATAAGATTTTGGCCAAAATACTAGTAGGTAGATTGGTAGATATCTTACCAACCTTCTTTAACAACATGTAAACAAGTTTCATCAAATGAAGGTACATCCTAGAGAACCTCATCAGTAGTTGGGAGGCAATGGAATGGGGAAGGTAGATCAATCAAGGGGCATGAATGATCCTCCTAGACTTCAAAAATCCTATGATAAGGTTGAGTGGTCATTTATAATGTTGACTCTTGAGGCCTTTGGGTTTTCTAGTTCCTTTGGTTGTATGGTAAGAACATTATTTAAAGATGCAATGGCCCAAGTAGATGTAAATGGGACTCTAATAGAAGAATTCAACTTGAAAAGGTGAATAAGATAAGGATGCCCCTTTTCCTGGCCTTATTTGTTATTGCATTTGATGAATTGCATTATATGTTAAGGGATAATTCCTTGTCTCCAAATGTCAAAGATATCACCCTACTAGATAATAGTGACCTCATCAACATACAGTTTACAGATGACACTACAATTTTTGTCTAATTAGAGAAAGAAAATATTAATAATCTAATGGATAAACTTAATTCCTTCTTCCAAGCATCACAAGTAAAAATTTCCCTTACCAAATCTTGCATGTTGGGTTGGAATGACACCCCCCATACTGGTTAAAAAAATTCAATCTCCAATGGGGGGGACCTCAAAAATAGGTAAGGTATCTTGGCATACCATTTACTATTGACCCCAACATGAAAGAAATGTGGCTCTAGATCAAGGGTAAGATTGAGAAGAAGATTGAAAAATGGAATTAACAATACCTGTCTCTAGTAGGAAGAATACAGGTATGCTAGAAGATACTATCTTCCTATAGTATTTACTTTGCATTAGTGTGGTTTTTTAACTGTTATCAAATCAATGAAATTCAAAAAAGGATCCAAAAATTCTTATGGTTTGATGGGAAAGGTAACGGAAAAAGACATGTTGTAAAATAGGAATGGTGTTCCATAGACAAAACAAAAGGCGGCTTAGGTCTAAAGGACTTAAGGCTACAAGGTATTTCTTTGGCATCCAAGTGGATAATTGGTGCACTTGGTGGTGAGGAGCCTTAGAAGGTCATCATTAGGCAAAACATAATAAATGCAATGCCTAAATAGGCTAAATCATGGAAGCTTCTTCCCTTATGTGATGTCCTTAGCAATGCTTGCCTTATATCCCCTATATGTTCAAATGTGTTAAAAAATCATATAGAAGGCTTGGTTGTTTTTCAAGAAAAATGTAACAAACTGCCACTTCACCAAGAATGGTAATAGTTCCATCATGACGCACAAATCTATCTAGTGGAACTTGGAACATAAGGACAAACCCCTTGCACTAATCCAAGGTTTCTCAGCCAAAGGCTGGGCTCAAAAAGGGATCAAATGTTTCAATGATATCTTAATAAATGGAAACTTAAAAAACTAGATGGAATTAAGTACATAATTTAATCTTCCACAAAGCAATTGGAGAACATATGCTATTTTAAAGGAGGCTTGCAAAGACATCTACTTCCCTGTTGAAGTTAATTTTGGCAAACTACAATACCAAAAAATTTAATGGTATGATGGTAGTCCACTAGTGAAAGTAAATGCTAAATCAATATACTGTGCTCTAACAAAACAAACTGATATTTCAGAACATGTCAATAAAGTTTGGGATACCAATCTAAGAAAGGAACAAAGGATAATTTTTTAAAGAAAAACTGGTCAAAGGAAATGGAACCAAAAAAAGCATGCTTCAGGTGGCTGCTACTACTACAAAGGCTTCCATAAAAGTAGCACATAATGAAACTGATATTTGCAATATATGCAGAATGCCTGAATCAATCAAGCATATCTTCATTGATTACCTTTATGCCAAAGAGATCTAGAAACTTTTTTTTTGTGATGATCATAACATTTGGGAGAATAATAAGGAACCTAGTCCTGCAAAAAAATTATTTGAAATAAACAACAAAATGAATAAGGATCTCTCTTTGTTTTGGATCTTCCTATCCACTAAAATCTTATGGTCAATTTGGACCATTAAAAACGAAGATAAATTTAAGGAGAATAGAAGGGTGATTACTGAGTCTAATAAGAGACTCATAATCTACAATGTTTCTTTGCAGGTTACCATCACCAATGAGATATCAAAAGGTAAATTCTGAATTTTTTTAGAAAAGGGTAAATTATTGTCGACTGCCAAATATGGACATACTTGGCAGGACGGTCACCCAAACGTTGAGATCTTCCTGATAGCATTACAGGAATTCCAAAAAGATCTTAAAGAAGGATCAAAAGATAACAAAGGAGGAGCAAACTATAGGACTCCATGGACACACAGTAGCAGCAGCAGGGAAGAAGGCACCACGGTGAATGAGCAAGGAGCAGCAGAGGTCCTTGCAAACATGAAATACACAGCTAGCAACAACAGGACCAGTGGCAGTAAGTGATCATTTTGCTACAATACATTTTGTTACCTATCATTGTATGTTTTTTTTTATATCTGATGTAAATAAGCATGATGACACTTCTTGTATAGGCTTGGTGAACAAATGTAGATATCTATATACTGCTGGAAAACAGTGGTAATCAGGGACTTATATACTGCTGGAAAATAGTGACGTATCCTCTGCTGATATGTGAAGCATTGTAAAAACACAAAAGTAATAATAAAAGCTACTGTGGCTATTATTTTATTGATATGTTCTTTATAATTTTTAGTGTTGCTGCTGCATACATTATCTTTGTACTTTCTTTTAATGATGCATAAATATACATATACGTAGAAAAGTACCTACATACATTTTATAGAGTCTGAGGACTTTGATTTTCTAAACTGTTCTATAACTATTTTAATATTTTTACTTTTATACAAGCTATATGAATCTATTACAAATCTACAGGTTATATATTCCAGATTAGATTTCGCTTTGATATTGATGTGTACTCGATTTGACAGGTCAATTGCGGAAGGCGTAAGAGAGAACCGAGCTCATTCCTGACACAGTTTTTGCTTCTACTATCCATCCTTCTTGGAGTGGTGCCTTCAGCACCGGATTTGAATTGAGTACATTGATGTTGAAATGTATTGCCTCATCTTTAGAGAATCTAAAGCCCTCAAACACTTCTGAATCTTTTCCCAACATTAGTATATGTACCGAATTATCAAAACTAGAAGAGTGCGTGGTGTAAGCATGATCAAGGAATGCTACTTCAATCTTGCAATTTGGATCTGTTATTATGAACAAAGAAATTGCACCCTTGATCTTCACATCTGTAGAGTACCATTCCTTTATTTCGAGTGAGGCTTCCGTGCAACTCTCCACCCTTTTCAAAACTTCAAAGCCTTCACTAATTCCTGCACCGAAGACCTGCGTACATTTTAAACACTCGTTGTCCAATGTCATTTAGCAGAGATACAAATGCAGAGTTTTAATATAAAAGTAACGAAATTATTAAAATGCAATTGTAAAGTAGGTTTGTCAGTCTTAAAAAGATTTATGATATATAAATTATAAAAGATCTTGAAAATCTAGATGGTCTGGAGATAGATAATCATTATAAGGGGAGGAACTCTCCAAACCCCAAAGACAAGATAGAAGCCCTTGTTATCATGAAGATTGTTCATGTTGAGTATCAAAAGTAATGTTTGCCTTTATGCTAGAAAAATGGACAAAAAGGAAAGTGAATTAACAAAAGAAATAACAAAGTTGTTATGTAAAACACCCCAAGAACCAGAACACCAAAAAATCCCACACCAACAAAAATCAAGAATTCAGAAAGGCATTCCAGTCTAAATTCATAAAATTACTAGAACCTTTGCTCAAATCACATATAGGGAAATCCTAATTATTTTCAGTATCAAACTTGATATTGTTACAAATTGAAATCTGATTTGACAAAAAAACAACCCAATTTCGTTCCCTTTTAGTATGGTTCCACTAAAAAAAATTGAAACCATGAATAAAGATGTCAATGTATTTCTTAAATTCATTCAGTTGGCACCATTGGAAGTGAGAGGAAGACTTATTTTTGAAATGATTAACAAAAATTTTAGATTCAAATTCTAGAATAATAAGAGAAAAATGATTTAACTTGGCTTCTAACAAAGCTTGGGAAATGGTCATAGCCTCAACAAAGTTACTAGAAGCAACACCAAGACTAGCAACAAACCATAACATAACTTTGTCAATATGGTCACAAAATACTTCTCATGCCAACATTTCTAGGTTGTCTTTTGAAGCTCCATTAACATTCATTTCAACCAAGCCAAGAGGAGGAAAAAACCATTTATAAATTTGAGAACTATGAGGACTATTGAACGAAGCATAAGAGAAAGAAGCCACATAAATATCAAGTCTCATCATAACTTTGAATTCCCATCAAGACATCACTTGATAATCTTGAGTCCAAAATTGGTAGGGTTCTTTTAGATTAACCATTATTCTACCCTAAACCTAACAAACATGCCTAGTAGTACCATTGACACTATAATGATTGTGTTCACACCATATACACTAACAAATTAGACTAAAACCAATATCATGCAATAAGTTAAGGGATTTTAACTTCATTGTGGTAGTTGATTCACAATAAATTCTTGGATATAATAATTAATTATTCTATAAAATGTCTACCAAATAACACCATAAATGGTGAAGGAAAGTGGTAAATGGACAATCTAAAAGATGTATTGTAGACTCTTCAACTTGAAGGCATATGATACATCTATTCGGGCCAACAATCCCACACTTTTGAAAATTATCATATGAATAAATTTATCAAGAGCTATAAGTGACATGAAAGAATTCACCCATGGCTAGTTTTTGGGATGCTAAACATACTTCAAAATTTTAGAGTTCTTAATGTCAAGGTTATCGGCCAGAATATTTTTATAACCAATTTGCACTATGTAGATCCCATAACCTTTGAAACTTGATCCAAGGAAATTTGAATGTCCATTTGAAGAGATTTTTTCAAGAAGCTAAAATATGAGCTAACTAGTTAATGAGATGAGGGAATTGTTGTCATGGTCAAATATATTTATATTTCTATTTCCAAGTCCTCACATCTTCTTGTATGATTATAACTAAAAATAAAAAATTAATCTAGCTAGCTTCAACACATATGTAATTAAATTCAAGGAGATTAAGAAAATCCACAAAAAGAGGTCTATGTTGGTCCCATGCATCATCCTACAAAAGAGCACAATCACCCTTCCACACAATCCAAAAAAAAGCCATCTTTAATTAGACTAGTAACTAATTCAATGGTTTCCATATTTGAGAGCCCCATCCAAGAATCACCATCCTAGAGATCAAAGAATGATTCTCTAGATTTAAGTAATTAAGTTTAAGAATTCTTTCCCATAAATAATTTTCTCCTACAAACCATCTCTACTATAATTTAGCAATAAGAGTTATATTATTGAAGAGGGAATACCATTTACCTAAATAGCCTCTCTTTAAGTTGACATATTTTATCCTGGTTAACCAAATGTCATTTCTTCTTCTTTGAATTTCCTTCAAAAATAAACTATCTTTTCTTATAGTCCAAATCATGAAGTACATCTTTTGGACTTGAAAAATCCATAAATCTATAAATTGGGAGATCTTTATTTTGATATTTAAGAAGTATTATATGACTTGAAAAAGAGATGTATTTATGTGACTAATGATTGATACAATATTGAATAGAATCAAACATAACATTCCAATATATTTTTCTTATGGAAGTAGGAGAAATAAGGATACCCAAATACTTCAATTTTTTAGAAACAACAAAGAATTGAAGAATATTAGTAATTTGATCATTAAGATGAAGGTCAACATTACGGAAGAAAAATAGAGACTTTTGATCATTCAAAAGTTGGTCATGAATACCCATTTATATAAATTTTAACAACTTGTCTAAGAGCCATAGATTCCTCAAGAGTAGCATTTCCCATCAAACAAGTGTCATCTACAATTTGAAGGTGAAAAAGTGGATCTAAACCCTACACAATATGAAAGCTATAGATAGAACCAAAACACCTAAGATAATTCAAAAGAATTCCCAAAACTTCTACTAAATTAAGGAAGAAATATGGAGAGAAAGGGTCACCTTGATACAAACTTATTTTAGAATGGAAAATAGTAAAAGGAGAACCATTTATATGGATAGAAAAGGAGGAGATGTACAACGCCATAACCCATTCAATCCAACTATTATAAAAAACAAATGTGGATAAGATAAGATATATTCTAGAAATTTCCAACAAACTCTTCCATAAGCCTTACAAAGACAAAGCTCTATGAATATAGAACTTTTCTTTTTAACATGCATAGAGTGAATAGATTCTTGGAAAATCATAATACCATCAATGATTCAATAACCCTAAAAAAATTCTCCTTGTTCATGAGAAATTATGGAGGGTAATATTTCATCCTCTCAACAACAAAAAATATTATAAATATTATTGCAAAGAGATACAATTTTGACATTAAAAAAAATTAAAAGTTGATCCCTTTTAGGAATCAAAACAAGAAAATATTTAAGAGATTTAGTTATTTGTTTCAAGGTACATAGTTCCTCATAAGCCTCCAAAATGCCATCTTTGACAATATCCCAAAAAAATTGAAAGAATTCATTAGGAATTCATTAGGGCCAAGAGTTTCATCTTTTTCATCATAAAAAAAAATTCTTTGAATCATTCATGGAAATAGGTCATTTGAGGAAGGAATTGCCATGAGTAGAGATAAGATTAGGAATACAATTCAAAATGATACATTTACTATCAATATAGATATTGGTGGGAGATTTGAATAACTAACAAAAGTGAAAAATGGTTGTTTATTGAATATCTCAAATGGAATCAATTCTGCACCCATCCTATCTTTGAACTCCTTGAAAGCATTCACATTTTCTTATGTCACAATAGAGTGATGAAAAAAAATTTCTTATCCCCTACCTTGTAACCATTTAGTATGATATTTTTTGTCTCCACATGATTTCCTCCTATTGGGTGAATATTTTGTAATCCCTTTACGAATTACAAAATGTGAATTTCAACCATAGTTTTGATGAGATAAGTCTCTCCTCTCAGAAAGGGGAGGCTCCCTTCTTACTGCTTACTAGAAAAAAAAGCAAACTGTGCTAGAATTTATAATATATACACTATTTTAACCATGTAGGGGATGTGTTACATTCATCATTTTCTCTTATTTCAAAAAAATTGTCTACAATGTTCCACAGTGTCACTTCGCAATACCTTATGATTCTAAGTATAAACCTAATTAGTAATTCCCAATATTTTTAATTAAACATAAGCATATAACTCAAGGATAATAGTATAACCAAAAGATATATAACCAAAAAACACACAAAAATACAAAGTCTTTTTGTTGTTCCCAATGAGAGTTCTTCAATAATAGGTATGTAAATTGGAGCACAAAGTCTTTCAATCCATGCCATGAATAGATCCACGTACCCAATAAATAATTCCAAGCTCAAAGTCTTGACAATTCTTCACCAAAAGATATTAATAGGACACATAATTTTCAAGTAAATCATATAACACAAAGTCTATAAAACTTAGCTTGAATGACCTCCAATCGCATGTAAGGAAACACCACTTAGTCAATCAATTAATAAGATAAATCAGTGAGAAAGACACAAGAACATTCTCATTCATTCGAACTTGATCCAAAACAAAGGTTGGTATGTACAAATTTACCTTCTTTATTAATTGAAATTGATATGCAATTTGAACTCAAAGTTTCAAAGTTGGAATACAATTTTGGAAGCACTTCAGTGAAAAATATTGAAGGTACAAAATACAAATGAGATCTCTTGTATTTATAGGTGAGAGCCAAGAGCTAATCTAGGAAAAAGTCTAACTAATTTGATTTATTCAATGATGGAGTCCAAAATTATTGGAGGACTTCAAAGTTGTTACATGTATTTACAATTCAACAAATGGCATGTAAATTGTGTTTGGATAACTAAAAAATCTTGTAAATAACTAAAAATTGAAAACTAATATAAGGCATGGTCAACCTTCTTCAACATTTTGCTTCAAGACATCATTATGTTTTTGCAAGACTGTTTGTGCTTCATTGTCTAGCATTGAAGTATGTTTGATGATTCCTTGAGATCTTGATACTGAATCTCTGATAGTGTTGTAGGATTTTTCATGTCACCCAAGATACTGTTTCAGATTTATCAAAGATAATTGAATCTATAAAAAATTTGATTCATTAATGATATTGAAAACACCTGGTCTTCAAACTCCTTCTGAATCATGTCAATAAACTACTGAACCACATTGTTTGGGGGAAGTAGCTTTTGACTATCATCTCACAGCTTACATGGAAGTTCTTTAATTTTATTTATCAGTTACAAGTCATGTTCTTCACCAAGTTCTTGTGTATATTGTAGATCATTAAGCAAGTTGGTGAGAACAGTGTCTTTGTGAATAAAAGACTCTTCAATTTCCATGTGCATGTCTTGGTTGGGAATAATCCCAAACTCCTCCAATTTGTCTATCTTGAGTTTTCTCATCTATTTTTTCTCTTATTTTTTTCATCTTCTCCAATTTTCCATGGCAAACCCTAGCATTTTTGTGCCCAATGCGATCAAGTGATCAAGATATTCACCAACTACTCTGCATCTAGCCTATACCCTTTCCACCTTCTGAATGATGGGATTCTCAACACCAATTACAATTGCCTCAGGTTTGATGGATTCAGAAGATTGAGTGATCTTCTGTAGCATGGATGTGAGTTTCTCTGTCTTAGCTTTGTAATGATCTTTCATCTTTTTCTTCTTTTCAAATTTCTCAGTGAGAGAATCTAAGCCTTCACACTAGCATGAGTCACTTTACCCAAATCTACCCTTGTGACAAAGTATTCTATAAGATCCACCTCTTCATAATTTTTATTAGAGGGAGGTTGAGCTATCTCTGCATGTACTTATTAGCTTCTTTGTCAAAAAACATCCTTGAAAGGGCCTTTTCTTTCTTTTTGGTTCTAGTCTTAGTAGTAGAAAGCTATGCAAAGTCAAATTCATCAGGAGAGATGGCCTCTTTTGTTCTCTTAGGTGCCTGTGAAGACAACCATGGTGGCAATGGTGAACTCTCCTTAGGTTGTGTAGCCATTGGACGAGATGTAGTAGCTATATCCAAAAATGTGGTAGTCACAATGGGAGATGTGAGTAAAAATAACTTTAGGAATTTCATCTCTAGAGACTTGCATAGAATCATTCAAAAATTTCTCCAAATTAGAGTGTGATGTGAGGTCAAAAGACGGTGAGGAAAAAATTGGCAATGGCATAGGAGAACTAGTCATATTTTCTAACCCTTGTCTTGGGCTTTCAAATGGAAATCCTAAGATGAGAGAAAAATGTACAGAATGAACCAAAACAATAGGTTCCACAACACTTATCACTGTGGGAGGAGGATTAACAAGGAAATTAGGTGCATATGTGGTCATAGGAAGAGGAATGGAAGTGGACACAACATTATCAATGGAGGATAAGGTGATAGGTGGTTCCTCAAGAATATTTCCATGTGGAGACATCTCTGCTTCTTCATGATCCTTTTCATCAATCTTCCCTTCTTCTTACACATGTTCCTCTTCTTGCACATGCTCCTTTCAAGCCTTTTTGGAAGGTCCTTCTATAGATTTCCCTGCTTTCTTTCCACCCTTGACCACAAATTTGATCTTAGACTTTGAGGCTTTGCTTGAGCTTGAAGCATCATTCTTGTTTTTGGTCCTTAACTTTGATTTCTTACTTGTACCTCAGACTCGTGTTTTGATCCTATGAAGAAATGTTTTAATTGTATATCTCTTTCATCCAGCCAAAAAAATTTATTAGCCAAGATTGGTTGAAACCTTTCTCGGATTGATATCACTTCTTTTCGAGACCACTAGATTGAAGGAAGAGGAGAAGCTGCAATATTTTTCCTTTCATATTCAGAATCTAAAATAGAATCTTCATCCTCCATGTCCTCAGGGGTATTAGAAAGATTCAGTTTTCTTATTTGATCCAAAGTCATTTTGCAATAATCTATCCTCATGATCTCTCATTCTATCCTAATGTCAGACCAAATGTCTTTGACTTGATGCACATGATAAAATGTCATTTTGATATGATAATCCATCCTCTCGATCTCTCATTTTGTCCTAATGTTAGCCCAAATGTCTTTGACCTGATGCACATGAGAGAATACCATTTTGAGAGAATTCCTCTGTAGTCAAAGTCATATCTTGTCTTTTACAATTTGATTGTAACTTGCTGCATTTTTTATTCAACCACCTTGGCCTTATGTGAGGTTAGAATAGAGTACTTTCCAATTACCAATGTAAATTTGAATCTTGAATTATGAGCTTCCATTTTCTTATTATGAACCACCATAATCTTCCTACATTACTCCATTAGGACAATTTTGTCACTAGGATAACGTGGGAGCATGTATGGATAGCTAGCAAAGCATCCCACTCTCAAATAAGTAAAATTTGGAAATTGTAGGTACCTAGGAATTGATATTTGTTTATTGTCTTCCATGCTTCATCTGATACCCTTTTCTTCTCTAGTTCAGGATCAAAGGAACAAATGAGTGGTCTAAAGAAGGAATCATTCACCCTTCTAAAGTGCTTGATACTTCTCTTGAGGGTGATCTATGGAAAATACTTTAAAATTGGTATAACCTTCCTGTCACCTTCAAAAGCTAGACCTGAAAAATTTCTCATGGAGGCTGAAGCATAGACTAAATACAAGGTTTTGTAGAACTTATGTGTTCCATGCACCCGGGTCAATTGATCATGGAGAGAATTTTTGATTTCCTCTCCCCATAACATTTGTTGCTTCCCTTTAAAAATGATCTTAATGTATGTGTAACTCCAATCCTCAAAATAAAATGAAGTTGACAAACCATGCACTCTCCTGAGAAGAGTGATGAGGTCATTTACCTCTTCAATAAAATCACTATGAGGAGATATTTTGGGCCATCTAGTAACACCTTGTCTAGGAGCCTTCAACCATTTATTGTAGATCATTTTATTTGTAAAATCGGGATCCTTATCATATTTTTCTTGTGCGGATTCCTTGTAAACCTCCATATATGAATCAACAATTGGATACATGAAAAATTTATCAAAGAAATATGGATTTAACTCCATCACCACATTTCCATTAGAATCCCTAACTTTCTTGTCATCCTTATTATAATAAGCAACAACTTGTGGCACAAATTATGGATTCTGAGATGATATTGGAAATGAAGCCACAAGATGTATATTGCTATGAATTATTGACTTCATCCCATTGGTAACTGGTTGCTTCTTAGTTCTCTCAACAAACTTACCCATATCTACATGACCAATCTTTGTATCTTTGATTTCATCCACATTTGAATAGATCAATGTAGGAGGAAGCACACCTTGGTATTTGTAATTCATTGCTTTCCCCTTTGAAGGAGATGGATTTGACATCGACGAAAGAATGAAATTGCAGAAATATACATGCAGAATCTTGAGAAACATGTAAAAAGGAGTTGCATGAGAAGATTAACATATTGTAGATGTTAGGAAAAAAATTGCATTTAGGAAATAGTAGCGAGGGTTGAAAATGGAGTGATTGCGTGAAAAACTGGGGTTTGAGCATGGTAGGAACAGAAAATGGAGCGCAAAGGATTATCTTGAATAAGCAGGAAACTTTCTAGTGTTAGGAAATTTTGGCAAGAAATGAGTGTATGCGTTGGAAGATAACGAATCTGCAAGTGGAAATTGCCTTTGATCAAAAAGTTGTAAAGTCGCTAAAAAATATCAAAATTACAATGGGGTAGCTTGCTTTCTACAAGTTCGGCAAAAAGTGCCAATTTTACAAATTTTGGAAGATCAATCAAAAAATATCTGATTTTATAAATGGGAAGAACTTGTTTTATTGTAAATTCAGTTAAAATTACCGATTTAGTAAATGTGTAGATAGCTTATTGTTTTGTCAAATTGAGAGAATTCTCTGATTTTGTAATGACATCCAAGTTTTCTTGTTATGTAGAGGGAAAACCTTGGCATTACAAATAAGGGTAAGTCAATTTGCATTTTCGCTCCAAAATCACTGAAGTTACAAGTGATACATGGTTGTCTTGTGTTTTTTGGAATTTTTTCTGAAATTACAAGTGGGAGATTTGGCATTTTGCACATTCGGGTTTTTAGGCCGCATTTACAAATGATTTAAAAGACAATTTGTTGAGTCGGGGAAAATCAGGTGAACTTAACAAATGGGAAAGACTTGTACCTGGGAGTTCGATGAAATTCATCAATTCAACAATTGGAAGATTTGATCTTGTATGTGCAGAGATTTATGACACTTCTACAAAGATTAATAGTGAATAGTTTGTAAGTTCAAGGAAAAACCTTGACCTAACAAACTCAGAGGCTTAAAGCTTCACGCTACTTGCACCATCGGGAAAAATCAACGATAGTGTAAGAAAGGCTTAACATTTTGGTTAGACAACTCAAAGTTAATGATAATGTAAGTTTTGGAAATTTTCATGACCTCACATCTATAATCAACGGTTGATGTTACCTCGGCAAAATATACCAAACGTATAGACTCGAAAAAGTATTGTTATGAATGGTCAGGGAAAAACCCTGACCCAACCCTAACCATGATAAAACCAAAGAAGAGAGCCTCCATTTTTGGTTGTATGCGCAGGTTGATTTTATGATCTCAAAGAATGGCCAGACTAAAACAACACAAAAATGAGGTTAAATGCAAGACACATAAACTAGTGCATGAGAAAAATGTCGAACACACAAAAAATCAAAGGGGAAGGATAAACACAAAAAATATAGAAGAATCTTATAAAGATGATTTTGATATTCAATAAAAATCATTACATAGGCATGAACTAGCAAGAACTCAAATATGAATAGAAACTTGGGATGAAAGATAACAAGCAAATAAGAGTCTAATAATACCCTAATTATCCAAGAAAAAATAATGGTAAAAAAAGAAAACACACTCATGGAGAGTTCAGTGAAACACTAAGTCGAAACTTGACTTAAATTCGATACAAATTGCTCCTAAATGAAAATTTCAGGTCACAAATGAACTCACAACGAGGGTATGAGGAAGAATGAAGATGAAAAACAAATTAAAATAATTAAAAATGGTTTAAAAAGATAATAAAAAGATAACTAATGCGCTCGGTACGAAAACTGAGATTGCAGGAGTGGTAAAATTTGGCACGCATATAAGTTGATTTGACTTGACTTGCAATTTTGGGAATTTTTAATGATTCTATAAGTAACTTGCAATTTCGGGAAAAATCTATAATTTTGCAAGAAACTGCCCCTTTTGCAAACTTGTCTTTGTAGGGTTAGGGAAAAACCTCAACCTTGCAAGTATAAAATTTTTTCTTACACTTGGCAACTGAACTTTCACAATTTGTGCAAAAAGAGAATTTTAACGAATTGAAAAAGTTTATTTTTCAAAAGACGTTCCAAGAATTAGGACCACGCATGAGGGAAAATTGAGATTCACCTTGTTTTGCGTGCTTAGAGTGCAAGGGACCATGAACATACAAGTTTGGTAGGGGTTATCCCATGAATCAAGCACAACTCAATTCAAGGATAACACCTCTTGAAGCTCATTTTTTCTAAGTAATTTTGAAATTTGGAATTCATAGTTAATAAATCCTTAATCTTTTTTCTTGAATACAACCTTGGAACTCTGTCAATGTATGTAAAATATTTTTTACCTTTGGAAAATATTAGCAAATGAATACAAATTCCATTGTTTCATTTTTTGTTTGATAAAGGATAATATTTTTTAAAAATATATATTGAGTTGTACCATGATGAGATTTACCTTCCTATTGCCAAAGTCTAATCTTTCCTTTGAAGTCATCATATTTTAACCACATGAGATGAAATCTAAAAAAGAAATTTTGAGGCTTGAAAGATCCTTCCCAATGCAAACTATGGGACAATGATCTAAAAAAACACTATCCAAGATGGAAAAAGCAAGTTGAAGGCACTAAGAAGGTCAAGAATCACTAACTAAAAACTATCCAAATGTTCTGTAATGAACTCATCCATAATTTAATACAATTGTTTCAAGTAAAGGAACCATTTTTAAGAGGGATTTCCATTAACCAAAGCTCATTAATTTTGTATAGAAGAGGAGCATAAGCTAAGGGAGGGTATGACTACCACCTTTTTTCATTCAAGGATTACACACCATTGAAGTCACCTCCAATAATCAAAGGATATCAATGAGGAGAAGATTCTCTACAAACATGTAAATCATCCTAGAGTTTAAGGTTACCTTGAATATCTTGAGGAGCATAAAAATTAGTGATCAAGATATTGATACTACTAGAAATAAGAACCCCTTCTGAAAATAGACTATCATTCTTAAGCTTTTTGGAGAAAAATATCTAGAGTCTCAAGTATAGAGAAAAACAATAAATAGACCAAGGAAATAAATAGAAATTATTTCCCAATATCTACCAATAGTACAACAAAAAAATTAGTATATTATTTAGGAATCCTAGTTTCCTAAATTGACAACATAAAAAGATTGTCATCTTTAAACAATCTTCTAATAGGGAGTCTATCTAGGTCTAATTCCAATCCCTCTTACATTCTAAGAAAAAATCATGATTGATATGGATAAGGAAGGGATGGATCTAGTTGGTTTAGAAGACTTAAAACCAAAATATGTTCTAAAAGTTTGGATTTATCATGGGCAATAGTATGCCCTACCTTAAGTGCATCCTATATACCTTATTTTTTATTTTGACTTTGTTTAATACCTAAATACTAGGTAGAATAATCTTTTTATTTTATTTTCTTTGTATGATTCTAATTTCAATTTATATTTTGAATATAAAATGGAATGGTGTTCTTGTTTATTGAATTCCATAATTGGGGTTTTAGGTACATGCTCAAGATTATCAAAAGTAAGAAGAGTCTCTTTAATCTTGAAAGAGTGATAATTGATACAAATACTAAGAGGGTTATAGGTAGAAATAATAGAATTAATTGGTAAAAAATAGCATGGTGGGCATTAAAAATAACAATAGGCACATCTACAAACTCCCTAGAAAGTGGAAGTTCTTGTGCAATTCGATCTTATTAGAATTATTGAAAAGATTTTCACCCTATAGTTGACCATAATTTTCTTGATCCTACATTACTTCATCATCCCCATGATATTATACAATTATTTATTTATTTTCATTCCAATCATTCTAAAATCTAGTACATAGTTCTCCAAAAATAGAAAATTTATTTTTATTTCAAGTAGTAGCTTTATTCCCTCTAGGATGTGGAGGAAGCCAAGCTTTACCTTTCTTAAAAGCCATGGTAATACCATTGGAATTAGAAGGACTAGAAATATACCCTTTTATTATCTTTTGAATCCAATGATCTTGAAAATGTTTTCCAAATGATGATATTCCTTACATGTAAAAGGAATGGATTCATAATCAAGGGCTTGATTCCAAAAAAATGTTACCTAAATTTTAAGAACCTCTAGTAAAGGATTATTTAAATCCATTTTAATATAGATACATGCATAATTCTAGATGTTTTTTCTCCTTGGTAATTTTTGGTGTACTGAAATATGCACTTAAATGAACACCCAATTTTTGTAAGCAATCATCTTTACAAAAACAACAGTATTAATGAAAATAAAGAGATCCAAATCAAAACTTTGGAAGGTAATTCCACTAGTGGGATAAAACCTAAATGCTAGGGTTTTATGAAAATTCTAGCATTCTTGAAGAAATAAGGGTCTCCTTGAAAATTCAAGCATAATCAACAAATAATTTAAAGAAAAGAAAGAAATTCCCATTGACAATCAAGGTAATCTACATGTATCCTTCAATTAACTAATCTCTACATGCTTAATTCTCTAACATCCATACATTTAGTATAACTTCCATGAACTTATAGATGAGAATATGTCTCTGTAAAAAAATAAATCTTTACACATATAATTTGAATTTAAAAACTATAGTAATCTATTTTCTTCAAGGAAGACATCAATTTTTTTAAAATTATTATATTTTTCTTTTTCTAAATAAAAATATTGTCTCTTAGCAATATTCACAATATTTTTTTCTATATTATCATTATGTATGGAATAACTGGCATAGCCACAAAGAATAGCTTGTTTAAAAGTAGCCTTATAAGTATCATGTGGATCAATATGAAACCACCTAAAAAGACAAAACTAAATATGAGACAATCAAACCTACATAAAAATCTAATGAAAAATTCAAGACTTAAAAACTACATGCACAACCAACCCTCATGATTCTGTTCATGTTGTTGGAAACCTAGACTATTATCATGGTACTCTTTTTCACAATAATTTCATAATTGATAATTTGTAGCCACTATTGTGAGTGTTCATTAATATATGAGTGAGTTAGTGTTTTATTTCATATTCAATACATTATTAGTGTTTTTGATAAGGAAAAGAAGGTTTTGAAGGGACCCCAAAACCCTGTACAATGAAAGGAAGCTACTAAAGAGAAAGACACATAAGCAACAACAACCCAAAAAAGTCAAAGCTACTGAAAAAAGAAAAAACTAGATAATCTGTCAGCAATCCAACAAAAAAATATCAGTGCAACAGTATGAACAACCAAAAACTATAGCAAATTATCAAGAACCTTTGTCAAGTCTACATTACTAGAGATGACCTTGTCAGGCATCTCTACCACTTCCTTAATATCCTGGAATGAAATGGCTTCCCTTTTCTTAGTCTTGATCCTCATACATAGGAAAGGGCTAACATCCACATCCTTCTCTACTAGGTTCATATAGTTAATCTCAACTATAGCCTCCTCATGTACACCTAGATCCAATTTCTTACCAGTTGAATTGATGACTTTCTCGGTCAATAAATACAAGCCCTGTGCACTAGACTTTAGGAACTAATTTCTTATTCTAACCATAACTTGCAATTCATTGCTAATCTTGTTCATTCTACCCTCCATAGCCACTACCTGAACTCCTCATTCACCCTATGAGCTACATTTTCCAAAGTAGTTAGCCTCTCATGATTTTTTCCAAGTCTATTAGCATCCATAGCTAACTTATCAAGGATCACATTCATAGTTTTGACATTTCTCTTACTGACCATTCCCTTTGATTATAGTTCACCAAAGCCACACATACATCTTTCCAATCTTTAAGCCTCGTATTAAGGCCCTTAGCCTCCAAAAAGAACCATTCACAAGAGAGAGAAGGTTTCTAGTGCCATCCTCCATTCTACAAAAAAGATCCATATTGATCTCCTCCCAATTGATCAACTCAGTAGTAGGAACATCAACATTCTAATGGAGGTCCTTCCAATCTGCACCCTTTCACTCCAAATCCTCTTCCACAGGAGAGTCTTCAACATAAATTACCTCAACTTTCACCCTATGTTTCTTAGAGATATCAATTGACTTCGCCAATAACTCAAACCACCTAGCCTTGTCTTCATCCTGCTTAACTTGCTCATCACTCTTGCAAATAGGGGTCTCCATATGACCATGACTAGGAAGAGCCATCCCAAAATTCACAAAACCCTCATCTTCTAGAATATTATCCTCCATAGCCTTCTCATTTCCCTCAACATTCCCCTAAAACCCCTTGAGACAAGGAAGATGAGTCTCCTCCACTCCTTTCATCCTATCTTCCCCTGACTTAAGAACACTCTTCTCCTTCTTAGGGCCCCCTTTCTTCCCCTTCAAACTCTTTTTACTAGTAGGAGAAACAACTTCCTTCATTTCATTATCTATCTTGTAGCCCTTCAAATAGGACATAGAGGCCTTTGAATCTTCCTCCAAATTCCCCTTAGCCTCCAATGACTCATCTTTAGAATTTTCCTCCTCATAGTCATTATCCCACTCCTTTGCCGACCCAATAGTATCATAACCATATATAATACCCTTCATTTTACCAATCGAAGAGAGCTTAGGAATTTTAGGTAACTTCAGTTTAATGTGGTCAATTATAAGATTCATAAGGCCTTCATGAAGAATTTCCTTATTGGGGTTCTTTCTATGAGCATCAATACTGGTTTCCATAGAAACAAGTAAGTAATAGGGGACCAAAACTAGATTGTTGTGACAAAAATGATTAACCAACATAAAATGATAGGCATAAATCATAGAGTACCTTCCCTCCAACATGAAGAATTTCATAATTGTGAGGGAAACATCTCTCCAGAGTAGTTTGATTGATTCCTAATCATACCCTCTAGTACCAATACACCTAAGCCTCTACTGCTCTTTTCCTTTGAAAATATTAACTAAGGCGGTATTAGATGCAACCTCATTCCTATAAAACTTCTTTCCCTTAGTTGATAAACTAATAATCTCAGCAATGAACTTCTCGGTGATATTGACCTCCACACCTTGGTAGCACAAAACTCTTTTATTCCCAAATGACCTCATAAAGGCCTCTGTCACCTCCAAATTAGAACTATGAAGACTAAGCATATAGGGGAAAACACCACCCTTCTCCAGCTATTCCCAAAAAATCTCATTTCCACTGAATTCTTCACATGAAGGTGACTCAACTCTACAGTGATCCCCTCCCATTGCCACCTGAAATAGCCTACTCACAGCCTTTGTCTCGTTCCTCTGCACAGAAGGGGTTAAACGAACAATCTAGAAGAAAAAGGAAATAACACCCAGAATCCATGTAAGCTTGACATCTTTAGTACAACAAGCCATAAAATCCCAAACCATGATATCATAATTAGAATATATGCAATAATTAAACGAGCAAGCTCTGAACTCAAAGTTTAAAAATCAAAGGAATAGGAAATAAAATAACTTATCTCCCCATGTAACCACAACCATGACATGACATTTGGTATTAAATTAGAAATACTTTGAAGATTAAACAGATTGGTATCATAAGATTACCAATAATTATGAGCCATTACTCCCAAATTGATGAACCTAGCAGCAAGAGAGTTAGCCTCCCGAAAAATACGAGTAATTTTAACCTTAACAAAGGAATCAATAATAGAAAAGGAATCTTCAATTAAATGAGAAATGGACCAAGATGAAAAACTTAGCTTAAAGAGACAATTTATGATATTGAGGGAGTCACCTTCTAACCAAAGCCTAGTCACCCCAGCTTCTTTAGCGAGTAAAAGGCCATGATAGGCTGGATATATTAGTAGTGTTGAGTTATATTTGTAACCCTTAATATTAAGGTAATTCCAATATATTTAATATAATATATAAGTAAGCTAAATAGTTAATAGTAATGGTTGTGAGATTAGATAATTGGATAAGAAAATAACTAAAATTTATGCACATAGTACCTCTAAATGTTAAATATATATCACAATTGGCATGAATATAATCAATTCAATTTTCTTTCTCTAAGATCATATTAGATTAGAAATAGAAAATATTGAAATATAGATTTTGTAGCTTGACCTAAAACCTATGTAGTTATATAGTGGTGTTAGAATATAAAAGATATTGTATCTTCATTTAAAGTATTTTTGTCTCCCTATTTTTATTGTAAGGTTTATGAGGTTTGTGATATTTGGGACATGCAACTTTATAAATAGTGATTTAAATATCCAAGTACATTTTTGTAAGAAGAAACTAGTTGCAACTAAGAGAGAGTCCATGGTTAGAAATGACATTGAGAATTGAGTGGAGAGGCCTATATTTCTAACGTACTTCTTTTGTATGATATGGTTTTAAAAAATTGTTTCCTAAAATAGGATGCATATAATATACTTGGAAGACATCCATTAGAGGAAAGATATGTGTAT
Source organism: Sequoia sempervirens (assembly GCA_007258455.2). NCBI lineage: Eukaryota > Viridiplantae > Streptophyta > Pinopsida > Cupressales > Cupressaceae > Sequoia > Sequoia sempervirens. Next base: position 370,091,074 of record VDFB02000015.1, on the reverse strand, counting down.
AATTCCAAGTGTTTGAAATATGGAAATCACATTATCATCCAAGACTTGTATTCCCCACTTTTTAAGTTGGGTGAAAAGTAGTTGAGAGAGAAAAAATGAAATGTAAAGAAGCAATTTTGGAGGGGTGAGTAGCTATATATGCACTATGAGGATCATCTTCATATTAATATTTTTAAAAAAAATATTTAAAAAAATCATTGACTTTATTTGCTTTCTCATGCGAGTAAAAAAAAAGAAAAATATTTAGAATAATATTTTGGGGAAAAAAGATAAATTTCATAATTAAGGAATCTTACAAAAATATACAAGGATTTTTAAACAACAATATTCATTAAGGCCCAAAGGGTATAATTTCAAGGAGGTTTTCCACAAACTTTCCATCTCTTAAAGAAAAAATAAACCATGAAACCAAATAATTTATCAAACTAAGATAAGAAAGAGTATCTAGATCAAACCAAAACATTCTGAAGGATCTCAAGAAACTATTAAGATTGAGAAAAAGAGGGGGATTCCTAATATGTTACCTTGCAAGAATTATTAATATCAAAGTTCCATTGTGCTAAAGAGTTTGAATAGAATTCCATTCTTTAGGGGCATGAACAAAGGATATAGACTCAAAATTTCATGAAAGTTGAAGAATCTAATAAACATAATAATACAAGATATAGAGTAATATTAACATATTCCATTACTTAGAAGGATCAATATCATAGAATATATCTCATAAGTTATCTTCTTCCAACTGAACTCACAACCTTTCTCAAGAGCCAAAAGGATTCTTGAGTCTCCATTTGATTACTAGTGTTAATCCCCATAGGAATAGAAAAAAATAAGTGAGCCAAACCAACACTATCTCATAAGGCTCCATATATATACATAACACCTAGGTTACCATGACGAGAACCATCAATATTAATTTTAAAAAACTCAAAGGAGGAGAAGACCATTTACCTTCTCTATTCACTATATTAGAGGATTTGAGCTTAAAGCTAGAAGCAATATATCCAATCAAATGACCCCAATCAAGTTTCCTCAAAATTTTAATATCATAGGGATCAAATAAATCATCCATATAAAACATAGCCACAACTATCTCCTTTAATAAGTCCAAAATATTTTACCAAACATAATGATTAAGATACTGATGAACTTGGAAGATTTGACAATTTATTTCCAACCAAATTTAATAAATAATAATGACAATAGTAATGCCCTATCCTACCAAAATAATACAAGTAGAAATAGGATAATTTCCTAACTAGTCCAAAATTTAAATAGAGAATTAGATAAACAAGAGGATGATTCCAAATTTTCCACAATTTCCTTTGAAGACCCCTCAAGAAAGAACAAAAAAAAGATATAAGTGACACAATCAATATTTACACAAAAAAGAACACATTTGGAAGGACCTTGGAAACATCTCTTTCTTATGTTGTCCTAGGTAAGGGGTTTATTTTTTAAAGTAATTAGAGAAAAAAATAGATCTAGGCTAAAACATTTTAAATTTTTTTTTCCACTAGGGATAATCTTTGTACTTTTTTTTTCATCATCTAATATAATTGATGCCCAAGAAACATGATCACCTCCATCTAAGGAACCATATGGTTTCTCAATGTGAATAGAAGATAGGGTTTGTTAAAGTCATAGATCTCTCGAAGGCCAAAAACTAGGATCCTTATAACTTCATTTAAATTTGAAATTTCCAAACATACCAAAAATATTTAAACTTGGATAGTTTATACCAAATATCATCCAAAAACAATTTACTCAAATTGATTATATGAGGAGAGGAATTAAGAAATAGGGAAAATGAGTCCCAAAAATCTAACAAAAAATGTGCATTGTTACTAGAATTCACAATCCAAAAAGGCCCTACTTAACAATTAAATAAAATTTATTGATATTTTTCCAAATAATAAAACCTTTACCAGTTTAAACTATAAATAGAATCTCATCAAGAATATTACCTTGTAAATATTTATAGAACTTTAGATGTTTCTCCCATGGCTAATCCTATTGTTTATAGAATCTCTAATAAATTTAGTAGCCAAGGCTTGACTATTCAAATTTAAAAGAAAAAGAACATGACCTCAATATTTTAGTCTACAAACTTCATCTTAATGAATAAGAATTCACTTTTCATAGTCAAAATTTTATACTCAAATTTCCTAGAAAGAGAGTCAAACTCTTTTAGACAAAAAAAAAAACCAAGAATATGTAAACATGAATAGCATGGAACATTTTTTTTAAAATGATCAAAATTCTTGTAAAAGACAACTATAAGAATTTCCAAGGAGAAACCTACACTATAAACCTGTAAAAAATATATATTTTTACTAAAGATGATTAGGTTTATCAACTAATAAAGGGATACCAATATAATCCAAGGGAATCTATCCTATTATAAATTGAAAATTAAGAATAATTCTCCATTGAATGAACAAGATTATTAAAGATATAAATATTTTAATTTTTCTTATTAATATACTAACTAGAAGCTACCAAAAACACATCCAAAGCACTTCTAAAATTGACATCATCCTAAATTAAATAGCAATCCTGATTGTGGCAGTATTATCTACAAATTGGAGATGACAAAGAGAACCAAGATCTCTTTTCATAGTCTAAATCTTAATATATCCATTAACTCTCTGAAGACTAAGGATCCTTCCTAAACCATAGATGGCACCCACCCCCTTATAGGCGCCTAAAAACCTACTAAAAATGAGCAAAAAAGTGGAAAAGGAGAGGTTGTGTTGCTGCAAGCAACCTCACACAACCTTTACAGAGGTCTACACACGTGTTGTAGGTCTAATTACAAGATTTAGAGGCACAAAATTAACTCTAGAGATACAAACTAAGTTGTAAAAAATAGATTGTTGTTGCGGGTAGCTGCAACAATGGTTGTAGGTGACTATTCAAAATTTCAGCAACATAAAATACTTTAAATGTGTACAAAAGTCCACAATTTCATAACAACAAACTCATAATAAATTCTACTCATAAACACACATACAAAAGATAACAACTGTTGAGAGAATAATATTATATTATATTAAAAGTCTAAATTTTTACACTCTTTTAGGTACATTTACACAATCATTTACATAATAGAATTCCCTCTATCATTCTTCTTTCTTCCTTTTTATCTTCTATGATTCTGCTACTGTCCTCTATGGCTTCTACTTTAGCTACTCTCTCCTCTATTCCCTTTGTCCCTTCTACTCTTTTCTACATACTATTTTTTTGAACCCTCTTTTCTCTTTGTTTTACCTCTATTGTTCTGTTCTTCTATTCTTCTCCACAAAACTGTCAAAAATCAAGAAGCTTCCCCTCAAAATTCTCCCAAAAATCCTACATAAGTAGTTGCAACATTCAAAAACTTTCATAAATTCCTCCATCTACCTATTTTGAGTTCAAAAACTCCCTTCCAATTTTTCCCTTATCATTTCTTTCATTGTGATGCTCATTAAATGAGCTCATGAGAGGCAGTTTGTTGTTCCAAATAAATTAAATTTAAATTTTAAAATTTAAAAATCCTAGTACTTCCTCCATGTGGCATTAGCTAAGGGAAAAATTAAAAAATATTTAAAGCAAAATGATTCCCCTACATCAAACTACATGGATAGAAAGTTTTGTGAGCCCCTGCTCACTGTGTAAAACTCTATGTTGCTATGGGTTAAAGGTCTAGTTTTTGTGGGTCAACAACTCTATCTTCTTGTGTTAAATTTAATGATTTCAACTCTTTACGGCTTAACCATGTTGCATCCTCCATTGGTCTACCTTTCAATTTTACTAAAATACTCACTATACTCCTCTCCTTGTGTCTTCCTAATCACTCTTGAATCCAAAATATCTTCAATTTCCTCTCATGCTTTCTTGAGTAGTTACTCCTTCCATTTCTCTAGTAATTTTTTCTCTTCTTCTTCTTGTTGGGATGCCTCTCCCTCATGCTAAGTATATAAATAAGAAACATTAAAAATTGGATAGATTTCCAAATCTTTAGGTAGCTCCAATTTGTAGGCATTTGGTGAGAATTTTTGATGATTTTGCATGGTCCAATCATCTTCCACTTGAGCTTGTTGTAGGTATGGTTGGAAAATATTTCCTTTCATAGGCGTGCCAATGCCATATCTCCAACTTCAAAATTCTTCTCTCTTCTCTTCAAATCAACCTTTTCTTTATACTATTGGCTACTCCAACTAAGTTTTTCTCTCACTTGCTGGTGTAAATCTTGTATATGTTTGGCAAACCATTCTCCTTCAATGTTTCTCTTATATCCCTCAATATTTGAAAGCTCCCTTAATTCTGAAATACCCCTAGGAATATACCCATATATAATATGAAATGAAGTCTTACATGTATTTTTGTTGACTGAGTCATTGTATGCAAATTTAGCTTGAGGAAATACCAAATCCCATTGCTTAGGCTTGTCACCAACTAAACATCTTAGCAAATTTCCTAAGATGCAATTAATAACTTCAGTCTATCCATCCATTTGAGGATGATATGTAGATCTAAACTTTAGATCAGTCCCTAATTTCTTCCACTCATCACCCTCTCTTATCCTAATTTGGTGATATCTTCTCTTTAAATCATTTTTTGTAAAATACCTAGCCTTTCCTAAACAATCCATGAGATCATCCATACTTGGTAAAGGAAAACAATACCTTATTGTTATTTTATTTATGGCTCTTGAGTTCATGCACACTATCCATTCACCATCCTTCTTTGGTGGTAACACAAATGTTATTGCACATGGGCTAAGGCTTTCTCTAATCAATATTCTTTCCAATAATTGTTGCACTTGTTTGTTCACCTCTTCATTTTTTGCAAGTGTCAATCTATAGGAAGCCTTGTTGGGTAAACTTTCTCTTGGAATCAAATCAATATGATGTTTGATGCTCCTCATAGGTGGTAGTCTTTCCAATAAATCCTTGGACACAATTTCATCTAGCATCCCTTTCACTTCTAAAGGCATGTCACTGCTATCATCTGTTGCATCTACTTGTAGCTCCTTGGGAACTATTGCAAAACATAGCTTTTCCTTTTTAATCTCTTTCAAAAATTGTTTCCCTATCACTAGCAGTGTTCTTGGACCACTTTCCACCTCTCCTTCTTTGGTTTCCAATGGTGTAAGAGGGTGAGTGCAGGATCACAGGGGTCCAAAAAAGTGGTAGTATGACAAAAAAGTGGCTGATGACTTTGTTTATCCAAATTTGATGAAACAAAAAAAATTTATTGAGAAAATTATTAGCTTTCAAAAAATAAAAGATATGCCTTATTTGAAATTAAATAGATAATTATTATTGATTTTATACATACGTTTTAACTAAAGTCTTGATTGAAAGGTTGATTGAAAAACATCTATAATTCTTAAACAATTTCACATTTTTTGAATCCAAAAGATGAAACACATTCTATGCTTCCCATACTATAGGATAAAATAAGAAATATTGAATTTCATAAATTTTTGACTAAGTTATGGTGGTCAGACAAACAAGTTTTAATTTTTTAAAAAGTTTTAATAAAAAAATCATAACTAATTATTTAGTTGCAAAAAAAAAAAATGTGGCACATTCGGGAATGTGTCCTCTGCTTATATTGAAAGTTTAAATAAATATATTATTTTTTTCTTGTACTTAGGTTGGTTAGACATGCACCCGCTTTTTTTTTTCTTCTTGAAAATTTAGTTCTACTGCATTGAAATTTAAAATTCTCACCAAATAGATCTACTTTTTTTTGAAAAAATGAATAGTATCTTGGAAACTAGATTTAATTTTCTACATATTTTGTTTACATATTTTCAAATTATGTTAATAACTTATTCAAAATTTTATGTCAAATTGCTTAACTCTATTTTTTTTTAATTTTCATTGCCACTTAAGGGCCTAGTTTGGACCTCCATGATCCTACCCTGATCCAAGAGTATTTTTTCTTCCATTTTCTGCAATGTATAAGTGTTTTCTCTCCCATTATGGATTTCCTTTCTATCAAACTGTCATGGCCTCTCTAAGAGTAAGTGATATACATCCATGGGCTTGATATCACACCACACTTCATCTTCATAAGTGCCTATTTGAAAATTCACAAGGTATTTTTGACCAACCAAGACTTGGTGTCCTTTTTGTAACCATGAAACCCTGTAAGGGGTAGGGTAAGCTATCCTTTTTAACCACAACTTTTCCACCTTTTCAACTAAAACTATATTATAACCTTGTAGTATTTTCCACCTCACTTACATATTATCCTAAACATACTTTTTCTTTGGATAGGTTCATCTTCTTTCTTAACTAGTTTCAACAAGGTCCTCTTCATCATAAGGGATTCTCCTCCCTCAATTTCATCTAGTTGACTAACAAACCTTGTAGATTCACCCTTTTCTACATGTACACTCATTTCTCATGTTCTCCTCAATCCTTCTCATCTACGTTGTGGGAATTCATAAAATATATGGCCTGACTGTTCATAATTAAAACATGTGCCTTGGAAGCCTCTACCTTGGCCTCTTCCATATCCACCTCTACCTCTCATCAGGTATGGTCTTGATCTTTTTTCATCCTTCTCCTTTTGAATTTTTGATGGATTGGCCTCCTTACCATGATTGCAATTTTTCTATCCGTGCACTTTCCCTTTGTTGTATCCACCTTTTCTTTTATTTTCTCCTTTCTTTCTTGCTAATTTCTCTTCAACCTTTAGAGCATAATGATATTTTTGTTCCACATTTCATAGAATTATCATGCTTAGTTCTTGAATATTCAACCTCAACCCATTAACATATCTTGCTACTTTTTCATGGTCTAATTCATTATGACTAGATCTGATGGAAATATTATAAAACTCCTCTATATAGGCCTTCACACTCAACTCCCTTTATTTTAAATTTTGCAACTTCTTTAGTAATTCAAGCTGATAATCACCAGGAAAAAACTTAGCCCTCATCTTACTTACCTTTTGATCCCATCTTGTGATCTTATCTCTATCATTTTTTCTTCTCTCAACCTACACCTCTTTCCACCAAAGTGATGCATGACCTTTCAACCTCAACCTTCACTCTTTTGGAGTCCTCTACTTCATAATACTCAAAATATTCCTCCATCTGTATTATCCAATCAATTAGTGCATCTAGTTCTAAACTTCCTGAGAAGCTTGTAGTTCTACCCTTGTTCCTTTCCCAATATTAGAAATAGATCTTATAAGCCTTCTTTGACTTGCATCCATATCTCCATTTGCATTGTCACCTTCTTCTCTATCCATCTCTTCTCCTCCATCATCTTCAAGATCACTATCATGTGCTTTGTCTCTTCTCATTCCACCTTCTATTGCATTCATTGTTTCCTACATTCCCCTCAGGGTTTCTAACACCTCATCTATTATTTTTGCTGCTTCTACAACTACAACCTCTACCATCCTTCTCCTTGGTGACATCTTGTTTCTTTAAATCTCCTTCTTACTACAATCTCCTATTTGTAATATCCCTTGCTATAGGTACACACCCACAATTCAAATTCATAGGGATTCTTCCAAAACCCCAACCTCAACTTACTATCCTTCTTCCCAAAGTTATAGCTTGGATCTAATACCATGCTAATGGCACACACCCCCTTGTAGGTTCTTAAAAAACTATTAAAAACAAGCAAACATGTGGAAAAGGAGAGGTTGTGTTGCTGTAAGAAATCTCACACAACCTTTACAAAGGTCTACACATGTGTTGTACGTCTAATTGCAAGTTTTAGAGGCATAACATGAACTCTGAAGATACAAAATAATTTTCTAAAAAAAAGAGACTGTTGCTGCAGGTAGCTGCAGCAATGGCTGTAGGTGAATGTTCAGAATGTCAACAACATAAAATACTTTAAACATGTGTAATGCCCCTCCGAGATTAGCTTTTTTTTTGGTGATAGATTTTGTTTGGGTTGTTAAATTAGATAAATTATTAAATAAATAAAGTTTGCATGAGTGTGTAGTTGGTTGCAAGTAATTATTTATGGATATTTGAAACTGCTATATTAAATTGGCACGTCGGTTACAATTGATGACCTGTACACATTTTCTTTCTATTTTCATGAAGTCATTGATGGATATAGGCATTTTAGAAATGGGCACGATTTTGCTCTTATTGGAGCAACGATAGCTATAAATGATAGAGTTAATTATTAAATTGTGAGTGGGAGGTCATAGGCAATAAATTGATGAATAGGATTCTTTACTTTCAGATTCTTAAATTAGACAAGTAGTTTCCACCAAAGGCTCAAAAGCTAGCTGGCAATGAATGTGTCAAAATTTTTGGTATTATAACTGAAAACAAAATTTAGAAAAACCATTCTTTCTCTTCGGGGCAGTTACATGGAGGCGGTTATTCAATTGTTAATGACACGATGCCAACGGGGGGTCTACAAGAAATCTGGGGAGAGGGTAGCATTAGGGGGATGGAATCAGTCGAAGAAGATTGGGGAAAAGTTTGATGGGAGATCTGAATTGAAGTTGTTGTCTAGAAATGCAGAATCGACATCTATCTTCAGCCATCCAATTGGACTATCCCAGAAACCGTCTTTGACCGATCTTTGTGTATCATCGACATTCGTTAAGGTAAGCATTTAGATTTTGATGAGCATGTAATTTTCTTGGCATTCAATTTTATGACTCGGTGTATATGCTTTTGCTTAGTATTCGATTTGTTTCCCTTTTGATGGTTGTGGAATGCTAGATATTCGATGCTCTTTTGTTTGTGCTTGATGATATTGAGTATTGTTTAATGCCTGCGTGATACTTATAATATTTTGCTCTACGTTTTCAATTGAATGAATATCCTTTATGGATAGGGCTCGATTTATACCTTGAGAGTGGAAATCAATGAATTTGCCTTTTGAAATTTGCATCCAATAATGTTGGGACTGTAGGTTATTTGAGTCTACTGTTTGGTTCAATCTTGTGAGGGAGACCAGTTATGTTTACGGCCTATCCCTTCTGGCAGCTGCCCCTTGCACTTGCCTTGCGTTTCTCTGGACTGCACAATCTAACACTCCGAGATATTGGCAGTGCGTGTGCGTGTGGGGTCCCAAGTACCTTTCAGCCATTGCTTTATTGCTCAAAACCTTCCTCTTCTGGCTGCGCTTCTGCAAATTCTGTTTCAGGTTTTATAATGAAAGCCTTCAACAAAATTCATTTTGTGCATATCTTGCAACCTCGCATTACATGTGATCATTGTTTCTTTGAGACATTCTGTTCACGTGCCTTGTCTATGCTTCCCCATTTTTCATACAGGCCCGCCAGGGCACTTGCAACTTCAACATCTGACAAAATTTCTCTACCCTTTTTTATATTTCGATGGATGTCCATACCTTGTCTGAGAGCTGCGAGGCAGCATGAGCAGAGATTATGTTGGTAAAGATTGTGACACTTTCTTTCACAATGTATCATTACCCTGCAGTCAATCTTCCTGCAGTCTCTTCATTCTATTGCCTTGCACGTTCTGCTAGGTGATACCGACGCTGCTCTTCTTTAATCGTCTCCTGATTATCAGATCAAAAGGTTGCCTTGGAGATACCTGAATTCCCCTTCATTTACTTCAGCCTAGGGTTTTTGTTTTACTTCCTCATCTTCATCATAGTTGTTAAATGAGTATGCAACATCCGTGTATACTTACCTTGCTCGGTTCTATGGTGTCAAACTCTCTGATTGACATCGCAAACACCCGTATGCTCAGTACTGTTCGCTCAGGGTAGTCGATGGTCATGTTATATTAGGCCTTCACTAATATTGTGACGTTTCTCATTTTATGGTCTGCGCATTCCATTAGTGATTTCCATTCGTTTCCTGCATAAAATTTTGCTAGAAGTGCTCGGCCTATAGCCTTTGTGTCACTGTATACACCTAGCCTTCTTTCATATTGTGTCATTTAGTATCACCAATGTTCCCCACAAGAACATAGACGCTATTTAAATAATGGAAATGATTTACATCTCTCAGAACAATTTACCTCACAACAGTCTTGGAGATGAATTTAGATGCAGCGCGGAAATTTGAACATACTCAAAATTCTTAACAATTCTAATAGCGTTACAGTGGCCGATAATTGAATCTTTCTATCACCTCTCTCACAGCGTTAACTAAAATTCTTGAATCTAGAAATACCCTGCTATCCTCTTTTGCCAAGCCAATTTCTCTGTTTCTGCGTAGATCTCCCGAGTTGTGGATGTGATCCGTTTTCTCACAAAAGCATGTATCATTTATAGGCCCTCAACCTACTACACCAGAGTATCTTGTTAAATTCCTCTTTCATCAATCTCCTTGCTATTTGAATCTCACCACACCTGTCTGCTTCTGCCCAAGATGTTATAGGGAAGAACATAAGTTGCATCATTTTAGGATCCAACTACAAGTAGTGATGCTGGAAATGCTCTGCCTACAATATTGTATGATCCAAGATCCCTAATTGACTTTTTCTTTGTATTTTGTTATGGGGAGCTCCTTCAAGGCAATATTGAGAGCCTTCTGAAGGTCTAGAAATCAACAACGGTATATAATTAACTATTGAAACCGAAATAGTAATATTTTTGGATGAGTCCATTTTATTTATACTACCCACTAAGTTGTAGACTGTGTGGTGATTGTATTGAATGTACGGTTCACCAAATGAACTCACGTAAACCTTTCTCTAAACCAACATGAAGGCTGTGTCGAAGACGTTAAGATCTGATGCTTCTTGAACAGTTATAAAGGTTGTAATTTCCTCTCTCTTAGGCTTTAATTTACCTTACCCTTAGCTGGAAGTGTTGAGTAGCGACTGTGGAAAGAGGATCTGTGTGATCGTTGTTACGCATATTGCCTAGCTAGAGATCTCTATAGAGGTAAATGAAAAGTAACATTGATATTTCTCCTTCAGGACGTTCTAGTCGGCTTAACATTCAGGACAGTTTGTTGAGACTCTCTGGTCAACCTTAGTTTATTAAATGAGATTGCCCAAAAGTTTATTTGGAGGAAACTTCCTTTGATGTGTGCAAACATCTCCACTATCCTTATTATTATAAATATATATCATTGGAGGATAGAAACTACCCAACTTCACCTGAAAGGATTTCATTATTATTTGAAAACATTCCAATAATATATCGAAAGTGAATTAAATAAACGATCATCATTAAGCATACCTTAAGAATTATTCCAGTGGTTTTCAGAAAGATTCTATTTTATCTCATATTCCGACTTCTCTCATTAATGGTTTGATTAAAGTTTCCTTTTATGTAAGTTATTTCATTTAGGAATAGAATCCTTTTCCTTATTGAAACAACCAAGAGTTAGAATTGAATAATATGGAATTGATATAAATAGAAATATTGCGACTCCATTTTGAGCAAAGATTAGCAGAAGATATGTTTAGAAATTGTGTCAAAAGAAAATAGTTCTATTTATCTATTTTGAGTTAAATGAGTAATTCTGAAGGGGTAAATAAATGAAATTTCATATATATATATATATATATATATATATACACACACACACACACACTTGTAATTATGTGTTATTATTTCAATATTTAAAAGTTAAATAATGTGGATAGGTTTATATTGAAATTGGGAAATGTATTGGTTATGATGGTAAAATTGGTTTATTGTAGTTAGTTATTCGAAAAGATTTGTTGAAATGGAAGAGTTATTTAGATGGGGTAGTTTGCTTTATGTCAGGTAAACGTATGTTTGGAATATTGATTATTTTGAATAGTTGACTAGTAAATCTGCTAATGAATTGAATAATTGATTTATCGTTATTGTAATAAGTGTAATTTCTAATGTTAGGGTTTCATGTTTCCTTGATAGAGATGAATGCATTGTTAAGGATTTAGTTACCTCAAGATAGCTATGAGTATATGACTTAATGATTGAACTATGTGGCGAAGTCAAGAAAAAGACTGTGAATGTCTCCCTTAGTTATGGTTATTTGATTGGATAATGAGTGTCGTTTTCATGATTTGAATTTATGGATGTTTTGATTATTCGTTCATGTGGTTTCTATTGAGATATAAATTGGTGAACTTTACCATTGATGTCACGGTTGTTGATCTTGAAATGATTTTGGTTCTTATGGTTGTTTGTGGCATGGTGATGATTGTGGATTTGTTATTTCATGGAGGGAGATTTTTGTACCTAAGGGTTAATGAGAGGTTTTTGACTTTATGGTTGGGATGTTGCCACTCACTATCTTATACATGTTGACTCAATAATTGTGGATTGAAAATAGTTCCTTGAGATCTTGTTATTGTTGATATTTCTTTGATGGGAAACCAATGTGATAGTGGTTTTTTGGTCTTCTAGAGGTTGGAGGGGATATGGTTTCTTCTTGCAAGATTTGGTGTGGGGGCCGGTGACTTGGGAGGTTCCACCTTGGATAACCCATACCAAACTATGCATTTATTTGAGTTTTATGTTGTTTCACCAATAAGGGGGTGATCTCTTGATTTGTTATTTGATGATGGTTGACCTTTACACTTGGTTTGTGGTTATGTGGCTTGAGCCTTGCACTTGAATGTGGGTTTAATTATTTTGAAGTTCTAGCGTGAGATGGTGCATGCCTCACTTGATGTTGTTATTTTGTTGGATTTGGTTCCTTGTACAAGTTGGCTTTCCATTTGTGTTATTGAGATATTATTGTTAGTTGGGGGAGTGGCTTCCAATGGGGGTTGATGCACAAAGGGGCACTTGGATAACCCATGTGGAAGTTGTGTAAACAAGTGATAACTTAATTAATTAAATTAGGAGGGGCTGGGTAGTATCCACATATTAATTCGGATAATGTTGCCTCACTCATGGGCCCAAGTGCTTGTTTAGGCTTGGGATGAGTGAGAAGGACTGGAATGGAAAAATCAACTACCTTGTCTCCACGAGAGGTATGTTGATTTTGCATAAGTTGTCATGAAGGGGCCGAAATCAGTAGAGGCTACCAGGATAACCCAAGATGGGGGCCGGGGCCTAGGAAGATCTACTTGGATAACCTATGGTGGTAATTATGTGATGACACTCCACCCTTTAACAACCTCGCATGCTTTTGTTCCCTCTTTTTTTCTTGAGCTTTTGGAAGCGAATGTTGTCATGTTTATGTTGAAGTTTTGTTATGTTGTCTTGTGTTGGTTATTTCTTATGTTGGTTACATTTTGTGTTGGTTATTCTTGTGTTGGAGGTTACCTTATGTGATTGTTGATCTTGTTGTGTAGTCTTGTAATCCTTGTCTCCTATGATGGTTTCGTTGGGAGTCCTTCTTGTCATCTCCTAGCATAGGGGGTGGGCCTTCGGGTCCACGTGGTCAGGTGGAATGTGCTATGCACCCCATTGAGTCCCCCACTGTTGATCAAGTTGTGCAGTGTTGAAGTCAGCTACAGTGACACCAAAAATATTCCAGTATTAGAACCAATGTTCATGATTTGTACTCTGATATATCATTGCATCATTCCATGTTATCTTATTATTCCTATACATGTTGGGAAGTATTATTGTAATGATGTAATCCTTGAGAATTGTATCTTCATGATATTGATGTAATGATCATGTTCATGCTATTTATCTTTCACATGCTGTAATGATGTTGATAAAAAGTAATGTTGTCATGTAACCCCAAGGTATTTGTTATATGTTGTTCATTTAAAGTTTCATTTCATGTGATATATGATTATTATGATGCATGTTAGTTATTTAAAAAAAAATTGTGCGATAAATGTTAGTTGTTATTGTTTCCTTTGGGGTTGCATGGCGGGGCATTACAACATGCAAAAAAGTACACAATTTTATAACAAAAACTCATGATAAATTCTATTCATAAACATAGTTATAGAAGATAACAACTATGAAGAGAATAATATTATGGGTGAAGCCACAATAGTGGTTTACAATTGAAGTGAGGAAGGAAAACTCACAGAAAATGAATTCATGGCAAAAAAAATGATTTTAGGGGTTCATACGAACCCGCTGGTTCGACCGAACCCTCTTAATACTTTCCCGCCAAAAAATCCATCAAAACCCCTTATAGAAGGGGCATTCGAATGAACTAGGGTTTGAATGAACCCTGGTTCGAGTGAACCCCTATGGGTTCATTCGAACGCCCTTTATTCCTCACCCCCTCCCTGAGACACCAAAAAAACTTGAATTTTGGCACTTTGGAGTTTGGGTTTAGGATGAAAATGGAGGAATCTTCACAAACCCAACTTAAATCAAGTAGTCCTCAGAACGAGTTATCCAACAAATATAATTTTAATATGTTTTGGTTTTATTATGTATTTTTTTTTTTAGTTTTATTAAACATGGGTTTTTCATCGAAAATGAAGGTATTTGTTCTGTGCATGTGGAAAAATAGCAAATTATCAAAAAAAATTGAAAAACATGTGTGCACCAGATATTGAAGTCCTTGATCCAACAAAAAAAAAAAAAATCAATTTTGATATATACAAAAAAAGTTATGCGTTATACGGTTGCGTTATGTCTGAATTGTAATTAGTTTGATTTCAAAACTTGATTAAAGAAAAAATATTCCATAAAAAACTGTCTAACCAAGTGGAAGCACTAGATATCAGAGTTACAAATCTAAATCTACAGATAAAATGTGACAAGGCTCTAGTTTTCATAATCTTCAAATTCTTCATGGTTTAGTCGCTATAGGATCCCAAATGTGAAGATTTAGTTTTAAAAAATAATTTCAGTGTCTAGTTTGGCCAAAAATTGTAAACCACTATTATGGGATCACCCTTAATATTAAATTGAAAATCCAAATTTTTATACTCTTTTGGGTGCATTTACACAAGAATTTATAGAACAAAAATCCTTTTGTCATTCTTCTTTCTTCCATTTTTCCTTCTATGATTTTGTTGTTGCAAGATTTTCACCGTTGCTCTCCTTGTGTTGTGCAACACAACGCTTGGGTTTGTGACATGGCTTAATCACCTCTTGTGGATCTTGTATCTTGTATAAATCTGGTGGTTGTATTGAACATTAACAGGTTGATCTTTTGGTGCAACGACAACCAACTATGCAACAATTATCATCGGAGTCGAGGTCACAAGTTTGAACCCATCACTTGTG
The DNA here is from genome assembly GCA_007258455.2 of Sequoia sempervirens. Lineage (NCBI taxonomy): Eukaryota > Viridiplantae > Streptophyta > Pinopsida > Cupressales > Cupressaceae > Sequoia > Sequoia sempervirens. Next base: position 370,076,012 of record VDFB02000015.1, on the reverse strand, counting down.
TGAAGGGGGGATTATTCAAAGTGCTTCACCCTTGGTCTCCTTGTGTTGTGTAGGGCGATGCTTGGGTTCATGACATGGCTTAATCACCTCATATGGATCTTGGATCTTGTATAAATTTGGCAGTTGTATCGGGCATTAATAGGTTGATATTTTGGTGCAATGACAATTGCTTGTACAACATCTACTATTATTTTCTATGGCTTCTACTTCAATTACTTTCTCCCCTATTCTGTTTGTCCCTTATAATCTTTTCTACATATTGTTGTTTTGAACGCTCTTTTCTCTCTGTTCTACCTTTTTTTTTCTACTATTCTATTCTTCTCCACAAAATTATCCAAAATCTAGAAGCTTCTCCTCAAAATTCTCCCAAAAATCCAACCTAAACAGTTACAACATTCAAAAACTTCCATAAATCCCTCCACTTACCTATTTTGAGTTCAAAAACTCTCGCCCAATTTTTCCTTTTTCATTTTTGTCATTATGCTACTCATTAAATGAGCTCACAAGAGGTAGTTTTCCATTCCAAATAAAAAAATTCAAATTTTAAATTTAAAACTCCTACTTCCTTCACATGACATTAACTGAGGGAAAAATTAAAAAAATATTTAAAACAAAATGATGCCACTGCATCAACCATCAACCAAAAGAGTTAAAATATAGTGGGAGAGGGGATCACTTTGTCTTAATCCTCTAGCAACTAGGAAAAAGTGAGATGATATTCTATTAGCAAGTATACAAAAGGGAAAATAATCCACAAAACTCATGACCCACACAATCCACCCTGTATGAAGACCTAAAGAAGACAAAACAATCCCAATGAAAATCCATCTAACCCTATCATAATATCCACATATGTTTATCTTAATAAGCATATATTTCTCTTTAGAATGACTCATTAAGTGAATGTTTTTAGAAGAAATAAAAATACTATCAATAATCTAATGCCTCTTGATAAAGTACCATATTTAAATTATATCAAAGAATCTAAAATCCAATTAAAATGATCAGCAATTATTTTATGATGGTATTGTAGGAGATATTAAAATGAGAATAAGATGAAATAGATAAAAATATTCCGGCCCCCCTTCCCCCCCAACCCCCCCCAACTTTCTTAAGAATCAAAGAGAAAACAATATAATATAATTCTTTAAACATTTTCTTATTAGTTTGTAATCCACACATAATTTTCAAAATGTCATCCTTCAAGATGTCCTAGAATTATTGAAAAAGATCAATAGGGAAGTTATCAAGGCAAGGATACTTGTATTTATTCATTTGGAAAATATTTTTTTCTCAAATTATGCAAGAGTAACCAACCCCATTATAAAACAATTCATATACTTAATAACCAAAGAATGGATGTAATTTAAAATAACCATTTCCTCATTCATTGTTACAAGATCGTTCTCCCTAAATATGAAAGAGAAATGATAAACTACTTTAAAGTATTAAAATATGTTTTTTTTTTAATACATTTCTCATGTATTATTATTTTAGGTTTTCCTCTAAGCTGTAATAGCTTGGTCACACTGTGTTTTTTATTAGTGTTTTCCAATTCATATATATTTATAAAAAGGGAAAGTTGAATAATTTGTAAAAAGGGAAAGTTGAACAATTCATTGGGGTTGATATTCTAAATGCTTTGGAGGATTCAAGAAAATAAAATGGCATGTTAAAGAAGTTCAATCTAACTAATATTGTAATCATTCCAAAGTTAGCTTCTCCAAATACTTTCTCAGACTTTCAGCCTATTTCACTCTGCAACACTATTTATAAATTTTTTACAAAGGCCATTTATTTACGGTTATATCCTCTTGTTTCTACAATCATATTAGAACAACAAGGTGGTTTTATTCCTAGCAGAGAGACAACAGAAGGTGCAATTGTTGCTCATGAAGTTCTACACTCCACTACTGTAAATAAAATGTCTTCCATGATTATAAAACTGGAAGCATATGATAGGGTACAATGATTCTTTCTGAAGCAGGTGTTATTGAAATTTGGTTTTTCCCCTAAGTGGTGTAAATGGATTATGTCATGTTTTCCAAGTGCCAAATTTTCAGTGTTGCTAAATGGTTTAGTAGTTGGTTTTTTTGGATCAACTCAAGGGGTACAGAAAGGTGATCCACTTTCACCATTTCTGTTCATTATTTTAGCGGAGGCTTTGAGTAGGTCAATCCATAAAGCTCATGAGAAGGGAACTATTTAGGGAAATTGTATACCAAATACAAATATAACAACAACACATTCTCTTTTTGCTGATGATACATTGCTTTTTGGAAAAGTTGTAGCATCAGAAGCTTTGCACATAAAATCAGTTTTGGATAAATATACTTTTGCTTTGGGACAAAAAATAAATAAGGGAAAATCGAAATTATATGTGTTCAATACAAAGTTTGTTATTGAGAAATAGATTGTGAAGTTGTTAGGTTTTCAACAAGCACAAATTCCTTGCAAATATCTTGGTATTCCTTTCTTTGTAGACCAAAATAGGATATCTTATTGGAAAAAAAAAATCCAAAGCATTCAAGAAAAAATATTAGATCTTGAAAAAGGAGATGGTTATCTTTATCAGGGATATTTTTGATTGTGAAAATTGTGTTATCCACTATTCCAAATTATTATATGTCAGTTTTAAAAGCTCCTAAATCCATTATTGTTCAAATTCAAAACTAACTAGAAATTTTCTATGGATTGGTAACTTGGATAGTAAGAATAAAATACCTTTAATCTCTTTGGAAACGATGTGCTTGGAGAAATTAAGATCGGTGGAGTAGGACTTCACAATATGGTGGAAAGAAACTTGGAAATAGGTGCTAAAATGGTATGGAATATGTATATAAAGCCCTAGTTGAAATGGTGCAGGCTCATGCAACATAAGTACTTGGATAATTTTAGCCCGTCAAGAATTCTTACATGGTAAAAGCACAAAGATGTGTCAGACTTTTAGCCAACTTATCAGCACAACTGAATTTAATTATTTCTACCTAAAAATCAATTTTGGTCAAACATATGATCTAGTAAGATTCATTCTAGCTAAGTTAGATACTTCCAAAACTTTTTCAACTAAAATTGTTGGCTAAAGATATATGGAACACCACTTTGAGTCCAATTTACCAAAAACTTAAAATTATTTAAAAAACTTAATTTTTTAATAATTGGACTACTAATGTAAATAATATTTTTTTAACCTTTTGTAGATCTATAAGCTTAGTTTTCAAAAGTATATTTATTTTAATAGTTTATTATTATTTATATATTTTTTTTTAATTTATACTAAAATTAGGTTATCAACACAAAATATTAGGTTGATTACCATGCCAAGGAAAAATACTAAAACTTATTATATATATATATATATGATGCACTAGATAAAAGAATCTATTTCAAGATGGTATAATTTGTTTTCATTTTAGATAAATATTTAATATGAAAGTTGACGTCCAGTGGAAACAACTTCTTTTTGATTCACACACATTTTAATATTTATTTAAGAATATATATTTATCAAAATTGGAAAAGAGATATCCATGCATTAAAGTTTCATGTTATAAATACACACAAAAAATTTGAAAGAAAAAAAGTAAAATTTAGTATAAAAAGTTTGACATCTCATGCAACTTATTTTTCAACATTTTATCAACAACTAAATTATAGTGTTAATTCATTTTAAACTAGTTTAAAATATTTTTTTCAATTTTTTTAAAAAATATACAAACATAAAATATACTAAAAATACATATTTTACTAGTTTACATCATTCCAAAATTCAAAACATATATGCCACTTTTTAGTGATTCAAGTTTACAAGTTGGACTAGTGTTGGCCGTTTCCTTTATAAAGTGATACAACTTTGTGCTTTTACCCTATAGTTTCAAATCGACCTGTAGGGTCTGCAATATGGAATTTTTTAGTTTCTTGTAGGAAAATCATTGTTTCGCATTTAACATGGGAAGTGAATAACGGTAATGAGGTGCATTTCTAGAAGGATTCCTGGAATGGACATCTAATTATAAATTCACTACATGACTTTCAAAGTTTAAAAATATTGTTGTCAAATAGATGAGGGACAAGGGTTAAAAATTACATTCACCAAGTAGATGTTCTCACTGGTAAAGTACAATGGAAGGATTTTTCAGAGCTACCAATTAGCAATGAACATAAGAGGTTACTAAAACCTATTCTTCAGGGTTAGGTTGTTTTCCATCACTTGATAACGATAGGATAATATGGGAAAAGTCAAAATCAGTGTCTTATACAATGAAGGAGGGCTATAAATCAATATCACAAGCTGGTTCACATGTAGTGGTACAAAGAGTGTATAAATTTTGTTAGAGTTCAATGGTTTTGCCTAAAGTAGGTTATTTTTCATGGTTAGCCATCAAATTTTTTTTTTTGACAAGTGATAAGCTTGCAAAACTAGGGATAGATATGCCTTTTAAATGTGTTCTCTATGATCTAGAATTTGAAGATGTCAATCATCTATTTTTGTTATGCCCAATAGCACGTTCACTTTGGATGTTCATAGTAAATAAAATGCATTGACAATCATCATTTCTAGATACTCTTTGGAAGTTTTTTTCAAGTTGGTCGAGGCTTTATCAAACTTCATTTTTTGCAAGCATTTGAAGCATTATTTCTACATCAGTTGTTTGGGGTATATGGTGGGGAAGAAATAGATTCTTTTTTAGAAAAGAGAAACTTGATCTCAACTAGGTCTTAAATTCTTTAGAGCAATCAATTTCTAAAACAATAAATGGGTATGTGCAAAAAGAAAAGCATATTGGATCAATTTTTTACTGATTGGGATTCAAAGTTGATGTTGTCTTGGCCTCTTCTTAGCTTACCGTTCAAATAGAGTTTTCATAAATTAGTTCAAAAGGTTGATAGAGCCAACATAAAATGGAATCCTCCACCATTTGGTATGTTCAAGCTGAATATAGATGGAGCGGCTAAAGGAAATCCAAGATCTTATAGAGTAGGGGTGATCATTAGGGATTATAAAGGAATGGTACTTTGTGTAAAGCCTTTCAAGTTGGAATATGGTTCTAATAATGTAGCAGAGGCACAAGCATTATTGCAAGGTCTAAAATTAGCAAGCAGTTTTAAGCTTGATAGAATTCAAATAGAAGGTGACTCGTTGATCCTGTTAAATGCATGTCGGGAGCGTAAGATTGTAAACTGGAGGTTGGGGTATATATAGTCAAGTAGATTTGGGCATTGCTGGACAAAATAGGGCAATATCAGATTCTTCATATTTATAGAGAAGGGAACACCATGGCAGATTTTTTTGGCTAATCTAGGTTGTGAACAATCAGAAAATGAAGTTACACATATAGCTATATCAGGGAAGTTTCATCCTAAATTACAATAAATATTGGTAAAAGATGGGGGTATTCTCAGTGCATAATATAAAATTGATTAGTTATTTTTATAAATCTATTTATGAAAATGATAAATGTGAGCAATAAAGGAAAGGTATTTTAGAGGGATAAGCTCACAGGATATTGAAAAATTTATGCTTTGTGGAAAAATGTGCATTAAGCTGTAGTTTTGTACAACTTCATTTTCCTTTGTCGAAGCATTGTGTGTAAAGCTAAAATTTTATGCAACCAATTTGTAGTATGAAAGTTTGTCAAATGTGGTGAAAATTTTGATATGACACTTTCAAATTAAGTGTACATATGCTTACACATTGCTCTAAGTTGGGTTAGCTAAACTCGATAGTGCATAGATTTTTTTTGATAAAGTGTTTAGCTATTCAAGTTAGCATAGGGGATAAGGTCTTGGCAGATTTCTTGCCAATCTAGGATGTGATCAATCAGAAGATGTAATGCATATTGTTATTTTATGAGATTTTTTTTTAAAGCATTCAAGAATTGGATGCCACGATGGAGTAAGTAAGGGTCTAAGTGGTGGGTGAATTATATAGGATATGATGTGGTAGGGGATTGTGGCAAGCTATCACATAAGGTTGCAAGGGTAGGCAAACTATGCAAACATAGTTTTTTCAGATAGTCATTCGCATGTGTGATGGAATGTGTGAAATGATTGTATGTGATGTTATCAATCTTTATTTGGCTTGAGTCATATGCTTAAGGATGAATATACTGTACTAGCATTATCATTTTAAGTGAGCATATGTTGAAGTTGATTCAAGTGGGTCTATCTAAATTGGATATAATGGTTGTTCATATAATTTAGCAGTGGGGATAGCAATGGGAAATAGTACAAAAACCAAAAAGTAAAGGATTGTTTTATTCCTCCTAAGTTTTCACAAACATATTTGTCAGGTTCCATACATGTTTCAACAAAACAATGTACTTAGCACTGTTTTTAGAGTATAAGCTTTAGAGGAGCTTGATACTAATTGGTAGATTTGGAGCATGGGAAAAAAATTCTCAGGCGTGCAAAGGATTATGCTCTTTTTAAATGCTAATGTGTGATTTATTGTGTAGGGAAAAGGTATGAAGGGTTACAATTCATAATAAGGAGCTAAAATTTTAAGCATGAGGTGTCAACCTTAATCTTATTCAGTACTGGGAGGTTTATTATGAAAGGACTTTGCAGTCCTGCATACTCAATTAAGCATGTTTTCTAATGAAAGGATTATCTATTGTATTTTTCTCTTGATTCTTTCAAAGCTTGAGTCTACCGTGTCGAATAATTATTTGGGTCGGTTTTGCTATTTATAGAGACACTGGTTGAGTGGTAATTTGTGCCTTTTATCTCAATGTTTTCCTTCTCTTAGTCTCATGTCGGGGCTCTTATAGAATGCATTCTCATACAGTTAGTAGGGTATTTTGTGCTACCATTTAGAGGTGCTTGGTAAGAAGTGCACTTTCATGCAGATTTCGGGCCTTCAATTACTTCATTTGATGTTGTCTAAGACTTGTGTTCGACATAGTATTTGATCCAAGCCGTGTTGTAAGTATGTTTTGTGATCGACATATTAGTTGGTGGGCTGTGCTTTAAGCTAGTTAAGTTGGTTTTTTGTTGATATGGAGTATCTTCCAAGGAATTATAGGGAAATATTTCAAGTGTAACCATGGGAGTTGATGTTTTCAAGCACCATAGAAAAGGAGTAGTTGCATCAAGCATTCAAGGTAAGCTGCTCATGTACCTGCAACTATATAAAGTCTATAATTGGTGAGGAAATTATATGCCCGCAGACTCATAGGATAATTTATCCTTCCAATTTGGTATCAATCTTTATCTCAAATTTTCTTGACTTGGTGAATGATTATCAAAGAGTCCTAAGCATTGTAGTAAAGACAATTAATAAAGTTTTTATGGAGAATAATGCTTTTCTTCAAAGTGTCCAAGCATATGATCTGTGGAATGGTGAAGCATATTTAGGACTCTTTCCAAGACACTACCTGGTTCACAAGCAAAAATTTGTAGAGCTCCTTATTTAAGACGTCAATTAAGCTGGATTGTTCTAGACATTTGTATAGAGCTTTTGCTAAATATCATTTTAAGCTGGGAGATGACAAAGTCAACAAGTTTTAAAGAAAGTACCATGCAATAGTCATACTCTTAACTCACGAGTGTGTTCCTAAATATCAACCAAAGTTTCCTTACCTTGTTCTTGTTATCAATGTCATGGTTCACTCATAGTCAACCAATCGAGCTAATGATGTTGCTCCTGAAGAAATTGGTGAAAATTCAGTGCAATTCCCTTTAGTTGGAGGTGAAAATTAGTAATGGAACCTTTTGCAGATGGTTAAAATATAAATGATGATATGCATATATAGTCTAATATGTATAGGAAATATTATCTTTGTTTTGTGATAGGCTGATGGAAGGAAAAAATCATAATATTGTAGACTTGCAACCATTTTTTGTTCCAAGTATTGTGGGATAACTATGTAATAGAATTTTTTCCATGGTTGTTTGAAGCAAAAAATTAGAAATTAGGGAAAAGGATAGTCATCTCAGCCAATGTCAAAGTTTTTTGGCATCCTTGTAACTAAAATTTCATATGTATTAATATATTATAGGCTTATAGCCTTTTGATAAAAAAAAATAAAAATTGTCATATATTTTAATAGTGAACTGATTCAAGAATTTGATATGTTTCTATTTATAATTATAAGACATAAATTATATGAATTCCTTATTTTTTGGTTCATGAGAAGGTCAAAATCGAGGAGACCTAATAAAATATTACATTTATGAAGAGATATTTTAGTCTATTGCAAATGGATATGACATATGTGTTGGTTTGACTTCAATAAGTGGTTATTCACTCTAAATAAAATCATTGAAGACCCATTTATACTTTGTCTAAAGTTTAATGGGTACATTTAGCCTAGAGGATAATATAGAGATCTTTGAAGAGGCCATTAATTATCATACCCTAGAACTTGGTCCTTTTATATTAGTTTATATGATGAAAATATTTCATGTAATCTACTTCCTCCTAGGACATGTAGCATACCTCTAAGGCCTACTTCCTTAAAGGAATCAAAATAATTGACCCAAGATTCTATTTCTTATTCTTTAGGGAGCTCAATATTAGGGTTTGTCCCCCTCTACTACTAGATTTTATTTTGTTTTCTTGTGCCATACACAAAATGTTTATTCTCCCTTATGAGGTTTTTTTCCTTCTCTCACTTCTATTGGGAACCTTGTTTTCTATCAGTTTTTCTATTTCTAGTTTGATTTGCATGTATTTTATGAAGTTTTTTAATATTAATAGTAGTATGAGTAGTCTACCATCTTTTATCCAAAAAAAAAAATACAAATATTTCATTGTAAGTTTTTTATTAAGGGTAAAATAGGTTTTGAAGGGACCCAAAACCCATATTTCATTGTATGCTTTTGATATATTTCATTGTATGTTGTTTATTCTAGATATAACATTATTTGTAAATTCTAATATTGTGGTTAGTGAAGGAATAGATAGGAAATTTGAGATATAATTAATTCTACAAATAAAATGTTTATGGGAATTAGAAATAAAAGACAACCTTGTAGATGTGTGTAAACATGGAAAATGAGATCAAATGGATATTAATATATGAAAAAATATTCTATTAAAAATTAGTCCTAGAATAAATATTCAATCTCAATATCCTAAAGCAACAAAGAAAATATACAAAAAATTACAATGTATGAAAGAAACAACAAATTAAAATTCATGGATATTAGAAGGAAATTGTTCTGTAAAAATCAAGGAAATAGATAGCATAAATGATTATTCCAAAATTGTATAATTTGTGAAAACAACTTGCAATGAGGGTAGAATAAAAAAAATAGAAATTATAGATTTTTCAATTGCAAGTCCTAAAAATATGTATCACAATTTTATATGCACATTGGAGAAACTAGATTATTTGAAAATATAAAACTTAAAGCAACATATAGGGCTTTGTTGAATGAAGATGATAGCTTAAAAAAATCATAGGTGAGTCTAACAATGTTTCACATACATTTATGGGTGGAGGCACATGAAATCAAGACAAATCATAGCAAAATCAAAGATAACAAAATCTATGGAACTCATAGTAAAATAATCAAAGGAAATGAAATCAATAAAATAAAAATAAGAAAAAAAATTAATGAAAAATAATAGGGACAATTTTAGAAGAGAAAACACCATCACATGTTATAAGTGTGAAGAGGAAGGTATAAAAGTGATCAATGTCTGAGGATATACTTAACAACTTTCTTGTTAAAGTTTATTTTCTCTATTCTCATCAAGTTGTTTAGTATATCCTCATAAATATAACAAATATCAGTATTAGTAGGGCTATTATAACATTGATGACTCATTTTAGGTGGTCCTTTCATCAAATGGATGTTTCAAATTGAAAAATTGATGAAAAGATCCACACAAATCAACCTTTTGAATTTGAGAGTTTAAGACATCAACAATTAATTTGAAGGTTAAGAAAGTCTCTAAGCAAGCTCCAAGATTTATGAATATTTTAAAGATTAAGATTATAAAGACATCAACAATTAATTTGAAGGTTAAGAAAGTCTCGGACTAAACCTTTCATAACAATCGTCTTGTAAGAATATTTCTACTCCACTTATTCTATGATTAAAGTAAAGTTGGAATAAAAAAAGATGAGGATGTTGATCCAAGCAACTTGTTGTTGGTAGCCTCGTGTACTTTAACTCACTGTCACTTAAATATTTCTTTTGTACTGTGTGTGGTTTGAAGGTTTTTGAGTTCTCTTTAAGATTCCACTTAGGATGACAATGAGGAAGGATATTTTTATTCATTTTGAACAAGTTATCTATCTATCTGATTATCTATCTGCCATAAACATAGTTTATCTAGCCATTTATTATCTGTACAAGAAAGAAAGAAATAAAATGTTCTAGAATTTCTTTGAGGACAAGATTATGAATTTTATTGTGACTCACCACTGCCTTGCTAAAGCTTGATCCGGACAACCCATTGATGGAGATCTGAAAATAAGACAACTTTTTCAACTCCTCCAGACCCTCAATGTTCCGCAGCTTCCAACACCCATTGCCTTTAATTACTTCTATTGAGCTGAGACCTTTCACACTAAGTGTTTCTAGTTTATCACATCCGCTTACATCAAGAACTTTAAGTCTTGCCAGGTTAGAGAGGCATGCCAGTGTTCTCAACTTTGAACAGTTCATCACCTTTAGACTTATCAAACTGTCTGGTAAGCTTCCAACATCTGTCAAAAGACGATTGCTGGAAAGATCAACAGTTTCAAGTTTGGGAAAGAACCTGTCGGCCTGAGGAATGAGTATTTGTGAAATATAGCTGTCTCTTATAATTAAATCTGTTAAACAACTCGGGCGATTTGGATACGCAACCTGATCAGTACTTCCCTTCGCCTGAGAAGTATCTAGTCGCATATTTCCAGAATCCATTCCTATCAACAACTGCTCGAAATCAAGTGGACACCCTTGAACATCCAAAATTTTCGTATTCATCCATGCAATTTTTTTGGGTAACGTTCTCATTCCACAATTATATATTCTAAAACTTTTCAAATGTACTAACTTTTCAATAGAGTTGTCAATAAAAAGTAGCTTGGTGCATCCTAACAGAGTCAAGTCTGTTAATCCGCACAAATTATATAGAGAAGTTGGTATCTCTGTCAATTTGGAGCTCCCTATATGTAGTTCTTCCAGATCTTCCAGCTGTCCTATACAATGAGGCAATGCCAACAGCTCAGTATGGATCACATTTAAATACTTTAAAGACTTCTGAACTTCAGTTCTCATAGGCATTTCACGTAGCATAGAGCAACCCTGAAAGTCGAGATACTCAAGGCTGGAGATTTTTCCAAAATCTTGGAGAACGAGCTTCCTGCAATCTCGCAATGCCAAGTATTGAAGTTCCAACAATTCTTCCGTAAAAGAAGCTGGCAAAACCTCCAAATCGCTGCAGCCAGATAGATCTACATGTCTCAGCTTTCTTACTTCCTCAAACTTAATTGGGATAGTTTTCAGGCCTGGAATATTTTGTAAGACTATCTTACCCAAATTCTTGAAGTTCAGCTTTCCTAACCACGGCTGAAGCCAGTGTCCAAGATTTATTGTAGCCTGCAATGAATCTGAAGTCTGTGAAGCTGAACCCTGTTTTGTGGAAACAACTGTTGAAGTAACATCTGTACTTACGACTGTGGAAAGACTAGCTGTCCTTACGCTTGTAACATCTTTTGTGCATGTGATTTCCAGTGCACACAGCTGCGAAAGAGGCTGCGATACCAATAGTGTTTTAATTGCTATGAACATTTGCAATTACAAAATGGAAAAGCTGTGGTGAAGTTGAAACGTTGGCTGAGAAAAGATGTACATACCTCACGATCATCAAACAAGTTGCAGAAATCTTGAGAGTTGATACCATGAACTTCCAACACTCTTAAACTTCTCAGTAAGAGAGTAGAATGAATGAGATTGCTTAAACTTCTGTGTAAGAGAGCAGAAGGAATGAAATTGCTTAAACTTCTTAAACTTCTCTGTAAGGGAGTAGAAGGAATGAGACTACTTAAACTTCTCTGTAATGGGAGAGAAGGATTTAAAGAGTCCGCGGATTGACGCAACCGAAACCATATCAAATCTCCAGACACACTATTGAATTGTTGTAGAAGTGTGGAATTTTGAACTGCCAGAAGTTTCAACCCGCATATATCTTGATTTTGCAAAAATACTGGCAACTGATGGTCTTCGTCTTTTCGAATTCCTCTTACATCATACTTTTGCGCAGAGCGATGGTGACCAAAATCCTTCAATACGGAAAAACGCAATTTATTAACTTTTGGAAAAAATTATTTTACAAATAATTATTAATAAGCAAATCTGTAGATATATTTTTTTAGCGAATCTGCATATGGTCTAAACAAGGCGTTGTGGCTGAAAAGGCAGAGAGAAGAAACATAACAGTGAAGAAAGTTTAAACACAGAGAAGACTGCATACCTTGGGTGGGTCATACGTAACATGAATCACAATTTCAATCAACAGATACACATGCGCCTATACATAAACACATAGATATGGAGTTGAATTACACAAACACATAAGAGATACATGAAACCAACACAAGATGGACTTTACCCATCATATACGTATAATCAACTACCTATTATAAAGTAGTTAATTCCCTTATTTCATTTTGTTTAATAGAAACCTATTATGTATTAAATATATAAGTTATTAAATTCCCTTAACTTGATCATACCCATTCGATACCCATTTTAACCTCAAACTAAAGCTTACGAAGGATGAAAGGTAAAACCATCTAGGAACAATCCCAACATTTGGGAGTTATCCCCCCTAGACCCTCCCCCTACGGACTTGAGGTCATAGGGACATCCTTCGCCCAAGGACTGCCTACATTCCTACTTTTGAATAGGTCAATGTCACACGTAGTTCTCCTTACAAAGCCTCTCATAATCAAGGTTTCGTTAATGCTTACAGTAACTAGAAGAATATAATTAAGTATATTATTTAACAACCCATACTATAACACTTTCATCTAAGGATATCAAGGTTTTAAACTTGACCCATTTTATTTATAATCTTGTTTGAACACCCTGACTCTCTTCTAATTTCATCTCATCGATCTAGGGGATATGATTATTACTTAATAATAAATTATCTTTGGACTTGCATTACGATATTGCAACCAAATGTAATGTATAACTCTTCCTACTTTGATTACCTCAATACCCAATGCCATCCTAGAATCGTATATTGTGTCTTATTGTAATAATCATGGGAAATAAAATGACATTAAAGGACCTTATTATGCCTATTTCTTTTGCAATAGAATTTCTCAAATGGTCACATAATATCCTTTTGAACCTTGGAATATATAACACATTAGTTATAAACTTGCTTTAAATATGACCAATGATGGTGTCATACTTACGACAACTAATGACACAATAATGGAATGATCCTCATATGTTAATGCACACTCAATAATATAATTAGTAGTACTAGTAACACTTTTGCATCTATTGCATGCCTAATATATCTAGAAGGCAATAGGTCATATGATTAAGTACTTGATATATATTCAAGTGCTAGCATACAGTTTTATCTAAGTTTAGAGCAATATTGTGCTTACAAGTCAATGTCATAGCTTATGGTCACTTGAAATCTTAATATTGCTAGAGACAACTCAAGGTTCCATTTCATAAGGGGATTAGATATATTTTGTCTTCTAGAGCTTCAAGAATTTGTAGGTTCGCAAACCATGACAATGGACTTATCTATATCCATACAAAAGGGTGATGATATTTAAACTCATGTTTCTATCATGATGAGGACTTCCAATGTGTCTTGCACGCATGAATATTAGTTTAGTATTTCATTTAATACAGTCTATTGATTAAATATGGGCTTTAACCCTTTATTATCAACCATGTTAAGGCTTGTACATGAGGCCAATTTGAGTAAGGTGGGACCTTTATTTTTATATACACCGCATGCAACTTTAAATGATTAAGGAACATAAATTTTATAGTCAAAAGTAAACCACAACACTACGAGGTATATTGAGATAATTTTATAACCATTATAAGAACAAGTTTATTGGCTTAATAATGATTTGTACAAGGAGTTTTTACATATTTAATAAGGTAGTTCGTCCATCCAAAATCCAAATGGGTTGATCAAGATTAATTTTATCATTTTCATGAATATTTTTCATTTTAATTAATATTGATTAACTATATGTTTTGATACATTATAGTGACATTCTCATTATCATCTTAAATAAACATGCAACAAACAAAAGTATGCACATTCCTTCTTGAATGAAGTGACTTTAAATCACACTATTCAACTAAGTATTTAATGAACTAAATATTTTGACTAACATAAATTCTCAAAGATCCCTTATAATGACCATATCTATGCTTAGACAAGGAGCTTAAATTTTTAACAAAATGTTAAATATATGTAGAACATACCCGAGAAAGGGGAGAAATTATCTAATATTTCATAGAAGAAAACCTAAATCAATTAAATACTATCTTAGGAAAGCAAAGGTGAAAGAGGGTACTCAACTCTAGCAAATATTGAAAATATTTTTGATGTAGGCAAAAAAATCTTCTCAGCTAGCTCCATGTTGGCCCCTTACCATAGCCATTTTCATTATAGACTATACCCAACTTCTGTCATGTTGCATCTATCTCTGTAAATTCCTTTGTACAAATACTACTGTTGCCTCCTCTCTCATCGCGAATTAATGGATGTCTAAAACTAGTTTGTGAGCTCTCATAGTGAAACAAGAAGGAAGGGTGTAATCAAGGGTTGTGGATTTGAGATTCACACCTATGGTCTGCCTTCACTCGAAAGTTTCTAAAGCCTTTTCATCAAATCTGGTTCGTGCAATTCTTGATCACCATTACAGTTGATGACCCCATTTCCTTCAGGTGTTTTGTCTGCCCTCACACCATCCTCCTCTTTTAAACTTGCAGTGACATCCATTCTTCTCTGCCTCCCTCTATTCATGCTCCTCTAACCTCTCTATGTATTATGTATTCTCGCCCAAATTTGTGCGCCTCAACTCTTCTCGAGCATTCACCATTCTCCCCAAACGTCTCTGTATTTGCTCGAAACGCCCTTGCATCTTGCTTCCCACTACATTTTACTCTCCTATCGATCTTTTTTGCCCACATTTTCCTTCCTGAGAAAATCCTCTCTCTGCAACTCTACTACTCCCTGGACACCTCTTTTCACCCGTCCCTCTGCCTTTATCTTGTCTCTCTCTATTTCACTCGCTATTCTCCCTTCTGCTTCCCTTGTTCTTTTTCCAAAACTGCGTGCCTCCTCCTAACCTCTCTCACTACCTTCCTATTCTCACTCCCCGCCAAATTGAGCCCATGTTGCAGATTTTTATTTCGGTTGTCGTATGCCCAAAAAGATACATTTTTTTCATGTGGTCATGGGTGAATGACTAGGTGTTTTGCGTGCCAATTTGACTCAAGTCCTGTAATTTTTCCTACTTCGAAGAAGGGTCACCATGCCCTATTAATGGCATGGCTCTTCCCTTCAATCACATGCCCCTCTCCTCTTTAATGATGGTTGTGTGCTCTATTTATTGTTTCTTCCAGTTGCTTCGACTATGCCTGATTTAAAATATTTTCTTTTATTAACTTTTATTTATTTTGTTGACCATTCCTACGTGAAAGGTGCCCTTCTGACCGGGGTGTGACATGATCTTGCAACAAGTCAAAGACAAACAAAACGAAAACATAATGAAGATGTGGGAGAGATGTCAATCTAGGGGAGAGGAGCCAATTGTGGGACAGGGTCCAATCACTGGTATAGATATGGACAGCCTGGGTGCTAACTTTGAATACTCTGGGGCCCACTTTTGGGCAACAAAAGTGTCAATAAATTTACACTTAGTATCCAACTACCAATCCCTTCAATTCAAAAAATACACAAATTGACCAACCATGTAACACCACATCAACATACCAATATTACATGACTTACTTACCCACGATTGGTCAATCACTTTTTTTTGGCTCTTTTTTTGTGGTTTTTGAAAAGTGCCCCCAAAACATCCGAAAATGTGCTCAAATTTTCTCCAAAAAAAATTAAATATTGTCAGCTCGACGATCAAGGGACATGGCAAAAAAAAAAAAGCCAATTCAGACGTTGATGAAGTGGACCAGGGGGTCAAAGTTACCCTACCCATGATAGGGCCCTCTCCCTTATTTAATGCAAAAATGGCTTATACAGTGGCATTATTTGTTGCAAAGAAAATAGGACAAACAATAGATAGTAGTTGTTGGCACTATAATCTCAACATTATCTCTCAATCACAATTACTTTCTAAATGATCTCTTAGATACTCAAAGCTTTTTTTCAAGTGACTTGGTGAAAATATTTAATTATTGATCATTAGACCTACAAAATTTCAAATAAATCTCTTATTTTTTGATTATTTCATTAATGATATCGTATTTGGTGTCTATATGTTTGCTTCTTTTGTGAAATACTAGATTCTTGAAGAATACAATTGTTGAGTTTTTGTCACACTTTTTTTTGTTAAATATCAGTTGTGCATCAAATCTATTAACACTTTTTTAATACAAATTGTCTAACATGTTGCTATTATTTCTATTATATATTATGTTTCTACTAATGAAAATGTGAAAATAAATTATTTCTCAAATGTTCATAATAGTACACTTATTCCAAAGTAAAAATATAACCAATTGTACTCTTTTTATCATTAATGTTACTTGCACAATCACTATTTATAATATTTTTTATGAGTTTGAACTTACATATCTCAAAATCTTTTTTCTACTTGCTAATCAGAGTCATTTGGAGACTCCAAAACCTTGAAATAAGGCTCACACTATACATAATGTTTTTCCTTGTGGTTGTCAAGTATATTAAATTACCAATGAGTCTTTATATAATATTTGATCAACACTCAATCCCTTTTCATCCTTTCCTAGCTTCAAACCTATTACAACTAGTTTTGATCTAACCTCACAATTTTTTTATCGAATATTTAAAAAATATATATTTGACATAGTTGGCTTGGGAAATGAATAACTCATTTACAAATTGATTCACCTCAATGCCAAGAAAAGATTTCATGAAACCCAAATCAGCAATCTCAAGTTCCATCTTCACGACTCCTTTTTAATGAATCAATTGATCAATATATCACCATTATCTAAGAGCTTTCTTGAATCATTAGATAAATTTATTTATTTTATAGACCTTGTCTTTGTGGTATAAGATCTCATATCCTCATGATTACTTGACATACATTCTTCTTTAAGGAAACCATCCAAAAATCTTGATTGTACATCTATTTCGTATACATACCACTTATTTTGAGTTATTATTGCCAACATTATTGGTATTATGCCTAATTAAACTACTAGAGAAAATATTTCATTGTAATCAACTCTAAGTTGTCATGAAACCTTTTCTACTAGTATTTCTCAATGCTTTTGCACATCTCATTCTACATTAGGCCTAGTCTCATAGACCAACTTTACCATTATCATATCTTTTCATTTTAGAAAATCTACTTAACTCCCATATATGGTTCTTTTCTATAGTATCAACCTCTTCATCCATGACTCAAGCCTAATTTTCAACATCAATTGCTTCTTAAAAAGGAACTGAATTACTTGTGAAAATTAAGAATGTCTATTACAACTAATTTCACATCAGGTATAGCTTATAATGTTTGTGTTTGTTTAATATATGGAGTTCTTGTCTAACTATGTGAGTATGTCCTTCTACTTGATGTTACAGGTGTAACTTATGGACCACTTTTTTGAACTTGAGAAGGAATGGAAGGTGCTACAAAGGAGGTGATACTTGTTCAATTCAATACTTATTTTACCATATTTTAGTAAACTTGTTGCAATACTTTTTTTTTTCCAAACTTCCATCCATGCTTCTTCTATGAATTGAATGTCTTTACCTATTGCCACTTTTCTAGTTATTAGATTATACAAATTATATTTTTTTGATTGAAATATGCTTTTTCCTTGAATGCATCACAAGGTTCTTTAAAATATTAATTGCACTTGTATTATCACAAAAGATAGAAATAGGCTCATCATACACCACTCTGATATCCTTCAATATTTTCCTCATCCACAACACTTGTGTGCAAAAATATGTTGCTGCAATATACTTAGCCTTTGCAGTTGATAAAGAAACAAAATCTTGTTTCTTACTTAGCCATTATACCAATCTACATCCAAGAAAGAATGCACCATTGCTTGTAATTTTCCTGTCATCCACACAACCAACCCAATCTACATCTATGTTAGCATTTAATGAAAAATCAATATCCTTAGGATACCACAAGCCATTATCTAAAGTATCCTTCAAATAGCTGAATATCCTTTTTATTGTTGCAACATGTGACTCTCTAGGATCTTCTTGAAATTTGGCCACAAGAAAAAATGTATGCATGATATCCGGTCTAGAAGTAGTTAGGTATAGCATTCCACCAGTCATAGATTTATACTTGCTCTGATCAACCTTAGGGGATTCATCATCCTTACTTAGTTTGCAACCAATAACCATAGGAGTACATACTAATTTGGAGCCTTCCATTCCAAAATTCTTCAACATTTCTCTAACATACTTTGATTGTGAAATGAATATGAATTTATCTATTTGATTGATTTTTAGCCCAAGGAAGAAATTCATATCCCCAAACATAGACATATCAAACTCCTTTTGTATCTCTTCTACAAAATTCTTGCACATAGCTTCATTGCCTCAAAAAATTGTGTCATCAGCATACACAACCACCATCAAGATTCGATCTTTCTCAACCATAAAGTAAAGATTACTATCTGTGATGCCTTTGTTGAATCCTTGCTATATCAAATATTTGTCCAACTTTGCATGTACCAAGATCTAGGAGCTTTCTTCAATCCATACAATGCCTTCTTCAATCTATATACCATATTAGGTTTATCTAACAACTGAAATCCTTTCGATTGTTCCATGTAAACTAATTCTTCCAATTCTCCATTGAAGAAAGAAGAATTCACATCCATTTGATAAATTTTAAAGTCTTTATGTGTTGTAAAATCAAAAAAAATCCTTATCGCTTCCATTCTAGCCACCAAAGAAACTGTCTCCTCCAATTTTATTCCTTCAACTTGTGAATAGCCCTTACACACAAGCCTCACCTTGTTTCTTACCACTTCTCCATTCTCATTCAACTTTTTTCTAGATACCCACTTAGTTCCAATAATGTTTTTGTTTTAAGGTCTAGGAACCAGTTCCCAAGTTTGATTCTTCACAACCTACATAAGTTCTTCCATTGCCTTCATCCAATGTTCATCTTTGCATACATCAGTTACTGTCTTCAGTTCAATTTTAGAAAGTAAACATAGATTTACCTCTGCTTGAACAACTCTTCTTCTTGTCAACACACCTTTGTTTTTGTCTCCAATGATCTGTTCTTTAGAATGATTTCTTTGCACATATTTAGGGGTCTTAGGGGTCTTTTCAAGAGCTTTTTCCTCTTCATTCTGCACTTCTTTTTCCTTAGATTTTTATTCTTCTTCTCCACAAGAAATCTCATCTAACTCATATCCATCTATTATAACCAAATTATGCATGTCTTCATCATCCTTGAGACTTACACTTTCAACAATCCTTCTTATTCTTTTATTGTAACATCTATAAACTTTTATTTTAGTACAATATCCAAGGAAGATACCTTCATCAAACCTTGCATCAAAATTTCCCAAGTTTTCATCATCTCTTCTACTATAGCATTTGCTTCCAAACACTCTAAAGTATTTGACAATAGGAATCCTTTCGTACCACAACTCATAGGGAGTCTTTGTGATGTTAGCCTTTACTTGAAATCTATTAAGTATGTGAAAATCAATAAGAATTGCTTCTCTCCAATAGAATTTTGGAAGATTTTATTCTCTCATCATAGTCCTTGCAGCTTCTTGAATAGTCTTATTTTTCCTTTCAACTACTCCATTCTACTGAGGAGTCCTAAGGGAAAAAATGTACCTCTTTATGCCATTATTCTCACAAAATATGTTAAATTCATTGGAGGTGAACTCTCCACCTCTATTAGACCTCAAACACTTGACCTTCAAATCCATTTCATTCTCAGCCATAGCTTTAAATCTATCTAGGGCTTCATATTTTTCTCTAAAAAAAGTAACCCATGTCATTCTAGAAAAATCATCAATCAAAAGAATGAAATACCTGTCAACTTGAAGGCTTTTCACTCCTGTTGGACCATGTAGTGTTCTTTAATTAGCTCAATAACTAGGAACATGAATTCCTCTACTCAGGGATTGAACATCACAACTGGCAGTCATGACCTATTAAAGAACCTCATTTAATTATCAACCCAGGGACGTAAACTTGAAATGGGACAGCATGAGATATGCACTAATCACCCTTCTAGACATACATGATTCCTAAAATGCCTTATACTAGAATTTAAGTACTGGAAACAACTCTACTGTTTAACTTTGCTTGGAAATGAAAAACTCGAAAGATAACCTATTTTGCTCCTAGTGGCTATAGGAACAGTTGACAACTCTATGTTTCTGCTAGCTGCGAGAACAGTTACATTCACTTTTATGAAGGGAAATGCAGCTATTCTAACTTGTAGGATAAAAGTATGGACAGTTCCCTAAGTGGGCCCCCTTAGGTAGTGCCAAAAGTAGACAACAAATTAGGTGAAAAACTTCATAAGCTTTATTGATTCAATGCAAACAAGTATATGGCACAATCTCTTGGCTAAATTTCTAAAACTGAAAGTGTGTTACAATAGCAATTTTTTTCCAGCCCCTTCTCTAAAGGAGAATGGGCTATTTATTGAAAATTGATCCTAACTACTAACCAACCTTCCCTTATAAAGCAGGAGGCATTTATTACATTTAACCAACTTAAATAAAGAGGTAAACGACAATGTAAGAACTAAGTCAAATTGGTTTAGCAGTCTTAAAGCACCATCATCCTGGACTCATGCACCACCAAGATGTCTGGCCTAGATTTCTGGAACACTCTCCCTACATGGCAGATGAGTTGAAACTGTCTCCTCATCTTTTGCTATTGAACCAGTCTTTATGGATTTGGTCTTCAATTCTTCAAGTGGAAATTGAATTCCCTTCCTTCAATTGTGGTACCTACAAAATATCTTGCCATCTTTTCCTGAGGAAGAAGGTTAGCTCAACACGTTCATCCCTTAAGAAAATCCATTACTTTATTCATTCATTCATTAAGTATTAAATTAAGGCAAACACTGTTTTAGATATGGCTATAGGAAGTTTTGGTAGTGGAGGTTGCAGGAAGGTTTATGATCACAAAAAGCAATAAAGTATTTATCAGACTAATAAAACATTAAATATAATAATCATGGGACTTCTTATCACAATATACTCATCATATTAAGTCATAAAAAGGTCTATATCCTATCCCATAAATAGACTAAATGTTTGTTTTAGCGTAATAAAAATAGCAAAGTATTTATAAAAGTATGATAAAAATGTGTCAAAGACTTGGCTCATCACTCCCCTCAACCAACTACTTGCTGGACCCTTCAACAAGTCTAGCATTCCTTCTTCTATCAAACTCTCTCAGATCTGCACTCAATTGCTATCCACATTCACCATTCTGGAAAATCCAGAAGTGAGCTCGCATTGCCTCTAGCCTTTGCCATCTATTATCTTCAGAACTTCTGTTATAAGTGTTGTTATCCCCCTGTATAGCCAATAATAGCCATAGGAGAATAGGCGGCTGCATAACCAAGGGCAACCAATTCTCCTTCTTTGTTCTGGCATTCCTCATGTACCTCTCTGCCCTTTTGGTTGCTGCATACAAGGTATTGGGAGTATGTGGTTCTTCTTTCTTTAATTGAAATGAAAGATGCTCCCATCTGTTCTGAATGTGCAGGGTTGCAACATTAAAATCACTATTTATAATTTGGGAGTATTGAGAAAATACCTCTTGTCTTAGAGGCTCAATCAGTGGCCTGGTTCTTTCATCTCTCCATAATTTCTTCCAATCAAAGTAAATACTCATTCCATTTCTAGATTCATTTCTTACAGAAAATGGCATATTTACTTCATCATGCATATGGCTATCAAATTGTTCTCTGCTTATTTCATTGGTGATCTAGGAGATTAGAGCGCTGATATGAATATCACCAACATAACATAAGGGATTCCAATCCTTATCCTAGGATACAACCAAATTGTACAGATAAAATTCACACAGGAGGTTCCTAATGTGCAGAGGTGAATCCTTGTATGCTTCATAAAATTCCTCAGAGGTATCCAAAGAAGGATTCTTACCTTTCCAGACTCTATTTAGATGGAAGTTCAAATACAGCTCCTTGAGATACATTGTGTAGACAGGTGAAGGTAAAATACATTGCATCAGTTGTGGAACCAGCTCTACCAACTGGTTGAGAGTGTCATTCAAGTTAGCAATTTCTAGATTCTTGTTCTAGATTACCCTTTGTACTCTCTCAATTTCAAGTGCAGAAGCAATCTACTATTGCTGAAGTTCTTGAAAACATGACATTCCTGCAGCAAAGTTTATGACATGAAGTGGTGGTCTATGATTATAGCACACCACAGGTGTCTCTTGTACTTCTTCAAACACATCCACCTTACCTTGCTCTTCTTCTGATGGAAACACAACTAGCTCTTCCTCCTCATCTCATTCCATATCTTCCTGTAGCTGCTTTGCAATGGCAACCAACTTATTCAGGCCAGCCCCTTTAGGTGTACTCACAACTTCCTCGATAACAGGTTCTTCTTCTCTCAGTTCAGGATTGGAAGGATCTAAAGGCGGTGTGGCAGTAGTATTAAGTGATTGGTGAGCTGCCTGATTCTAGAGCCTGGAGCTCCTTCTTATGGAAGTAGGAACTGTTTTATGATTTTTAGAAGGTTTTGCTACAGGAACAGAGAAGTTTCCCTTTTTCTTTCTTTTTACAGGCTCAGGGGTTGCTACAATAGGTGACTTTCCTTTCCTATCCTTGGGAGATGGCTCATGAATTTTGATAGGAACTTGTGCCGGCTACTTGGGAGTTCTTTCAGAAAGATCTGGAACATCATCCTATGAACTGGATGATTCCTGAGGAGAGGACATAGCAGTAAAGGTTTGGCCTGCGGATTGGGAGGTTCGTTGTTTAAAGGTAAGAGGTTCACCCCTAGGTCCTACATTTTGAATTTTAAGGTTGAATTGGACTATGAATTCCTCCCAGGTCATTCCTAATACATCTTGAATGAATTTTTCAACAAGTAATTTAATAAGGCAGTGGTGAGATACATAGTTAAGGGTGTGTGCAAGAAGTTGAGTCCACTTTTTGGCCAAAAAGTGGAAGTGTTTTATTTGATTTTCAGCATTTGACACATTTGACCTTAAAATTTGAAGCACTTAGAGATGAAATCTTTAAAAAAGTCACTAATCATAAAATGTAATGCTCGGAGTCTAGTTTCCAAATATGTAATTTATTTCAATACCCAGATTGTACATATAGAGTTTTAATAGGAATTTCTAAAAACCACTGTTTAAAAGTCATATTTTTTACCATACCTTGTACATGTACAACATCCATATTTTGACTTAAATTATCGTATTTTTTAAAATCCTTTTGGGAAATTTTTTATGACTCACTGAAGCTTGCTCTTGATATTTTTTTGTAATTTTTTATTGAATATTTTTTTTTTTGTTAAATTTTTATTAGGCAGATTTGTCATTTTGAAAAATCATCGTGCGACATGCATAAGATGACCTAAACTTATCATTTTCTGATTTTTTTTCAAATTGAAAAGAATTGTCTGAAGTTTTCTCTGTGCAATCCGTTTGTCAAAATGTTATGTTGATCAAAAGTTATTAAAATAGTAAAAAACTCGATATTTAAAGTTTATGGACCAATTTTATTAGAAATTAATTGAAAAATAGAAAAAATAATTCAATTGCAAAAAAAATTACATATTTAGAATCTGCATTGTTTCATCTAAAATGGGTTTTAATTTCGTTAGAAAATTTTGCAAAAAAGGTCGTAAGCCATATGTCCAAAGTCGGTATTTTTCTTTGACATTGTTAGGGCCTTCAACTTGCAGGTCAAACCAGGTTGAAGGCCTAGGTTCGAACTTCCAATGCTTTTCCCGAACCAAAAACCTTGGCAAAAACTTGCCCATGATGCAAAATAAAATTCAAATTTTAAAAAATGGGATCCCGATTATAAAACGGGATCCCATTTATTAATAAACGGGATCCCGTACTATAATCAAGATCCTGTCCGTTGTAAATGGAACAGGATCTCGTTTCATAAATCAAGATCCTGTTTCATAAATCGGGATCTTGTTTCTTATAAATCAGGATCTTGTTTCCTATAAATCGGGATCCCGTTCTGTTTCCATTCGTTCAGAATCCTATGGGAAATAGGATCCTGATTTTCAGAAAGTAGGATCCCGTTTCATCTCAGGCTCGGGATCCTGAACCGTAACGGGATCCCAACTTTTAAAAATTGGGATCCTGTTTATTTAAATCAGGATCTCGTTTCCTCAATGCTGATTTCAATTTTTTGGTTAAGGCAAAAAACTTCCATGTTTCGTGGACTCAACTTTGTGCACTTACCCTTAACCCTACCCTTTTTAAATTCAACAACACTGTTGGATAGCAAATTGTAAAGAAAGTCGAGAATATTCATCAACAATCCATGGCATAAATGAGACAAAAGTTTGAAGTGATGATAATGCAGGGCTGAAAACCTACCTTCATAGGTTATGTATTTGATGATATACCCTGCCCGTGACAGCCAGTTCTGCGGCAAACTCATTCTTTGTGCACCTTGCTTGTCTACCCATAGAGGAGGGTCATTTGGCTGAGTGAACTCAGCCCTAGCGCTTCTTGCATCTCTTCCTCTGGGAAATGGTTCTCCAACTTGAGGTAATCCCGTTACCTCAACAATTCTATCAATTGACACATTGACTATTATGCCTCTAACTTTTTCTTCCCCATTATGAAATGTCCTTGTGAATTCCTCTGCAATGTCTGTATTAAAAGTTCTAAGCTTCAGGAAGTAATTAAGCCACCCATATTGTTTGAATAGTGGCACATGCAACACATCCTACAACAGGATGCTATGATTTGTAGGCTCATGCCGAATCAGCTGACCTCCCATTTTCTTGGTTTTCTGTAATTAAATGTGTTAAGCAATGCTCACCTGGCTTTTCCAATTGAACTTCTTGTAACCCTATTAATGAACCCTTCTGCAATTCTATAGCACTCTGCCCCTCCCCTCAACCAAAAATTTTGAACCTCTTCTCAAAAGTGACAAAAAAATAGGGAAAACAATGTGATCATGCAATCTTTTTAGGGAGAGAGTAATCATGGATAATCATAATACATTTAGGTTCATTATTGCAGAAAGGAAAGACTATTTGATTATTAATTATAGGTTTCATATATTGAGGGTTCTTGACAACTAACGAGACAAGCTTATGGCGGCGATAATAAGGATGTGGCGAAGTAATATCATAGAAAAATATGCTCAATCGTGCGAATGAGCTAAAGGAAATGGCAACCATATAGGAAATTATTCATGCTAATTAATACTAAATTAAATGCAACAAAATAAAGTAACTGAAGCAATCTTAAAGTGAAGTGGAGTGTACCTGGAGAGAATCACCATAATTATCTGATGTGGCCTCCTTCATTGCAATACGTGACACGGAGAAATGTAGATGATATGGAAAATGACAGGTGGATGATTGGGAAGAGAGAGAGTGAGTACGAATTGTGGATGAAGTGAATGAATGGAATGGGGATCTTATTAGATAACCCCTTTATTATGATCACTGCTATCCTGCTCAATTCTGAACTATCTCAGAAATGTTTCCTTTTCAATGGGTTTAGAATAGAGCTTTAGGCGATGCCCATTGACTAGTAGCTTGAATTGGACCTCATCAATGGTCATTAATTGAACAACACCATTGGTGAATACCTCCTCTATCTCATATGGACCCAACCATCTGGTTTATAGTTTCCCTGGACTATCCTTATATCATGAGTCATAAAGCAGAGCCCAATCTCCTGCTTTGAATTTCTTTTCCTTAATGTATTTATCATGCCACCTTATTCTCTGATTTTGTATCATCTCAGTGTGTTGTAGGGCATTCTTTTGGAGCTCATCCAAAGCATTGAGCTGCATGACTCTGTCCTTTTGTGCATTTGTTAAATCCATGTCCATCTCTAATATTGTTCTTAGAGTCTTATGTTTGAATTCTATTGGCATCATAGCTATTTTACCATACACCATTTCAAAAGGTGTATATCCTGTAGCAGTCTTCCAGGTAGTATGGTAGGCCCATATATCTTCTGGTAACCTTGCGGCCTAGTCTTTCCTATGCAAATCTATAGTTTTAGTCAAAATGGCCTCTATGTCCTTATTGGTGACCTCAACCTGGCCATTGGCCTGGGGTTGATAAGGAGTTGATTTCCTGTACCGTATATTGTATTCATTTACTAAGGCTGTGATAAGTGTAGAAGTGAATTGTGCTCCTTGATTTCTCACTATTTCCCTAGGGACACCAAACCTAGTGAATATTTCCTCATAGAGGAATTCAGCTACTTTATTATTCCTATCATGTATCATAGGTTTAGCCTCTACCCATTTTGTCACATAATTTGTGCATACAAGGATGTACGACTTACCATTGGAAGGTGGATCAATTGGTCCTACAAAATCCAGTCCCCATTTGTCGAAGGGTGTAATGACAACTTGTGGAAATAGAGGCATCTCATTAGATCAAGTTGGTCTTCCCATCCTTTGGCATCTGTCATATCTCCTGGTATATTTGGCTACATCTCTATGCAGAGTTGGCCAATAGTAGCCAGTATTTAAAATTTTCATTGCTGTTCTTTTGGCAGCAAAATGTCCACCACACAGCTCATCATGGCTTGTGTGCAGTATATCATAAGTGTCCTCTTATACACATCTCCTCATAACTTGATCTGGCCTTGTATAAAACATGCAATCTACAATTCAAGAAAAGTTAAAGTTTTTCTCTACCAATAATCTCTTTTCCTTAGGGGAGAATTGAGGAGGAGTTCTTCCTACGGCTAGATAATTTTCTATATCGGCATACCATGGGTGAATAACCTTGATTTCAAATAGGTGCTCATCAGGAAAGGAGTCTTCAATAAGTGCAGAGTCATCTTGCCTTTGAATTCTAGAAAGGAAATCAGCAACCATGTTGGCTTTACCTGGCTTGTCCACAATTGTAATGTCAAATTCTTGCATCAGCAATAACCATCTTGCCAGTGTCCCGGCTATTGAGCTTTTGCTCATGAGATACCAGATTGTTGCATGATCAGTGTGGAAAAATATCTGATAACCGATGATGTAATTCCTGAATTTAATGAGGGCATATATGATTGCCAACATTTCTTTTTTTATAACAGTGTAGTTTAATTCAGCCCCTTGCAGATTTTTGCTTATGTAGTAGAGTGCATGTTATGTTGAACCACCCTTCTGCCCTAACATAGCTCCAATGGTATAGTACGATGCATCAGTATGAATATGAAATGGAAGTGACCAATCAGGTCCTTTCAGAATAGGTTCTTGTGTAAGGGCGACTTTTAAATCAAGGAATGCTTTTTCACATTCCTTTGTCCAAGAAAAATATGCATCTTTCTTCAGCAGATTGTATAAGGGGCTTGTTGTTTGGCTGAAGTCCTTGATGAATCTTCTGTAGTATCCAGCATGGCCTAGAAAGCTCCTTACTTCTTTCTACTTAGCAGGAAAGGGTAGATTAGAGATTACCTCAATCTTAGCAAGATCAACCTGTATTCCTACAGCAGAAATATAGTGACCAAGCACTATTCCCTCCTGCATCATCATGAAGCACTTTTGACTATTCAGCGATAGGTTGTGATCTTCACATCTCTGTAGTACTTTCTTCAAGTTGGCTTGAGCTTCCTCAAATATTGTACCATAAACAGTAAAGTCATCCATGTATATTTCTATACAATCATATGAGATGTCTGAGAAGATACTTATGACTGCCCTCTGGAAAGTTGCAGGTGCATTATAGAGACCAAAAGAAAAAATTGAATAGGCAAACGTTCCCCAAGGGCATGTAAAAGTAGTCTTTTCTTGATCCTCAAGAGCAATCTTGATTTGATTGTACCCACTGAAGCCATCTAAGAATGAGAAGTACTTTTTCCCAGCTAAATTATCTAGAACTTGATTAATGAATGGAAGAGGAAAGTAATCTTTCTTTGTTGCCAAGTTGAGATCTCTATAATCTACACATACCCTCCATTTTCCTCCGTTTTTAGGAATAATAACCAATTGGGAAACCCACTGAATATCCGAGATTAGGTAGATAAAGTTAGCTGTTAATATTTTTTGCAATTCTTCTTTAACAATTTCTCTCAAAGTTGGATTGATTCTTCTTTGAAGCTACCTGACAGGTCTTAACTCACTATTAATGTATATACGATGTGTACAAAGTTTTGGGTCTAAACCCTTCATGTCACCATATTCCCAAGCAAAAGTTGACTTATGACTGGTAAGCATTTTGACCATAGATTCTTGTTGCTTACTGGTGAGGTTTTTATTAATGCTCAAGGTTTTTCCTGCGGCTACCTCAACTTGGGAGGTTAAATCTACCATAGATACTTCAGGCAGAAATGATATTTCTACCTCGTGGGGTAGCAAGGTGTGTAAGCAGTCAGTTGCTATATGATAATGAGCTGATGTAGGCGAAAGAAGAATGGTTTGCAAGGAACATGGATTTTTTTCACAATGAAAGTCTTCGGTACCATAGTTATTCAGTAGGATATTGGACAGTATACCTTCTTCTTCTTGTTGTGCAATGAAAGGCTCTCTGGTAATCATCATTAAATTGGCCTCATAGTTCACTTCCTCCTCTTCTCCCAAATCTGGCCAAACAACCTCTCCAAACTCAAGTTGGGGCAGGGCTGGAGAATAGAGGGTAAGCTTCTTTATGCTATACCCATCAGATATTGTCATATTACCTAACCTACAACCAATGTAAGCATCAACAGTAGCCAACCAAGGCCTTCCTAGTATGATAGGGTATCCCCCCAATGATGCCTTTGGAGATAAGACCATAAAGTCAGCAGGGTACTCCCAAGAATCCAAGGTGACTGCCAAGTCTTCAACTACCCCATCAGGTTTGATAGTTGAGCTATCAGCAAGCTGTAATATTATAGGTGTAGCCCTTAGGTCTGAAATACTAAGTTTTACAACCAAGTCCTTTGTCATGACATTGATAGCTGCACCAAGATCTACTAAAGCATTCTTAATTTGCAACCCATTAATATTGATCTCCCCAACAGGGCTTCTTGGATCTAAATATTTTGGGATGCTAAGCTTCCCTAGCATTAAGTCAGAGAGTTAGCCTATGACATGGATAGTTTGAGGGTCTTTCTTTTTCCTCCCCAGTTTCTTCAAGCATGCCTCCTTTATGGCCTTGCTATAGATATGTACTTCTTTGATTGCTTGGAACAAGGGAATTTTCACACATATATGCTTTAGATGGTCAAGAATGTCAAAGGTAGGTTCCTCTATTTTTTTACATTTTCACCTTCCAACCTTTGTGGGAAAGGACGGGACACTTTATCAGATGCCTTAGGTAATGATGGAATCTGAATTGGCTCATTTGGTTGGGCTTGGTCATTGGTATCTTCTTCTTGGTCAATCTCCTCAGATGGAAATTCTGAGATTATGGGAGGAGATGGTGTGGGCAGCATAGTTCTTGAACGTAAATTGATATTATTCAGGTTAAGAGCATAGACAAGCTGATGATTAGGATCAACAAAATAGACTTGTTGCTGCTACAGTTGCTAGTTATTTGGATTAGGTGTTTCCTAAGTAGGTAGTTGGGTTGGTTTTGGATTCTGACCTTGATTAGCTATAGGAGGTGGCATAATGGATTGTTGCTGTAGTTGCTACAGGAAACTAGTGGGTGGATTTGACCATTGCTGGCCTCCTCTCCATTGGTTAAACTGCTACCAATTCCCTTGCAAAGGTTGCCACTAATTTTTCTATGGTGATTGCCAATTCCCTTGTGAGGATTACCAACGATTTTTTTGGGCATTTGACCAAGGGTTATTCCATTGAGGTTGGGAGTATGGCTCATAGTTTGGAGGGTACTGGTTTTGCCATTGACTATTATATGAACCAAAATTTTGCTAAGGTTCCTGAGGCATACCTTGTCTTGGGGCCCATGGCCTGCGTTGAGAAACAAAGAACACTTCCTCCTCTCCTTCAATGGTTTTGAACTCAGTAGGGAGATTTTGTACCTCCAAATTGGCCACGGCTTTGCATCGATAGTCTTTCTTTCTTTGTCAACAGTGGGGGAAATATTCAGCTAACATTGCCTCAACTTCCTCTTTCTTCCTTCTAGCTTGCATAGTATCCAGTTGAGTAGCTACATAATTGATGATATCCTGCTTGAAGTCGAACAAGAGATTGGTAATCTCCCCTTTAGATACTCCAGAGCCACTTCCTTTTATAGAAGAGGGTCTAAACCCCCTTCCCTTCTTTACAACTGCTCTGGAGTAATTGAGATAGATTTTCTTGATATCATCCCAATCATTTTGGGTGACATCACCTCCTGCCATGAGGTCAAGGGCCTCCATGCAAGTATCATTGACTCCCCTTAAGAAGAGAAGTTTTTGAGATTCCTCATTCAGCTCATGATGAGTATTCTTCTGCACACTAAACAAGAATCTTGACGCATAATCCTCCAAGGTTTCATCCTCCTTTTGTGACATTTTGAAGATATCATCTCCTCTCAGATCATTTCCTCTACAATACTCTTTATATTTACTCAAGAACATAGTCTTCATTTGATCCCAAGTGTTAGCTACATTACTTCCCAATCCCATGAACCATCTCAAGGCTGCCTCCTTTAGAGTAGAGGGAAACAATTTTAGCTTGTGTGCTCAGGTTGTATAGTCATAGCTTCTATAAAGGATTTCAAATTCAAACAAGAAGGTATGAGGGTTCTTAGTAATAAGTCCATAGAACTTTGGTAGTAAGGAGGTAGGGATGTTCTTGAGGTTATTATTGTCATGTAGGTCAGGGATTGGAAATGGAAAAATAGGATTTTCCATTCTTGGTTGTATTATTGGATTAGCTCCTGGTTGATAAACTACAAGAGCAATTGGATTATTTGATTCTATTCCTTCGGATAGGTTAAAGCTTATTTCAGAGGAAGAAGATGAAGTAACTAAGTCTTGGCCAACATCCAGATATGGATCATCTTGGAATAGTTTCGGTTCAATCTCTTCAATATCTATGCTCCCAGGAAGGAATCATCCAAATTGGTCTCTTCTTCGATGCATACAACAAAAGTAAACTAACTATGGAGATGCTGGAATGCAGAATTCTAAATTAAAAATATTAAGAATGAAATCTTAAACTCTTTACTAGCATGCCTGTAATAGGTTCTTAGTTTGACACCATCCCCGGCAATGACACCAAAAATGTAGTGTTCTTTAATTAGCTCAATAACTAGGAACATGAATTCCTCTACTCAGGGATTGAACATCATAACTGGTAGTCATAACCTACTAAGGAACCTCATTTAATTATCAACCCAGGGATGTAAACTTGAAATGGGACAGCACAAGATATGCACTAATCACCCTTCCAGACATACATGATTCCTAAAATGCCTTATACTGGAATTTAAGTACTAGAAACAACTTTACTGTTTAACTATGCTTGGAAATGAAAAACTTGAAAGATAACCTATTTTGCTCCTAGTGGCTGCAGGAACAATTGACAACTCTGTGTTTCTGCCAGTTGTGGGAACAGTCACATTAACTTCTATGAAGGGAAATGCTGCTATTCTAACTTGCAGAATAAAAGTATGGATAGTTCCCTAAGTGGCCCCCCTTAGGTAGTGCCAAAAGTAGAAAATAGATTAGGTGAAAAACTTCATAAGCTTTATTGATTCAATGCAAACAAGTATATGGCACAATCTCTTAGCTAAATTTCTAAAACTAAAAGTGTGTTACAATAGCGATTTTTTTCCAACCCCTTCTCTGAAGGAGAATGGGCTATTTATTGAAAACTGATCCTAACTACTAACCAACCTTCCCTTATAAAATAGGAGGCATTTATTACATTTAACCAACTTAAGTAAAGAGGTAAATGACAATGTAAGAACTAAGTCAAATTGGTTTAGCAGTCTTAAAGTGCCATCATCTTGGATTCATGCACCACCAAGATGTTTGGCCTAGATTTCTAGAACACTCTCCCTACATGGTGAATGATTTGAAACTGTCTCCTCATCTTTTGCTGTTGAACTAGTCTTTATGGATTTGGTCTTCAATTCTTCAAGTGGAAATTGAATTGCCTTCCTTCAATCATGGTACCTGCAAAATATCTCACCATCTTTTCCTAACGAAGAAGGTTAGCTCAACATGTTTATCCCTTATGACAATCCATTACTTTATTCATTCATTCATTAAGTATTAAACTAAGGCAAACATTGTTTTAGATATGGTTGCAGGAAGTTTTGGTAGTGGACGCTACAGGAAGGTTTATGATCACAAAAAGCCATAAAGTATTTATCAAACTAATAAAACATTAACAATAATAATCATGGGACTTCTTATCACAATATACTCATCATATTTAAGTCATAAAAAGGTCTATATCCTATCCCATAAATAGACTGAATGTTTGTTTTAGCATAATAAAAACAACAAAGTATTTATAAAAGTATGATCAAAAGGTACCAAAGACTTGGATCATTAGACCACAAAGGTCTATTTGTACCAATTCCAAGAATCTAATGGAAGATTATTCTTTTCCCTTGAAACTACTCTAGTTTATTTTCCAAATTAATAATCTTTGCAAATAACATTGATAGGATTTGTAATCCTTGGCATATCTCTCACTGCTTGAACTAAATTGATTCTAACTATGTTATCAAAGTTGATGTGACACATTATCTTATTCCATATCCAACTATCATTAATCTGAGTCATAAAACAGTGACCATTGTTGATGTTTTTTTTATGCACTTCTCAACACAGGTAATGCATAGACACACTACCTCTCTTGAAAGGCAATCTCCAACAACAAGTTGTTGAAAATCACTCCAAGGTCTCTCAAGTGTTAGGTCATGGCATACATGGAATTTCTTAGTTTGGTTTAATGTGATTTTGCTAGTAGTCACAGGGTAGAATTACAAAGTTAAGCTGGAGGGAAGGTGAATGTTAAAATGGAGTTCCTCAGATGGGAAGTTGGTATGCAAATTGTTGCAGGTTTAAACAATAGTCTTAAACTCCTATTTCAACTTTAGATTTGGCTTTACAATGTGCAATGAACCTTAGCATAGGTCATTTCTAAAAACAAGGAAAAAGGGAAGGGAGGAGGAGTTCTTGGATCTGAAACTAATAGTGAATAGTGATCATAGAGGACTGTGTTGCAGACAACTTTCCCAAAACTAAATTTCACTTAATTAGATTTCCCTATAGTATCATGAAATTAGTGCAAGCTTCTAAGGATTGTAGATATTCAATCGTTCATTCACCATAAGAATGTAAAAATAATGGGAATTTAGAGTAGCTTTTAAATTATGTCTAGACTAACTTTACATAGCTTTTTATCATCAACAAACAACAAAAAGTATGGAAAAGGAAAGTTGTCAACACACAACAGAATTCTTCAAAACCAATGAACAACATCAACTAATCTACTAAAGAAAACTAAAACATGAAGAACAACAAAGTAAAGCTAATCAAACTAACTAACTATGGGAGAAGAACCATGTAACATGCAACCAAAACTCAAGAACTCACCAAAATCATGAACTTCTATTAAAATTTCAGTAGCATGTCATTACAACAACTCAACCCCCCCTTGAAAATGAGAGGAGACCCCCTATTTATAGTTTTCAAAAAACAAAATGAATGGCCAAGATTGACTTGCATTGTGTGGTCAAGATTCACTACAAACTAGGGCTTCACCTACCCCAAATATATTACAATTTTAAAATTACATCTTTGTCCTTTCCCTATTTTGTCCTTTTGTGGTAGCATTGTAGCACTTTTGTCTTTTGCTGATTTCAATTGTTGCAACTATTCTATGAGGAGATCTTCATCAATAATTGGGTTTCCTTCCTGCTTCTTCAAAGCTGCATACTCCATGAACTTGTTGATTAATGCTCAAAGCTTATCAATCTCCATAATATCAGACTGAATCACCTAGAAGTTCCATTTCTTGGATCGGCTTGTGAGTGTATCCCAATCTCCATCACACTTAGCCATGTTGTCCCTAAACTATTTAGATTGGGCAAAAGCTCAAGCAGAAAAACTCATGAAATCCATGGTAAGCTTGCTTGATATTCCATCTTCCATCTTGTGGAAATAAAGCTTTATCTTTTCTGGATCCATCTCGATGGCGGACATATACAAGTAATTTTTCATTAATTTCAGATACTCAACATAGGCTGCCCTAGTTTCTTTGGCCTAGTCAATGTTAAGCTCCACTTCACGGAGCATTCGTTCCAGAATCTCTTTCCTATGGTCGAAGCCCAACTTCCACATATCCACCAGCTAGTGATCGTCCTTTGTCAATGCAAGCTCCTTTTGCCACATTCTTTCAGGCAACTTGAGGATGGCCTCAAATTTAGGGTAGCTAGCCCCATACACCTTTGGGAAGTCAGTGCAAAACTTCCTCGTTCCCTCAAGGTATTTCAGTACTTCTAATAATTTGTTTTATGCCTTGACAACATGATTGATGCCCATGTTTCCAGTATATAGAACCTGTCAAAACCAATCTTCTCTAGTCTTGGTCCAATTCTTCCTTTTCTCAAGCTGATCAATATGGTCCTTGGAAAAAAATTGTGGCGGCACCAAGGACGTGGTGGGAAGCTCTTCCATCGATGACCATTGTTGAATATAGGCTATCAAATCAACCACCTGCTCCTTCAGTTCCTCCTTGGAGATCTTATCCTTCTGCATCTAATGTACCACCATGGCAACATACTCTAGGAGATGATCTATTTTTTGTTCTCTGGTGGTTGTCCCCAAGTTGATGGTGGAGATGTTATAGCTTACCCCCTCTTCATTCACCACTCGGGTGGCTATTTGCATGGTCCTAGATCCGGAAGCATCTATGGTCAATTTGAGTTTGACTTTAGTCTTCTTTTATTTCTTTGTGCTTATCTGGGCTTAGGCCAAGATGGCCTCTAGCCTTGCCCTCAAATCCTTTGAGCTTGGAGTTTTCTTTTCTAATTGTTTCTCAAGCCACACTGGCATATGAGATTCTCCCTTGGGTGATTCATGATCACCTTCTTCTTCTCTAATTTCAATCTCTTTGTCACCTGGAGCTTCCTACTCCATCTTTGCATCTTCTTCCTCTTTATTGGAGTCTTGGATGAACATTATGTGTTTGATGGGGGACTTGGTGGGCATGTGTTCCTTGGAGCTATCCTCCTTTTCAGAGGTCTTTTCCTCTTTATCAGCTTCATGCTCTTCAGGTTGTTCCATCTCCAAGTTCTTGTGGGATTCAAACTCTTCTTCTAGTTTATCTTCTTCTTTACTTTCCTCTTCTTGATCTCTTGAGAGAGGCATTTCTTAATCATGCTTGGGGATTTTGTGATGCTCCTTAGTTGGAGGTTCAATGTCCTCCATTTTGTAACTTGATTCTTTTTCTTCCTTGGGAGGTAGTCCTTCCAATTCCTCTCCAACATTCTTCAACTGTTGAGCTAACTCCTCCTTGAGGTCCGCATCAAAGGTCTCCACAATATATTTGGTGCCAACATCCTCATCATCATTCTTAGAGGATTCTGTCTCTTCACCTTCACACATCACCTCATCAATTGGCAGGTATTGGAACTCTGGATTCTCATGGTAGTCATCTGCTTCCTCCTTGATCTCTTTTGTGGTTTCATTCTCTTGTCTCTCCAACTCCTCAGATATTTCCATTGTGGCTTTCATATTTGCTGGTTCAATTGGAGGAGTGGAGGTAGGAATATTTGCAAGAATCTGCACCAAGGAAACCTAAATATTTGGGTTGTAGGAATGTTCTACATATGTCGAGAGAAGGCCTTTGGAAGTGAGAGTGCAAGCATTGGCATTGTTGCTATTGTAAGGGGAAGTGATATTGTCGAAGACATGGAAGTGGAGGAAAGTAGAGAGGTGGCGACAGAAAAGGAGTTAATGGTTACAACTTGCATGGTGGGTGGAGAAGAGGCAAGGTGAACTAAGATGTCCACTATAGGCGGGGAGGTATCAACCATCACTTGAGAGACAGGCAGAGGGGCAACAGTGACTGTAATGGCAGTATTAGAGGAAGCAGGTGGAGATTGTGGTTGCTCAGCCTCTATTTCTTCTCCTTCATGGAGTAGATCTTCCTGAATGGTAGGCATCTCTGTGAAACTATTTGACCTCTTATGTTTCTTGGAAGGTTCACCTTCTAAAGCCTTTCTTGCATATACTTTGGGGTTGGGTTGTTGTTTCACAACTTCTTTTCTTTTTCTTGACCTAGTGGTTGGAGGAGATGTTGAAGTCTCTTTTGATGGGGTAGCAACTGTCCCACTGTCTATTTCACTTGCAAGCTCCTCTTCAAGACCTTCATAGGTCAAAGTGACCCCTTGTTGCTTCAATTGGGAAATTTTCCCATCAATCCATTCTTTTTTTCTAGCCTCAATGAGCTTGGTCAGAATATTGAGGTCATCAACCTCTTGCTCATCCCAATCAATCAGTGGTAGTGACAAGTTGGAAACTACATTGTACCGAGGATCCATCATTGTGTTATCATCTTCTACTACTTGATCTGGTATAGGAAACAAATTGACCTTCCTTACAAAATATGATTTTATTCACATGTAGTGCCTCATTCACACTTCATTATCATCCTTGCAGTTAGCCTAGAAATCTTCAACACTATGTCGTTGGACCTATTCAGCTGTGACCATCTTTTTGAGTTTTCCATAGGGGTCCATTCCTAGTTGAGTAGTGTGGAACCTCAAGTGATACTCGACAAGCTCTTTGTCTAAGTTGTCAGCATACTGGAATGTGTGGAGTTCATATAGGCCTTGACAGAAGGATAGGGGATAAGGAATCCTAGCCTTATGCTTGCTGCTTAGAAGGGAATGTGCATGTCATAGTTGCTGAGAGAGTTCTAACAAAATTATCCAATCATTGGGATACCAGGGTAGCTTGTACAGTTTCTCTAAAAATCCTTCAACTCAAATGTATGTAAACTTTGGAAACTAAATGAATAAGAAGGAAATTTTTTTGAGGAAAGCGTTGGCACTATGGGAGACTCTTCTCTCGAAGTCACCCCCAAGCAATCTGATAATATGACCTATGAAAGTGTCATTGACTTTGTAGTAGTCCCTCTTGAAGTTTCTGGAATTAAATTGAGGGCATCTATCATAAACCTTCAAATTTCTTCTTGGTTCCTCATTAGGGGCTTGAAACAAGCCTCTGTATTGCATCCGTTCAACCAATGAATAGAACAAGTAGGATTTCATGTAGAATCAGGAGGTCTTCTTTACAACCACAAATTTCTCATGGAAGCAATCACTAATTATCCCTACCCAGTAGAATTTGGCTTCTCCACGGAGAATCTCTTCAGCAAAGTACAACATCCACTCCTAGAATTAGGCCACAATTGGAAGCCCCATTACTCTTCTCAAAAAGGCTATGAAGTCATGGCAATCTTCATAAAATTCACTTTGGAATAACTCTTGGGGAACCTTGGCAGCACTACCCCTCTTCTCTTTCAACCAATATTGGTTGATAAGCCTTTTTCATTTGAGAGGGTCTTCCCCCCACATTGCCTTGTCATCATCCTTGGTTGGAACTTCCATCTCTCCGAAGGTAGGGATATGAAAAGTCTTTGTTATTGGCTTGGGAGACATGCCATCCAAAACATTTATGTCTCTATCTACTATGGTTCTAGTCTCTTCTTGGTATGCCTCTTTGCAGGCCATAACAAGCACAGGGGAAACAAGAGTAGGAGGGAAGCCTACAACTTTAGCCAACCTGCTGCTTCTGATTAGTCTTGCACTTTTTGTTGTAGGGATGATCCAGAGTCTTTGCTTGAATTCATCAATGTCTATATGTCTGATGTTTGTATCTGTGATTTCCTTCTAGGTTGTGGTGATCTTAGAGTTAAGGGGTTCCCCTTGGAACTTATACTTCATTTGATCTTTGTTGTCC
The DNA here is from genome assembly GCA_007258455.2 of Sequoia sempervirens. NCBI lineage: Eukaryota > Viridiplantae > Streptophyta > Pinopsida > Cupressales > Cupressaceae > Sequoia > Sequoia sempervirens. The sequence continues at coordinate 370,037,827 of VDFB02000015.1, read as the reverse complement.
TTCCCATGGGGTGCTTTGGTTGTTTTCTTCCCTTTGTCCTTCTCCATGACCTCTCCTAAAGGTCCTGAACCTAATTCCATATATCATGTGAGCAAAAGAAGGGTAAGCACATTCAAACATAAAAATATATGGGAAAGTTAGCCAAACCCTACAAATGGTGTTAGGTTGAATAAATCATCATTTAAGAGTCCTAATACATCTTTTAGATTATCATTAACATTCCATAAGAAGGAGTTTGAGCAGCTTGGGTCAAGGGGATCAGACTTCCCTGGGCTAATGGTTGTTTCAGAGCAACTACAGGAGGGACAACAATCAGGGCATAGCTATCTCGACCCGCCTTCAAATTTGGTCTATTTGTGGGGTCCACCAAGGAGGCTCCCCTATCTAGGCATGTGGGACAAAGTCATTTTGATGATTAGAGGGCATAAAGATCACCTTTTGGACAATCAGCACCAAGAGGAAGCTTTGTTGTTTGGAGTACATGTCGTTTGAGAATGGCTCTAGCAAGACGATGTCCTGCTAAGTTTCACTAGGCAGAACCCAATGTTCTGGAAGGTGGTGGCATCATTTGCTTATAGTGTGGGCATTTTTGGTTGGCATGGATAGGGGAACATTAGGTGGTTGTTGTTTGGAATGATGAATGTATTATGGTGGTCCAAAGGGAGCAACACACCGGATTGGGTTCAAGCAAAGATGAGGCCTTTGTGCTTTCTTCGTTAACCACTTGGAGAGTTTCACAACAATGAGGACATCGGGTATCGAGTGGAGGAAGGATGTTCATCAAAAACTGTCAGAGACAACAATCTTATTATAGAGGCCTGCAAACAGAAGTCCACTAGGTAGGACCCAAAAAATGTTAGCACTTGGTCACTTATGGTTTAGATAAAGCTATGCGACAAAGAAAGACTTGGGGCCTAACAATTAGGTGGACAAGCTATCAAAGCCGTTTGGGGCAATGAAATACCGACATAATTCCACTGGAAAAAGCCTATGAGGCAGAGTTTGAGATAGACAGTGACTTAAGATTTTGCATGAGTTTAACCATAGGGGCAATTGGGAGACTGGGATCCGAAGGTGTAGAAAGTTGGGGTTAGAAAGCTGTTTGGAACTAAAAATCACGAACAGTGTCTCAGGGATGGAATCTCATGGGAATGGACCCAAATGGCTTCGATGACCCCATTTCAATTTGTGAGTTCTGACAAAGTTTTGGATAACAAAGGGATGAGGTCCCCCTGGGATAGCGGACCCAATAGAAAGGTTTTCCTTTGCATGGTTCAAATTAGTTTTGAAGGCTACCAGCAGCAATGGGAGATCATGGGCCCACAAAGCGTGAATGCTCTAGTTGAAGAATGGCACCGAGGAGTTGAGGTTCCATAGTTGATTTGTTGGTTGATTTTGAGGGTTTTTCTAGTTTTGAGCACATGGGTTTTGTGCGCCATGGTTTTCTTTACCCAATTCATGAGTCTTTTTCTTTTAAATTCATTAGTTTTGTAAGAAATCAAAGAAAAACATGAAGTAGGGCACGAGGTGGCAAACTCACCTCAAGAATCCAGTGAAGGAGGTGGAAAATTAGTTAGCGAATGCATTGAATCAGCTGCAAGACTCGTTGGGCTCGAAGATGGCACTGAAAGATGGCTCTTTGACTTCTCTCTGATTGACTAACATGTGAAAATGACAAGTGAAATTTTCTATAGAAAATAAGGTATTAAATTCCCTTCATTAATGACCTTACAGTGGACATTGGGTTGGTGGGATACAATTTCAAAAAGCAGCCACAAGAGAACTGGGACCCGACAGTCGAGTGGCAGTCAAATGGTAGCTGTTAGGTTGTTCAATGATAAACAAATGATGCTAGAGGGTCTGGGTCCCAGTGAGCGAGAAGCTGCTAGAGGACAGTCATTTTGAATAGCCGTGAGGGAAGGGAAACCCATGAGGGGTGGCACGATAGAGCAAGTTTGATGGGATCCATGGACACCAGCCTAGAAGAGCTAAGGCAAACAGCTAGTGGGATTTCACAAAGATTTGGAACTTTGAAAATTTAGGGGGGGGGGAAGACATGGTCAACTCAAGATAAATTCTTTGGGAATCACAAACCATTTTGAACACCAAACAGGGGGCACGTAAAATGAGTCAGAAACCAAAAGTGACCCACTGAGGTGAAGGAAAGAGAGGGTCCCCATTCCAACGAGGCGTGTGTGTTGAGGGCACAACCATCAACACCCTTGAGTTGATAGATATTTCCATCTGTCCTCTTTCCAATAGCAATTACTGTTTCAAACACTTTTCTAGTCTCACATCTATCATCGTAAAATATAAGATTGTATCCTTTGATACACATTTGTCCCATACTCAAGAGGCTATGTATTAAACATTTAACATAGTAAACATCTTCAGTATTATGCTTGCCATCAAAATTGATTGAACCAATTCCACAAATCTTAGCACCTGATTCATCTCCAAATTTAGCAAGTCCTCCATCATTTTTGTCAAGCTTAACAAACTTAGTATTATCTCTGGTCATATGATTTGAGAAACCACTATCAATAACCCAATATTTCTTGTCTTGTCTAACACAGAAAGAAGATACCAAGGTACCTTATATTTTATCCTTTTTCTCTGAGACACTTTCCTTCATACAACTTTCAGAGTTAGTAGAACCAAAATCATATTTTAAATCTAAGAAAAAGAATTCATTATCATTAGTATCTCCATAATTAGATTCATCATCAAAAATACCAACATCTTCTCTAACATAGTAGCTTTTCTTGATCACATTTTCTTTGTTTTCCTTTTAATTTTTATTTTTTTCACAGTTCTATTTAGAAATCTTGAAGCATAGTGATCTATATTCCCACAACTAAAGCATTTGAAAGGTAGTTTACCTTTGTACTTACTGGTTCCCTTTTCATTCTTCTTACAAAGTTAGCTTCCACATCATCAAGATCATCTTCATCTAAATCATTAGCTTATTCCGATTTTCTAGTCTTGAAAGTAGTCTCCACTTTTACACCATTTTTTGGACCAATTTTCCTCAGTTCAAATGTAGTTAGTGTTTCATACAATTGATCTCTAGTGTATATATTAAAATATATGCAAATTCCTCAATAGAAAAAACATTTTCATTATAATAATCAGGAAGAGTTCTAGGAATTTTCTTTACAACTTTAGGTTCTTTGAATTGTGCACCAGACCTCTCATGGCACTTACCAATTTAGTAACTCTCTACATGTAACTTGTGATTGTTTCATCATCAAACATCTGCAAAGTCTCATATTGTTCCTTTAGATTCTAAAATTAGCTTGTTTAACCTTATCATCTCCTTCATAAATGCTTTCTAGCTTATCCCAAACTTCTTTAATAGTTTTTAGATCCATAACTTTCACTAATTTAGTATGTGCAAGACTAGTCAAAAGAACAAATATTTCCTTACCATCTATTTCATATGCCTTGATTTCATCACTCGTGCATGAACCATTTGTAGGTATGGTGTATGCTATCTTTACTTCCTTTGTAACTTCATATCCAAGATAAATTATATAGCCTTCCATCTTCACCTTCCAAAATGTACAGTTTGTTCCATCAAACATAGGGATCTCCTTCTTATTCACCATCTAGATATACCTCAAGTGGTTAAGATTTCTCTAATGAACAGGTTGCTCGAATACCGATTGTTAAATGAACAAGACAACTGAGAGGGGGGTGAATTAGTTGTACCAAATTAAAACATCAAAACCCTCAACAATAATTAGATCCACATACACTCATTAAACCCTTAATCTATTATAATGTTTAAACATGAAAATAAAATAATAGAAAATGAAACAACCAACACCATACACAAGAGAACACCAAATTTACATGGTAAACCCAATGAGGGAAAAACCATGGTGAGGATTAGATCACAATATAAGTAATTGCAAAACCAATACAAAGAGGCTCAGTGCTAGAATAGGACACATTGTCCATAAAGGATCACAACCCAAGCTCATTGTTGAAATAGAAAGAAGATAAAAGAGAGAATGTTACATAGAGAATACTATCTCAATGCAAGAAATATTCCACCACAACTACTCCACCAATACTCGCAGTCTTCAAGAGATCAAGATACCTCAATTCACTACATTCAACAATATTGCATTATAGCTCACAATGAAATTCACACTTTTGCATTTAATTTTGCATCACAACACTCAACTCTATTCCACACACAACCTCACATCAATAAATATGTTGCATTTATACCATCTGCAACTTGAAAAACATCTTCAATTTGGCTACACTATTTTTTCACTTCACAATTCAAATTAGTCTGACACTAAACATTCCTACAGTGGATAGGAATGAAAAGCGGACCAAAAAAAAAATTAACTAGGACCTTAATCAACTCTCACATTCCATGATATACCTTCATTAAAATTTAAACATCTTTGAATGTAGTGTAAACACCAAGTCGACCATTGCCCATGCAAACACTATTAAACTTTGAATTACATGCTTCCTCAAATCCAAGGATGACTTGTGAACAACACATCACAATTCATCACAATCTAAAATATTCCTCTATCCTCTTGAATTCCATTAAACTCCTTCACAACAATTCACACCATCAGAATGTACACAACTTGTACACTCAAACTACACTTCCAAACACTCCAACTCTATAATCCAATTTTCGGACCAAAAATCCTCTTGAAGTAGGAAAGAGATCAACATCATAAAAAAAAACCTTCATAATTTCAAGACCTAATGAACAAATGCAAAGCAAATATGTTTCTTTGAGACACCTCTGCAAACAATATGAGAAAACCAGTTCACACACTGGTGAACATGTAACTTCCTCTTACCTTCAATCTAGAAGCCAAAATTCTAGATATAAAAACTATGAACATCTCTTACAAACCTATCCAAACCACACAAGCATATCTTCAACCCAGAATAAATACTAAGAAAAACTAGAATAGCTCTACAAACAAGAACACCTCAACATTTAAACCATAAATAGAAGATTATCAAAGCAACATCAAAGTTTAACATCAACAACTTAATAGATGAAAACATATTAAATAATCAAAGAAACAATCTCTTCTCGACCACTGCACAACTATGATCAATAACAACACAAGTTTGTTGACAATAATGGAAACAAATTCATACTTGCAACAAAACTAACAAAAAATATATTGGTAGGATCCTTATAATATTTTCTACTATTATCTTATATTCAAGAGTTCCTCCATGAGATCTAATTTGATTAACCAATCTAATAATTTAAGTAAAATATGATTCTACTAATTCAAAATCCTTCAAAGACATAGTTTAAGAATATCTTGTAAACATTTATAACTTTGAAATTTTTACCTTAGTAATTACTTGATTATTGTTTAGAGGATATCTCATGCTTTCTTTATTTTTTGACTAATACAACCCTTGGGAAAATAATTTCATGCATTCCTTGAAATATTTATAAGAGTGATTTGGGATCCTCTTTTACTATTACCATTGAGAAAATCCTTCTTTCTATGAGACTGCATTAAATTATATTTCATCCATAGGTTCAAGAAACTCATTCTCCATAACCTCCAACATATCTTGAGAGAGATTAGCAAATCCTCATTGTGATTGACCAGTACTCATATCTTTCTAATAAATTAATGGATTTGAGAATTTGTAAGACTTGTAAGAAAATAATATCTTAATTTAGGTTTTAATACCAAACAAAGGAGGAAAAGAAAAAAGAAATAGAATAAAGAAAAAATATATAACATAGAGAAGATTTTTATTGTATATATCAAAATTTAAAAAACTTATTAAAAAGTTTAAGCTCACGACATCTTACATAATAAGTTCTCTAAAGTTGTTCATAAAAATCTAAAAGTAGGGTACATGGACTTTTTACAAACTTTTTTATTTTTAATACAATGAACTAGCATTATCACTAGACAAAGATGATCCCCTTAACATAAATATGCACATTAAAAAATAAAAGGATTGATATATGAATGAGAGAGAAGTAATTCTCAAAGATAATGATCCTATAGCAAGTAAAACAAGAACTTAATTGAAACATAATAAAGATAGGGAGTTGATAACACTATTTAGTATGATGGATGAAGTTTTTCAAAAAAACAATATGAAGGAAAGAAGTTTGATAAAAATGTGATTATCTAATTTAGTTTTTTTGAATGTATCAATAGAATCCATATCAAAGGTGGTATGGGATAAAATGGGTACTTTGTATCACAAAGTCTAGAAAATAAATTTTTTCTTCACTAGAAGTTGTCCTCATTGAGAATAAATGATGGTGACTCTATGGATAAAAAGGATATGCTCTATAACTTTCTTGCGTAGCTATTTTTCAAATTTCCTTTGTTTCTACTTTGTCTTGTCTATTTGATGGGCTAGCCGAGCGGGGGGACCAGTAAGGCTCCCCATTCCAAGAATGTTGTTCTTTTGTCTAGAGTTGTGCCTGCCTCTACAAATTCCAAAAATGGGGTTACCCAAGTTGGTTCCCCTTCTTGTACCTCCACTCCTCCTATGGGAAGGACAGTTGGTACTTCTAGCAAGTTGCCTCTATCTCTTTCCTTTGGTTTGGAATCTTTTTCTCTAAATAATAACCAAGTTCTTTTGTGGATAAACTGGTGGGCATTAGCTTGCTAGCTATGGGAATACTGAACATGGAGTCTACTTCCTATTCAGTAATAGGTAAGGAGATTAATGTTCCTCAAGTGTTGATGATTAAGGCTATGAACGGCTTGAAGATGTCATTGGTTGGAAAATTCCCAATGTATTGCTTGAACATTGAACAGGTAAGGCTTTGGGCTTCTTCTATTTGGAACTTAAAAGGAAGTGTCTCTATTAGGGCCATCCCCAAAGGTATTTTTCTATTTTTCTTTATTGTCTATAAGGATATGTTAAAGGATCTAACGGGAGGCCCATGGGATTTTGTTGCTAATTTGAAGAATTTCCTCTTGTTGTGTAAATTGAAACTAGTATTTAACCCTTCTACTGACTTGGGTGCTACAACCCCTACATGGGTATGCCTTTCTAGCTACCTCTTGAGTTTTGGGAGTTGGGAATCTTAAAAGGGATTTCCAACTCCATTGGAAGCCTCCTTTTTGTTGACAAGATTACCCAATAAAAGTATCGCTTAGTTTTTGCTTGGATTTGTGTCAATGTGGTTGTTAACACTGTTATGCCTACCTCAGTGCTTCTGAAATCAAAGTTTAGAAACTGGTCTCAACCTCTTGAGTATGAAAATTTAAGATAGTTTTATTAGTCCTATAAGAAATTTGGCCATCTCATCGAATCCTATAATAAGATGCCTCAAGATGTGTTTAATGGTGACCATCAACCCTTAATTGAGCCCATGATTAAGGTGTCCAATGTTTCTATTGAAGCCCCCTAAATAAGGATGAAAATGTTAGGGGTGGTGTTGAACCCCTAAAATATTCTTTCCCTACAACTGATGAAATTTCCATGGATCAGGATGCTTCTTGTTAAGAGCCTCCAACTCCTTCTCTAGTCATGGGTTGTAAGGAACCTACATATTTGGCTTCAGGGGATGGAAAAAAAAAAAATTCTTGGTGAGAAACAAGGTTTGAAGGCAAAGGATGTTGAGATGAATCTAGATGAAAACTCTTATGAGGAGTTGGAAATGAACCAAAGGGTGGTCAAAGCATTGGTTCTTGATAAGGTTGATATTGGAGAGGATGCTAAGGAAGGGGAAATTGTGTTACAACTCACTAAAGAACCTTCTTCCCCTTCTCAATCCATGGGGGACACTCCCTTTTTGTCTCAAAAGGAAGGAGGGAATCTTAAGGACTCATTGGCTATTTTAGGTTTTCCCCCTTTTTCCTTTGACAAAGATGATGAAGAAGACTAGAAACAAGCTACAAGAAAATCAAAAAAGAAAAAGAAACTGGATCTAGGAGGAGGAAATAAGGTTGGAACACCTTCCCAAAAGGAATCTAAAAATAAAGACACGATGCATGGTGTGGCTTCAGGAAGTCAAAAAACTTTGTACTCGATCATGAATTTGAAGTCCAAAAAGAAGTAATTCTAGTTGATTTCATCCCATTAATAGCTTCCAAGTGTTTCTGTCATAGATTAGTTATGAATATGAAGATTCTTTTGTAGAATATTAGGGGCCTTAATATCCCTTATAAATAATTTTTGGTCGAAGCATGTGTTTTGGATAATAAAGTTGATGTTTTGCTCCCTCAAGAAACTAAAATGAAGAAAGAGACCTTTGACAAGGTTGTTTTGAATATCTGGCCCAATGCTAATTACTTTTTGATTGAAGTTGAAGGGGCTTCTAAGGGAATAGTTACTTTGTCGAATCCCTTCAAATTTAAAGGTTCTATGGGATTCTCTAGAAAGAGTTGTCTCATGGTATCCCTTGAAGACTTGTCTTCTTCATAAAACTAAAACTTAAATAATATTTATGCTCCCAATTTCTATCGGGATGGACTACATTTATGGGAATTTTGAATGATGCTATAAAGAGCTGAAAGGAGGACTACTAGATTTTGGGTGGAGACTTCAACTCATTGATTTTACCCTCAGAGAAGTTGGGGGAACTTGATGACTATGAAAGTATGATGGATTTGGCTGGATTTTTTAATTTTGCTAGGCTTTTTGATGTCCCCCTTCTGGGCTCCCATTTCACATGGTCCAAAAGGACGTTTGGTATTTATCTAATCCAAGTGAAGTTGGATAGATTCCTAGTGTCTACCAATTGGAATATTTCTCAACACATCTCCCTCTCTACCCTCCCTAGATCTGATTCAGATCATAATGCCATCTTGCTTAAGGGAAATGATGATCCTAACAAAAGGACCTTTCCCCTTCAGATTTTAATTAATGTGGACTCTCCATCCTGACTTTGCTGCCTTAATTGAGAATTGGTGGTCAGAACCATAATTGGCACCCCCATATTTTTCCTTGTGGATAAGTTGAGAAGAATTAATAAAAGAGTAAAAGGATGGAACAAATTAACTTTTGGTAACATATTTGACACCAAAAAATCCTTGTGAGACAAATTAAAAGAAGTGCAAGATAAGATGGAGGCTAGTCTGGTGGATGAAGAAATTTGCATTCAAGAATGTAATCTAAGAACTCAATAGTTTAAGATCTACAAACAATTGGAGATTTTTTGGAAACAAAAATATTAAGTCTAGTGGCTTTCTAAAGGAGACCTAAATACCAAATTCTTCCATCAATCCAAAATGAAACACAAAACTAGGAATAAGATAAGACATCTTAAGAAAGGTTACAACACTATGGTGACTACTGAAAGAGAAATTGCTAAGGAAGCTATGAACTTCTCCTCCTTCTAGAATGATCTAGGGGATGCTAATCAGGCATTTGATGATATCCTTCAAGTTATTCCTAAGGTTATTAATAATCATGACCTAAAGGTTATGTCCAGAGTTGTTTCTCTCTAGGAGGTTAAACATGTTGTTTTTCCTTTGGAGCTTACAAAGCCCTAGGGCTGGATGAGTTTCCTCTAGATTTTTTCCATCTATATTAGGATATTGTGAATATTGACCTGTTAAATGCAACTAGAGGTTTCTTTAGATTAGGAAGGCTTCTCAATCAAATTAATGCTATGTTCATTTCTCTTTTAGGACTTTAGACCCTTTAGTCTGTCTGACACAGTGTATAAAATCTTCTCAAAGATAATTGTGTTAAGACTAAATTTTTTTTTGAGTAAAATGATACCCTGAAACCATAAAGGATTTTTTTAAGGAAGAAACATCTTGGATGTTGTTATAACCACCCATGAAATTCTCCATTCAATGGACCTAAGTAAAAATTTGAGGGTGGCCTTGAAAATTGAAATTTCTATGGCTTATGATATATTCTCTTGGTTGTTCCTTTTTGTTGTGCTCGAGAAATTTGGGATTGATGGAAGATTCCTCAAATTGTTTACTTCCTATGTTACTACCATGAAGTGCTTGATTTTAGTGAATAGGACCCCCCAGGGTTTCTTCTCTTATGGTCGCGGCCTTAGACAAGGAGACACTCTCTCCCCCTATTTTTTATAATTGTTGTAGAGCTCCTTGGAAAAAAAATTCAAAAACTCATTGATTCTAAAATGCTGAAAGGAGTCAAGGATGCTTTGTCCCTCCTACTTGACTCTCATCAATAATTTATTGATGATACCATTCTATTTAGAGAAGCCTTAGTTGGTGAATCGAGTCACTAGAAATCCATATTGAACAACTATGCTTCTACTTCAGGTCAATATACCAATTATAATAAGATTAAGTTATATTTTTTCCATGTTGATCACATTGTGAAAGAGAGGTGCAAATTTTGGGCTACTAGGAAGCTTTTTTTCCTGTTTCTTACCTTGGTCTTCCTTTGACATCTAGAAAATTGGAAAATAATTATTGGAATCACTTAATTGAAAGAATCCTAAAAAAGTTAGTTGGATGGAAAGGTAAAATTCTAAGCCAAGCAGGGAGGATCCAACTGCTAAAAGCTTCTCTTCAAAACATCTTGGTCTACCATTTTTCTTTATTTAAAATCCCTACCTTTATTATGGAAAAAATTGAACAAATCCAAAGAAGATTCATGTGGTTTAGAATTAAGGAAAAAAATAGATTGGCGCTCTTTGGATGGGAGAAAGTGTGTGGTCCTAAAATTTTTGGTGGATTGGGGATTAGGAAAATTAAACTCTTCAACAAAGCTCTCACTACCAAGATGGGGTGGAGCCTATTGGAAGGAACCAAGGACTGGGTTAAGATCTTCCAAGCTAAATACCTTAGGAAAAAAGAGCCTAGCTATTTCCTCACTTCTTCTAATCTACCTTATGGATTTATCTTTTAGAACCAACTTATCAAAACTAAAAGTGTTTTAAAATTGGGTGTGAGAAAGCGTATTGGCAATGGTATGGATACTGATTTCTAGAAGGATCCTTGGATCTGTGAGCCCCGTATCTCTTCTTTAGATGGCCTCAACCCCTTAAAATAGAGTTTGACCTAAATTTGTGGAAAAAAGGTAGTTGATTACATTAATTGGTATGTCGATAAACTGAAGTGGATTGAATTTAACAACTTTCTTAGGAGTACCAATTTGAGAGGTCAAAGACAACAAAACTAGGAGCTTGCGGTGCAAAGGCTTAATAGCCTCATTGAGGAGGAGACTTGGTTCTCTAAGGATAGGAAGGATGAATGGCTACATGGATTAAGAATCCTTCTAGTTGCTTCTTAGTCAAAAATTCCTATAAGGAATTAGAAAAACCTCTAATTGATTCTAGGGATCTTCATTGGGACAAGGCGTGGATAAAAAATATAACTCCTAAAATTAACTATTTCTGGTGGGTAGCCTCTCATGGAAGATTCCTAACTATTGACAATCTTGTTAGAAGGGGGTTCCATTTAGTTAATAGATGTGTCCTATGTAAGAAAGAATAAGAGACTATTATGCATTTATTCTTCCATTGTCTGTTCTTTAGAAAAGTTTGGTCATTTTTCCTCTCTCTGCTGCTCATAGAATGGATCTTCCCTCCTACCATGAAGTTGTTTATTGACAACTGGTCTTTTAGCCCTTATTCCAACAAGAAAATATTGGACCTCTAGAACCAAGCCTCTCCTTCATATCATGGAGGATTTGGAAGGAAATAAATAATTATATTTTTAGGGAAATTGAGAGAAACAACCATGAGTTATGTATGTCCATAAAGGCTCAAATACAAGAAAATGTGAAAGTGAGGGGGTTCAACTATTCTAAAGTTATGCACACTTATAAAGAAATAAGAATCAAGTAGCTATGGGGCATACAAAAGGACCTTACCAATATCAATCGGTCTGTTTATCTCTCAAGGAAGACTATTGTGTGGACTCCTCCTGAGAGTGATTAGATAAAATGCAACTTCAATAGATGTTCTAAAGGTAATCATGGCTTTGTTGGGGTAGGGGGTTTGTTGAGTAACCACCTTTGAGACTGAATAGTGGGATATGGGGAAAATTTGGGAATCTGAGTGCCAACAAAAAAGTTGAGCCCATTACAGTGTGGGGAGAAATTAAGATGCTAAGATATTTTGGTTTTTAGAAGGTAATCCTGGAAGGAGACTCAAAAATTATTATTAACATATTGAAAGGTGGTACAACGGTTCCATGAGAACTAAAGGATATAATAGACAAGTGTCAGGAACTTATGAATTTCTTCACTCACTGTTGAATCCAACATGTGTACAGGGAAGGAAACCACTCTATTGATAGTGCTACCAATGCGGCCTTCATGTGCAATATTTGGAACCAATGGGAGTTTCGCTAGTTTCCTACAATGATAAAAGATAAGGTGTTAAAAGAAAAATATGAAAATGTTTATATAACATATAAGGTTTTGATAAGGGGTTGGTATAGGGGGTCTATTAGATTTGATGATGGAAGGGACTCAAATATTAATGATGGCAATGTTGGTATGATAAAGGTTAGCATTCAGAAGATATCCTCAAGTGCTATTATTAAGATCTCTATCATTCCCAAGAACACATAATATCACATGATTAATTACAATGGTAAGGATTTTTTCATATCATAATATTTGATGTGTCAAACATCATTTCCCACCTCTTAATTGAGGCTTAGCTTGAAATGGAAAATCTAGATACATTGATTATTAGAAAAGGTAATCATTTAAAATTTGTAGTGGAAACCATGTTTGAGGTATCTTGTATCTGCCAATTCTCTTTAAACATTTCAAAATGCTTTCATCTTCCAAATACTTTTAGCCATGCTCTCTACAAGGCTAGTTGGAGAAGTGTGTTTGGGCACTGCGATGGTATGAAGAAAGGGGTTTAGAAGAAAAGTTCCAAAATATTATGGAGTTCCAAAATGGGAGGGCCAAGGAAACACACTGGACCTCTCAATTGTCCATCTCTCAAGCAAAATACCAACATCTAGAGGTTGTTTTGAAGGGTGAGAATGGTCTCCTTATTTGAGGATATGAAAGGCTACAATGAAATTTTGATGACCAAATTCACAAGTTCTTTGAGAAAAGGGTAGGTAAAGTTATAAGGGCGGTGAGTCACTGCTCAGCTCATTACGAAGGCTATGGGTTTGGTGAATGAGGGAAGAAAGTTTGCTAAGAAAAGTGGAGCCGACTATCAAATGTTTGTGGAGAATTTTATACATGATGGAGAGAAGCTAATGTGGTTCCAAAACAGGTGCACCTGGCTTGAACTTCCACCACCTTTTTCCTTGGTAAGCATGTTTGTTATACGATATTTCACTTTGGAAGGAAGATACATGATAGTCCACGGTTACCATTTTCCCATTCTTAACCATATCTGCCATAATAACTACATTAACCTGCCCTTCTATCTGTTATCTTCTTTGTAATAAAATATCAAGAATGAGGTGACTCCCCCATTACACCAAGGTCTTATGCTAGCCCTCTACAAGTATGCCCTTGCTAATAACCCTCATGGAAACCTATTGGATGTTAGGAAAGACATCCTTAATGAAAATGATGAAGTGGAAGATGAACCCTCGGTTGTTGCTCTTCCTAATCCAGAGCCTAACCCTAGGCGTTTTCCACAAAATATTGTTCCTAGGGAGATTTCCCTTGTGAATGCCACCCCTTTGGCTACTCATTGTTCCAAACCCTCTACTCCTATTGCTAAGTTGGATTCTATGAAAAAATATTTTTGGTTTGATCTAATCAAGGCCACCTCAGAGAAGCAAAAACATTCATTGGTGCTTCTTGAACCCCCCAAGGCTAAGAATCTGAAAAAAGACCAAAGAATTAGAATGATGTTATTACCATTAATGAATACCAAGAGGGGAATCAATGTGATGAAACAGAGGAAGGGAAGTCAGGAATGATCAGTGGTAGTTGAAGATCGGTGCGTTCAGTTAGGGTTGCCTCATTGGACAAAAAGGGAAAAAAAGGCTACTAACCAAGATGAGGTGGAACAAATCATGGTGGAAGAATTTGAACCACAATTTGATGAGTAAAGTGAAGACTTGGAATTTGAAGACAATGCTTAAGAGATGGGAGAAGAAAATTAAGAGGGGGTAAAATATGATAAGGAGGAGGATTTCAATGGGAGGGAAGAGGAACTTAGGGTTTCTATGAAGGAGGCCATTGGAAGTGAGAACAAAGCAAAAGCCTCCAATTCACCTAAGGATATTAACATTGATTTTTTGAAAGAAGGATAAATTTTATGCAGGTACAAATGGATGATATGGAGAAGGAAATCATCACCCTAATGAAGGTCACCAATGGAATTATACATTGTGCCATGGTGGGTGTCATCTCAGGACAAACAGAGATCAGGAAGATGCTCAAGAAGAATGGGAAATGTTAAGACAAGAAGGTCCAAGAAGATGAAGATGACCCTGATTGGAGGGAGTTTGTATCCCAAATCGATGAAAATTGGTAGTTGATTGCCAATGCTAAGCAATGGCATTGCTTCTCTTTTTTGTGTTCCTTTTCTTTGGTTATATGACTGGTTTGAAACTATTAGTGCTTAGCTTTATTATCTCAGACTACTATTTCATGATAGCTATGTTATGGTTTCATACTTGTTGGAATTTGGTTAATCTCATAAATGGTGTGCATACTATTTTATGGATTAATATGGGGATTTTTTTTTACTATGTTTCTAGTGGTTATGTGGTCACAATTTTGTTTACTTGTCTTACATGCCATTTTTTGCTCTAGTTTGTTTTGTTTGCTACTATTTTCTAGAGGTGGTTGGTGCTAGTTTTCCCAACCTATTTCTATGTTTGTTGTCCTAGCTTTGTAACCACGGGATTAGGGCCCTTTACCTACTTAATCAAAAACATCTGAATTGCTTCAATAGTGTGGTAATTCAATTTTTTTTTTATATTTAAATAAATTATGAAGGGATTTGTATTGTATTGTATTTATTCTTTATTTGAATCTTGGGATAATTTAGAAAGGAGGTCACTAGTGATAATTTAAATTAAAGAGTGAATATGTAATATCATCCCTATTATTAAAAATGATAAGAAAATATTAAAAAATATTACTAATAGAAGGATTCCTTGGTTGTAAGAGGTCAGTCTGATGAGAGAAATAAAATTGATTCAAGAGAATAGGTGACAAAAGATCAAAATAAAAATAATAATTAATTATTTAGATGAATTTCAAAAAAGTTCTAGAACTATGATAAAACAAGGCATTATAAGAGAAATTTGTAGATCTATAATGGTTTATATGAGAAAGTGATGTAAATATTATTTTTTCTACAAAATCAAACACAATAAATTAAGTTTCAAGGAATATATTTTTAATTTTTACAAGATATGATAAGTTACATAATGAATAATGATAAAATTAGGTGCCTCTTTCATATTAATTTTAATAATGAGTAACTTTTAGTAACGTGAACAAATGAATGAGCATGAATCATTCTTAGGATATGATCAGGTGCCTCTTTCATATTACTTTTAATAATGAGTAGTTTAGTGACATGAATAAATCAATGGGCATGAATCATTCTCAGGATATGATTTGACATATAAAATGATGTATTGAGGAAAAGGTAATCTTAGGCTAAAAGATTCAAGAAATAAGAAAATCTAGTGGTCTTCATGTTTCAATATTAGATAAAAACCTAATTTTAATAAGTAAAATAACTTATACAAATCTATTTATGGTATTCAATAAGGATAGCAAAAAAATGACTCATGGAGCTAGATGTTATTAGAAAAATGAGTCTACTTAGGCAATCTATTTAAACTTGAGGAAAGCACCTATTGTAGTGGATGTAATACATTGGAATTTCATAAAGTAAATAATAATGAAAATAAATCTCTTAACATTACTTGTATAAAAATAAAAAATTTAAAATCTTATAGGAAAGGTCCATCAATAAAAAATTTAAATATTGAATTTTGTGGATATAGAATATAATTTATTTTTTTGTTGCTATAGGGGTGTAAGAGAGGGGGACCACCACATGCAAGGCCCTAGGTCACGGAGGGCCAAGATGCGGAAGGTTGCCCTAACTTACCTTAGCTAAATGGGGTGTTAGGATATGAGGATGAGAATGATGAGGATTATAAAGTCCTAAAACCACTCTGCAATCCTGAGATTTAGAATGACGCTAGGTGAGTTGATTTTCAAGCTCAACACTATATCTCAGATAGCTCTCTGTCTAAGGACGAGAGCACAATTCTGAGATGATAGCATGTTGCATTGGCATCTCTCAGGTGCACTGTCATCCATACGGAAAGGGGACTGAAAAGACAATGCGAACTAGTAGAAAATAAGATAGCAACCTAGCTAGTGACTTCTAAAAGATCAAAACAACACTATGAAATATGAAAAGTACAATTGAAGGTGATAAAGAAAATACACTAGAGCTAAGGTGACGAAGATGATTTCATAGAGGAGTCTATTCGCCAACCAGCTCCTCAAAATCACGTTCACCAACACACACAAAGCAGAGAAAAATGTTGGGTGGTTGTATAGGGGCCTACCTCAGTTAGACCCCTATTTAGGTGTTTCCACCTCCATGGACAGCCAAGAGAGCGAGATAAAGAAAACAATGTAATAAAGAGCACAAAAGCACTACAAAATAGTAAGTGCTAACTCAACCAAGTGATAGAGGAGAGGAGAGGGAAGCTTACCACCTCCACCAAGAGCACTCAAGGCTGCTTGGGGGAGAAAATGAGAGTACTCGAGCCTCTGCTACAATGGTGTGGTCCCAAACTTTCTCTATTGAAGTGATGGAGTGGAGCTTTTGTTGCTATGGAATGCTTGGAATGCTGCTTGAGAGCTTGAGAGTGAGTCCAAGAGGATTGTAGAAGCTTGTGAATGAAGTCCATAAGTTGTGAAGAGATGTGTAGAAGATGAAATTCTTGTTCAAGGAGTGAATTTGAAGAAGGGATGGAGAAAAAATACCATAGTCGGGTCGGTTGGCCGAAGCGGGCATTACAACTTGACTCCCAATGAGAACTGTAATGCCTCTGCAGATTTAGCTATAGGAATCTGCTAGGGATGTAAGCATGTTGTGCGGATGCCTACGCACCACGTAGGTGTCCCTGATAGAAACGCCCCCACCAACGCTCAAAATAGGTGCCAAGTGTGCTGAAAGTAGTGGGCTTAGTTGAAATTAAGTCTCTGAACTTGGTTCTCTAAGGTGGATAAAGGAAAAAAGGGGATTGGAAAATGGGGTGCAAATTTACTCCTATACATTTTTCCCCCACTTTAGCAAGCACAAATATTGATTAGTGCTTGGTAAAGTAGATCAAGAAAAAGGTAAAGTTTAGAAATGTATACTTGAGCCATCGAGGAAGTAGACCATGATTTGGAAAACCTAAATGTGTAGGGAATGTGAAGGACTCCATAGCTACTCAAAACTATGAAGTTGGAAGAATAAAGCTTCTTATAGGCTCGCGGACCTTCAAGGAGGCAACGGCCAAGATCTATCACATGAAGGAAGCCCCGTGAAGTAAGAACCTTAAAGGCCCATATATCTACAAGGAAGATGTCCCCCAAAAACTCTAGCTTGGAGGAAACCCAAAGGAAGTGAACTCCGCAAAGTCAAGAAGTGGCCATGTAGGCAAGTAAGCGAACAGTTGCATAGACCATCAATGATTTGGAAGTCTTTCAAAGGGGTCCCTCAGGAACCCCTCAAAAGAAGAGGAGGTCTACTCAAGGGACACACTACTTGAAAGGTGAGGTCTAGTTAGGATGCCTCTAAGCTAGACATGAAGAAAATGGAACAGGTCTAGTCAGGCTGCCACCAAGCTAGACACAAGGAAATGGAATATGTCTAGTCAGGCTACCCCCAAGCTAGACATGAAATAATTCATTTCAGGTAAGGAATTTCAAAAGGGGGTCCCTTGGGAACCCACCATGAAAAAAGGGGGGCTGACTCAAGGGACACACACAATTTGAAAGTAGGTGTTCTTTCTCAAAGTGATCCACCATCAAGGGATCCTTTCAAAAGATGTTCACTTCATCAAGGAATTTGAAAGGAAGAATGTTCCTCTACGTGAGGGGAAGATTAAAGTTGTTCCCACTTTGGAGGAAGGTTTCCAAGTCCTTTCTTTATGAACCTGTGATGAAGGAAACACATTTTGTTAGGGTTCCAAGTTGAGAATGTGATTCTAAAGAAAAGTTTGCATGGATTTTTGAGAAAAGATTTGTTAGCAACAAATGAATTTTATAAAAATCAAAATGTTAAAGGAAAAGTGTTGTCACACATGAGAGGGACAACTCAGGCAAAGGAGAGAGAAAGGTAAAGGTAAAGTAAAAGAAAGAAAAACATAAATAAAGGACACAAGGGGATTTGGTTTAGCAGGGTCACATTTGTCCGAGCTCATATAAATACTAGGTAATCATGACGCAAGGTGAAAGATCATCACTTCCCCAACTAGATCAGAAAGAATCCACAAGAAGACAAAAGTAAAAGTAAAAAATTGGGTCAACATGGAAGGGAAGCCTAAATGTTCCCGATGCTTTACATCATCCCCAATTTTTTTCTAAAATCAAGCACAAGCATGGAAGAATGATGATACAAATAGAAGAAGGTTTATGACATAAAAACCATGCCTATATCCAAGCACCAAAAGGGGTGATGAGGGTCATCTAGGCACAAGCACGGGGGAGCACATCACAAAACACACACACACACAAGATCAAGAAGGGGTCTCCTCCTAACATTGATTGACCAAGAGGTCATTTGCTTCCCAATCTAAATCCTCATAAGGGGAAGGAGGAAGAGCCTAAAATGGTGGGATGTTAAGAGGAGGAGCATCTGACCCTCCCATAACAAGGGCTAAGGAAGAATCCCCTGCAAGGTCTTCTTCACCAAGCTCTTGTTTAGCTAAGGTCAATGATTTTGCAAAGATCGTTGACAAGGACAAAACTCATCCATGAAGTTAAACATGCACCCCATAGGACTGTCATGTCTAACTTTAGTGGATGGGGCAGGCTGCACTTGAGATTCACTACTAGGCTCACCGAAGGACTCCGGAGTAGTGATAAACTTATGGGAAGCTGGGACTGGTTCCATCACCAAGATAGAACAAGTCAATGCGAGACCACCTTGCGAAGAAGGTAGACTCCTCTTACGTCCCTCGCTGTTAGAAGGACCACACTCCACCTCTTATTTTATCAGAGGAGATGAACTCCCCATAGATGAGGCTAGAGGCATAGAGGAAGAGGAGGAAAGAACCATAATAGATACAACCAAGGTATTAACCATATCCATGGGCTTCGAGAAAGGATGGATATTCATAATGAACATCATCAAAGGTGGCTCCACCGAATGAGCAATGAACAACTGTACCCACTTGAGGTTAGGTGCATTTGTAGTCTCTACGTAATCTAGGTGTAGTACGAGACCAGACTAAGGAGAAGTAGAAGGAAGGGGGGAAGAAGATGTCGTAGGAGGCCCTGAAGTAGGGGTAGTCATTTCTTCCTCCTTCCTTTACGAGGTGACCTACTCATCCAAGAGAGCCTTTCACCGATTCTTGCGCTTGTGCGCAAGGAAATTTCTACTACTCTTGGAGCCAAAGGCTAGAGGATATGAAGGAGCAGAAGGCTCATACTCAATGATGGGAATGTCCACCACAGTCATTTCTGGTGGAGGGACAAGTTCCTCCATGGGGGTAGGAGGAATGGGCTGAGGAGAAGCAAGAGGAGTCAACTCAAGAGCCTCAGCAGTGGGCCTCTTCCCATTCACTGCCTTGGGAGCATGAGTGGTAGGAGGCTGCGGAGGTCGAGACAAAGAGGACTCTCATCAGGATACCTTCTTCATATTATACCGAATAGGTCTAGGCTCTGTTGGTAGAAAAAGGAGTTCGAAAGTAGGACACTTAGGCTTTCACCAAGTGGGCACCATAGGATTCTCCTACAAACAAGGAGTGGAATCTAATGGTTCCACAACAAAGTGAAAAGAAACACCAGACTGACCAATGGAAGAGGAAGAAGGATGATCATGAGACCACTTCTCTTCTTCCTTCTTTCGTGCCTTAGTGGCATTGCTGTCAACTTTTAAGCAAGCCCTATGTGAAATGACATAAGGTGAGGGAGGATATCTCACTTTTGGCCTTAGGTTCCTTTTCTTATAATTTTGATATGTTTGGTGCAAAAGGTTCATCCTAGGTAGAAGAGGACCAATGGGCACAAGCCAAGAGTGGTCCAAGGAGTAGCTACCATGAGCAACTGGTGGTCTATAACTGGTGTCGTGAATTACATGTAAGGACCCCCCGTGGCTAAATTTCAAACATTTATGCATGACCGAGGGGATCATGTTCATAGCCACCAACTAAGGGATACCCAATTTCACCCTAAACAGTTCAGACCCAGGGATGATGTCAAACAAGATTTTCATGGATTTAGGCCCAACTAAGACCAACAAGACAATACTACCCAAAGGGGGCACAAAAAGCTCTTCATGTGTGCGGATAATACTCACAGGTGCATCGTACCCATCCTTATGTAGGAAGTTGATCTTGGCATAATATCCTTTGTTATTATGTTTACTTGTGATGTCAAATCAATGAGAACACCCGCTACGATGTTTCCATTAATCCACACAGGGATGTAAAGAGGAGATGGTTCCTTGTTAAAACCCATCGGCATGTCCTGTGAGGTGAAAGTTATACTAGTACCACTATCCACAGGTTGTGCAAAGGGGATAGGTTGGTGGAAGAAGGAGGTCATTATGCACACTAGATGATGCTTCCACAAATTCCCTAAAGGTAAAAGGATAAGATAGTGACCCAACTAAGGTTTTGTTGTGCAATACCTTGGGAACTTTCCAACTATGCCAACTAGGGGTCATAGGTTGGGTTGTAAGGCGACAAACTTACAACACTCACACCTACAACACTCCTAGAGTACAAGGAAAGGAACTATTAGGGTCACAAGAACATAACCAAAATGTTCATGTGGGATTCACCAAAATTGTAAGAGAAGGGGACCACCATGTGCAAGGCCCTAGGTCAGGGAGGGCCAAGATGCGGAAGGCTTCCCTAACTTACCTCAGCTAAACGGGGTGTTAGGATATGAGGATGAGAATGATGAGGATTATAAAGTCTTGCAACCACTCTGCAATCCCAAGATTCAGAATGAGGCTAGGTGAGCTAGTTTTTGAGCTCAACCCTCTATCTCGGATAGCTCTTTGTCCAAGGACGAGAGCGCAGTTCTGGGACTATAGCATGATGCACTGGTGTCTCTCAAGTGTGTTGGCATCTGTAAGGCTAGGGGACCAAAAAGACAATGTGAACTAGAAAAAAACAAGCTAACAACCTAGCTAGCAACTTCTAAAAGAGAAAAGCAATGCTATGAGATATGAAAAGTACAATCGAAGGTGATAAATAAAATACACTAGAGCTAAGGTGATGAAGATGATTTCGTAGAAGAGTTTATTCACCTGCTAGCTCCTTGAAAGAACGTTCACCTATATACACAATGGAAGGAAAATGTTGGGTGGCTTTATAGGGGCCTACCTCAGTCAGACCCCCATTTAGGTTTTTCCACCTGCATGGACAACCAGGAAAGCGAGATAAAGAAAACAATGTAATAAAGAGCACAAAAGCACTATAAAACAATAAAGTGCTAACTCAACCAAGTGATAGAGGAGAGGAGAGGGAAGCTTACCACCTCCACTAAGAGAACTCAAGGATGCTTGGGAGAGAAAATGAGAATACTCAAGCCTCTGATGCAATGGTGGGGTCCCAAACTTGCTCTACCAAAGTGATGGAGTGGAGCTTTTACTACTATGGAATGCTTGGAATGTTGCTTGAGAGCTTGGGAGCGAATGCAAGAGGATTGTAGAAGCTTGTGAATAAAGTTCAAAAGTTTTGAAGAGATGTGTAGAAGATGAAATGCTTGTCTAAGGAGTGAATTTGAACAAGGGATGGAAAAAAATGACCATATTCAGGTCGATCGGCCAAAGGGGGTGTTACAACTGGACTCCCAATGAGAAGTGTAACGCCTTTGTAGGTTCAGCTGCAAGAATATGCTAGGGAAATAAGTGTACCGCGTAGACGTCTACATGTCCCACGGGCGTCCCTGATAGAAATGACCCCATCGACGCTCAAAATAGGCACCAAATGTGTTGAAAGTAGCGGGCTTAGTTGGAATTAAGCCTCTGAACTTGGTTTTCTAAGGTGGATAAAGGAAAAAAGGGGATTTGCACATGGGGTGTAAATTTACTCCTATATAGGGGGTAACTTTTAGGCTATAAAAACAAATATTTCTAGGTGAATTAGCATTATTTCCCTAATTCTTGGGATGTAGACCTCTTTAATATCTATAATTTAAATAAAATAAGAAAATAATCCTCTTGGATTCAGGTGTCACATGGATATGGAGGACTAAAAGACACATCTTTTATACCTTATATTTAGGCTCAACACTTTGTCTCATATACCCAAGCAAAAAATCAGTCCCAAGGGTTAGATTATAAATCAATTTTAAATGAAATGTGTTCACATCATCATCAACACACATACTAAATTCAAAAAGTAGAGTGTTTTCTTTGTTGTAAATAAAAAATAATGATAGTACATGAGTGCATCATAGCACAAGAACATTATAACACTCTCACATCATGGATTAATATTCTTAAGTCATCTCAAGCCAAAATATGCTTGTGTTGTGATACTTTTCTACAAATTGGTTTGTAGCCACTTTTTGGTCCCCTATTTTTCTAATGAAACCCATCAAAGGTATGACCTTTCAAATTTTAATCTTCCACATTATGAATATAACATATATTGGTTGTAATAGAAAGTTACACTTGTTGATTGACTTATGACCCGTATTGTGAAATATTGTAAGGTATATTTGAATGATGATAATGGATCCATGATGGAGTGCAAGTTGGTGAGTGGATTATGATGAGATTTCAATAGATGGAAGGAAAATATATATGTAGCTTTTGGATTCATCTTGTGATATTATTATAAGAATTTTAACTAGGATTTGACTACCACATTTTTGGTGGTTTTAGTTCATGGTTTCCTAATTACCCTTTTCTTTTTATGTATCACATATTTTATTTATTGGGTGCTTGAGATGAAGATTTTTATTTTAAATTTTGTAGGTATAGCTATGCTGCCAACATTATTCCAAATTTCTTGTTGGTGATGCTCTTGCAAAGGACTAGAATTTGGAAGTGTATTGTAGACGTTGATTACTAAGTAATGCATTGAGTTTCTTTGGAGTGGGGGTTTTCCTCTTGAAATTTATTTTCAACAAAAAAAAAATGTTATGGTATATTATTTTTGTGTTTATTTCATTGTAATCATATGATTAATTTAATTTTTACACATAGTTTAGGAGGCATATTTCTCTCCTCTACACATTTTCATTTTGTATTAATTCCTAGTCACCTTATATTATGTGTTATGGAAAATAACTATTTTGCAAAAATACTAGATTGAGCAAGAGCTTGCCAAAAATAATATCTTATCACAATAATATGGGAAATTCAAATGAAGGATAGAAATGGAGAACTAATTACAAACCAAATTTTAGTTTTAGAAGCTTAAGATGGAGATTATGTGAGTTGCATAAAATCTCAAAGATCTATCTCACTTTAATAGTATAAATTTCAATACTAATCTAATTTTAAAATCATTTGAACTAATGAAATAAAAAATATATATGTTTTATGTCTTTATTTTATTTTTGAAATAAAAAATATTTAAATATAATCCTTTGTAAAATTGACACTATAGTTTAGTGGGTGATAAAATGATTAAAATAAGGTAATTTTTTATACAATAAATTTAATAAATTTTCATTTAAATTTATTTTGTCTTTATAAAATTAAACTTTAGCACATTGATTAATTTTTTCAATTTCAACAAATATACTTTTTAAAAATAAATATTAAAATTTGAGTGTACTAAAAGTAGAATTGTTCTAATGGGATTAAAATAAATTTCTTAATCATTTATCTACTATCTAGATCCAAATCTATTACCATGTCATAAAATATGAAGAAAAAATGGATAAAAAGTGAAGGGTATCATTGTACTCCATTTTGTAGCCTCCATATTTCTGAGTATACAAGAAGTTAGTGTTCTAGATCTCTAGAGGAAGTTAAGTGAGATTTATCTGGAAAATTATTGTAGAAAATAGAATTTTCCCATGAAAGAAGTTTAATACCCTCAAAATGGAGGATTGTGGTTCTATAGTCAAGAACCTAAATGTTTTCAAACTAATTTTTACCCAACTATGCACCATTGAAGTGAACGTGGAGGACAAGGATCATTACATGCATTTATTATATCCTTTTCCAAATTTAGGGGATCATATGGTGATGGAATTCAATAATACTACATCTAAAATAAGAATGGATGGTAGTTACATTATTACATTCAAAGGATATGTAGAGAATTATTTTTGTATCTATCAAGTACAACCTAGCTATTTTTAGAAGATAAAAAGAGAATGAAAAGAAAAGGATAACCTGGGAGAGAAAGATATAGATTCAAATCATGTTTGTAGATCTAAAAAAAATCCAAAAAACAAGGCTAAATGTGTTAGGGTAAATAGGATATTTATCTGCTTAAGTTTACTTAGGCATAATAATGCATTTAATTATCCAAGTGGTTTCTTCCCTTGTTGGGTAGTTTTCTCGCCCATCACATATTTTCATGCCTTTATAAGGCACTATTGTACATTGTGTAATATATCTCATCTCATATTTTTCTCTCATGAAATAGCCTTGTGTTGCTTCTCTCATTTTTGTGAATATTTTTTGTAGGTTGTGATCTTGGGCTCACTGGTTGACACCGACATGGTAACAAAGCCTTAACCTACCCTTTCTTCCACCATTAAGAGTTTTCATCAAAAGAGTTTGAGGTAATTTATTTGCTGGAGATTATTTGACATTTGAAATTTATCAAATTTCAAAGTTTCCTTATTCTTCATTTTCCTATTGTCTGGGAACAATTTTCAATGTTGGCATGATTTTCTCCTAGTAGAAGGCATTATTATTCTTTAGAGGGCTTGATTTTTGTTTGGAGACAACGATTCAAAGTTGATTGGCTGCATTTTTTTGTTGGGCCTGATTTAAAGATTGCAAGCATTATTTTCCTACTCAGAGGAGGCATGTTGGAATAATTAATCTTGAGCAGCAATGGGAAAGTGCATTTATTGCCCCATCAGATGAAATCAAATTTGGGAAGTTTTCCCCTTGTCATGTCTGACCACTTGCTGGACAACAACAAATTAATTGTGGTGGTTGAATTTGAATTGGGCACCAGATTTTAGAAAGGAAACAAAAGACAAAGGAAGAATAGAATGTTTATTTGGGAGGAGAAGAATGAGAAGGAGAAAGAGATTTTTTTTGCAGCAACAACAAAAGGAATGTTCAACAGAACTACAGAAGTGATAGTTTAGGAGAACCTGCAGTAGCAGAGGACATTGACAGTGCTCCAGTGCTCCATAATGTTTCCAGCACACAGTAGCACACAGAAGGAAGATGCTATAGAACTAGCACAATTTTTGTATGAGGCATGTATAGAGCTTTTGCTCTGAGTTTTTGTCTGTAAATTTTTGAATGTAATCCATTTCATGAAATAGAAAATCAAATATATAGTTATATTTCTGTCTCCTTATGTTTGTCTCCATTTAGTTGTGCATGTTTTCATTCTTTGCCCACTGTAGTTGGGTTTCTTTTCCCAACAGATTGGTATTAGAGCCCTTAGTTTTCTGGGCATTTAGTTTTTTGAAGCCCTAGCTTTGTTCCTAGGCATGTAGTTACAAAAATTTAGTTTCTGGGTATTTGGGAAAGCCCTAGTTTTCTAGGCAATGAAGAATAGCCTTAGATTTTATCTAGGTATTTGTAGTTCTTCCCCCATTTAGAAGAATGGCTGGAGGAGAAAATAGGAGTTGGAAAAAACCACCTATATTTGATGGAAAAAATTATGATGTCTGGGCAAAGAAAATGAAAACCATTCTAGTAGCAAATGATTTGTGGGAGTTGGTCACAAATGGGTTCACAAATGTGACTAACCCAAATGCATTTGTAGCATTGAGCAATGCTCAAAAGAACTAGTTGAAGGAGACAAGGAAAAATGATGCCAAAGCCCTCAGTCTGATTGAGGAAACCTTAATAAAGGCTATCTTTCCTTGAATAGCAATAGCTAGTTATGCAAAAGAAGCATGGGAAATACTTCAAACCACCTGCAAAGGGTTTGAAAAATTCAGGTTAGTGAAACTCCAACTGCAAAAGAGAGAATTTGAGACCATGCAGATGAAGGACAATGAGTCTATTTTAGATTTTCATACAAGGGCTTCCACCTTGATTAACCAGTTGAGGATAAATGGAGAAACCATGGAAGAGCTAAAGATTGTGGAGAATATTCTCAGAAGTTTACCCACAAAATTTGACCCAGTGGTTATTTCCATAGAAGAGGCAAAGGACCTCTCAACATTATCAGTTGATGAGTTAACAGGTTCACTTCAAACCCATGAGCAACGCCTAAATAGGTTTACAAATTCCTCCCAAGAACAATCCTTCAAAGCACAAGCAAATGTGAGAGGAAAGGGAAGAGGAAGAAATGGTAGAGGAAGAGGTAGAAGCAACTTTAGAAGAGGAGGCTCAAATAGTCAAGAGGAGGAAAGCACCTCCCAATCATACTTCCAAAACATAAAGAAAAATAGCAGCTTGAATTAGAGATCTGATAAGAGCAATGTGCAGTGTTACTATTGTCACAAGTATGGTCACTATGCAAGTGAATGCAGGAAGAAACAACATGACCAAGGGAGTCAAAATGCAAACATTGCAAATGAGAACAAGGCTGAAAATGAAAAACAGTCTCAAGTGTTCATTGCATGCAATCTTGTAGAACAAAACAATGTTGAAGTTTAGTACTTGGATAATGGTTGTAGCAACCACATGAGTGGTAACATAAATTTATTTGCCTCCATTGACCACAATATAAGTTTGAAATCAAAATGGGCAACAATCAGAAAGTTCTAGTCATGGGAAAAGGCATAGTGTTCCTACAAACCAAGCATGGTGAAGAAAGACAGCTTCATGATGTCTTTTATGCCCCAGGAATGAAACACAACCTCTTGAGCATTGGATAGATGGTCCAAAATAGATATAGAGTGCTAATGGAGAAAGGGGAATGCATCCTCTATGTCAGAGATGGAAGCAAGAAAGTTATGGAAGTGGTTCAAATGAAAAAGAACCAAATGTTTCCCCTCAAAATGCAAATTTCAGCATAGTCAACAGGGTTACAGTAGTTAGCCTTCAAAACAGTCATCTAAGACCCATCCAAGATTTGGCATTTGAGGTATGGGCATCTAAGTTGTTCTAGTTTAAATATTTTAGCTAAAAAATATATGGTTAGGGGCCTACCAACAATTGTAGATCCTAATGGAAAGTGTGAAGCATGCATCCTAGGTAAACAACATAGGAAGCCTTTTCAATCAGGGCATCTAGAAGAGCTAGAGTGCCATTAGAGTTGGTGCATTCAGACTTGTGTGGTCCCATGAAGACCCAAAACCTAGGAGGAAATGTTTATTTTATGACATTCATAGATGAATATAGTAGAAAAATTTGGGTGTATCTTTTGAAGAACAAATCAGATGCATTTGAGAAATTCAAAGAGTTTAAGGCCTTGGATGAAAAGCAAAGTGGCCATTATATCAAATTCCTTAGAACGGATAAAGGGGGAGAGTATATCTCTCAAGAGTTTATGAATTTTTGCAAGTCTTATGGTATTCAGAGACAACTCACAGCCCGATATACTCCACAACAAAATGGAGTGGCTGAAAGGAAGAATAGAACCATCACAGAGATGGCAGCAAGCATGTTAAAGGAAAAAGGCTTATCTAATGAGTATTGGGGTGATGCTATAGCAACAACATTCTACATCTTGAATAGGTGCCCCACAAAGGTCATTTATGATAGAATCCCATAAGAAGCATGGATGAAATGCAAATGGAGTGTTAAGCATTTGAAAACATTTGGATGTGTGGCATATGCACTTGCACCAAAAGAGAAAAGGCATAAATTTGATGATAGGAGAAAAATGCATTTCCATAGGCTATAGTGAAGAATCCAAAGCCTATAGGTTGTATAATCCCATCACCAAGAAAGTGGTAATTAGTAGGGACATTGAATTCATTGAAAATGAGTCATGGGATGGAACAATTGATAACAATACAGGTATTTCTATTTCAATACCTCTTGAGGATGAAGAAGTTGCAGAAGGGAGATGGTCCAGAACTTTACAACAAGGTAATAGTTCAGAAAATAGTAGCAATAGCTCCAAAAAATTCCAGCATGGCAGATGCTCCGAAAGTTCACAACAACAGTCTTCTTCATCAATCCAATAGTCAAGTAGCTCCAAAAATTCTAATCCTACAATTTCATCATTGATGCCACAGAAGACAAGAAGCATGAGGGAAAATTATGACAACACAAGGTATGATGAATTTGATGAGAATTCAGATTTGGCTATGTTTTCTTATAGTGATCCAATGTATTTTGAAGAAGCCATGAAAGAGGAAAAATGGTGTAACACCATGGATGAAGAAATGGATGCTATAGTGAGAAAAAAAACATAGGAGCTCATTGATTTACCCAAAGGGAAACTAGTCATTGGAGTTAAGTGGGTCTATAAGACCAAATACACTGATGATGGTAAGATTGAAAGGCATAAAGCAAGGCTAGTTGTTAAGGGATACAAACAATAGCCTAGAAGAGACTATGATGAAACATATGCACCAGTTGCAAGGCTAGAAACAGTGCGGGCAGTCTTAGCAATTGCAGCCCAGCACAAATGGAAAGTATTACAAATGGATGTGAAATAAACCTTCTTGAATAGAGTACTAAAAGAAGAGGTGTATGTGGAGCAGCCACCTGGCTACGAAAGTTTTAGGGAAAGAAGATAAGGTCTACAAGCTCCGAAAAGCTCTTTACAGGTTGAAGCAAGTACCACAAGCATGGTACAACATAATTGATTTGTACCTTATGAGCAATGGCTTTAGAAAAAGTGGTAGTGAGCCCACACTCTACATCAAGGAAGCCAATGGTGAGATTCTTATTGTTTTTTTATATGTAGATGATTTAATTTTTATAGGGAATAGTAATATTTTCATTGCTGATTTCAAAGAAGCAATGAAAAATGAGTTTGAAATGACAGACCTAGGTTTGCTAAAATATTTCCTAGGCATAAAGGTCCAATAAATAGATCATGGCATCTTTATTTCACAAACAAGTTATGCTAAACAAATCTTGAAGAGATTTAGAATGTTGGATAGCAAAACTACCCCAACCCCAACAACTATAGGTCTAAAATTAAGCAAAGAGGACAACAGTAATAATGTTAACCCAACCCTCTACAAGAGCATGGTTGGAAGCCTCATGTATTTGATAGCAACAAGACCAGATTTGATGTACGCGGTAAGCTTGATTTCTAGGTTCATGGAGCAATCTAAGGACACACACTGGAAAGCAGGAAAATAATTCTAAGGTATGTCAATGCAACAAAAGGCTATGGCATTATGTACATTTCCTCTAATGATTTTTAGTTGGTTGGGTACACAGATAGTGATTGGGCAGGAAATGTAAATGAAAAGAAGAGTACATTAGGATACTTGTTCTACATGGGTTCAGGAGCAATATCATGGGCATCAAAGAAGCAGCCCATAGTTTCAATCTCCACAGCCGAAGTAGAATACATAGTAGCAAATGCAACAACATGTCAAGCTATTTGGCTTAGAAGAATCCTTGCAAATTTGAATGAGCAATAAGAAGATGGTACAACCATATTTTGTGACAACGTATCTTCTATTGCATTAACGAAGAACCCCATCTTTCATGGGCGAAGCAAGCATATCAAAATTCAATATCATTTCATAAGAGAGTTGGTTGAGCATGGAGAGATTCAACTTCATTATTGCAGATCTGAGCATCAGCTCGCTAATATTTTTACAAAGGCATTGTCAAAAGAATCCTTTGAACGCCTAAGGAATAGGCTTGGTATGCAAGAATGCTCCAGAAATTTGGTTATGGAAAACTCAGAAAAGCACATATGCTCTAAAACTTTGGTTTTTTGGAAAACACAAAAAGTTGCAGCACAGAAAAGTGCATATGCTTCGGAACTTTGGTTCTGGAAAACATAGAAAAGGAGATATGCTTCGGAACTTTGGTTCTAGAAAACACAGAAAAGGATAGATACTCTAGAACTTCAGAAGACAGTTCGAGAATGCAAAATAGATGCATATAGGCTTGCTCCAAAAATTATGCACTGGTGCTTCGAAACTTTTGATCTGTTGCTCTGGAAGTTTTGCAAAGTGATGTAAAACATAAACTCTTGCACCAGACACTTTGCTCCAGAATTTTTGTGCCAAAAGTTTCAAATGATAATGAAGGGAAGAATGACTCAGGATTAAGGGGGAGTGTTGGAATAATTAATCCTGAGCAGCAATGAGAAAGTGCATTTATTGCCCCATCAGATGAAATCAAATTTGGGCAGTTTTCCCCTTGTCATGTTTGACCACCTTGCTGGATAGCAGCAAATTAATTGTGGTGGTTGAATTTGAATTGGGCACCAAATTTTGGAAAGGAAAAAAATCGAAAAAGAAGAATAGAATGTTTATTTGAGAGGAGAAGAATGAGAAGGAGATAGAGACAATTTTTTTTTGCAGCAACAGCAAAAGGAATGTTCAGCAGAAATACAGAAGTGAAAGTTTAGGAGAACCTGCAGTAGCAGAGGACATTGACAGTGCTTCAGTGCTCCAGAATGTTTCTAGCACACAACAACACACAAAAGGAAGATGCTATAGAACTAGCATAGTTTTTGTATGAAGCATGTATAGAGCTTTTGCTCTGAGTTTTTTTCATTAAATTTTTGAATGTAATCCTTTTGATGAAATAGAAAATCGAATATATATTTAGATTTTTGTCTCCTTGTGTTTTTCTCCATTCAGCTGTGCATGTTTTCATTCTTTGCCCACTATAGTTGGGTTTCTTTTCCCAACAAGGCATTCACCATTTGTAGCCATGACCTGTGATTTGAAGACTTGTTTCATAATTTCCAAAACTAAATGTGAGCTTTTAGGGCGATTAGAGGGGTTGTTTCTCTGTATGGTATTTTTACTCCTCTATGTACATTGATCGAGCATCTAGAGACCCACATTTTGGCATTTGCAAAGGCTATGATATCACCTATGTAGTGATTTGAATTTGGTGGCCATGATTTCTATGGTGGCACTATATTCTTTATATTTACCGAGGCATATTAATTTCAGTTTGGAGAGACTCGTGTTTTGTTTCAAATGAAGAGACAAAAAATTCAGAAATGTGATTTTGTTGGCCACGAAATCGTCTTGAAGGCCAATGATTTGAAAGGAGGGCCAGATTGATTGCTCAAGTGGAGGAATTTTGTTTTTTTTTCTTATCATTTGAATGACATGATTCTGTTGAGCTGTGGCATGATTTGCTGCTATTTATGTGGTTAGAACCTGGGCATTTTTTTCCTAGTTGCAGTGGTTTCAATCACTGTGGAGAGGTGTGGGAACATTTCCAACACCATTGAGGGTTTGAGTTGGCTCGGTGGCATGGAATCAATGTGATTTTTTCTTGGATTTTCCTTTATTTCTAGTCAAAGCGTGACATTTATTTTGAGAGTTTCATTTCTTCATAGGTGGATTTGGACTGTGAAGGGCCAATTTTCTTGAGCAAAGAGGCTACAATTTTGTGTTTTGCAGGTTGTGATCACATTGTATTTTTTTTGTAACCTTCTCCAAATGTTGAGGCGACTGGTGTTTGATTTGCTAGGGTGATTTCTTTTGCTAGGCATGATCTTTCAATTTGGGTGACATATTTTAGTGCAAACTTTATCAAACTCCAAAGTTTTTTTCAAATATTTTAACCAACAAGGGAAGAAACCACTTGGATATTTACCTGCTTAAGTTTACCTAGGTATAATAATGCATTTAAATATCTTTGTGTTTTTCCCCATGTTGGGTAGTTTTCTCACCTGTCACATATTTTCATGCCTTTATAAGACACTATTGTACATTGTGTAATATCTCATCTCATTTTTTTCTCTGGTGAAATAGCCTTGTGTTACTTAGAATATTTCTTGCGTGTGGTGATTGGTTCTATTTTGCTCCCTAGAGTTTTCTTGGTGTTGTTGATAGCATGGATATCAGGCAATTGATTGCATTATTTTTTGCACCAAATTAGGTTTAATTCTTTTTTGGAAGTTTTTGAAAGCACTATCTTTGAATTTTTTTGAAGAATTCTATTATAATGGTTTCTTTGGAGAAACAGAACTTTACGAAATCGAGTGATTTTATTCTCACTCATCTTAGTGAGAAAAATCCATTGCCATATTTTTATAATGAAGTTCCTATTCCAGGCCCACATAGTGGGTATACTATTTGGAAAGGATATAGGGCTACAATTTTTAGAGTTATTTTTGAGCATATAAATGACGAGGACCTTTTGGAGTCACTTATTCATTTTAATAGCCCTTATGCTCTTTGGAATTACCTTTGAGAATCATATGGAGATCCTGATACTCTGCCATCTGTCGATTACAATCCTTCCAATACTAGTGTCTCTCTATGTTCTTCAAAGAAGATAAACCATGCTTGTGATCCTTTGGAGGTTGTTGAGATTTTAGATGAGGTTGTAGTTTCTTTAGAGGTTCTTGATTCTTTGTCAAAGATAGTCGAGCCACATTTATTAAGTACTTCCATCATTTTTGAGCAACAAGATTCTCATTGTCTTCCTGATTGGGATTCGTATTTGTAGGACATTGGTTCATTGTTCATAGAATCTCATATTTCTAACTTGAAAGACATATTTGAGGGTATATCCCTTCTATTTGATGATAGGTGTGGTACAATTGTTGTCACTCCATCTTTTTCTTTGGAGAATGTTCAAAATTAGTTTCCAGTGGTACCTTGTTTGTCACCTTCTATTATGATTGGGCATGTTCCTGATTGGTTCGTGGCATCATTTTTTGAGGTCTTGGTGACACATGAGAAGATTCTAGAAACATTTTCATCCTAAAAATTTTGGATTTCACTTGCTAAAATTCCTATCTAGAATGGGAAGCATACCTACATTTGTACTTGGTTCTATTTCTTCCAAAAGGGAGACAAGTTTTTTGTCGACATTGGATTATGTTTTGTCTTCAGGCACTTGCCATTTTTGTAGGCGATTAGAAATTGTGGGGGGGATATAAATAGTCTCTCTTTCCCTCTTATGGGGGGCCATTTATTGTATATACATGGTGTACGTAGTCCTTGGGGGGTGTGATTGAGTCCTCCATCCATGCTTCATTTTTGTTTTATTTTGTCTCTTTTGGAGAGGGTTTTTTTCCCATAGGGTTTTTCTCCTTTTCTCTAGCTGTGAGAGATTTCTTTTTGCATTGTAAATGGGTACCTAACATGGTTGTGTAGCCGACACCCATATTGCATCTTCATTTTGCATAATAATTCTCCCTAAGTTGCACTTAAGGGGGGGTGTTAGGGTAAATAGGATATTTACCTGCTTAATTTTACTTAGGCATAATAATGCATTTAATTATCTGTGTGTTTTTTTCCCATGTTGGGTAGTTTTCTCACCTGTCACATATTTTCATGCCTTTATAAGAGACTATTGTACATTGTGTAATATATCTCATCTCATTTTTTCTATGGTGAAATAACCTTGTGTTGCTTTTCTCATTTTTGTGAAGAGTTTTTGCATGTTGTGATCTTAGGCTTGGTGGTTGACACCAATAAAATTTTGGAACTATGGAAAGCCTAGGAATTTTAGAAGAGATTATAAGGAGAAAAATAAGAAGAATGATTCTGATAATGAATCCCAAAATTACTCTTTAAATAATGTTGATACTTTTGTCATGGCCTTGGAAAAACATGCATTAGTTGTGGGTTGATAGATTTTAGTGATTATTTCCACATTACCTCATATCAAGGTTGGTTTTAAATTATGAATAATACAATGGGAGTATGTGCAAGAAGTTGGGTGGACAAAAAATGTTCATAAAGTGGAAGTGTTTTTTTTCTAAAAAAAAAAAATTGTCATAGGTGGACTAAAAGTTTTAAGCACTTACACATTGAATATTAAAAACATCTAGTAATATGAAATTTAGTATTTTGAGTCTACTTTTCAAATATGTAACTTATTCTAATACCCAGATTATATCAATTAATTTTTAATAGGCATGTATAAAAATAACTTTTTAAAAGTTACTTTTTTTAGGATCATAGCATGCACATGTATGGACACCTTAATTTGAACTAGATAAAATTATTTTTCTATTTCCTTTTGTGGAAAGATATAGAATAAACTTTAAATATAGATGAGGATATTTTTAATAATTTTTTTCTAAATTTTTCTAACTAAAATTTTATTGGCCCTAATTGTTGTTTTCAAAAACCCTCTTATATAGACACCGTAATTTGACCTCAACTAATCAATTTTTATTTTTTCATTGTGTAAAGAATTATTTTTAGATTCATGTCATATATTTTTTTACAATAAAATTTAAAAAATAAAAGTTATTTAAAAAAAGGAAAAACCTGACATTTCAAGTTTATGGACTAGTTTTCGTAGAAATTATTTAAAAAATATACAAAATAATCTAATCATAAAAAATAACATATTTTAAACTACATATTCTGATCTATAATGGGTTTTAATTTATCAAAACAATTATGAAAGAAAACTTGTTAGTCATAGTGCCAAAGTAAGTTATTTCACTTAACATTTCCTTGGCCTTTTACTTGTAGGTCCAAGGCCAAGGTTTAGGTTACCATACCTTTCCCGATCCTTGTAGACACTGAAATCTGGTTTAGGCCTATGACTTCCATATTCTTTATTATTTCTATTCTTCACAGTCATGATTAAATAATGTCAATTATTTAATTAATTCATCTTAACATTAATTCTTCTATTGATTAAATAATCTTAATTATTTAATTAATTCATCTTCTATTAATTAAATAATATTAATTATTTAATTAATTCACACTTTTCTTTATTCTATCTGATTAATTAAATAAACGCTTTTTATTTAATTATGTTACTAATTAACCTTATCCTTCTTGTCAAATTAAATAAATTCTTATTTAATTTACTCTTTATCATATTTCAACTATAATTAAATAAATTCTTTATTTAATTATTCATTTAAAACCCTTCATCATTTAATTAAATAAATATTATTTATTTAATTATTCTCCAAATATTGGGTCTTGAATTAAATGAACTATTTAATTCATTAATTCTATTTTAACACATTCCTCTATATTTTAGATAATTATGTGAGTTATCTAAGTATTCACTTTTACTCGACTCGACATCTATTTTAATCATTCAGCTTAACTATTGATTTGATGTCGAGTGGTTGTCTCGAGTAATCTCTTCGTCCGATTAGTCAATCGCCAGCTTTTAACTCATTTGCGTGCATATGCATAATTAAATATTCTTATTTAATTAAATAAATGTTGTGTGTGCATTCGAACAAGAGTTGATTTAATCAATCTTTATCTTTGTCATGCAAAGATATTTCTTCTATTTTCGAATGTCCAACTGAAGATTAAATTATTTATTTAATCTTTAATCCTATTTCTAGTTTGTATCACTCATGTCACTCTGTTTATTATCGAATGCATGTCTAATCCCAATCTCAACCGTTCATTGATCTTTTAATCTAGGCCTATCATTCGAATAATCAATTTTCTATAAATTGATTTGTCATTCTTCATTCCAATCTCGAAATCTCTCTCGAATTCTTATGACTTTTGAGAGCACTTGTCTTGAATCTTCGATATTTTGCTAATCACTATCTTAGGCTATACTTGCATGAACTTACGAGAAATCTGAGGGCAATTATACTACACAAGCAAAATGGAGAAGGGCAATCGAGATGAATCATGGAAATACGTTCGAAATTGGTGAGATTGTTCTAGTTTTAATTATGTTTCTGAATTTCCTATGTTCTTTGTTGCTTAACGAATAGATTTGCATTTTAGATTTAGTATTGCATGCATGTTTGCTTCTAATGATCTTTGTTTTCTATTGTGCAAGCTTTTATTTGGCGTTACATTTGGTGAACCCGACGTGAACGAAATCCCGTCACCTTCTTTTGAGCATAGAAAAATGGGTGAATAAAATATTTTTAATTTTTTTTTAGTTTTGTAGATCTCGTTCTCAACTTTCCAGAACTTCAAACGGTTTAAAATTTTGTTAAGATTTGAGAAAGTTATGGCCTTTTTAGTGACCGCAACTTTTTAAGCTTTAACTGTCAAAGCACGAATTTTGTTTTATTTATAACATTATTGTTTTGCAGGATTTTGCAAAAAAAATTCTGGGTTTTGAAGGTCTCTTCTTTAGCTTTCCATAGATATCTACTATTTAAAATTTTGTTTAGTTTTGAGGAAGTTATCACTATTTTAGTTTTATGTTTTCAATTGATTTGTGTGTTACTAATATTTGATTTTCAGCTTGTGGTCATTTGGAGTTAACAAGCTTTTGCAGGATGATTGACGAAGACAATATTAAAAATTATTAACAAGTTTTTTTGCAGGATGCTTGTCAAAGACCCTAGTTAATTTTGAAACAGATTGTTTGGTAGCTGAGAAAATCTTTCATTTGGTTAAAATTAACAAGTGTCTATTGTGTTTGGTACGAAAGCATAAGTTTGGTCACCCTTACGACTTGGTACATTGAAGTATCCTCTCCCCTTACGCATCTGTGCGATCCTAGGTGTAAGAGAAACGGTTACCAACTCTAGAACTTGGGCCTGTTCTGGTGGGAAAAAGTACTCACCCCAGGACGACTCAGACTGGTAGCACCCTAAACCCGAGGGACTTCCAGCTGGTATATAAAAGTGGGTTCTTGGGGAAACCCCAAGAATCACGAGTGTGGTTCCGACGAGATGGATCTGAAAGGGGACTCGCGCTGTATGGATCACACCCCACGAACGGAATGCCCGATTTAAATACCTTTTGTTTTAGAGACCAACCTATTTGTGGCCATTGCTTGGTATAGTGCAGGGTATAGTATCATGCCCGAAGATACTCACTACTAATCCCCTTAAGTAGAGATAGCAGTTCTTGGGAGGTCATTGCCCAAAGAATTCAGAATTGGTGTGCTCGAAAGATGTTAATTAGCCATGGAGGGGAGCCAATGCCACCAAATTCCTAAGCTATCTCCTCTCGAGAAGGAAAGGTGTTCATCACCAATCCGAGGTATAATAGGAGGGCTATACCAAGTATACAAACCCTAGGCCTTTGGCCTATTAGGATGTGTTTTTCTGTTATAACTTTAAACGTTCTTTGAATCCAAAATCAAAACTAAAAACACTTTGTCTTATGATTGTCTTTGATTGTCAGAATTTGAACGCGAAAAATGGAGTCAGTTTAAATTTCATGTCACTGAAAATTCACAGAGTCGCAACTGTTCACCAAAAACTCGCATCTGACTTTTAGAGTCACATCTATTAAATTTTGAGTCGCATCTATTAATTTTTTAGTCGCATCTGTCAGTATTAGTCACATTTGTTAAGATTGGGTCGCATCTGTCAGTTTGGCTCACATTTGCTTTGG
Source organism: Sequoia sempervirens (assembly GCA_007258455.2). Taxonomy (NCBI): domain Eukaryota; kingdom Viridiplantae; phylum Streptophyta; class Pinopsida; order Cupressales; family Cupressaceae; genus Sequoia; species Sequoia sempervirens. The sequence goes on along the minus strand of VDFB02000015.1, from coordinate 370,000,273 downwards.
AAAAACCGAATGCGTTATATTCTGAGTCGCATCTATCAGTTAGAGTCGCATCTGGTAAATTTTGAGTCGCATCTGTCAGTTTAGACCGCAACTGTTAAACTTGAACTGCATCTGTTAAATCCAGCGATGCATCTATCTGATTATCAGAAAACCAGAATTTACAGTTACTGTCCAGTCAACATGGTTATACCAGTTTTAGATGTCTTCACACAAACAATCTTTGAAACAAATACCTAAAATGATTTGCTCGATTTCGCATACCTTAGGGTCATTTAGTCATTACCATAGTTGTCTTTAGTTAGAGTTTAGCTTCATCTTAGGGTACGTATTACCTTGCATTAAACTTCTAGGAAGGTCACTTTTACAAACTTTAGGATAGGTCCATCATCTATACTCTAGAAAAATCATAGTGTCAACGAAATTTGTCATTGAACCTAGTCCTATCATCTTATCCTTTGTCCTACAGAGAGTTCGTCTAGCTCATCAGTCTAGTTAGGAGACTCAAGTTATCTTTGATCCTAGTCCTACATTAGTTCCTTGACATAACTAAATTGACACCTTGGTTAGACTTTAGGTAGTTGGTAACCTTGTCTCAGGTTCACAAAATTGATTACCTTAGAAGCTTGCTTAGAATTTGCATACTTAAACATTGTCATCCTAGGATAGCATCATTTTAGACATACCTTATTCGCATAGAAAAACAAAAAAAGACCAAAAAAATAGTTGCATACATTCATCCTTTATATTCAAAAAATCCCAAAAACATAGCTTAGGTTGCATACCTTAGATTTAAGTCACTCTTTTCATTGTCATACCTTAGCCCTCATATCACATACCATAGCCATACTCCATCTTTCATCATAGCCTCACCACCATGTCTGTGATTTACCTTGATATGCGTGCTAGTCAAGTTGAATACTAGTTACTCCGTAATGGTCAATTCCAACAAGCCATAGACTTCGAAAGACAATATATACAATCCAAATTCCAACCAACGTCAACCCATGGTCAACTACCTACATACCCTTCCTACCAACAATCTATAAGTCCTAGTCCTCCATCCATCTACCCTCATTATCAAGAGTCCCTTAGCATAATCCATGCCATGAATCCACAACAAACATCTAGTTATCACCCTTATCCTAACCTTGACAAGGGAAACCAACCTTCTACTAACCCCTTCCAAGCCTCCATGTCCTACCATAGTCCTTCATCCACTAATTCCTTCCAAGCCTCCATGTCATATCCTAGCCCTTCATCCACTAATCCCTTCCAAGCCACTCCATCCCAATCTAAATCTTGTCATGAAAATACATCTATTCATGGTCTCCAAAGTCACATCCCATCTACTAAACTTAAGGATACATGTCAAATGGAAAGTCCAAAGCATGACTTCATGGCTTCACCTTCATGTCAAGATCAAAGTAGTCTATCCCACGACCCTATCCTTAAGTCCATCCAAGAATTCCTTCTAGATAATCATGGCATCCAAAATACACCTATCCTTGATCAAGATTTCATTCCCAATCATATCATTCAAGACAAACCTGTCTTTGATCAAGAAACTACTTTTGAGCAAGAAGTCCAAACTGATCCACTCCTTGACCTTTATTCCATTCATGATCAAACATTTGAAGATGACCCTATCCAAGTACAAAACACATCCATTTCCAAAAATGAGACACTTGCCTCCTTTGAACACATTGATGATATTCGTCTAGAACAAGAGTCTCCTACTCTAGACATATTTGCAAATGATCAAGCTATAGCTGAGTTCATTGGACTCTATGACAATGACCATAAAGACGGTTTCAACATCGACTTGGAAGCACAAATAGAATCCTATGAATCTGATATGTCACAAAATCACACCAAAGATATCCAACATGTCAACGAAGATAAGAGATCCTATCAACTAGGATCATCCACTTTTATCAAATCAGGCTTTCTTGTAGAGGAGAAGATTCCAAGTAATAGTTTCCACATGCAAAGTGATGGGTTAGCATCTTGCTTCCAAAATGAAAAATACCTCATCGCAAATAGAATCTGTCAGAGCATGCAGTATCAAGGAAAAGGACTAGGCATACACGAGCAAGGAATTCTAGAACCAATACAGTTTCAGGAAAATCCTAGACATCAAGGTCTTGGTTATTCTTCAGTCAATAAATTTAATGATGTTAATGGTATCTTCTCGATATTGAGGGCAACTTTATCTGATACAAACATCAAAATGGAGGCTATGAGTAGTTCTTACCATAAGGTTGTTGCCAACACTCCTTCCATCCATACCATAAATTGTCATTCCAACATGCATAAACCTTCCATTTGGAACCAACAAAAACAAGTCTTACAAATTCAAAGTTCAAAATAAAATATCAAAGGCCATTGAATCAATCAAAAATCCAAGTGGAAAAATAAAGTTAAAATGGATCCCAAAGAGAAATGGATCAAGCAAAGAAAATAGTTCAAAAATAAAAGTCAATCAAAATGTGGAGCCACAAAAAAAGAGGACTCCCACATATAATAAATGTCCACCTCCTTCAAAATGGTCATCATACAAGGCATATAAAAGTCATGGTTCCAAACATTATCCCAATTTGAAACCCAGTCTCCATCATCCATCACCCCAAGTTTGGCAAATGAAAATTCCTACATCTAAATTGCCAAATGCGTCTACCATCATCCATCATTATCCTACATCTCGCCCAAAGTCTAAAAATCCTACGTCACAAATCCATCGCATCTTGGCAGAAACTCTTTATTGTAAGGACTCCCATGGCACTCTATTGCAATGTGCGTATTTTGATAAGGCCAACTCTAGTGTCAACAAGGATCACAATGGCATCAATCAATTGTATGCAAGTGCTATGATCCTAACAAGGCAACTACTTCATCAAGGTTATTATTGGCATATCATGGTACCAATCTCTACATAACACCATCAATGGATTTAGCACAATTAGTGATCATCTAAAGCATCAAGGCCCTCCAAAAATTTTAAAAAAAAAATAAAAAAATTCACTTTGATGAAAACCTGGCAAACAGGCATCTTGGTGACACCAAAAGGAAAAACAAAAGTCAAGAGAAAAATTTCATCCAATAGTGAAAACCATTCTTATGGCGCTTTGGATAAGTACCATGATGAAAACTTGGCAAATAGGCGTCATGTGTAAGAAATTATCTATGTGGACTATTACACTTGGGGGCAAGTTGTCTCATCTCCCATACCCTTCATATGACATTTTCATCTATCCATCTAAGCCCTACCACTCATGCCCATTTTCCCACCTACTTTGATCTTGATAAGGACTAGGGTGCAAACATAAATCGTGCTTTGGAAAAACTCTTAACATGTCTATCCTTTGGTCATACACTATCCATGAAATATCATGTCATAGCCTTCATAGCATTTTTCCAAATGAGTTATCCTTATACGAAATACCTATTGCATGCCTTGTTTTTTCCCTTGTCAATGGTTTAAGTATTTTCCATCATACAATCTAATCTTGAAAAGTCATTCCAAATGCAACAAGCCCAATCCATATAATCTTTCTATGCATTCTAGTGCATCATTCAAAACATTCATTGGCTTTGTTTCTAGCTTGGCTGCAAACCTTGATCCTTTAGTCATATTATCGTCATCCTCATGTTGTTTCAGGATGTGTCATTCCCACGTCAAACAACATCGTCACCATCCTTATCACCTGTCAATTGGTTTTCAGCTTGACTAGGGGCAAGATCATGGTTGTCCTTGGATTCTTATGCATGCTTGCTTGGTTTCTTGTAGGAATCACTACCCTGCACATACTACCTATCTTGTATATAGCCCATTTCCCTAAACATAGTCCCTATCGTGTACATAGCCCACTTCCTTGTACATATTCCCTACCATGTACATAGCCCACTTCCCTGTACATACTACCTATTCCTGTACATATCCCTTATCTTTTGTGTCAATCACTTGTATATACCATTCATAATAAGTGGTAGTCTTTCCCATGACCTAGAACGATTGACATCGAGAGCATTTCATATCCCCCATTTTATCCTATTCATAGTCGATTGGTCTTATACTCGACTGGGGGAAAACACTTGACATGCGTCATATTGATTCTTCCATTGGCTGTGTTGAAGATGTAAAACCTGAGAAGATCCAAAAACATCCCAATTGACTCGAGAAAACATAAAAACATCAGAAAAATTCAAAAGAACAAAAAAAAATCAAAACATTTCAAAAATCCAAATAACAGAGTCAGAGTCAGTCGCACTTGTCAATCTTTGTCATTTGTTGAACTACGTTGCCCCTGTGACTGGACGTAGGCAAGGCCATCTGCCGATGTGCCCCCAAGGCATTAGGTCAGTCCATTTATGTTTGTTTGTATAAAATCATGGTTCCATCCACATGTCTATATGGTAAGGTCATTGGTCGTGTCGAATTACGAGGTCTCTGCGTGTATAACGTAGGCAAGGCCATCAATCGATGAGCCCCTAAGGCTGCACTAGGTCAGTCCATTAGGGTTTGTCACTTTAATTTGCATACACATCTTCTGTTTGTAGTCAGTCTTGTCAGTCATAGTCAAGTTGAACTACAAGGTCTCTGCGTGTACAACGTAGGCAAGGCCATCAATCGATGAGCCCCCGAGGCCGCACTAGGTCAATCCTTTAGGGTTTGTCATCACATGCAGTTATTTGTCCACACATCGTCTCAAGTCATGCATCAATCTGGTGAACAAGTCAGCAATGTCTCTAAGTTAAATCAAACAACTTGCCAAACAAAACAATCAAAATAGATCAACTACAGTCAGCTACAAGATGTGTCCTTCTTGGAAATAGACGTTATCAAAACAGTCAACCTATGTCTTATTCAGGATGAGTCCTTCCTGCATAATCGACAAGGCCAGAAAATCAACCTATGTCTTATTTAGGATGAGTCCTTCCTACATAATCGACAAGGTCACACAATCAAACATAGCCTTACATAGGTTCTCACATCAACGACATCTGACTCAATGTCTTATACGATACATGTCTTTCTAAAACCAGGCTTTGTCATGCCTTATACAAATAGTCATAACATCGAAACCAGACTCATAGTCTTATCCGGTATGTGTATCTCCTGAAATCAGGCTCTATCAATCAATCCTTTTATCAATCAAAAAATCAAACAAACAGATCAAGTTTTGGAAAATATATTTTACTGGCTTTTTTACTTTATGGCTTATTTATCTTATCATTTATCTTGAATTGATGACTGGGATTCATGTTAGTAGCTTTCTCAAGGATGTCCCATGAAGGATTTAGAGAAGCAATGACATATCAAAATTCTATTTTCTTTGACTGTTGTCTGTCGACTATCTTTTTAAATTTGATTTTGAGTCATGTTACTAGTTTCCTCAAGGATGTCCCATGAAGGATTTAGATGACTGATGACGTTTCATGACCCTTCTTTTCTTTTGTTTGTTGTCTGTGGTTTTTCCTGACAAAAAGACTGGGGCAACTTGTGCCCTTAGTATGAGTTAATGACAATCCTTGTCTGCGACTGTCTGTTATTAGCAAGTGGATGACCTTGCACACCCCGATCTATGTCATATCCTGGTGTTTATCTCCATTTGTAGTAGTCCCGCCCAATGATGATAAAGTGCAATACCTTTTGTGATATGGAAAAATATCGAAGATTCCTAATACTAACATCTATCTCTTGTCTTTCGTTCTTTCTCGATCTTTCTTTTCGCACTAACATTTCTTCTTTTCTACATCTTCACCACCATTATCTATTTTATTCTATCCTTTTTTCTTTCATCTTCTAGTTCTCTCATCAATTTCGAGCACACCTCATGTTCTTTGAACTCCGCCCCTCGTCTCCTCCGGGGGGCATACCTTCACCTCGTTTTACACTAAGGCATGACTTAGGGCATATTTTATCAATTTTCTTTGACAATAACGCTTAAAATGACATTATCAAAGAGGGGCAAATGTAGACAATCTAACCTGTTTTAGGCCTATGACTTCCATATTCTTTATTATTTCTATTCTTCATACCAGGATTAAATAATGTCATATTTAATTAATTCATCTTAACATTAATTCTTCTATTGATTAAATAATGTCAATTATTTAATTAATTCTTCATTCTCTATTAATTAAATAATCTAATTATTTAATTAATTCACACTTTTCTTTTTATTCTATCCGATTAATTAAATAAACACTTTTTATTTAATTATGTTACTAATTAACCTTATCCTTCTTGTCAAATTAAATAAATTATTATTTAATTTACTCTTTATCATATTTCAACTATAATTAAATAAATTCTTTATTTAATTATTCATTTAAAATCCCTTCATCATTTAATTAAATAAATATTATTTATTTAATTGTTCTCCAAATATCAGGTCTTGAATTAAATGAATTATTTAATTCATTAATTCTATTTTAACACATTCCTCTATATTTTAGATAATTATGTGAGTTATCTAAGTATTCACTTTTACTCGACTCGACATCTATTTTAATCATTCAGTTAACTATTGATTTGATGCTGAGTGATTGTCTCGAGTAATCTCTTCGTCAGATCAGTCAATTGTCCAGTTTTAACTCATTTGCATGCACATGCATATTAATTAAATATTCTTATTTAATTAATTAAATGTTGTGCGTGCATTCGAACAAGAGTTGATTTAATCAATCTTTATCTTTGTCATGCAAAGATATTTCTTTTGTTTTCGAATGTCCAACTGAAGATTAAATTATTTATTTAATCTTTAATCCTATTTCTAGTTTGTATCACTCATGTCACTACTGTCTGTTATCAGAATGCATGTCTAATCTGTCAATATCAACCATTTGTTGATCTTTTAATCTAGTCCTATCATTCGAATAATCAATTTTCTATAAATTGATTTTTCATTCTTCATTCCAATCTCTCTCGAAATCTCTCTCGAAAACTCTCACGAATTCTTATGACTTTTGAGAGCACTTGTCTTGAATCTTCGATATTTTTCTAATCACTATCTTAGGCTATACTTGCACGAACTTATGAGAAATCTGAGGGTAGTTATACTACACAAGCAAAATGGAGAAGGGCAATCGAGATGAATCATGGAAATACGTTCGAAATTGGTGAGATTGTTCTAGTTTTAATTACGTTTCTGACTTTCCTATGTTCTTTGTTGCTTAACGAATAGATTTGCATTTTAGATTTAGTATTGCATGCATGTTTGCTTCTAATGATCTTTGTTTTCTATTGTGCAAGCTTTTATTTGGCATTACAATCCTAAAACAAAATCAAAAAGTGGGTTGGCATTTCAATTTTTTTAGAATGGGCACCCATTTAGGAATGTAATCTCGAAATAAGGGTTAGGTCCCCATTCCTTTCAACATTTTTTCTTTGCATAAAAATTTCCCTCTTTTTGAACCCATTTTCTTGCACAAATCTATTATAGGAAGGTGTAACTTGGAGAAGAATTTCATCTAGAGATTGTTTCCCATTGAGGAGACCTAATTTAATTCCCTAATAGACAAGGTAAGGGGGATCAACAATGTGTTTTATATTAAATGGATTAGTATAGAACATAGTTTTTATAAGTAACATTAATGATGTAGGAGTGTAGTTTTGTCATTATTGGAGGGTATAAGAATGCACAAGGAAACATTACACCTATTAAGTATTTTTATATGGGAACTCTATTTTAGCTAGATGTATGGCTATTTTTGTGTAATAGTTCCTCTATTCCAATAGTGAGAGAACATAGATTCTAAAATATTTCCATTAGAACCATTAATATAAAGGAGTGTGTCATCTTCTTCTAATGCTTATGCTTTCTAGATACCAAAGGGAGCTCATTTTTTAAATACCATTTCATCTTGAAGAAAGACAATGCTATGGAACTAGAGAATGTTCCAAATAGGTAAGCACTATCTAAGGTAATATAAATATGAAAATATCATCGGGGGTTGGGATGACCATGATATTGAGTTATATTATATGTATATTTCTAATATGATTAAAAAAAATTATATCCAATTTTACTCAAGTTATCAAAATTGGCTAGGTTATGGATTTAATTTATTATGATATTTTTGGTCATGTTAATGTTTCAAAAATTAAAAAATATAAATTATATTATCTTTTCTAAAATATATTCTACAAAAATATGGCTGTTCTTTCTTAGAAGCAAATATTTAAAGTATTCATAAGAGTTTAAGGATCTTGTAGAAAATCACACTAGTAGGAAGATTAAGGTTTTGAGAAAAAATGATGGTTATTTTTATCTAGTAGATTTTGATAGATTCTATAAGAGCATGGAATGGAAATACATAAGAAAAAAATATACACCCCTCAACAAACCTCTTTCAATAAACTGCTCTCAACCAACCTTTGGGCAATGGGGGCTTTGTCTTGTCTGTTTACCCTCTCCAAAAATTATTTGAGATTTATATGCCCTAGTTGGGTGCCATCAATCTCGGGAAATGCATTGGTTAAAGTAACTAAATTTTCATACCCCAAGTATTTATACTTCATTTTCACTTGGGTTTTAGTTTCCAATCTCACTTACCAAATTTTGGATAAAATTTGACATAGTTCCACCTATAAATTTTGAATTTCAATTCTATAAATTCATTCAAAATGATAAATGGAATTATCTATTATGATGTTAAGAGTATGCTTACCCGTTTAAGTCTTCCCCAAGAATAGCCCCGTGAAGAAAATATGCTCCTATCCCAATTGAAACTTACACCATAATTATGCCTCTTCGAGCTCTGGAAATCCTCAATTTTATTTGCAAATGCATGAAATAATTAAATTCTATGGAATTTTACTCTTCCTAAACTTTGGCATTCATTTCACCTTACTCAGCTATGATAGAAATTAATGTTGGTAGGTTGCTCACTTGGTACCAACATCAAACTCATTTGGTAAATAGAAGAGTTAGACATTTCAAAATTTCTTGAAACCATATCAAAGTCCAATATAGGTTTTGAAACCTCAATTAGGGGTTAGTGCATGATCATGGGGGTCCAAACTAGGCCCTTAAGTGGCAATGAAAATTCAAAAAAATAGAGTTAGGTAACTTGACATATAAATTTGAATTGGCAAATTGACATATAAATTTGAATAGGTTATTTACATAATTTGAAAAATATATAAGAATAAAATTTGTAGAAAATTAAATGTATTTTATAAGATACTAGTCCTCTTTTGGAAAAAAGTAAATCTATTTGGTGAAATTTTGTAATTTCAATACAATATTACTAAATTTTTAGGGAAAAAAAAGTGGGTGTTTGTCTGACCAACCTAAGGACATGATTTTTTTTTTTGAAACTAAATCAATATAAGTAGAGGACAAATGCTTGGATGTGCCACATTTTTTTAATAATTTTTTTACAAGTAAATAATTAATTATGAATTTTGTATTAATTTTTTTTTTTTAAATATTAAAACTTGTTTGTCTGACCACCATAACTTGGTCAAAAATTTGTGAAAATTATTTTTTCTATTTTTTTATCCTATAGCATGGGAAGCATATAATGTTTCACATCTTTTGGATTCAAAAAATATGAAATTGTTTGAGAATTATAGATTTTTCAATCAACATATCAATCATGACTTTAGTTAGAATGCATGTAGAAAATCAATAATAATTATCTATTTAATTCCAAATAAGGGTATGTGCAGGATCATGATGGGCCAAAAAGTGGTGATATGATGGGTTAGGGTATGTGGTTGACAATTTTTTTTTTTTTACCCAAAATTGATGAAATGAAAGGGTTTTAAAGGAGATTCTCAGCTTTCCACCAATATAAATTATGTTTTATTTTGAATTTAATAAATTATTATTATTCATTTTCTATTTCAATTATGACTAAAGTCCCGATTGATATGCGATTGAAAAACATCTATAGCTTTTAAACAAGATCAAGTTTTTTGAATCAAGCATGCATCACATTCTATGCTTCATACTATAGGATTAAAAAAATAAGAATTTTATGAAGTTTTGACCAAGTTAAGGTGGTTAGCCATACAAGTTTTTATATTTTTTAACATTTGTAATAAAAAATTCATAATTAATTATTTACTTGGAAAAAAATTAAAAAAATATGCATCACATCGAGACATGAGTCCTCTACTTATATCTAAAATCTTATAAAAAAATATTTTCATTTTATTGTGGTTAGGGTGGTTAGACAAACACCGCTTCTTATTTTTCCCTAAATTTATACTATTGCATTGAAATTTCAAAATTTCACCAAATAGATTTAAAAAACCTAGTAGTTTAGAAAATACATTCAATTTGCTACAGATTCCATTCTTACATAGTTTTGAAATAATATAGATAACTTATTCATTTATTTTACGTCAAGTTGCCTAACTTTGATTTTTTTGAATTTTTCGCCACTTAAGGGCCTATTTTTTCCATGATGATCTTGCACATACCCATAAGTCATATCTTATATTAGTGGAAATTTGATAATTTTATCAATAAACCCTTTTTGTTTCATCAAATTTGGATTAAAAAATTGACGTTAGCCACTTTTGGGTCATATCACCACTTTTTGGACCCCCATGGTCTTGCACTCACCCTTAGCTTATGCTTCAAGTATTTCCTTTATTTTCTTTTAAAATTCATATCAAAAGATCATAAGTTGAGAATTATGTGTTGAGATTCAACAAGGTTTTGAAAACCTTTTTAGGGCCTAAAAAAGTCATCACAACTTACAAAAGTGCTTTCAAACTTTAGAAAAATTATTCTTCATTCCATTCTATATCTAGAAATTTGAGGTTATTGGTTTAATGTCATATCCAAACAAGGTTGTGAGAACCATTTTGATTCTCAACAATGGTTTCAAAACCAATAAAAATGACCACTTTTCTCTTACCTCTGACTATTTTCTCTTACAAGCGGCTTTCGAAGGTATTTTGAAAATCCACACAAAGATTGACTCCTTAAGGATCAAAATTTGAAGAACTCTTGATGGAAATTATGAATACAATGCTTTTTGAAAGATAGGAAGAGTTGTGAGAACCTTGTCGAGGTCTGAAAAGGTTGTGAAAACCTAGTTAGCCCTTGAAAATAGTTTTGAAACTAATTCAAAGGCCCAACTTTAGCTAAATGATTATGTATGGGGTATTTTTATAGGAAATGAAGTAGTATAAAGAAAAATATGGACCAAATTGAAGATGTTTAGGACCTATACTTAACCAAATAATGGGAAATATGGTATTTTGAAAAGCAATGGGTATTATAGACTGAAATCAAGGCAACGCCTACAAAATCTTGAAAATTCATATGAGATGTATTCACCACCTCTAATTATTCCCAATAATTTGATGTGATGTCCAATTTTCTTTTCAATAAGTTCATTGAATCAATATAAAAACTCAAACACTTTATTCTTCTAGTTTATTAAAAAACCCATATTTTTCTAGTGTATCCATCAACAAATGTCAATAAATAGAATCATCCACCAATTGAAGGTGTCTACATTGGTCCACACAAATATTAATGGATAGTATCTAATGGTGGATTTTCTCTAATTGACTTACCTATTGGAAATTATTGTCTATTTATCTTTCCCAAAGTGCACCCTTTACATACTTTTCCTAGCCTTTATATTAGTGGCAAGCCTTTTACCATGTTTTAATTTTTCCTATGTAATAAGTTAAGACCTCTAAAATTAATAAGTTCAAATCATAGATTCCAAAGTCAATTCTCTTTATTTCACACTAAAATACTATTTGTAGCTTTTGTAGATATTTCTTTACCCAGTTGCGGATTCAATGAGGGGTATTCTTGAGAAAATTCCACCCTCAATTCTAATTTCAACCTTAGAGGAAACATTTTATTGTTATTCATTTATAATTTTTAAATGATCAGATTTCTTTAAAATTTGTGTAAAATTGTACATTCTTTATTTTAAAAAAATACTCTATATTGTTTTTAACAAGATTTTGAAAGCTCACCCAATTGTGTATTAGACTAGGAACAAAGTAGGCGTCTGAGGAAAAAAAAAAGTCTTCTCCTATTTAGTTAGAATATTAATTCTTTCTTTTTCTCATTATTGATACTTTATTTTCATTGCCTAATGTGACATGTAATTTTACTATCTCATCAAAACTAGAAAATATTTCTAAATTTACTATCATGTGGTTAATGTATCCTGAATCTAAAAGTTATACATTTATTTAATTTTCTTCTATAATATTGCATGCTAAAAATATTTATTTGATTTTGATTTTCTCTAGTATAGTTTACATTTTGTTTCTTGAAATAAAATTATTTTTTCATACCTTAATTTGAATAATGGTCATATTTTTTGCAATAATGATATTGAACTTGGGTTTTCCATAACTTTGACCTTGAGATCTATTTTAACATACATTTTGGTTGTTACTTATATCACTTGAATTTTTTGGGTTGGTTCTTCCACCTCTATATGAATTTATTACTCTACCTCTAAAGTTGAATATTCCATTATCGAGCTACCATTAGTATCCAAAACTTGTACATAATTTGAAGGCATGGACTCCAAGGATGTGTTTGATAAGTGATCTATCATACTCATAAAAAATAAGAGATTCATGATAGTCATTTGCAAAGAATTGTGAGAGATTTCGTGTCTCTTCTATCACCACAACAATGGATTAAAAACTTTTGGATAAAATTCTTAGAATATTTTCAAATATTCTCCTATCTTCAAGGGTATCACCATGATTCTAATTTTATTAACAAATTAAATAATTTGAGTGAAAAATTAATCTACTAATTTAGATTCCATCATATACTTTATTTTGAAATTTCTTCTTAACATTTGTATCTTAGTTATTTTTACTTTGGTCATTCCTTGATATGTTGTCTGGAGGATATCTCATACATTTTTTCATACTTTTTTGTTACTAAAACCATTGGAAGAATTATTTCATGTATCTCTTGGAAGATATAGAAGAAATACTTGGATCCCTTCTTTCTATTATCCAGGCTAAGTAAATCATTCTTTACTTGAGATAGGGCATTGTATTTTGTTGCATCAGTTGGTTTAGGAAAAATATTCTCTACAAGTTCCCTTATGTCTTAATAATAGAATAAAGACTTTATTGTGATTGAACAATAATCATAATTTTTTCTATTGAACTATCAAAAATTTAAGGATTTTTCAAGATTGTGCTTGAAGTTTTCTTTGTTCATTATGATGACTTATGATTTGATAACCTCAAATTGATAAAATTGACTTTGGTAAACCCTTGGATATGATACTTGATGAAGGAAAATGTAGAGAAAGAATAGAAGAATAGAAAAGAAAAAACGGTTTTATATATATCAAATTAATAGAGAGCTACTACTAATTTTGAATATAAATTTTATAATAGAGAGCTTTGTTTCACATTAGTAGAGTAGCTACATTATTCCATATGAAGATAGTAAGAAAATTAAATATACATAATATATTACAAAAGAAAATTTAGTCAAAGGAAATTCTAAACCCATTAGGTGGAGAGACTTGTCATACTAGTAGTACAGGACCCTATTACAAGGAAAAATATGAAAAAATAGGGGAATGGATTAGGTTTATTAAATGTTACCCATATTGAGACTTAGGGTTTTGTAGATAATTTAACGAGATAATAGTAATTGGGATTATAACTCTAATATTACTTTGGTTGCAACCACTTGTTTATTCTCACACTCTTACAACATTTTGACAATTGAAAATGAATGAAAAATGGGGAAGGGGTGTCCTAGGTCCTTAATGCAAAGAACATGGGAACCAGTGATGTCCCTTTTCCAAATTTCATCAAGAAAGGAGATCAAAAGACCTGTAAAGATTAACTTTCAACCTCAATGATGAGCTAATCAGAATTGGGTCTTTATTTCCTTATGGATAGGAGGAGGATTTGGAATTAAATGGAAATGATTTGATGTAGTTAAACCTAATGAAAAATAATACCTAGATGATAAAATGCAAATTATCAAAGATACAAAAAGTGAAATCATAGTTTGCAGGTAGAATTGAGAAGGGTCTAGACACATGTACCTTGCACCAAAAGTTAGCTTTGAGCTGTGCTAAAGGATAGGTTTGTTGAATGAGTCCTAGGTCCTTCATGCAAAGAATATAGGAACCAATGATGACCCTTTTCCAAATTTCATCAAGAAAGGAGATCACAAGGTGTAAAGATTAACTTTCAAACTCAATGGTAAGCCAATTAGACCCAGGTCTCTATTTCCTTATGGATAGGAGGAGGATTTGGAATTAAATGGAAATAATTTGATGCAGTTAAACCTAATGAAAAAAAATACCTAGATGTTTAAATACAAATCATCGAAGATACAAAAAGTGAAATCATACTTTACAGGTAGAATTGAGAAGGGTCTAGACACATGTACCTAGCACCAAAAGTTAGCTTTGAGCTCTGCTAAAGGATAGGTTTGTTGAATGAACAAGACAACTAACAGGGGGGTGAATTAGTTGTAAATTAGAAAACCAAAACCCTCATTAACATTTAGATCCACATCAACTAAAATAATAGTTAATTTATTAGAATGATTTATCATGAAAGCAAATAACAAAAACTAAAACACATCAAAACCATGTGCAATAGAATATAATATTTACATAGGAAAACTAAAAGGGAAAAAAACACAATGTGGAATAGCTCATAATATAAAGTAATTGCAACATTGAATACAATAGACTCACTACCAGAGGGATCACTATCATATTACAAAAAAAAAGAAAAGAAGAATGTTACAATGAGAAGTCCATCTCAATGTAATAGAAAAGTCAACTACAACATTACCAACACATTTGTAGCCTTTCTAAATATTGTAGACACCTTTTTCTCACCACTTCTAGTAGTCTAACTCATTGAAGCTTGCACTACACTTAAAAAAATTGCACTTCAAAACTATGCAATTTGTATCACACACGTTACTCACTAATTCTCTATCAACAAAACACTTATTTATACCTTATTAAACCTTGAAACATTCTCCAAGGTTGGCTATTCACCTCAACCGTGTAAATGCAAATTATGTTGGCGCCAAAACATTCCCATGGTGGAAAGGAATGAATGTGGACCATATCACACCTTAAATCAGACCTAAATCCACTCATACATGCCATTCCACACTTCCAAAATCATCAAATAATATCCACAAATAGTGTAAATAACCAAGGTCGGCCATACCTATGCAAATGCCATCAAACATTTAAGTACATGCTTTGTTTGATACAAAGATGACTCATGGACCACACATAACACTTGAACACAATTTGGAATATTCTATAAACACCTTGAAATCCAACAAATTCCTTCACAAAATTTTTCATTTGAAGAATATAAACTCATCCTATACACTGAAAAAATATTCCACACACTGTAACTCAGTAAATCAACTTGTGGAGCACCAAACCATGAAAAATATTGACTAAAGTTAGATATGCACTTTAATAACACACTTCTTGAACTGTAAGACCTAAAACCAAACTATGAAAAAATGCAAAGAAAAACCATTTCTCCCAGACACCACTACAATACACAATTCACACAATGGTGAACACAACTTTCTTTGCACAACAATCTAGACCAAAAAAATTGGATATAACAACTATGAACACTTCTGAAAAACATATATGAATCACACAAGTAGATCTTCAACATAGAAGAAATGCAGAGAAAAACTAGAACACCACTTTGTATGCCAAAACACCTCTACAACACATTGTTTCCTCTTTGATTCAAATTTTCTCAAAAACACTTGAAAGTTACCAAGAAACAAAAACACACTCTCATCATACTCGCCACTTTCTCATCATCACCAAGCCAACTAAAACAAAACAACTTAACCAAACAATATCCACAAACAAAATCTTATCAATGAAACACTAGAGGTTGACACCAGTAACACTTACTAATGACAACATAATGAAACTAATCAAAGAATCACAATTTCTGAATTATCACCAATTTACATCAATTGACATCAATGAAAACACAAACGTAAGCCTGTTGACATCAATGAAAAAACCAACTACACATACTTGCAATAATCTCCCTCTTTGTCATTGATGGAAACACATGATGTGAAAAGCCACCAACAAAAAGTTCATATAAGCTATAATAATCAACATACTGCTCCATACAAACTTTCTCTCTCCCTTTTACTTTCTCTCCCCCTTAGCTTACTACTCTCCTTTTTCACATTATTTTCTCTCTCTTTCTCAATTTATTCTTTTCCATGCATTACTTTCTCTCTCACCCTTTGACAATAATGGTAAAGGGTAAAACATTTGGATCACTTTCCCTCTTTGACATCAATCATAGTTGTACCTGCTCACCACTATTCTACAACATATTTTCCTTTCTAGTGTTCTGCATACTCCCCCTTAAGAGTGCACAAAAAAAATATCAACCAAAAACCACTACAAATATCCTTTTACATAGATGACAAAGGATTGACACCAACCTATGCCAACACTTACTCGCCCCGACCACAACAACCAATAATGCCACTACCTACTCCCCCTAAGAGGTAGCTTCCAACATTAGTCCACAACAAAGAATGAATCTTGAAATACACTAGAATGATCCATATCCTTATGTATCAAGTTAAAAGGAGGGGTAATGACCCATAACTTCTCCTAGAGATACTCAAAAGTATCTTTAGGAAGAGCCTTAGTAAATATGTTAGCAACCTAATCCTTTGTAGACACATACTCGAACTCCACATCATTCTCTGCAACCTTTTCTCTTAAAAAGTGATATGATCAGATTGAGATATGTTTTTTCCTTGAGTGCATCACTAGATTATGTGAAATTTTAATAGCACTTGTATTGTCATAGAAAATAGAAATTGTTTCATCATATACCACTATGATAGTTTTCAAGGTTTTCCTCATCCAAAACACCTTTGTGCAGCAAGATGCTACTACAATATATTCTACCTCTATAGTAGATAAAGACAACAAATCTTGCTTCTTGCTTAGCCAAGACACCAATCTGTATCCAAGAAAGAGTGCACCACCACTTGTACTTTTCCAATTATCCACACAAATATCCAATTTGCATCTATATGTAAGCACTCAGAGAAAATTCAGTATCTTTTGGATACCAAAAACCATGTTTTATAGTGCGCTTCAAGTATCTAAATATCCTCTTTACTACTGCAACATGTGACTCTCTAGGATCCTTTTGACATCTACCCACAAGAAAAATAGCATGCATGATATCCAGTCTAGTAGTAGTTAGGTATAGTTGTCATCCAATCATTGATCTATACTTGTTTTGATCAATCTTAGGAGAATCATAATTCTTACTCAACTTCCAACTAGTAACCATAAGAGTACATACTAGTTTAGAATCTTCCATTCCAAACTTCTTCAACATTTCCTTGACATATTTTTCTTGTGAAATGAATAACCTTTTTCTGTCTAATTGATTTGTAGTCCAAGGAAGAAATTCCTCTCCCCAAACACAAACATCTCAAACTCTTTTTTTGTCTCTTCTACAAAAATTTTGCACATAGCTTCATTTCCTCCAAAACTTATATCATCAACATACATAACCACAATCAATATTTGATATTTTTCAACTTTAAAATAAATATTACTATCTATGATACCTTTTTTGAATCCTTGTTGTATCAAATACCTATCCAACCTTGCATACCAAGCTTTGAGAGATTGCTTCAATCCATATAATACCTTCTTCAATTTGCAAACCATATCCAGTTCAAGTTTGATAACTAAAATCCTTCTGGTTGTTCGATATTTACTTCTTCTTCCAACTCACCATTTAAGAAAGCATACTTCGCATCTATTTGATAAACCTTGAAATCGTTATGTGTTGCAAAAGCCAAGAAAATCTTGATAGCTTCCATTCTTTCCACTGGAGAAAATGTCTCCTCAAAATCTATTCATTCTACTTGTGAGTAGCCCTTACACACAAGTCTTTCCTTATTTCTTACCACTTCTCCATTCTCATTCAATTTGTTCTTGAAAAACCACTTAGTTCCAATTACATTTTTGTTTTCTAGTCTTGGAATGAGTTCCCAAGTCTAATTCTTCTCAATGTATAGTAGTTCCTCTTCTATAGCCTTGATCTAGTATTCATCTTTTCATGCTTCAATCACTATTTTAGGTTCAACTATAGAATGTAAATATAGATTTACCTATTCTTCTCTCATTGAAACTTTTCTCCTTGTCAAAACACCTTTTTTTTTGTCACCAATGATTTGATCCTTAGAATGATTCCTCTATGCATACTTATGATTCTTAGGGATGCTTTCCAAAGCTTTTTCTTCTTTAATCTATACTTCTTCCTCCTTACCCGCATCTCTATCATTTTCTTTACAAGATGATATTTAATTCATATCCATCTATCAGTAGTAAGTTCTTTTGTAATTTTTCATCCACTTTGACACTTACACTCTCAAAAATATTCTTCAACCTCTTGTTGTAGCACGGGTAAGCTTTGCTTCTTGTAGAATATCCAAGGAAGATACCTTCATCAAATCTTGTATCAAAATTTCCTAAGTTTTCATCTCTTTTGATATAACATTTTCTTCCAAACACCTTGAAGTTTTTGATAGTAGGAATCCTTCAATACCACAACTCATAGGGAGTCTTTGTACTATTTTCTCTTTCTTGAACTTTGTTATGTAGATAGCAATATGAATTGCTTCTCTCTAGTAGACTTTTGGTAGGTTTTCCTCTTTCATCAATGTTCTTGCAGCTTCTTGAATAGTCCTATTCTTTTTTTCAACCAATCCATTCTATAGAGGAGTCCTAGGGGTAGATAAATTCCTTTTCATTACATGATTCTCACAAAAACTATTAAAATCATTAGAGGTGAATTATCCACCTCTATCAAACCTCAAACACTTTATTTCCATGTCCATTTCACTCTCAAACATAACTTTGAATGCTTTAAACTTATCTAGAGCTTATTATTTTTACTTGAGAAAAGTAACCCATGTCATCCTAAAATAATCATAAATCAATAGCATGAAATACATGTCACCTTGAAGACTTCTTACTCTGGTAGGACCACAAAGTTCTATATGCACCAGCTCCAATATTTTGGTAGTAGATTGTTCTTTGAATTTGAAAATTTTTCTTGCTTGCTTTCTAATCTAACATTCCTTGCATACAACATTGATGGGCTTTGTAATATTTGGTAGATCTCTCATTGCTTGAACTAAACTAATCCTTACTAGCTATCTAAATTAATGTGACACATTCTTCTATGGCATAGCCAACTTTTATTAATTTGAGGGGTATGTGCAGGATCATGATGGAAAAAATAGGCCCTTAAGTGGTGAAAATTTCATAAAAATCAGAGTTAGACAACTTGACGTAAAAATTTAAATAAGTTATCTATATTATTTCAAAAATATGTAAGAATAGAATTTGTAGCAAATTAATGTGGTTTCTAAACTACTAGGTATTTTTTTTTTTTAAATCTATTTGGTGAAATTTTGAAATTTCAATGCAGTAGTACTTAAATCTTAGGGAAAAAATAAGAGTAGGTTTGTCGACCACCCTAACCACAATAAAATGATATTATTTTTTTATAATATTTTAGATATAGCAGAGGACTCATGTCCCAATGCGATGCATATTTTTTGTAATTTTTTCCAAGTAAATAATTAATTATGAATTTTTATCACAACTTTTAAAAAATATAAAACTTGTATGTTTGACCACCTTTTTGGTCAAAACTTCATGAATCAATTTTTAATATATATATACGATATAAATGTGTGTTTTTTAGAAAAATGTATTTAAAATATAGTTTTTGAGCCTATCAATCAAGACGAATTCAAATAGAAAATGAATAATAATTATTTATTAAATTCAAAGTATAGCATATTTTATATTGGTGGAAAGTTGAGAATCTCCTTTAAAAATACTTTTTGTTTTATCAATTTTGGGTAAAAAAAAGTCTTCAGCCACATACCCTACACATACCAATCATATCACCACTTTTTGGCCCATCATGATCCTACACATACCCTGAGTCATAAAACAATGACCATTAGCACCTTTAAGCTGATAAAAAATTCCATCTATCCTTCTTCCAACAACAACCACAGTTCTGGAGCCTTTTCTAATATCACATGGCATCATCATAAAACATAAGATTATAACCTTTGCTACACATTTTTCCAATATTCAAGAGGTTATGCCTTAAATCCTTAACATAAAGAATATCTATATTATAATTTCCATCAAAACTGATTGAAACTTTTCCACACATCTTAGCAGATGTATCATCACCAAAGTTAACAAGACCTCCTTCATATTTCTCAAGTCTAACAAACTTGCTTTTGTAACCAGTCATATGATTTGAGCATCCACTATTAATGATCTAGTTGTTCTTATCCTCTCTAGCATGAAAAATAGTCACCGTAGCATTATGACTTGCTTCCAAAGTACTTTCCTTGACACATCTCTCAGAGTTAGTAGAATTAAATTTAACTTACATAACCATGAACAAGAATTCACTTTCCTCATCATCCACATAGTCAGATTCATCATCAAATATACTGACATCTTCTCTAACATAATAATTTTTCTTAATTTTTTTACCTTTTTTTCTCCTTATTCTTTTCATTTAAAACTCTGTTTGGACATCTTGAAGCATAATGGCCTATCTTTCCACAACTTGAACATTTCAAAGGAAACTTACCTCTGTACTTTCTAGTACCCTTTTTTATTCTCCTCACAAAGTTTTCCTCTACATTAGATGTCAAGATCCTCCTGATTTGACTCTTCAGTCTTTTCTAAGTTTCCAACCTTTAAAGCAGTCTAAAATTTTGCATTACTTGAACCAAACTCTCTTAATTCAAAAGCAGTTAAAGTGCCAAATAGCTGATCTCTAGAGTAATTATTTAGATTCTAAATATTTTCAATAACCAAAATCTTATGACTATAGGATTTAGGTAGAGTTCTTAGTACCTTCTTTACCACCTTATCATCTTCAAGATTTCCACCAAGCCCTATGATGGAATTGACAAGTTCATACACTTTCTACATGTAGCTTGTAATGTTTTCATCCTCTGACATACACATATTTTCAAACATGATATTTAGAGTATGAATCTTAGCTCACTTGACCTCATCATCTCCTTCATAAATTCTTTCCAACTTTATCTATATTTCTTTAAAGAAGTTTTTAGATTCATAACTTTGACAAGTTCAATATTAGAAAGACCACTTAAAAGAGTATACCTTGCTTTACCATTATTTTCAGAGGCCTTGATCTCGTCATCAGTACTCCAACCATTTGTAGAGATAGTGTATCTAGTCACAATATACTTCCAAACTCCATACCCAATGGATACCAAAAAAAATTTCCATCCTTTTCTTCTAGAATGCATAATCCAATGCATCAAACAAAGGTGCATCTCTCTTGTGCACCATCCTAGATCTACCTCGAGTAGTTAAGCTTTCTTCCAATGAACCTTATTGTGATACCAATTGTTAAATAAACAAGACAAATCAAAGGGGGGGTGAATCAATTGTATATTAAAACATCAAAACCCTCATAAACATTCAAATCCACATCAACTTTAATGCTCTTTAATTTGTTAGAATGATTTATCATGAAAGCAAATAACAGAAACTAAAATAAATCAATACCATGCAAAATAGAACACCAAATTTATGTGGAAAACCCAAAAAAGGGAAAAACCATGATGAGGATTAGCTCACAATATAAAGTAATTACAACACCAAATACAATAGGATCACTATTAAAGGGCTCACTACGCAAATAAAAGAAGGGCTCACTGCCAATGGCTCATTGCTAGATCTTATAGAAAATACAAAAAGAAGAATATTATAGTGAGAAATCCATCTCAATGCAATAGAAAATTCCACCAAAACATTACCAACACATCCACAGCCTTTCGAAGATTGTAGACACCTTCTACTAACTACTTCTAGTAGTCTAACTCATTGAAGCTTGCATTGCACTTCACAAATTTGCACTTCACAAATTTTCAATTCACATCACACACCTTACTCACCGATCCTCCATCAACACAACACTTATTTATACCTTCTTCAACCTTGAAACATTCTCCAAGGTTGGTTATGCATCTCAACCATGAAAATTCAAATTAAGCCAACACTAAAAAATTCCCATGGTGGAAAGGAAAGAAGGTGAACCACATCACATCTTAATTCATACCTAAATCTTCTCATACACACCACACCACACTTCCAAAATCATCGAAGAATATCCATAATTAGTGTAAACAACCAAGGTCGATCGAACCTGTGTAAACACCATCAAAGATTTAAGTACATGTTTCCTTTGATACAAAGATAACTCACGGACCACACACAACACTTGAAAACAATTTGGAATATTCTACAAATACCCTAAAATCCAACAAATTCCTTTGCAACAACTTTCATTTAAAGAATAAAATCATCCTATACACCTAGATAATCTTCCACACATTGTAACTCAAGAAATCAAGTTGTGGAGGACTAACCAATGAGTAATTTTGACTCAAAAGTAGATATGAACTTTTTCAACACACTTCCAAAACTACAATACTAGAAACCAAACTATGGAGAAATGTGAAGAAAAACCATTTCTCCCAAACACCATTGCAATACACAATTCACACACTAGTGAACATAAATTAATTTGCATAATGATATAGACCAAGAAACACTAGATATAACAACTCTAAACACTTCTGACCAATATATCTGAACTACACAAGTAGATCTTTGACACAAAAGAAATGTGGAGAAAAACCAAAACACCACTCTATATGGCGTAACACCTCTACAACATATTGTTTCCTCTTTTATTCAAATTTTCTCAAAAGAACATGGAAACCAAGCACCAAAAACAAACTCTCATCATCTTCACCACTTCCTCATCATCACCAAGCCAATTGCAACAAAACTAAACCAAACAAAATCCACCAAAAAAAGCTTATTAAAGCAACACTAGAGGTTGGCACCAGTAACACTTCCAAAGAGAGGAATTTTTTTTTTTTTTGAATGGGGGTTTTCTTTAGTAAAACCCCATGTTTGGTAATTAAAACTTCAAAGAAAGATAATGAAAATTGATGAATGGAAGGAATGATGAATGAACACTTGCTTGCTACAACTCAAAAAACCTTTAATAGCTTCCCTTAGAGGACTAAATTCAAGCACATCACTCTAAGGAACTTGATCTTTCTTTGCTTTATTGGACACTTGAAAATGCTAGGATGCTTTAGGATCAACAATGCATGTTAGCCTTCACTAAGATGACATGAACACACATAATCTTGAACATGTTGATAGGATCTTGAATGCTGTAATAAATGAATGGAAAATATTCTCTTGAATTCTCTTGACAATAATATTTTCTCATAGGATATTTATTTGATCATGAAACTTAGGGGTGATCCGACAAAGCTGGTTTACAATTTCTGGGAGATTTTGATTTTTGTTGAAATCACATATTTTTAGAAAATATAATGATTTAAGCCTTAAAAAGTTCCATTTAAAGCATTCCAATTAAACATGGTTTGATCAAAATACCTTAGATCAAACCCCCTTGGATATAACCCAACTAATTTTAAACCATACCTATAATAGAGTCCCCTTTACACCTATCAAAATGCTGATAAAAAACCACTTTTGATTTAACTTTTGGGGGATCAAATGAATTAATTTAAAATTTATTTTTTGTAAGTATGTATTCTTTATTATAAGCTTCCCAAAAAGTATAATTTTAAATAAATTTTATTTTATTACTATATTAATTTTTTTATTTTTTGTGAATATAGGTTTTTCATCAAAAATCAAGCTCTTTGTTCTGCACATGTGAAAAAATAGAAGATTATCAAACAAATTTTTTGAAAAATATGAGTGCACCAGATATTGAAGTCCTTGATCCAACAAAAAAAATTGAATTTCAATACATACAAAAAAAGTTACACGTTATACGGTCGCGCTATGTTTGAATTGTAATTGGTTTGACTTTGAAACTTGATTAAAGAAAAAATATTCAATAAAAAACTATCTAACCAAGTGTAAGCACTAGATATCGGAGTTAGAAATCTAAATTCAAAATAATTATAATTTTATCCTTCATGGAAAAAATGTTATGCATTATACGGTGAGCATCACTTTTTAAAAATATTTTTTTCTAAAAAAACTAGTTTTCGAGGGAGATGGAAAAAGAAGTGCAATTTGATTAGAAATTTTTTGAAAAAAATATATTTAGAATCTACAGAAAAAATGTCACGAAACTCTAGTTTGCATCATCTTCAAATTCCTCACGGTTTAGCCACTATAGGTGCCCGAAAGTGAAGATTTAGTTAAAAAAAATTATTTTAGTGTCCAGTTTGGCCAAAAATTGTAAACCACTATTGTGGGATCACCCTTAGATTTGAATTGATAAAAATTCCATGTATTTATAGGTTTTTATCTAATTTTTCAAAAATTAAATTCCAAAAGCTGACAATTACTTATGAAATTTGAATCATTAAAAGACTACCAAAAACATAATAAAAATTGGGACCTAAGACTTAAGGAGGACCCATAAGTCCAGGACACACTCATTTTAGGGTGATTAAAATATTAATAGCATTAATTAAATGTTGGTTCTCCTTATGAAAAATAGAAAAAATAAGGCTTTGGAATACATATTTTGGAAAATTAGAAATATAATTAAGCCCAATTAATTAAGGGACCCAAACATAGTTTGAAATTGAAGTTTAATTAAGTCCAATTAATTAAGGGACCCAAACATAGTGTGAAATTGTAAAGGTATATAATTTCCTACACTATATTTAGCCCCCACTTTAGTGAGAGTATGAGACTATGCTCAAATTCACTAAATTAGACAAATATGCATCAAGAGGGGTCCAAGTGTACACATGTTAGAAATATAGGATGAAAAAGATCAAAGAGGGCGATCAAGTCCCCAAGATCTAAGATCCCATGGAAAACCAACATAAGGACAAAGGGACACACAAGATATGTAGGATATGTGTAGCAAGACAAGATACACAAGCATACAATGTTAAAGCTAATGCAAAAAGAAAAAAGAAAAATGCAGATCAAGTCTTGATTGTTCATCTAACAAGAATGGATCAAGCCTCAATTTTTCATCCAAAAAAATATTCTCACAAGGGAAAGTGTAGTCTGGTATAAACTAGGTGATACTTAAGACTATAAAGAGAAACACACACTACGTCTACAAGGTGTGTACCCATAAAAAGGTTGCACATGGGTAAAGTCATCATAAAAATTGTGTACCCATAAGTCACTACCTCAAAATTATCAATGTTACATGCTAATGCCACACTAAGTTCAACCTCTATGAACATTTGAAGTGAAGGAAAAATATCAAAAAATTCAATAGAAAAATGAAGTAATACTAATGAAATAATGCCAATGTATGCCCCCACTTTAAAGGAATTGTTAAACACCATACTGCGAGAAATTAATTTAAAGTAGAAAATGATAAATACCAATTGATAAAAGGGAAATGAGAGATTATTTGGAAAGCCCTATGCCAATGATATATTTCCAAATAAATTTATGTCATTCAAAAGGATTTTCCCCCACATGCAATCTAAAAAGAATCACATAAGGGATCCACAAATTCGAGGTTAGTGTATATCTTTTCTATAGTGATATAATAGAGATTGGAATTGTCATCATTCCCTAAATAATTTTTAGAACAATGAACACAAAGGAGGAATGACACATAGAGAAAAAATAAGATTTTGGGTCAACATGGAAGAGACATAAATGTCTCAACGCCTTGCATCATCCTTGAAAGGAAAACACAAGACAAATGAAAAGATATTTTTTATGATAGATAGAAGAATGTAGAGACAAATAGAAGAATGCCACAATAGATTCACTTAATTTGTATCCTTACACCAATGGAGTAGTAAGGGTCATCCAAAAAAAATATCACAAACATAAAGACACACCAAGAAACACAATACAGAGGATCAGATTACATATATCTAATCACAACTTGAACTTAGAAAGAAAAGAAAAAGCTAGTATGAAAATGCGATCCAACATAAAGAAATTCATTTGCATCCCAATATTTTTCACCATTTATGAAAGGAAAATAACTAGCCAAAGGGGAAATGACAAGTGTCATACTAGTACAATCACTAGGTTCAACATGTGGTGAGTCACTCTTGTTAGGAGGATCATCACAGTTGTGCCCATCTGAGTTCATGGAAGAGGAAAATAATAATTCAGCTCATTATGTACTTCCTCATCAATCTTAACAATCTCATCATCATAATCCAAGTTAATCACAGTAGGAGGTCTAATTACAATGTCCATTGTATGCTCTTTTTTGTTGTGGCAAAGGTCTAATTATCATGCTTTGTTTGAGTTACTTTTTTTTATCTTGGTTTGTTGGTTTTCTCTTTTCTTCTAACTGACAAGCAATAGCATGACTTCTACACCTAAGCTCTAGCATTTTGGTTTCTTCTTGCATGGTTTTCAAGTTGTGATGGTGTAGGAGTGGGTTTATCAACCATTGGTTTCTTTTTCTTCCTGCAAGGGAGGAAAGGAAGGAAACATAAAGGGTTGGGAAACCATTGTCTCTTTAGGTTTATAAACTTGTTTGATTTTAGAAGGCACAACAAGAATTGTCTAGTTATCCTTTGGTATCTTGTAGGAAGTGGTTGGATGAATTGTAGTGGGTTTATCTTGATTACTTGGAAAGGATTTTGGCTCAAGCATAGGTTCATCAATGATAGGTTGGGAAACAAGAACATTCATGGACTTGAGAATATTTCTAATGGATAATTCTTCTATGCGCTTTTCCTTGAAGTTTTGATAATATTTTAAAAAATAAACTATAGGTATTAACAAGGCTTTATAGGTTCCATGGGTTTGAGCTAAAATAAATCCAATGAAAAATTTCCATGGCTAGCCCAAGGACTAAAACCACTATGATGCATAGTAAATTTTTTGTTTCCAAATGGAAATTTCAAGCATTTATGAATGACTGATGGGACAACATCCATGGAGCATAGCCATGGATAGCCTAACTTCACATGAAATTGATCTGACATTGGGATGATGGAGAATGAGACATCTAACTATTTTGGTACAAATTTTAATAGTAGAGTGATCAAACCTATAATAGGGTGAGAAAAACCATCATGTATTTTGATCCTTTTTTTTAATTTTTCATAAGAATCTTGGTAAATTTCATGCACAAACAAGAATTCCTCAGTGATCACATTATCTACACACAGGACCAATTAATATGCCATTTTTAGGCTTGTCATTGATTCTTTCGGCTATGTAAAGAGAACCATTGGGTGCATACGTGTTTAATTATATCACTATGTGAGAAAGTAATGCCAATAGAAAAGTTGGTTTGGCCCTTATGAGGTTGAATTTCAATTATTCCAATCATAGTATGTATATCATCCTTAGTATCACTCATGTCACCATCAGTTATGCCTTGTATGTTGTCCACATTCATCACATCATTCTTGGTATCACTAGATTTAACAAATAAGATTGAATTGTTTGGAATTTGATTGGTAAAGATTTGTAAATTTTAATTGGGTGGGACAACAAATTTATTTCCTTGATCATTAACACCACCCAACTGGATGTGGTTATAATTAATGAGATCTTGCACTATATGTTTAAGAAGCATACACTGTTTCGTATCATATCCATTTTGTCAATGATATTGGCAAAAAGAACTTGGATTATAATTAAAAGGTAAAGGATTAGTGGTATCAAGAGTTCTAATGGGAGGTAAGGTGATTAATTTTTTTCTCAAGAGTTCTAACATGATTGAATGAACATTATTGAGTAGTGAGGTAGAGCCATCTTAGAAACAATGTGCAATTGGAAATGGTCTAGAAAGGCATCAAAAACCTAATTGAATGAGTTGATTGAGTTATTTAGTAAGGAACAAAACCATTCCAAGGTAGTATCTTTTAAGCATCTAGGAAAAAGCTTAGCTAGGAGTTTATCTTCAAAAATGAAGTCACTACATAAGGTTGTGTACGTTGAAACATGGTTGCTAGGGTCTCCTTTACCATCGTACTTCTCAAATCTAAGAATCTCTATGTCTTGTGGAATTTTTGTTCTCAATATCTCCAAGGATAATGGGTTTGTTTTGAAATAGTGTGAAGGTTGGCCAATTTTATTTTGGTTCAATATTGTTATTTATTGTTGGTGGGTTGTGACATTTTTCAAATTTTGGTTTATGATGGAATCATTGGTTGTGTTTTGATATGGAGGGGAATATGGTGAAGATGTATATATGTTGGGAGGATAAGTGAATTTCAAGTTTGTGAGAGGTGGGGGGTTTGGAGATATGATGTTTGAATTCACAAAGATAAACTTGGATTCACGGTGGAAATACCCAAAGTTGTACTAATATTGCTAGTTGGTTGCATTGTTGCAGTTACAGTTGAATGGGTGTGTGTAGGAATAGAAGTTATGGTTGTAGGGGGATGAATTTGATTTCCTCCTTGAATTTGGGTGTAACCCAAAGTTTGAGCACAACTATCCATTCTAGGAACACGATTATCAATAATGTGAGCTAGGCTACACATAATCTCTATTCCATATTCATTGTCAATCATTATTCTCATGTTATCTATGATAGGAACCATAGTACCAACAATATAATATGTACTCACAAAATATTAATTTTTTTTTAAGGATTTATCCATTTGTTTCAGTTTCTCTTGAGGGACATGAGAAATAATGGTTTCAACATTAGTAGAAGTGGTGGTCATAAGACATTTGATTTCAAGGATGGAGTCCAATATGGGTTGAGGAGTGTCAGCACTATGAGCGAAAGAGTTGGAAAACTCAAGATCCACAATGGATGTGCCAACATGAGATTCCATGAGTCTTAAACTATGTCTCATTTAAGTATTGGAAATAGGACACCAAGTTGTAATACTCATACAAGTTTCACCAAACTGAAAGTGCACCCAAAATGGACAAAAAGTACTAAATAAAGATAGTAAATACTTAGAACTATGAAGCACAATGCCAAAATTGAATAATATATTTGCAATTTTCAGATATGAAAATGATAATTGATTGATTCTAAATATTAAATCCTAAAAATGATTACTTTTGAATGCAAATTTTGATTTTAAACAATGCACTTCCTTTCACTAATTGAATCAATCAATCAATTATCATTTTCATAATTGATTCTAACTAATTGGACAAGGGTCTGAAAAATAAAAATTTGAATGTTTATTTTGATATTTAAGCTCACTATTCCTAACTACAAAAAAAATTCTTCAGTGAGAGTATTTCTGGAAATTAAGATGAAATGGAAATCTAATTTGAATGATAATCTATGAACAAAATGATGACTTTTTGAATGCAATATTTGATGTAATTTTGATCTAAATGATTGAAACACACTTTTAATGTAATCTATTATGTAGAATGTATTCAATGTTTTTAGATTTTTATGGTTTTAGATGGTTCAAATATATAATATGTAACCCTAAATGGAATGCAAAACCTAGATCTAGAATTTTAAGGATCTCAAAATCAAAAAAGTATGATGCACAACATCAGGTTCACCTAAATGAAATGAAAGGAAAAGGGTGAACCAAAATGAAATGGTGGGAAGGGGTGTCCTAGGTCTTTCATGCAAAGAAATTAGTAACCAATGGTGTCCCTTTTCTAAATTTCATTAGGAAAGGAGATCCCAAGGTGTAAAGATTGAATTTCAACCTCAATAGTGATCCAATCAGACCTGGATATTTGCTTCCTTATGGATAGTCCAGGAGGGTTTGGAATTAAATGGAAATGATTTGGTGCACTTAAACCTAATGAACAAGAAGACCTAGATGATAAAATTAAAATTCTCGAAGATACAAAAACTGAAATCATAGTTTGCATGAAGATTTGAGAAGGGTTTGGACACATGTAACTTGCACCAAAAGTTGATTTTGAGCTCTATTGAAGGACAGGTTTTCCCTAGGGAGAACGGGTCCTGGTTAGGGTGTCTAGAATAAGTTTTTCCAATCCTTTGATACTGGATATTGGCTTCTATTTGACATAGGTACCAACGTTAGAAAGATGAAAAATAAATTCTATAACTTAGTTTTTGTGGCTTGACAACAATGATGACAACTTGTGTAATAATGAAAAATTTCTTCTTCAAGTTCTTTCAATCCTTCTTCAACCTATAATCTACAGATACAAAGAGAGCAAAAAGTATTTGTTTTAAATGGGGGTTGCCTTAGTCAAACCCCATGTTTGGTAATTAAACCTTGATAGAAAGATAGTGATGATTTTTAAATGGATGGAATGATGAATGAACACTTGCTTGTTACAACTTAGCAAACCTCTAATGGCTTCCCTTAGAGGACTATAGTCAAACACATTACGACAAGGAACTTGTTCTTGCTTTGCTTGATTGGACACTTGAAAATGCTTGGATGCTTTAGGATCAATAGTGCATGTTAGCCTTCACAAGATGACATGAACATATAGGGTATGTGTAGGATCATCATGGAAAAAATAGGCCCTTAAGTGGCAAAAAATTTAGAAAAATCAGAGTTAGGCAACTTGACGTAAAAATTTGAATAAGTTATCTATATTATTTCAAAAATATGTAAGAATAGAATCTATAGAAAATTGAATGTAGTTTCTAAACTACTAGGTTTATTTTAAAAGAATCTATTTGGTGAAAATTTGAAATTTTAATGCAAGAGTACTTAAATTTTGGGAAAAATAAGTAGGTGTCTATCTGACCACCCTAACCACAATAAAATGATAATATTTTTTTATAATATTTAGACATAAGTAGATGGCTCATGTCCAGATGTGATGCATATTTTTTGTAATTATTTTCCAAGTAAATAATTAATTATGAATTTTTATTACAAATTTTAAAAAATATAAAATATCGTATGTTTGACCACCTTAACTTGGTCAAAACTTCATGAAATTCATTTTTTCTTTTTTTAATCCTATAGTATGTGAAGCATAGAATGTGACAAATGTTTTGAATTCAAAAAATCCAATATCGTTTAAAAGCTATTGATTTTTTCAATCAGCCTATCAATCAGGACTTTAGTCATAATTCAAATAGAAAATGAATAATAATTATTTATTAAATTCAAAGTAAAGCATAATTTATATTGGTGGAAAGTTTAGAATCTCCTTTAAAAACCCTTTTCATTTCATTAATTTTGGTTAAAAGAAATTTTGTTAGCCACATACCCTACAAATACCCATCATATTGCCACTTTTTGGCCCATCATGATCCTACACATACCCTACATAAGCTTGAACATGATGGTAGGATCTTGAATGTTGTAACAAATGACTAGAAAATATTCTCTTGAATGCTCTTGAAATAATGTTTTCTCATAGGAATATTTGATCATGCAACTTAGATTTGGATTGATAAAAAGACTGTATTTATAGGTTTTTATCTAATTTCTTGAAAATTAGACTCTAAAAGCTGACAATTGCATATGAAATTTGAATCTTTAAAAGATCGCCATAAACATATTAAAATTTGAGACCTAGGACTTAAGGAGGACCCATTTTCCCTTGGGTGAATGGGTCTTGGCCCATAAGTCCAAGACACACTCATTCTAGGGTGATTAAAATATTAAGTGCATTAATTAAATGTTGATTCTCCTTTCAGAAAATGGGAAAAATAAGGCTTTGGAATGTATAATTTGGAAAATTAGAATCTTAATGTTAATTAAGGGACCCAAACATAGTGTGAAATCATAAAGGTATACAATTTCCTACAATACAACAATATCTTTGACTTCCTTATTTGAAAACTCCATGTTCTACTTCAATTGATGTGGTTCTTATGGAACTCTAATGGGTGGATGGAGGAAAACAAAATAGAACACTACAAGAAACACTTTCATTCAAATTAGAAGAAAAAACACTTTTTACCTCAATAAATAGAGGCCTTCATATTACAAATAAATATCATGCATTGACATGCAAATTAAAGAACTTGAATAACATGCAAAATAAATATTTAATATATTTATCCTTGTAGAATCTACTATTCTATTGTTTTGTTCTATTATTAAATACTTATGTGAGAAATTAATAATTTATTCTAATAAGAATAGATTTTTTGATCAAGTTTCTAGTGAAATACTTCTTATATCTAATTAATTCAAAATTCTTGGCATAATATTTCTATGCCATGTTGGTAAAAGAGGATAATAGAGGAGTTTTGAGCATAACTAATTCTCATGTAGATTTTACAATTTTTTTGAATAATTGAAGTTCAATAGATATTGAACTACTGGGTCACATTATACATGGACATAAAATATTAAGGTTTACCTATATTATATAAGGTTGGCTAGATTTTCTCTTGTCCCCTTATTTGAATAAAAATTTAAATTTGAATACAAGAAATTTCTTATCTTAAACTCACATCATTTTTTAAAAACTTTGAATATCATTAGTCTACATAAATATCATACTCTTCAAAAATCATACAGTTAATAAAAATTTTATATATTATCCCTATCAAAAAGTAGTAAATAATTAGGACACCTTTATTGAGAATTTTTTTTTTAAGTATTGAATTGAGTGTAATTTAAAATAACCCATTTAGTTCCGTACCAAGAGCATACCCCTTTAAATGTTAAAATTAATGTGGTTTCGACATCCAAATTGTTTGAACCTAATGGAAGGTGCTAATGATCAAATACTTCAAAGATAAGAGCCATACGATATTTTTCCTAGACAATAAAATAATCAACATTAAGTGTTGCATCAAAAAAATAAATGTGGAGAAGCTACTATAAGAGTTCATATAGAATACTATACACCATGTAAGTTTTGGTTTCAAATATTATAGTCACCCAAGATCTAGGAACTTCATGAAAGCACAAGAGAGGTCAACTATGAGGGAATAATGCTATTTTATTGAAGGATATAAATGATATATTATGATGATATGATTCATCAATTGATTAATATGAATGTTCTTGTACACATGAGACCTCCTAGTTATATAAGCAAGGTGAGACATAAGATTGCGCAAGATCATGACAAGTGTCTTAATCTTATTTCATAAGACAATTAATATTAAATGACTTAGAACACAAGCTAAAATGTCAAAAGATAAGATAAGATATCATGAAAAATAAAACCTTCTAGAAATATTCCTCCCTAGGACCTAAGTAATCTTAACATGTAAATAAGACCCACTAATGAACTAGTTAGGTAAAACACCTATTTATACCAATACCCCCCTTAAGCATGTAACTTAGGGAGTAGATTATTATGAAAATGATGCAAGGATGACTCCCGACTATGAGGTCATGTTAGTTACCCATGTAAAAATGAAATATCTAACAAATAGAGAAAAGAAAAAAAACTAGTGGAACAAAACTTCCCCAAAAAGAGAGATAAAAGTCAAAATAATCTCACTCAATAATCAGAACGAAAAAACCACATGGAAGAAAAAATACCTCCCATAAGAGAAGAAGGGATACCATGCACCCCCCCAATGATGGTAGATGCTCGGCATTGAATGTAGCCCCCTCAAAGACGATCCAAAAGTGTCAAACAATGTTCCTCCCATTAGGAAGAAACAAAACCAAGACGGTATTTAAGATGTCTTCCCACTCCTGAAAGGCAGATGAGGGAAGAAAAATAGTGTGTGATGTATTTAAAGGATTCCCAAGTGTCTCCATGTTGATGCCAAAATTTTTCACATTCCAAACAAGAATTCTAGGCCACGGTATAGAAGAAGATAATCCATAATCTCCTAAAAATGATAGTAGAACACAATCCAAAGAAAACTATACCTCCTATGAAGACAAAGAAGCCTTCTCCAAATGATTTCCAAAAGAATCCACAATCATGTCAAACAATGAAGAATGATCACGTAGAGAATGAACAAGAGGGTAAAAGTATTCCCTAAGAACAACAAAAGAATGATCATCTTCATTAAAGACAAGATGAATGAAATCAATGGTGTCTCTAAAATCTAAAATGTGACACTCACAAAATAAACCATAAATGTTTTTCAAGCATTCATCCCAAGTAGCCATATCTAGAAGATAATGAATTTTCTACTACACTAAATCATAAAGAATTGAAACTATGGAAACATAAACATCATCTGAAGCAACAATAGGTGAAGGAGATGGGATATCAACACATGTGATTAGATCCTCAGGGGATGAAACAATACCAAGATTCAAATGACTATACTAAATCTCCTCAAAAATTATTCACACTAGATTCCTTAATGTGAACATTCTTCAAATAATTAGGAGAAAAATGTGAGAAGGTGTAGACCCAAGATTGGTAACCAACCTACCCAAGTACAACTATATATTCGTTATATAAATCTCAAATTATGATAGAATTTGGTGTGAACTTAGCACTCCTGCTTGCTCCACCGTATGTAATTTGATAGATAGAAAGGATATTTATTGACAATGAAGGCACAAAAAGAACATCATTAAATGTTTCATCATCCATGTCAATGGATCCCTTCACAAAAATATGTATATATGTGTTGTTAGCCATCAGGATGTGTGGTGATGAACAAGACTCAAATGAAGCAAAAATACTCTTAGATGAAGCCATGTGATGTGAGGCTCCTAAATCGAGTACCCACCACTTTGACTCATAATCTACAACTACAACAAGTTCTTTCCCCTTATGTTTATCATACTTTGATGAAGAATAAGATGATGAATCCTTTGATATTGAAGGAAAATTGATTTGATTCTTCTTAAGAAGATACTTCAACTCATCAATCTATTTTGGATAACATTGATATTCATCATGCCTTGTTTTCTTAGAATATGAACATGTAGGCTTCTCCTTCATAAATGATTCCCCTTTAGAGGGAGAGAATTTATATTCTTTATGTGGCTTTTTTTTTCCTTTTGGATTCCCTTATTCTTTCTACACCTTAGACTCACTAGCCAATAATGCTTTTGACTTGGAAGACTTGATTAGACCCATATGTGTTAACTTTAATTCCTTTTGGATTAGGAGATTTGCAACCATAGGATCAACATATGATGCTTCACTAGAAAGTTGATGGGTATAAAATGTACATAGAAATAAATACTGAATATTAAGAGCGATTTTTGGATTCGATTGTGTAAGAATATTTTATCCTTGAGCTCTTTGCTTTCATCTTGATGATGGATGATGGATTGTGATATGAAATGTTGATGTAAAAATTATTATGTAATCGAATCGAGAAATTGGTGTTAATAAGTAATATGGATTATGGAAACTTGCTATCATTAATAAATATTGAATATTGAATATCAAACTTGGATAATATATTTTGAATCAATAGTAAATCCTCTTTATCAATACTGTAATATTTTATCTATGTTCTTAGTTGTTTGATTTTGGATATGTAGTCTTTTATGTGGTCAAAAACTTTATGATCAAGATTCATCAAATCATTATCAATTTATATCCCCTAATCTTATCAATTTTAGCATACAATTTCTCAAAAGTCTCTCAAGCCTCTTTGGGTTTTTTGCATTATTCAACATGAAATTGTAGATCAAATGAAACTAGTGAACATATGCATCCAAGTATTTTCTCATAATCAAGCTCCCATTTTTCCAATTCTTTAGCATCAATAGGTTGACAAATAGTTTCCTTTAGATAGCTAAGAGAACCATTTCCCACGAGATAATTCCATATTGATTTTCTCCATGAAACATAATTATATGGAGTTAGGAGTTCAATTTGAGATTTCCCTATTGTAAGAACACACAATACACAAAATAAAGAAATCAACCATTGCATGATTACCCCCAAATTATGCTATAAAGAAACCCCTAGAAATTTATGATTGTGGTACTTTATGCTTAGTTAGATTATAGGTGCCACTTATTAAAAATAATGAAATTAACTTTATCTTAGTGCTTACAAATACCAAATTTGATACAAGCTCAAAGTAAGTTTTTGTGCATAATAGGATTGATCTGATCATACCACTACAAGGTAAATGAAAAATTATGCACTTTCAAAAAAACACCCAAAATTTTTATTGTAGTAGTAGGGAGTCCTAGAAGTTCCCAAAATAAGAGTGGCTCAACAAAACCTATCAAAATTTGTAATTTCTAGAAAATCGAGGTACCAAAATATTAAAAAGTAATTACCCCACTATGAAGAGCATAAAATTACACCTTAAACCAAAACAATTTTTTGTGAAAAGGAGGTCAAATGATTGAGTTACGAGCCTTCATAGTTAGACTACCAAAACAAAACTATTAATGGAGAAGGGGCAAAAAATCCTTAAGGATGTTGAAATCACTATTGATGTAGTGTTGATGTCAATAGTCGATGGAAAAAATGACAATCAATTGGTTGTCATAGGTTGGTGTGAGGGTCAACAAAATCTAGTAAATGCTTGGAATGTTCTAGCTAACATTTTTGGGGAAACTTCTTATACCCTAGGTAAAATATTCTTTATTATTAACTAGAATCTTTGGTTGATGCGCCAATATATTATGTTAGTCCATTGAGTAGGGAATTGATGGTTGATTTCAGTAGTGGGGTTGTGAGGTTGTAGTAGCTTGTAAGTAGTTTAGGTACTTGGCATACTTGTGTTGTGTAGGTATATGTAGGTACTTCACAAGTCCGCATGTTCTGAATGAAGTACCAAACAATTCTTTTCTTTTAAATCAAAAAAATCTTGAAATAATTATTTTTAAAACCAAATCAATTATTTTCCAAACTTATGACTTCAATTTTTTCTATCGACTTTCGATTGATTGTTATACAATCATGATGGTCATATAGGTGACAAAAGAGACTAAGTTTTTTCTTCAAGCTTTGGGTGAAGTGCTCAAATTTTCACAATTTGATAGTTGACCTTGAGGTTTTTGGGCCTCTTGGATGTGATGGTAGAGTCTATTTTGACGCAGAGTGCTCTAGAATTATAGCTACTTCCTAGATCCGGCAACCATTTTTTAGCTTCAAACCCTCATAGATCTAGCCTCATATGTTCTATTTGGATGGAACAAAAGGAAAAAGTAACTTTCTTAAACCTTTTAAACTCAACGGTGGGCTCGTATTTGTACTAACAAGCTCCAATTCAAACCTACAATACAAGTCAACAAAAATAAAACCTTCAAATACAATATTTCTTTCAAGATTTTCTAATTCTCCAGATCATCATTCGATGCAAGAGAATGGCATGCCCAACTTTTCAAAATCCACCAAGATTTGCAATTGAGATCTTCCAATAAAGACTAACAAGAAGCAATCCCACAAGCTATAATACAATGTAAGAGTTGGTATAAAATACTCTACACCGTACAAGATTTAGATAAAGATTATAACTACCCAAGATCTACTAACTTCATGAAAGAACAAGAAAGAACAACTATGAGAGAATAATGATATTCTATAAAAGGATGCAAATGACAAATAATGATGATATGATTAATTAATTAATCGTTATGAATGTTGTTGTACACATGAGACCACTTGTTTATATAGCCAAGGTGAGACATGGGATTAAACAGGATCATGGCAAGTGCCTTAATCCTATGTCATGAGACAAGCAATACTAAATGACTTAGGACATAAGTATTAAATGTAAAAAAATAAGATAAGATCTAATGACAACTACTACCTTGTAGAAAGATTCACTATGGGGACCTCAGTAAAATTAACATGTAAAGAAGACCCACTAATAAACTAGTTAGATAAAACACCTATTTACACCAACAACTACAAACTGAATTATTATTAGAGGTCCTAAATGAAAAAACTCAAAGAACAAAAACAGATTAGTTAAAAGACAAATTTGTCTCAAATCTCATAAAAATTCAAAAAGATTTTAAAATTTTCTACAAGAAAAATCAACAGATATTTGATTACAAGATAGATGTTATAATACAAAATTCTTTCAATTCTTCTATAATTTGCTGAAACATTAATAAAATTTCCTTTATCTCTTAAAGAAACGAAAACTTTTTGGAGGACATCTATGGCATTAGAGATGAAGTTGTTGGGTCTTTTAAAGAACTAATTGGATGCATGTTTTGTTAGAAATAACTCTAATTACTGTCCAATATCCAAAGTTATTGAAGGGTTATCATTACTCACGAGATTAGTCAGTCTATGATGAATAAAAAAAACTAAAGCATGCATGTTGAGCTGGCTATCAACAAAACTTATGATCAAGTCAAAAATTAAGCTTTTATTTTTATTTTATTTTTTTTTAATTATGATAAACGATTTTG
This sequence comes from Sequoia sempervirens, assembly GCA_007258455.2. Taxonomy (NCBI): domain Eukaryota; kingdom Viridiplantae; phylum Streptophyta; class Pinopsida; order Cupressales; family Cupressaceae; genus Sequoia; species Sequoia sempervirens. The sequence continues at coordinate 369,962,015 of VDFB02000015.1, read as the reverse complement.
ACCAAATTTAGAAGGACCAAGCTTGTTACAAAGAAACAAAAATAACAACAAACTACTATCAAGAACAAGGAGGAAGATCAAGAGAGAAAACACAATAAGAATGATACCCTACACAAAACATTGACAAAATGCCACAAAACACAAGCTTCTGTTTGTTACTTATATACATTTGCAAAAAAAATATGGCAAAACTGTTGAAAATAATGAGATCAAATACCCGTGTGGAGATCATTTCATCATTTGGGCAGCAAAGGCGGAGGGGCAACTCCTGTCTGCCGATCTGTCTTGCCATGTCCCTCACTAAATCGTGCATTCTTAATTTGAAGCTCCCCTTTGCTCTCCTCCAAACACCTATACTCCAGTTCGCGCTTTCACCCTGAGAATAATTTCATTAGATACGCTACGGTAATAAACAGTTCAATTGCTTCTGTAAATCATGATAAAGATCTCCGCCTATTTAAGGATTGCAGTTAATTCTTACCGGTATTGCTCTTCGACGAATTATATCTGCACTTTCAAACTCCACGAGGCATTTATGACGGAGCGTTTGAAGGCATTGAAAGCCATTATCATTCAACCCATCCAAAACCCTCTTCACCAGATCTGTGTCTTCTCCCACTAAGAAATGAGCAATATCTAAAAAGGCCTCTTTCTCTCTAACGTCAAGAGATTCATAGCTATCCATTACTATCCGCTTTAGTACGTTTTTGGGCAGTTCTTTACGTAGGCTTTCCAAGTGCTGCTTCCACTTTCTTGGATCACGTTCATTGTGGAGCTGCCCTGCTAAAACATTCAAAGCCATAGGAAAACCCCCACACATTTTAACCAACTCTTCCACCATATCTTGCAAATCATGGGGTGGCTTGGTGTGGCGGAAAGCGTGCCAACAGAATAGTTCTTTGGCATCTTTTGCTTCTAGTAATTTGACATTGTATATTTCTATATTAGAACTGACAAGCAAAAATTGGTCTCTAGATGTCACCAAAATCAGACTGCCGTTTCCCAAAACATCCTTTACAATTAATAGATTCTCTATTTGCTCTGTATTATCTATATCATCGAAAACAATGAAAACGCCTGTCAACCCTCGCAGACGATCTCGAAGCAAGCTCCTACCTCTACGCCTGTCTTCAATACACAAATTCTGATCACGCAGCAGACTCCTTAGCAGAGTTTGCTGCAGAGAGGGTAAATCGGTTTTACTAACGTCAGACAAGAAACAAGATCTTTGGAATTGGGAACGCTTGGAATTGTAGAGATGAGTAACCAGAGTTGACTTCCCCGATCCGCTGAGCCCCACAATCCCCACAACATTGATGCCCCTTGATTCACTTGGATTCAAAGCCTTCTTTTCGAAATGTTCCGCCGCTTGATGAAGCCCGACAGGGTAATCACATACATCCAGTTCTTCCCTTCTCACCTCTTTTAATACAATCTGCACTATGTCTTCCAAACGCTCTCCATGGTCACTGAAACAATTTTAGAACTTGTCATAAATCAGAAGCTCATGCAAATAACTGTACATCAAAATATTTTCAGATCGTGTGAACACTTACTCTTCCGCAGTCTTGATAACCACGCCAGAAATATCAGAGGCTTTGTTGAGGGCCGTTATCCATCTGTCCACCTGTTGGATGGTATCCCTGCCCTTTTTTCTATGCTCCTGAAAGGCTCCGGCATATGCTCCCTTGTCAACATAGCGAAGATCTGAAGGTTGGGTGTCATAGAAGATGGGGATAATCTTACTAGAGTGAGAATCAAACATCCATAAGAGCTCGTTCAAACACCAACCGGATTTTGCGTATGTTTTTGAGAAAATAGCGATGTTAACGGAGGCACTACAAATGGCAGATTTAATTGCAGGGGTTAAGGAATCTCCCGCTTGCAATTCCTGGTTATCGAGGAACACCCTCAATCCATGCCAATGGAGAGCGCGATAGATGAGACTAGCAAGAGTTTTCTTGACGTCAGGTCCTCTGTGATTAATAAAAACATGATAAGGTGGAAATACTTCTTCCATTAGGATATGAAACTCTTGCAGAAAATAATGAAAAAAAATAAAGGAAACCAAGGACTTTAGTGCCGTCGAGGAGAAGGCTGAGAGACACAAGTCAGAAATTCGTGTAGCAGGTAAGCGGTGCTCTATGAGAATTACCCAGCAATTACTGGTGCGCGTTTAATGGCTGTACAATCTTATCCTTCATTTTACAAGTCAACGGTTTTAGGTTTCATGCGTATATAGCGACTAATAAAAGATATCTTATCCTTTATTTTACAAGTCAACGGTTTTAGGTTTCATGCGTATATAGCGACTAATAAAAGATATCTTATCCTTCATTTTACAAGTCAACGGTTTTAGGTTTCGTGCATATACAGCGACTAATAAAAGATTTTCTTATTTCATATTTTCGGTCAAACATATTCACACAATAGAATTTTTTAATTCTCGTTTGAAAAAAAACATGAGTAGGTAAGTATTAGATAGGGGAAGGAAATAACGTGCTTGTGGCACTTCAATCTATCATTTAATATTTTCACCTGTTCCTTATCGGTTGGGTGAATGACTTTGCAAGAAATCTCCAAAGGTGCGTAGGTTGTAGAGATCACTAGAACATTTGTTAGGTGCGTAGGTTGTAGAGATCACTAGAACATTTGTTAGGTGGGAGAAATTATTACTCCAACACCTCCCCTTAATTTCGACCACACATATTTTTATCATTTTCAATTTTGTCTTCCAAATTTGTAGACTCACTAAATCATTTTTTAGAAGGATGGGTCCCGGCCTAAAGCCTTGTTAGGTACCCATTTACAATCACTTTTTAAGTGATGACCATCAAACATTCAAATTTTGTTTTTGAAAGTCCTTGTTTGCAAATTCCTTGCTTGCTCACTGATCTTCTGATTTGCAATCTAATTTCTTCCTTTTTGGAAGTAATTTCCTTCATGCTACTGCACTTTGCTGCACAAGAATTTTAGTTGAACATCCTGTTCTCAATCAAACTTGGGGTCTTCTTGCACCTTCACTTCCATTTGATTTTCAGATCACCTAAATCTTAGATGCACCCTTTTTGAAAACTATAATCAAGTTATCTCACTTTTCTCAAATGTTCAAACTATTTATTTTAAAAAAATTTAAAAATTCAATCCAAAAGTACACTCATTGTTTGGATAATGTGTTACAACACAATGATCAAACTTTTCTTGTTTTCTATCTTTGATGACACATGAATTCCTATACTTGAACAATCTTTTGATCATACCTGTGATCTTCTTCCAACTTGGTCCATAAACCCATCCACAATCCATTTTCATGTATCTTGCCATTGATTCATTCTTCCAATCTTTGTTCAGACACATTTTCTCACAATGATTATTTAATCCACATATACTGCAAGGATGTAAATCCCAACATTTTTCCTTTGTATGACCTTTTCTATTACAATGTGAACAGTGCACATATTGCTTTTCTTGAACAAATTTGTTTGTATTTGTGTCATTTCCTTTACCTGCAATATATCCAAGACCTTCAAATTTTGGCCTCATAACTGATTCAATTGGTTTTTTGATTCCTTGTTCAATCTTGCCCAATCCTTTACCTTTATAACCCATTTTCTTCATTATTTTTAATCCAACATTGTTTTCATTACAACTTTTCTCATCACATCTTACAAGATTTGTAGATTCAAACACACTTTTATCTTCATCTTTACATTCTTTATCAAAAATATCTTTAGCGATCTTACACAAACCATTTGATTCATTACACAAATCCTCAGTATTACACAAAGCATCACAAACTTGTGGTTTTAACTTTAGACATTCATTTTCCTTTTCTAGCAAATTTAACTTTGCTTCTAATCCTTCATATTTCTTCTTAACCTCATCATACATTTTCAATTTTTCTTCTAACTCTTCATTCTTTTTCTTACCCTCATCAAACAATTTTAGTTTTTCTTCTAGCACTTCATTCTCTCTTTTAACTTTTTCTAATTCATTTTCAAGATCACAAATTTTTATTACTTGTTCACTGTTCTCAATTAAATTACCTCTTATTGAAAACAACGATCTGACATCTCAAACCCAACTGATCTCCTTCTGGCTGGTGAGGCTGATTTCAGAATATAATTACAGAGACTTGTATGTGTTTGCTAATGTAGCAAGGAGAAAGTGCAAGTGTTGCTTTTATCTGATGAGTCATTAATGTTGGTGTTTGTGGGTAATTGAGGACAGCTCGCCTAACTCTATTTTTTAATATTAAGTAGTATTCAAAACTGAATTTGTGTATGCATTGAGAGGTGAAGTGTTTTTTTTGCTATGGAAAAATGTCTATTGGTGTGGCAGGCAATAGATATTGTGTGCAACAGCACACTTGGAAAAATATCTTGTCTCCTCTGCCCCAGGGATTACATGAAGAAAAATTTTCACAAAAAGAAGAAATATCAAAGTTGAAAGAAGAAAATGAATGTTTAAAGTCAAAATCATTAGTTTGTGATGTCTCATGTTGTCCAAAAGATTTGAATTGTTCAGTTGATAAATCAATTGGTTTATGTGGTATTGCTCGAGTGGTTCATGATGAAGAATGTAATAATGAAGATGATAATGTGTCTACAAATCTTGATAATTGTCATGAAAAAAATGTTGGTTTAAAAATTATGAAAAGAATGCGTTACAAAGGTGAAGGTTTGGGAAAACATGGGCAAGGAACAAGAGAGCCTATTCAGCCATTAGTGAGGCCAAAGTATGAAGGTCTCGGGTATGTCGCAGGTAAGGTGAATAATGCTGCAAGTTCAAGAAAATTTATTCCAGAAATGAAAAGTGTTGAGTGTATGCATTGCCATAGGAAAGGGCATACCAAGGATAAGTGTTGGGACTTACACCCTTGCAGTGTGTGTGGTTTAAAAAATCATTCTGAAAAAATGTGTTGGAATACAAGTTGGAATAATGAATATATGAAAGAGTGCATGAAAATGAATTGTGATTGGAGTTTTGGAACTAATTGGAAAAAGTTGATCAATATGTTCAAAAGCTTATTCAAGTACAAGTGTTCATATGTCAAAGATAATAGAAATCAAGTGATTTGCAAATTAGTTAAAGGTGAAGGTGCATGAAGCCTAGATCAAAGATCATGATAAACTTGTTTAACAAAGTGCAGTAGCTTTCTTCCAAAAAAGGAAGAAATTGGATTGTAGATCAGAGGATCAGTGAGCAAGCAAGGAATTTGCAAACAAGGAATTTTCAGAAAAAAAAAAAATTTAAATGTTTGATTGCCATCATTGAAAAAGTGATTGTAAATGGGTACCTAACAAGGCTTTAGGCCGGGACCCATCCTTCTAGATTATGCAAGAAAATGATCTAGTGAGTCTGCAGATTTGAAAAACAAATTGATAAAATTATGTGTGGTCGAAATTAAGGGGGAGTGTTGGAACATTAATTTCTCCCACCAAGAATGAATCTTCTAGTGACTTGAGCATATTCTGGAACACTCTAGCACCTAACCGATAAATAACAGGTGAAAATATTAAATGCAAACTGTTGTCGGTAGATGTTCTAGAGACTGTCTAGAACCTTCTTGCAATTTATCACCCTTGACAATTTCACACTGGGTTTAGCTCCCCCTATATGCCTGGACCCAATTGTGCTCTTAAATTGCTTGTTTTATGGTCATCTTCAGAAAATTAGAATTAAATTGTGAATTCATTATTATTTAATATTTACTTAACGAGACTTAAAGACCCAAAATAGGTCTAGACTAGGGTGCTAGCACCCTTTTCCAACCTATTTTGGACCCAATTTAAATATATTATTATCCACATTTTAGCATTTACAAATTTAAATTTATTTGTTAGTTTTTGATAATTAATTTTGTGAGAAAATGAATTAATGCATATAAATACAAGTCATTTTCACCATTTGAAATCCTAGTGAATTGATTGAACAATTGACCATCCTAAAAAGTAGTCAAGAGAAGAATTAACAAACTTTACAACACTCATTCTCAGTCAAGATTCATCTTAGAAATGCATCAAGTTTATATGCGAGTTTGTTCATGTTTTATGTTCATTTGTTTTGTGAGTACTAACACTTGCAAGACTTTCAATCAAGCAACCAATTCTCCTTAGATGAGATGAGTACAATGACTTCAGTCAATCAAGGAAAGTATATTTTAGTGGTAAGTTATGACACTTGTCAATTTATCATTCTTGTTGTCCATTTTGCCTCTACCCGATTTTATCTAAGCTGCTAAGTTTACATTTTCCAACACATGTCTTGTATATGACTCTTATAAAATTATGGTTGATAGTTTTGTTCAAGCAAAAGAATGTATTCAAATATCCAACCACATGTGTCACGTCTACCTACAAATAGAAATATATAAGTTGCTAAGTTTACATTTCCCAACCCATGTCATGTATATGACTCTTATAAAATTATATTTCTACTCCAGGCTTCAATATTATGTGTTTCAATTATAACTGTAACAATAATATCTCAATAAAACAAATGTAACAATGTGTATCTATTTGCTTATGTGTATATAAATGTGGAGTCTACTTCTAGCATTGCAGCACTCATGAATCTATTTGCTTATATCTATTTGCTTATGTCTATATATATGTGGAATCTACAACTATCTTAAAACTACACTTTAATAGATATTAGTTCTAAAAATTATGACTTGAATATGTCATTTTTTTATTTTATAGTTTTTTTTTAACATATGTACATACATGAATTTTAAGCATTCTTCTTTCAGCATTGTAAGCTTTAGATATGTTGTGTTCATCCCATGTATAGTTGTTTGAGTATGTTTATGCTTCTCTTATTACTAATTCAGCCTTGCATTCCCACTCTACAGATGGAGGACCCCTCCCCCAAAACAAGTCAAGCTAGCTTGAAACAAGTAGAGATTAGAAGACAACAGACCCAAAAAAGAAATCAAGATTACTATGCTAGGCATAAAGAAGCAATTGCCACCCGAAGACAGATAAAAAAGTTGCACCCCATCCATATCGACCCCTGCCAAATAGAAGCACAGAGAGTACGAGATCGTGAGAGAAACCGTGATTACTATGCTCATCATAGAGAGGAAATAACTACAAAGAAATGCATTAAACGTTTGGAGAAACAAGCATGGCAAGCTCAACATATGCAAATAGAACAAGACCTAGAATATCGAACATCATTCAACATAACTACTAGCTTCATAAAAATAATGAAAGGATTTCGACAAAAGATAGATGTGCTTTCCAATAGGAAAACGTGCATTATATGCAAGGAAAACTACCCAGGGATGCTTCTTCATTCATCCAACCCTCATGCTACTTGCAAAAGATGTTTCGATGAGAGAGGTATACATCGATTCTCCTCACTCAACAACATGGACCCAGGAGAACAACCTGATGTGCTGAGAATACTGGCCCAAGTGGAGGAAATGCTCATTGCTAGAGTTAACCCAGTACTACAAGTAGCCCATGCACCTGGAGGGCAATATAAATATAGCGGTCACACAATTAGCTTCCCACAAGATATCAAAAACATTACAAAAGTTCTCCCTCGAAGGATAATAGACTTGGATGTGCTCATAGTTTGAAGACTGCATACAGAAGGCCATTTCTATGATTGTTATGTAAGTAGACTTCACATCAGAGATGCATTACAATACAAAGTGAAATATGACCCATACTATAATGATATTTCCATAAGTGTTGATGGTTTGGCTCAAATTCCTGAAGTTAGCACGGATATTTCAAGCATGTTGCACACCTTTGAAACTAACGAATGTGCAGGGGTGCCAAATAATTGGAACACCATTGATGAAGATGAAATTGAGGATAGTATAGTACACACATCATCATTCATGGCTAAGTTGCCAAATAGATGTCGTGAACTAGAAATTAATAAGCAAGCACTAGACCTTGAGGACAACACAAATAGCACTATAGATTGGCCTGAAATGAACTCGTCACCAATAAATGAATAAAATATTGAAGGCTTGCTTGATATGGCATTTCCAACCCTCTTCCCCAATGGGGTTGCACTACAAATGCAACCGCAGATTAGGGAAGTCCGAATGCACGAGTATGCACTACACTTGTTAAGGTTCCATGACCAGAGGTTTGGAAGGCATCCAAGGTTTCAATATTTTATGTTCAATCTGATGTTGCAACATCGTAGCCAAGGGCTTGCAGCAATTTTCATTAAAAAAATACAGAAGAAAACATCCTGACAACTATTGAAAGCCTTCGTGCACACTTGAAAAGCCTCCCTGACACACAATTAGCTGAAGAACTCATGCACTTTGGCTCTTCAATGTGAGGAACAAGACCATATTGGAACAAGTGTCGTTATGAGCTAACAAATATGATTAACCAAATAGGATCTCCCACTCTATTTTTCACATTGAGTGTAGCAGACACAAAGTGGTCGGACCTACAATGATTGCTTTCAAATGACACAGCAGTGGAAATGCAAACAAATAAACAACGTTTGGACAATGTAATCAATAACCCCCACACCACATCATTATATCTCCACCAACGATTTACAATTTTCCGTGAAGAGGTCATCCAAAATCTTTTTTGTGTAAAATATTATTGGTATAGATATGAATGGCAGCATCGAGGAACTACACATGTGCATGGATTCCTTTGGATTGAAAATGCACCAGACATGGATAAACTTGATTGGGAGAACAACACAAAAGTTGAACAGGCAAGGAAATTCTTCGACAGGTATGTAAGTGCTTGGAACCCTCATCTCGCTTCACATAGAAACAACCTGGTCTATCATCCCCAACACGATGACCCATGCTTGCTAAACACAGCTCAGATATTAGCTATAGATCCCTCTCATGACTATGAGGAGATAATCAACTGTGTACAGAGGCACACAAAATGCAGAGAGGGGGCATGCTTACTGAAAAAGGGGAAACAACTATAGTTTCGATACAAAGCTCCATGGAAAGAACAAATTGTATCTACCTTGTCATGTGACGATAATGGCAAAAAAGAATATGGACCTGCAAGGAATGATGATAGGCTAAACATACACAATCCAGAAATGCTTTTGATATGGAGAGCCAACAAAGATTGCCAACTAGTTATCTCACAAGCACTTGTACTAAAATACATTGCAAAGTATGTGTCAAAAGTAGAGAGAACATCTGAGTCTTGTATTGATATGTTATCAAGAATATCTGCATGCCAGAGAACAAATGACCTAGCTATCACAGCATTTCAAAAATTTATGATAGAGCTTGTTGCAAAGCGTGATATAAGAGCACAAGAAACATGTCATATGCTTCAAAAATTGCCGCTTGTTGTTTGTAGTCGACCATTCACATCTTTGAATGTTGGCCGAAAAGTGTTCCAACGAATAACAAGACAACCAGATGAAATACACCTCCATACGAGCTACCTGCATTCCTATATTAATCGGCCTCAAGAAATGGAAACAATAACGCTACTCGAATCTGCGAGATATTTCTCCTATTCTGCAAGGTGCAAAGGATGCAAATGGAAAGAGAGAGAGGTAAAAGCGATAGTTAATGTTTTCCCAAAGTTCTATACCATCCAAAATGAGGACTCAGACAACTTTGAAACTTTTTGCTGGAGTGAGCTACTATTATACAAACATTTTCGAAGCATAGAAGGCAAGGTAGGACTTGCTAAGGATACAATAATTGCAAATTCGAAGCAAATGTACGCAGCCAAACATGATGTATGGCATGTTAATCGCACAATCAAAATAGAAGCAACCACTGAAGAAGAAGATGAGAGCGATATAGAGATTGCCAAAAGGGACACAACAGAACTTAACGAATGGGAATTGTTTTCACAAATGGGTCCCTCAAACAATGTCAGCCTGAATGAACTTGAGATGCTTGGTAGGTGTGAGTTTGAGAACAACAATAGCTGGGATCAACTACCAGTACCCCAAGATTTTCATGAAATTACCATCCACTTCATCCCAATGAAAAATGCATGTAGCCAAGAAGACACTATGGTAAGCAACTTGGATGTGCCAGACTATACACTATCGTCACAACAAAAACTATCACTCACAATTATCATTGACCATAGTAAATGCTCCTCAGAAAAACTGTTACACATGATTGTTTAAGGAACATCAGGTATAGGAAAATCGTACCTAATTGCTTGCATAAGAAAAGCGTTCACAAGTAAGAGCCCACAACAAAAAAGTGAACTACTCACATTAGCTCCTATAGGGGTGGCTGCATTTAATATTCATGCACCCACTACAAGGACAGGCATTAACAACATTTCAAGAAGATATGAAATATATAAGATATATTTTGATTGATGAGATGAGCTTCATAGGTCCAAAGTTGCTACTAAAAATAGACACAAGGCTACGTGAGGCTTCCCCACAACGACAACATCTACACTTTGGTGGAGTGTCTATAATATTGATTGGTGACCTCGCCGAACTTCCACCTGTGATGGACAAACCTATGTACATAGCACACTCAACTGCAAAAACATTATGGAACCAATTTACAACTATTGTCACCTTACAAGCAGTCTTTCGTCATCAAGGTGAGACTCCATCACAACAAAAATTTCGTCAAGTATTGCAAAACATACAGAATGTAGAAGCAACAGAAGTAGATTGGCAACTCTTAATGACGCGCACAGACAAGCAGCTCACGTCAAGAGAAAAAGAAGAGTTCAATAGCTCAATGCACTTGTTTGCTACCAATGATTTAGTTAGACTACACAACAGAAGAATGTTAAAATCATTTAACCGTCCAATTGCAATCAGTGCTGCAACAAGTACCAGGCATGGAATAGATAGTGCAACTGATGATGAACAGCTTGAAAAAGAAGTATTGCTTTGTAAAGGGCAACGCATCATGCTCACATCCAACATATGGACACAAGCAGGCCTGGTGAATGGAGCTCTTGGCAAAGTTGTTGAAATCATTTACAGCCCTGGTTCCAAACCGCCAGATGTTCCCATGTATGTTGTTACAAGGTTCAATAGCTACAGTGGACCCCCATGGAATGACCATGACCCTAAGAGCATACCGATCATACCTGTTTCTTTGGGCAATAGAAGGCAGATACCGCTTACGATGGCATGGGCTATTACCATACACAAAGCTCAAGGACTAACATTGCAAAAGGCAATAATTGATATTGGTAAAATAGATAGGCAAGGACTAACATTTACAGCCATATCTAGAGTTAAATCATTAAATGATCTTCGCATTCAACCACCATTCTCTTTTGAAAGATATTCCAAAATGCAAACCAATCCATTTGCAATCATAAGGAAGTGAGAGGAGGCACGCTTACAACAACTATGTCTCTCCTAAAACAAGGTATGCAACTCTCCTTCCTATCCATTTGATATCTCTCCCCAATTCCCATGGTGCTTAAAATTGCTTCTACAACTTGAATTCATCAACGCCTATTCTACGCACCTAGCCACCCTGTTCCTTTTGTTGTACAGGTCTTCAAGACAAATCGCATAGACCACATAAGCTCATCCCCAAAAAAAATTGCACCGCTCCTACATGTTCATAATAGATAGGCTGATTAGATTACAAATTGTCCTTTTGTCATAAATCAGGTAAATGACCACATACTGATTTTTTTTTCCATTAAGTTCTCCACACCAACATTAGACTGGAGGAGATCCTAGGGGTCGGGGTTTTGGATTAGGGTTAGGATTATGGTTAGGGTTAAGGTTGGGGTTATGGTTAGGGTTATGAGAAAAAGAATTAAGGTTAGGGTTAGGGTTACAGTTATAGTTAGAGATTTGGTTAGGGTTATGGTTAGGTTAGTGTTTGGGTTAGGGTTAGGGTTAGGGTTAGGGTTAGAGTTAGTGTTAGTGTTATGAGAAATAAAGTTATGATAATGGTTAGGTTAAGGTTACAATTATAATATTTTGTTAGCATTAGGGTTAGATTAGGGTTAAGATTAAGGTTTATGGTTTAAGATTTATGACAAGGATAGTTTTAGCTATGGGTATGGTTTAGGTTTAGCATTGGGGTTAGAGTTATTCTTAGGCTTCTTGTTAAGATTGTGAGAAATAGGGTTAAGATTAGGGTTAGGTTAGAGACATGATTATGCTTTATGGCTCGAGTTAGGGAAATTTTAGGGTTACCATTAGGGTTTATGGTTTAAGGTTTGGATTAATGTTATGAGAAAAAGGGTTAGGATTAGTGTTAGTTTAGAGTTACAATTATGGTATTTGATTAGGGTTACCTGGTTAGTTCAGAGTTATAATTAGGGTTTATCATTTCAGGTTTAGGGTTAGTTTTAGAGTTGTGGTTATGCTTGGGGATTAAAGTTGAGTTAGGTTGCGGTTTAGGGTTAAATTTAGGAATAGGGTTAGTATTAGGTTTAGGTTCAATATTATGGTTAGGTTTAGGGCTAGGGGTAGAGTTACAATTATAGGATGAAAGTGAGGGTTAGGGTGAAGGACAAGGTTATGATTATGGTAATGGTTAGGGTTACAAATTGGGTTAGGCTTAGTGTTAGAGTTATGGTTAGTGTTAGGGTTAGAGTTATAGTTAGTGTTAGGGATTTATTTGGGGTTAGGGTTAGGGTTAGGGTTAGGAATAGGATTATTGTTAGGGTAAGGGTTAGGAGAAATAAGGTTATGATTATGGTTAGGTTCTAGGTTTATGTTTATGGTTGAGGGATCATGGTAAGGATAGGGTTAGGTTGTGGGTATGGTCTATGGTTAGGGTTGGGGTTAGGGTTTTGGCTAGGTTTAGTGCTAGAGTTATAAGAAATAGGGTTACGATAAGGTTATGATTAAAATTAGTATTAAGTATAGGTTAGGGTTACGATTAGCTCTTATGGTTTATGGTATAGGGTTAAGAGTTATAGTTATTGTTGGGATTAGAGTTATGAATACAATTCGTGTTTTGGTTAGGATTAGAGTTATGGTTAGGTTAGGGTTGAGTTAGGGTTTAGTTTTGGATTAAGGTTAGGATCAAGGCTAGGGTTAGGGTTATTGTTAAGAATAGGATTAGTGTTTGGAATAGAGTTGAGATTAGGGTTACAATTTATGGTTATAATTAAGATTATGGTTAGGGTTAGGTTTCATGTTAAAGTCAGGGTTAGTCTAGGGTTACAATTAGGGTTTATGGTTTATGGTTAGGTTTAGAGTTACAGTTATGATTGGGATTAGGGTTGGGATTAGAGATAGGATTTTGGATTAAGGTTAAGAATTTTTTTAGGGTTGAGATTGGGGTTATGAGTAAAAGAATTAGGTTAAGGTTATGATCATGGTTAGAATTAGGGTTAGGGTTAGGGTTAGGGTTAGTGTTAGTGTTATGAGAAATAAGGTTACGATTATGGTTAGGATAGGGTTATGATTATGGTATTTTGTTAGTGTTGTGGTAAGGTTATGGTTATGATTAGGGTTTATGGTTTAGGGTTTATGATAAGGATAGAGTTAGTTGTGGGTATGGTTTAGGGTTAGGGTTGGGGTTAGAGTTATGGTCAAATTTAGTGTTAGGGTTATGAAAAATAGGGTTAAGATTAGGGTTAGGTTAGGGTTATGATTATGATTTTTGGCTAGGGTTAGGTATAAGTTAGGGTTATGATTAGGGCTTATGATTTATAATTTAGGGTTAAGTTAAGAGTTATAGAACTATTATTTCAATTATTGTTCAAATTAGAATTGAGAATACAATTAATCACCTACACTAACTATAATTGTAACCCTAAATTTAATTCTATCCATATCCCTAACCCTAACACTAACACTAACAATAAACCTTAACCCTAGCCTTAAACCTATAATAATTTTTTTTTAAAAAAATTACTTTATAATAATTATAATATAAATTTAACAATAGTAATATCATATATTAATAATAACATATTACTATCAAATAGTACTAATATTAATAATATAATATTGATATTAATATAATATTAATCTTAATATATATATATATATATTAATCTATATAGTAGACGTGGAAGAGGGTATTTTTTTAATTAGAAGAAAGAGTAAAAAATAAAATATACTCCTCTAAAATATTATCTCTCGAACCTATACTATATAGATTAATATTAAGATATATAAACTACTATTATCATTTAATATAATTAATTAAAAAATATGTGAAATCTAATATATTAAACCTCATTTAATATTTAATATAACAATTAATTAATTAAATATATATTCATTTGCAAGTTAACATAAATATCTTAAATATAATCTCCAAATACGTCCATACAATTTGAAAAACTTTCCATAGGAAGGCAAATTAATTCTTGTGGTTTGTCTTTTGGCATGTGTATACAGAAACCCTCTTGTGGATGAGCTTGACAGCTCGACGGGAACCCCACCTTTTTCGGTAACATAATAGAAAATGGAATCTCACTAAAACTAAAACTAAGAGGTGTGGACAGAGGTGTGGAAGGTCAATCTGGGAAAAATGGTCTGTGTTGGGTACATTTGTGCAGTACATGAGGTCAATTGATGTCCCAGTTAGCAAATAGTGTTGTTTTGTTCCCTGTCAATATACAATGGCTACCAACTACACTAATCTAATTTCACATCCCAATTACTTCAAATACAATACAAAAGGTTTGGCCTATGAATGAATGCAATAATGCTCTGTATTTTCCCATAAAAAACACTTTTATCTTCTTTCCTTGCTCTTTGCTAACTTTATCTCTTCCTATATTATTCGCAGATTCAATACGAAAATTTCTGGAGGCAATAATGTTGTCAATGTGAGAAAACACAAATAAATGGTACAAACTCTATGAAATCAGCAAAAACTCAGTATCTCTTGCTACATTATACAGTATCACTACTGTTCAGCATAATAGGTATTTAGGAAAAGAAAACATACAATCAGCAAAAACTCAATATCTCTTGCTACATTATACAGTATCACTACTGTTCAACATAATAGGTATTTAGGAAAAGAAAACATACACCCTGCATCAATCCATCAGTGAGTCCAGAGTGGTCACCATGTAACACACCGACCTGAAGGAAGTCTACCAGATCTCTGAGCTTCTAGAAACAAAAGGCACTTGCCCAGGGCCTCCCCATAATTCAACCCGGAACACTCAGACATAAACACATTAAAACAAAGCAATGCCACCACCACCCATAACCAGCAACTTCTCCAACAATTAGTCATTCTCTCCATTACATCCACTCAACATGCAATTCCAATCAACCAAAACGTTAAGACTATCAGCAAATGCAATGTAAATGGAGATAAAATGCCCCACTTCTGGATCCACCATTAAATCTCATGTGAAGATAAAAAAAATGCACCTTGGCAAACATTTGCTCTTGACTCCAACAGAGTGTAATGATGATCCATTGCAGTTGTTCAAGCATATATTTTCTTGCAGACTGCCACTACTGTTTCACTCAAACCAAATCATGGCAAATCAAATAATGGGTATGCATTAAATGAGATGAACCAATTGAAGTTGGCCCTCACGTTGTCTTCTGCGTGTTCTTCTTTGTAGCTTTCTCTCAGCGTTCACCATGAACACTGTAAAAGCATTGTAAGTAGAAGTAGCTCGAGGTAAACAAGTTACAACAGAAATTCTCAGCTTCTGATGACGCTCAAAAAAGAAAAATCAAAATAGTGAATATTAAACTAGACATGCTAGAAACTAATTTAGTGGAAAATGAGCAAATTGGTGAGAAAAAGTACCTGCAGTGTGTCCTTATAGCATCACACATGCTCTTCATCAGAACATCATTCCTGGCCTTCCCATGTAAAACCACATCGATACCCACAGAGCTTTTGACGGGGTTTTTAACACTTCAAGCAACGTAGCCTTTTTCTAGCTGCATAGAAAGTGTATCTGGCTGCCCATGAACACAAACTTCTTGATCTGTCATTCCTAATAACTAAATGAGTACACAAACGTCAAGAAGATTAACTGGGTACACCCTTTAAACGTGACTGACTTCAAAAATGACTGTTGTACCTGGAAGCGTAAATATTAATTTGCTGTCAAACAAAGCAAGCAGAAGAAAGTTTCACTAAAAATTTGCATCTCACCTCTAAATAAGCAGGAAACCGTAAATGTCATAGCAAATCGATTGGGATTTTTGCTCTAAATTTACCCCAACTGCCCACTTTGTGTACGCCATAAAAATTTCTAGGGTTTCTCTGTTAGCAAATCAACTATCACTCAAAACTTTAAGGTATACAACACAATGTATTGAAATTTCTATTTTCTACGCATTTTTGCATTTAAAAATATGCTTACCATTTTTTAATATTTCATGCTTTAATGAAATGCTATGATTTCAGGCTATGTAGGAAATGATAATGCTGAGGTTGGCTTAAATTTGATAGGAACAGATTTTACAGAGAAGTAGAAGTCTTAAGCAGGAAAGGATTCATAATCTGGAGCAAAAGTTTGAAAGCTAAAAAAGTGAGTTTCAAAATACCTTCTTGCCTGGAAGTATCAGGAACTCTTCTCAGATAAACTACTCTGCAACTTTGAGGAACTCTTCCCAGATAAACTACTCTTAGCTCATTGATTTCCATGGCGGTGAGTTGTGCAAATAGAAAACCATGCGAAAAGGATAGATAGTATGCAAGTTCGGTGAGAGATAAGTATGGAGGGAACAAAATGTAGTTAATACCATTCATGTTTGGTGAGATGGATTTCTTGATCTATCCGCCCGCAGAGCTGTAGACACGATCGCTCATTTCACTAAACAAAGCCATTGACGTGATCGCTACCGCCTTACCTTATTAAAATATAAAACTGGGCAGAAAAGAAGACCGACGAAATAAATGTCATATTTACTGCGCATGGTGAGAGAAGCACATTAAATGCATTGTTTTTCAGCAGAGGATGATCTACGGTTTAGTTCATTCCAATCGTTGGCTGGCTGTTGTGGACAGAGCTCAACCATGGATTGCAAATTGTAGGTTGATCTCTCTCACATTGGATACGCCTTCGGCATAAAAAAAAAAATGTTGGTTTTCATTTTGTCATTGTGAATATGACTAAACCCATACCTATAAATAGTTTTTGAAGAGTATTACCCTATATTATGTATTAAGTTCATTAGTGGTCACTAAATAATGATTGTAGACCTCATCAATGGCTTCTAAATAATGTGTATACACTTACCTTATAAAAAAATATGAATGCAATCTTATGGTGTGTTTTACTCCAATTGTTTGACATTTATCAATACATTAATGTTGGTAGCATGGGAACACATTATAATTCTAATGATGTGACACCAATCACATGACTAAATGTGTCAACAAGAACTAGATGTCGCATTACGTTTATGAGATTCAAACACCCTTGATAATAGATACATGATCATGTTGAATCATGATGGATGTTACATCCAGTATTTGATAATTTGTTTTAATCCTGCACTCATATATTAAGAAGCATGTTAGATAACATATTTAATATAAATTTAAACTTATTCCATCAAAAACTGCAATTTACACATGTTAGATGCTTCACGGCGTAGGCTGACTGTCATATTTAGGAACTCTTTTCTATCATTAATTTACCTATGAGAAAAACGTTACAGAAAAAGTAGCAGATATCAATTTAGGCGTCCAATTTTTATTTGATGATAAATTTGTATATTTGGGAAGTCGCACAGGATGAACGATCACATTCCTAAACATTATAAACGTTAAAAGGATTTGGCAGAGGTGACGGAGATACATTAAGGGTCGTATTTTGACACAGAGATGGGTTTTACCTTGTCAAATTGAAAAGGACCACCTTATCAAACAAACCGTCCATCCTATATAAAAAAATAAAATTTAATTAAATAATGTATGATAATAAAATTAGTCCATGTCCAGGGTTACTAGCAGCGGGCACTACGGAGAAGACGAATGTGGTACTAAACGATGAAATAAGATAGATTGAATTATATGGTAATGTATGATAATAAAAGTGTTATGTAATTGGAGTACTTGTCTCTGTAGTTATTTGAAACTGTGTTAAAATTAATATAATAAAAGAATTTTAAGATGGATATTTTTGAAATGAAAGAATTTTTAATACTGAAAGGTTAGTTCTACGGATCCTTGCAGTCCAAAGAAGTATAAATAAAAGTTTAATTACATTGGTTTGAAAGGTCCCTCAATAGAAATGTCCTACTCTGGAATCTTTCTCTATCCTGAAAATCTTTCTCTATTGTTTCGAGAAATTTTCAAAGATTTTGACCTGGCCGCCTTAGCATATATTTTGTCATGTGATTGCTTTGTAAACCCGAAAGCTTCTGGCCTTTTGTCCTCTGCATACAATCCGCCATGTGATTGTT
The DNA here is from genome assembly GCA_007258455.2 of Sequoia sempervirens. Taxonomy (NCBI): domain Eukaryota; kingdom Viridiplantae; phylum Streptophyta; class Pinopsida; order Cupressales; family Cupressaceae; genus Sequoia; species Sequoia sempervirens. The sequence goes on along the minus strand of VDFB02000015.1, from coordinate 369,943,715 downwards.
CAGCAAATTTTCTGGCCATTGTTTGGAGCTCCATCAATTAGCTTTGTCACATAAATAATATTATTAAAAATACAAAAAATCTCTTTTATAGATTTATAAGATCAAATTTAAAATAAAATAAGTTAATATCTTAATTATTATTTATATTTTTTCCTTCTATTATTATTTAAAATTATGTCATCAATATACAAATATAAAGTTTATTCTATTGTAAAGAAAAAATATTAAAATCTTTCTTTTAAATGATGCATTAGAGAGGAGATCTGAGATTATATTATTTTTTTCTATTTTAAATAATTACTTAAGAGAAAAAGTTACATCCATCAAAATAATTATGTTTTCATTTGATTCAAATTCAATGATTTATTTAAAAATAATATTTATGAAAATAAGAGGAAAAAATACATGCACTAAACTTTTAAGATATAAATATAAAGATAAATGTGAAAAAACTTATTATATAAAGAGTAGCATCTCATTTAATCTCACTTTTGAATTTTTCACCAACAAATAAATTATTCTATCAATTTTATAATAAACTACATTCAATTTGTTTTAAAGAAATATAAACATAAAACACAATAGAAAATCTATATTTCACGAGTTTCCATTATTCAAATTAAAATATTCTATCAATATTAGTCAATTCTTTTATAAAATTGTGGCATAAATTTGAACATCAAAATATATATGTAATGAATAGGTCCCCATCATTCATCATAGCTCATATCAACCACTTTCTACTTTGGATCACTTTTCTTTACACTATTTTAGCCTAGCCCTTTCTCCCCACCTAAACTTCATACTCATACTCTCTTTCACCCATACCAATCTTATATTCCTAAGAAATTACTTCCCCCTATCCTACAACAAATTCCATTTCCTTTCATATTTCACTAAATATGAAATCTCGGATCTACCATCTACCAAACCAACTACTCCTTCACCCCCTAAACCCACTTTATCTTCTCCTTCTACACTTCCTAAAGATTAAAAAATATAAATAGTGATGGAACCATCTCTATGTGGTTCTCAAGTCATACCTAGGAGATACTAACCTTCTATACTTAGTAAGCTTGACACTTCATCTACAACTAAGCATTATTTTGACTTGCTTCTGAATAACCCTAAATAAAAATGAACTAGTAAAATATTTAAAATAATTTAAGTGCTCCTTGACTATTCTACCATCCCCTTCCTATTCCATGACTTTATAATATCACTCATAGCCCTAAACCTTGAAAGATTATTGTCCCCTGTGTCATATCTTTGTTCATCTGACCTACCAATTATCAACATCATACCTTTTAGAATAACCTCAAAAACCTCCACTCTAGATATGGTCTTATATATATCGCTCTAAATAGAATTATAATTTCAGCACTATTGTACTCCACCCATAACAAACCTAAGCAAAAGATAACACCACCTCTACCTAATTTCACATCTAATTTTATAGTTCACTTGACTTCTCATCCTAAACCTCTTCATTCCTATCTTTGGATTTCTAGTAACATTAACAATAATTAAAGATAAATGGAAGATTATTGATGTAAGCCATAGACCCTTGATACAATTGATTTCTTTCTTGAGTTAAGAATTGCTATTCTTCTTAATAATTAATTTTACACATTTACATAAACTTACAAATTTACAAGATAATCTCTTTTTTTTATAGAAGATAACTCTTTATTAGATATTGAATGAGCTCTTGAAATTAAGAAAGAGAAGGAAAACTAAAGAAAATGTTGAAATTGAATTTAATGTTAGAATCCAAGATCACCTGCATGCAAGATGGATACCTGTCACATGCAAAAGATATGAAGAACCAAAATATGCTCTGTAAAACCTCTCAGTAAAAATGCATTAAGAGAATCAATTATTACAAAGTGATCAATCCTTATGAAGGAGATCACGAAACCCTAAAAAGGGAAACCCTAAATGAAACCCTAGTGCACACTTAATAATTAATAATTAATTATTAATGTGCCTAAGTTTAGCTTAAGTAATAAAGAGGAATAAGTGACTTAATTAATTAATCAATGTGATGTAATTAATTAAGCATAATAACTTATTACTCTAACACCCCTTAAGATGAACTTAGGAAGAAGCTAAAACACTGAATAAGATGCATGAAAAAAGATGGGTCCAACTAGGCCTGATTAGGTACCCATTTACAAAATGCAAGAAAGAAGTACCATGTTAAAATCCAAGATCACCTGCATGCAAGATGGATACCTGTCACATGCAAAAGATATGAAGAACCAAAATATGCTGTAAACCTCTCAGTAAAAATGCATTAAGAGAATCAATTATTACAAAGTGATCAATCCTTATGAAGGAGATCATGAAACCCTAAAAGGGAAACCCTAAATGAAACCCTAGTGTGCACACTTAATAATTAATAATTAATTATTAATGTGCCTAAGTTTAGCTTAAGTAATAAAGAGGAATAAGTGACTTAATTAATTAATCAATGTGATGTAATTAATTAAGCATAATAACTTATTACTCTAACACCCCCCCTTAAGATGAACTTAGGAAGAAGCTAAAACACTAGAATAAGATGCATGAAAGCAAAGATGGGTCCCGGCAACTAGGCCTGATCAGGTACCCATTTACAAATGCAAGAAAGAAGTAAGAGAAGGAAAAACCCAATGGGACAAAACCCCCCTTATAATGAGATAACATGTTGCAAAGAAGCACTGGAAGAACTCTATAGAGTAACACTGGAACTTGATATAGGCAAGCAAGAAAATATTCTTCTGTATACTACTGAAACCAGATGAGAGTCACTGATTGACTCAAGGAATCATGATAAAGCAACAGAAGACCCGATGCCACGGAACACTCAAAAACTCCAAACTGGAACAACTCTAGAATCTATGAAGTAGCAAGCAATTATTGAATGATGTATTACTGAAAACGAAGTGCAAAGATGCAAGATGCACTCTCCCAACTGCCAAAACATCCAAGTAATCGCCAAACAACCCATCGGGCCAAATCTGGACTAACTGATAAACCTTGGATAGATACAGAAAAAGTGCATGGACAACAACCTAGAGCTCCTCAATACCTTTCCGACGCTTCAAACGAGGTAAAAAATGGAGATCGTGGCAAAAAGTTATGAGCTCGGAAGCAGAAAAAATACATCTGACTTCAAATAGAAATAAATATAGGAAAATAGTAAAATACTAAAAAATAAACAGCACTACTGGAAAGTGCTCGGAACCAGCTTTTCGGCGATATCTCGTTTGCTCGATTTTGATACTGTATGCCCAAGTTATGGCCAAAAGAAAAAAATTGCTCTTTTAGAAAAACTAGGGTTAGGAAGGGCAAAGAGGGCCGGCCGTACGGATGACGTCATTATGATGTCATGCTGACGTCAGCAGAACGCGAGCAAAAATTTGACGGCCGTCTGGCCGTCAGGGCAAAAAATCGCCCCCCTGTCAGAAATTTTTTTAGTATGCCGGTATATGCAATTGGCCGGAATATTCTGCCCGAATCTGCCGGGATATTCTGCATGCGCCACCAGAATATTCTGTAGTCCTCGGGCTGGCTGCGGGCCCTTGGTTCTCCATAGGACCTTGGGCCTACATTTTAAGCCCGCGGGGGCTGAACAGAGGGTGGTGGTGGAGGAAGGCGGTGCCACCGGCGGCGATGGCGGGCCGGTGGCTGCCCGGTGGCCGCCCGGTGGCGGAGCTATTTTCAACGGGGAGCGCCGGCACAAATCTCAAAAAACATGTTTTTTGATTTTTTTTTTTGATTTTTGTGCCTCAAGAAGCATCTGGGGAGGCCGTACGGCCCTCTAGAGAATTTTTTTTTTGCCTTCCAGACCAACTTTACCAAAATCGACAAAACGAAGGGTGATCTTAGGGTTTTTGGCCGCTGCGAACGCAATGGTGACCTCTGTTTCGTTCCAAACTGCTCCAAAAAATCGGCTACCCCCAGATCTTTAGAAAAGATGTCTGTGAAAACCCTTGCACTTAAAACTCACAGAGAGGCCATATCTTCAGATCACGAACAAGCAGCTGCAGGTCTGGAGCTCTGATACCATGTTAGAATCCAAGATCACCTACATGCAAGATGGATACCTGTCACATGCAAAAGATATGAAGAACCAAAATATGCTCTGTAAAACCTCTCAGTAAAAATGCATTAAGAGAATCAATTATTACAAAGTGATCAATCCTTATGAAGGAGATCAAGAAACCCTAAAAAGGAAACCCTAAATGAAACCCTAGTGTGAACACTTAATAATTAATAATTAATTATTAATGTGCCTAAGTTTAGCTTAAGTAATAAAGAGGAATAAGTGACTTAATTAATTAATCAATGTGATGTAATTAATTAAGCATAATAACTTATTACTCTAACATTTAAGACACCAAATAAATTTTAAAAATAAAATTAAGTTGTTTCCTTAACCTTTCTCTAAATCCAATAGTCACAAATGCCCTTATTTGTATTTCCCATCAAGTATTTATTGCTAATGATTAGTATTGTTAACCGCAAGTCAACTTGACGGGATATTTTTTAAACACAAGGCTATATACATTCAGCTGATTTTTAATAATACAGATTAAAGTGATTGGTCAAAAATTAAAAATTTCAAACTTTTACGTAGGAATGAACTCCTCATGGAAACCCATTTTATAGTACTTCAAAAATTAGTTGTTGTAATGAAAGCCTAGAAATTGAGGGGCACCCTTACCCATCATGTGATAATTTTATAGTTTGGTCATATAAATGCCTATCATATAATTTTTTCAAAAAAATATAAATTATAGAAAATGTTAATTTGTGAAAAAATGTATATAAAATTTTCTATATTAAAATATTTTATCTTTAATAAAGTAATAAAAATACATATTGGTTATGATAAATTATTTTATCTTTAATAAAATAATGAAAATAATTTTGGGTGTTATGTTAAAACATATTATATATTTTTTAAATTAATTAAGTGTTTTTAAATAGGAATCATAATTTCTACAAATATCAATAAATAATAAAAAAAATAAAATCTAATATAAACTTTCAATATAAAATTTTTCTATTTAAATTCAATATTAAATTCCTCAATGAAAATAATTATTTTATTATTATTTTTAAATTGAGATATAAAAATAATGATGTATTAAAGGTTCTAGGAAAATTCACCACTAGCAATTAAGTTCACGGACAACTATTCACCGCCATGGAAAAATAAATGTCTCCAACAGGGTAAGTACTTCTAGTCCAAAAGGTGAAAGTCTTCTTAGATGCAGAAAAAAATGTCTCCAATAGGGTAAATACTTCTAGTCCAAAAGGTGAAAGTCTTAAAATGTTCGGTGTGGTTAGATTATAGAATTTCAGAGAAGAAGAGTTGATTGAACGAACTTGATTGAGTCAATGTTTTACCTCATTTAGGTTCCAAGGCATGTGATAGAACACATAGTGTCATAAATTACAGATTAGGTATAAGTGTATGTCAATTAAAATTTTATTGCATATAAAGGTATTCTTCTAGAAAATGGCTTTGTGAAAGGAATAATACTTGGCCTATGCTGACGAAATTGTTCATTTGAGAGGGTTTAACATTTAGTAGCCATAGATATTGGCTAGTGTAGTAAAATAAACCATATATAATCATCTATATAAAAATGAAAGGATTCCAAAAGAACCAGTGAGGAGGTGCAAAATGATGATAATTTCATGTATGGATTGTTTCAAATTTGTTTGATTTCTATTGTAATTATTAATTGTTTAAAAAATTAATAAGTATGTTGAGATTTAGTGGTATGAGATTCTTAAGTATATTTTACTAATAAAAGGAACAATTATCTTATTTATACAAAGAAAGTGCATAGAAAAGTTTAATAGTATTAAAAACCACTATGGTAGAAAAGAGAAGTATTCATCATTATGTTGCATGAATGACCATGAATTAGCTACACTAAATCATATTTCAAAATGAATGGATCACCCAAAATAATCTTTGATATTAAAGACTGTGATGCTATAATATTAACATGATATTTAATTTACTACAATTAATATGATTTTTAAACTTTCAATTTAACAACTTCCTAAATTAGTGATAGAAAATATTGGACCTATAGCATAGTATTATCATTCATAAGAGTAAACATTCTTTTGGAACGTGAAGTGGAAGATTAGATTTGAGGAAACCAACTAACAATTTTATGCATTATACTTTACCCACCAATGGTATAATAGTATTTTGTAATTAGACTTGCAATAATTAAAATAAGTGAAATGCTTCTATTTTTTGATAGAGTATATTGATCATCTTTATTATCATTTATATGAGTACTACATGGAGGAAAATGATAGTGAACCTTCAAAAATGGTAACCTAGATATTCTAATCAATGGAATAATAATATAAATGCATTAGGAGAGTTGTAGGGGCCATCAAATTGATTACATGGAATCATGAACCAAACAAACTGTAGCGCCCCTCTGAGTCTTTCTAGATTTTTGGTGTAAGTGTTATTTGTGACTTTGTTGATAATTATGCCATTGGATTATCTTGTAAACTTAACGCTTTAAGTGGCCTTGTTCAATTAGCTAATTAAATTAAATTGCTATGGCAATAGTAAATGTTTTATTATTAATATAGTTAGATTATTGAAAGAATGTTGTTAATTAAATTATTAAATTAATTTGAAAGTTTATACCATTATTTTAATTAAAAAATAAATAATTAAATAAAATACAATAGAATATTAATGTAATTATTAATAAAGTTAATTTTAAATTTAAACATAATTAATATTAATAATTATAATTGCAATTTAAATATGGGTATTGCCAACATTATTATTATTTTTCTTTTAAAAAGAAAGGAAAATATTCTTGAAGGAATCAAAAGCCCCACGTGCCTTCTCAATGTTTCTTTATTTGCATGCATGAAAAGCGTGGAGTCTGAAGGAAAAGGGAGGGAAACTTGGTGACACCGTGGAGTCTGAAGGAAAAGGGAGGGAAACTTGGTGACACCTGTCAATTGCATTTGTTTGAAAGTTTCTTAAGCCTTTTCATCAAACGGGTTTTTTTTTTTCCGGGGGCGGGGGCGAAATATTCGACAATCATGGCATTTCAAGAGATCACATTTCTCATAGGCATCCTATCAGACAGAATATGCGCCCTTGTCTTTGCTTCCCTCTTTTTGCATACAGGTCTAACAACGCATTTGCAATGTCTATCAACTGCAACATCTAGCATGGTTGTCGCTCCTCCAAACTCTGTCTCACTGGTAATGACCTTTCACTTCTTTGTTTTGGCATATCTGCAACCTAAAAATAGGGTTTTGATGGTAATTTTAGGGTATGTTTATTAAAATGAAAATTGCAGCCAATATTCTAATAATGCGCACATTTATGTTTTAACATTATTGGCATCCTTTACTCTACGTAGTTAAAATATAATACCCACCTTCCCCTGATGATTGCATTTACTTTTCTAAAGCCTTTTATCAAAATTATTCGTTCTTATATTGTAATCAATAGGGTCCTTGGGAGGACTACTCTTTGAGGCATTCTGTCAAACAGTCATGCGCTTTGTCTGGGATTCAAATTTTTCATACGTATTTGTCACCACAGCTGGGTGGGAGATGATCCACGAGAACCATAGGTTTAACTGGAATCTTAGTAATAAGTTTGGGTTGTCTCCAAGATATCCAATATGGGCATGGAGGTCAATCATGAACTCCTTATGATCAACTATATATGTAATGCAATAAGGGCTGCAGATGTGTGAAGTATGCACAACCCTCATCCACCAAACCTGCATTACTGTGCACACCTAGAACACAAGGAAAGCTTACAACGTTAGGATGTGTCATAGAGTGCTTCATTAATTTAAATATTCTAAGAGCTTCCTTGCTAAATCCATTTTGTGCACATTCTACAATCATTTCATTTCATTCCATGAGGCATTTGTGAAACAACTCACACACCTTGTCTATGCGCCACACTTTGCATACATATCTCCAACACAGCTTGCAACTACATCATTTTCCAAAATCTCTCCCCATTATGCTTTGGAGGATGTCCATATCCTATTCCAAGTTCCAAGTTTGGTGCGGGAAGAGTGGATGCTGGCAATGGTTGTGGAATATGTGAAAACTTGAGATAAGTTGTTGGCCATGCTTTTAGTGATTTGTTTCTTTTGCTATTCTGGAATAGGATATACACGTATTTAGAAGTTAGTATCAAGTTCTCCTCATAGAAATGGATTCCCATCGAGTTAGCTAAATGAAAAAGTCTCTGCACAATTGGTCTCTTCATATTAGAGGATTTGTATTAGCAAGAATAACCTTGGCATCTAGCAATAATTACAGTTATAGGAACTTTCCTGGCTTAAACTTATAGGTTCCAATTAGCATACATTACATAAGGAGTTATAAATGAAATCAAGAGAGTATAATTCAATTGCTCTTTCACAACACTATAAAGAAATAGAATCTACCAAAAAGCATCTTTATCGAATTTGAATGAGGATTTAGTAGCCACTTCATAAGGATGCCTCAATCTAATAGTTATTACTTGGATTTTTTTACTATATACTTCTTGAGTTTCATCTATTGAACACTTTAAGTTTTAAAATTCAACTAACAGACATTAGCATGTACCAGACATTCTTTTAGCATGTGCCAGACATTCTTTTGACCCGATTCATCAACTTTCAACTTTTCAAAGACCAAACAACCATCATTCTATTATTTTGGTTTTAGTTTAGTTTTACTAAATTAGTAGTGATCATAATATACCATTACACTTTATTTACACTCTTTTATAATATTCTTAAAGTAATTAGAAAATAAATTTTGGGTTTATCCACAAATAGTAATTGTGAGTATATAAAGAAATAGAGAATTCATATAAGCAGATTTTTTTTACAATATAATTATACTAAATGATGTGTTTTGGTATACATAGTTATAAACAGACATTAGTTTATATATTTGACCTATTATTATTAAATAGATGTATTTTTATATTTTATGACCTAGAAGGATAAGAATATGGTTGAATAAGAATTCTAATTGGATTGTACGATTATTAAGTGATTTTGATGATCTTTTAAATATTGTTTCCTTTACAAACATTTCAATGATGATTTGTTAATATAAGTGGATTTTGTAGACATGCAAAATTAGCATCATGCATTTAACTAATTTGTATTCATCCATTCATCAAATAAATCAAGTTCATTAAATTCAATCTCTAAAGTCATCCATTTAAATTAAATAAATCGACTTTATTTAATTTGATCCTAACAACACCCTCTTTGATTAAATAAATAAAATATTTATTTAATTAAATATAAAATCATATTCCATCTCCTTTTGATTTAGTTAATCCTTAAATCTAAGTCAAATGAGTCAAATCACCTAATCCTCTTTTAAATTAACTAAATCAAGATTAAATCTAATCTAATGCATGTCACATTCTCTAGATTTTCCCACTTGCACAAATAAAGGATTTTAATTAATTTATTAAATCCTCTTTTTCCCTCAACAAGTTATCTTTGGAGAATATTCCCTCAAGTTTGAATTCAAATCAAGTTGAATTGTCCCTTCCAACATAGCATTAATTCTCATCTTACATGTCCCCCATTTGGTATTTAAGTCCATTTTTCTCCCTCCAACAAGCCAAATTTGAAATTTGAAAAGGCCAACTAATGTCATTTATTGGCACATTGACCAAAACTTACACATCCTCCATCCACTCACATTTGGACAAGTGGCTCCTTCCTATTGGTTGAATCTTTGTCCCACATTCACCCATTTTGCATATTTCTCCATCCTATCATTCTATAAATTGAAGGTCTCATTCCTCATTTTAGCATCCAAAATCTCATGCAAAGTTACTCTCTTCACATTGAGAGCTAATTTTGTCCATTGTATCTTCATCATTGGCTTGTCAAGGGTTGGGAAAGGGTCACTTTTCACAACAAAGTGACACCAATCCACTATGGAATAGGTTATTCACTATGCTTTTTAGGATTTCAATTAGTGTGTTTGTTGTTTTGTTGTTTTGTTTATGAAGCATAATGAATTATTTGATAAAGAATTATATTGTATTTGCTTTCTTTAAACTAACTTCATGAGGAGGTATGAGATAAAGTTTAGCATGCAGATTTAAAATGGTGTTACATAATGGCACTAGAGGGAGGGAAGGTCACTTTTTTAGCTTAATATCAGAAGAACAAATTTAGATATCTATGATTTTAGTTTTATACAATCAATTATTAGTGAAAGAAAAGAAAAAGAAAAACACATTTATTCATTGTATGATAACTATGTTTGGATTTTGGGTCAACAAAACCAACAACAATTGTGAGTGATTTCTAAAACTAGGAGTCATGGATGTTCTTTTATTTTGTGATAAATAGGCTATATATATGATAAAAAAAAAAGAGTAATAGATATAGTATGAGAAATATTTTGTCTTCCAAAATAGTGTCCTAAATAGAAAATATGAGAATTTTTTGTTGTCCTGCATCTCTTTCTTGTCAAAATTAAGCTTGCATAATAGATCATTTAGCTACTTCTATTTTGTTTCATCTAATTCCCAAAATATGAGTTGTTCTACAGTTTGGGAGAAGTTGATGAATCAATTTGGTCTTCTTAAAGTTTCCTTGCATGTCAGGGTAATGGGATTTACCTTTACATACGTTTCTCTATTCTAGCATGGCTTTGACATTAAGCTCTTTGATTTATCAGTCTTCAATCTATACCTCATGCCTAGAGTTGGATGTGTTGGTTGTTTGTTTCTATTAAATTGGCAAAAGAAAGATTCCAAAATGAATTGACTCCTTTCACTCTTTAGGCCCAAAACACACACATATTTAAGGGTAATTTTTTTTTTAAAAAGGCATGTTTTATGTTTTTATGGATGTCCATATCCCATTTTCAAGTTGCCAATGTTGGGTGTAGGTAGAGAGTATGCAAGGAATGATTGTGAAATATGACCTTTTCTCCCATGTGTCTATCTGTTTGAATTTTTTTTAGGCGTTTTCAATAAAACTTCTTGTGTGCAGGTTCTGCAATCATTATGGAGTTGTATATGGCATCGGCTTTACACCTGCCAAGTGTCTCCTATTTAGTTGTCATTATGTAGAAAGGGAAACGTATGTTGGAAGGTCGACTTTCAAGGAAAGAGACTTCATTTATAAGACACCTTATATTTATACGACCCGTTGTTTTCTATGTGTAAAAAATATTTGTAAGTCATCCTCCTTTTCAAACATTACAAATGACTAATGCTATACTTGAATTTGTTTGTTATTCATATTTAATGATGATTGTAGGCTTGGACCAATCTCTTTTCAAAAGTATTCTCTTGAAAATTTCCCTTTCCTTCTAACAAAAACTGTGGAAAGTGGCTTTACACCTGCTATATGTGTTTTCTTGAATTTTTTTTTGCATCTTTTCAATAGATCTCTCTTTTTAGGTGGGTCCTACAATCAATGTGAATTCAGTTTTACACTTGTGCAATTGCATTTGCTCGAAATTCTTTGAAAGCCTTAAAGGTTGTGAAGGACTGGGCACAACTCTACACCTACCAATTGTATCAATTTCAAAGTTATTTTTAAGTAGTTGGGAAGAATTACGTTTCTAACAATGTGGTTTCCCTTAGGATGTGTTGGTCCCATCAATCAATGTTGTATGGCGTTGGGGTGACCATATCAGTTTTAAGAATCTTTTATGTTTTCATCCATTTAATAACGCAGGGCTAACAATATATGCATCAAAATTTTGTCTACCTTTTCAAACTAATAAAAGGTGCAAGAATTTAACAGTCCATATGGTTGATGGGAATCCCATTGCCATTAACTATTGACTGCAATTGGTAGCATTTTTTTAGATATACGTTACTTCCAAGTTGGTGGAAGAAATGAATGGATCCAAAGCTACAGGTTGATCGACACAAGGCCATTATTACTGATGCCAAAGGCCTACTCATACATAAAGAAATCATTTACTCAGTTCAGAGAATTCAAAATTTCCTTGTGGACCATTCTAGAGGAAGCTAAATGTGCATTTTCCAATCCTATTTCTGCATATTTATCTCACACATGTAAATTGTTTGTGTAGGCTTGCAGAGTTTTCTTGTGGTATAGGCTATCTCTAGAGGGATCGATGCATTCGCTATTCTCTTGCTCCAAACCTACAGTTCTCGGGGCTTGAATCCTTTTTTTTTTTTTTATTGGATAAAGAAGAAAAAATAAATTACATCAGTGAGAATACATGGCCAAATAGGCCACCATTAGGTCATACACAAATAGCAAGACAAGCTGTTACAACAACAACAAAAACACCAATTCTAGACCATGATGACATAAGGTAAAGCATGCTGCTATAGCTATAATAATAAACAGCTTTACAGTAGCAAAATGTGTTGTTACAACAACAAAACTCCAACAAATACAATAAGAATATCTCTTCAAAGAAGATTTAGAACACCACTGATAACCAAAACTTGAACCATTGGTTAGCAACCATTTAAAATAAGGTCTAAGCAGCTCAATGTCCAGAGGGCAGAATACTCTCCATAGCCTCCAAGAAGCAGCCTCCTTAGCAAGATGTCTATCCATCAACCAATTGTAACTGTGCTTATAATACCTATGCAGCCAGTTCCTACTTTTCACATGAACAACTATCAGATATATTACGCAATCTTTCTCCAACAATCAAATAGGCATTAAAGGGTATCTTGAAAAAGGAAAGATTCTTTTTGAAATGGCATTAAGGGCGCAACTCTAGGTTCGAATTCTTAAAGGGCTTTTTGAATTCGAGTTTTGTTCACTTTCCTAATGCATTTTTTAAAATTTTTTCCCCTTAGTGCCAATGCCTGTTCTTTATTTTTTTTATGTTTGTATCTCCCACTAGCATTTATTTGGTCGTCTTCTGACTACTTCATATCAAATCATCAAACTGACATAAAATCAAGAATTTTAACCTATTGATCAAATCAAGATCCCATGGATACAATGTTGGAGGAATAGATGCATCTGTCTAGGGGATTTTATTATCTAACAATGCATTAAATTCTGATGATGTCATTTCTTAGTAGCATGATTTTCAGTTGATAAATATGAATTTAAAAGATTGAGGGATGTGGTGGTTACTGTTTTTAATAGTACGCTAATGCTAATGGGACTCTTTTAATGTTAATCGATAAATAGTTGGTGATTGAAATCACATTAGATTTTTTATGAGATCAAACATTTGCTTTCATAAATTAAGAAGATAAGATGGCACTGATAGAATAAAGTCCTAGATATTGAAGTCACTCATTTATGGTTTTTTGGCATCTTCATTGATTAACATTGCTCTTTTATGACGTTTTGCAAGCTAAGTGATTGAGAATCAAAATATTGTCTGCATTAAATCATTGCCAATCTTTACTTATCTGCATTAAACTATTTTGATTGTTAATGAAGGAGGTGTTAATCTTTATTATATGACCAAATACTTTAGCTCTAAAATTTGGCTTTGATATTGTGATCTTATAGGAAAAAAGTGAAGGTCGACATTGGAATCAAACATTGCAATTGAGCAAAAGCAAGCAAGAGTGGAGTTGAAGGAAATCGTACATTGAAACTCTAAAATTCACAAAGCATTTTTTAATGCTTAGAGCTTCCATTCTATACTTTAATTATTTTTTTTAGGTCAACTCACTTGTTTTTGGGCTTTAAAATGAACATTACAAAAAGCTTTCAAATTTTCATTGCAAGGGGTTAAAATGAAATTTAGGAAAATTTGCTAGATTTTGTTTGAGGTTAAAAAATTGAACAAGGAAACTTTCATATCTCATTTTGGTATTTTAAAACAAATCAAAATCATTGCTTTGTGGGTTTAAAAAGAACATGTGCTACTTTTTTTTGTGATTGCTTACTCAAACTAACGCCATTGAAAAGAGGTATGCGCTTCTCTCGCACCTCACGATGATCTTGAGAATCAAAAGGATTTTTGGTGGTCTTAGGTTGGGATAAACTAATTACCTCCACACTTCATTTTGAGAACTAAAATTGAACAACAAACTTTGCGAGTGTGAGTAGACCTATTGCATGTTTTCTCCCTTTGTTTCTAAATGATGGTTGATAGAAATATGAATGTGTTTGCTCACCCTTTTTTATCTTAGAGGGCCTTCCTTGGGGAAAAATTACTCACCCAAGGGAATGACTCAATCGGTAACACTCTAAACCCAAGAGTATTTCCAGCCGATATTTGAATGTGGGTATTGGAATAAATGCTAGTATCATGTGGTTGGCTCTGATGAGAAGGGCAGCAATGGTCTCTTGCCATGTTGGGTCAACTCCTACAAATGGAAATTCAGAATTAAAACCCTTGTTGTAGAAATGCTAAAATCCCTATCTATTTGTTGGTGTAAGAACGGTTGTTTTAAAGCCACCCCACACTTTTATGGCCTTTAGTATAAATGGAAATAATGCCAAGGGAGTTTCATGGGTGTTGATGCTTGGCTGCCCCATATAAGTGAGTGTCGTGGAGGGGAGCCAGTGGGGTCAAGCATCTAACCATTCACTAAAGGTAAGCGTAGCTAGACTTTCCCAAGTGGGGACTCAAAAAATATAGTCTTTTATATCCATAAGGTTGTGCTTGTTCTTGGTTACAAAACACTTTACTTGTTCAAAAACATTTGGAAACAAACATTTAACATCATCATCAAAATTTTAAACCCTTTAGGAGGAAAATACAATTGACCAAATTCATGTGTTATTGCTTTCCCTTGGGATTTTATCCTTAGAGGTTTCTAAACACTTGGATTTACATCTCAATTTTCCTACTAAATTTAAACAATAGGTAACCCTTTCCTTGACTTCATCCAAATTCCACATAACATACTTTGTGGGATTCGAAGAAATTGAGACATTAGACATCTAGTTTGGAAATCTAATCAAAGAACTATTTGTGGTAAAACAAAATCACTAAGCAAAGATAAAAAAATCGGCTCTCACACATGTGTTAATTCCTCATGATTTCCAAGAAAGTCAAAATCCCAAAACAAAAGTCCTTGAGCCAAAGTTCAAAATTTAGGAGTCACACTCAAAAGGTCATCAAGAAATAGACTAGTAAGTGAAATCAAAAGCAACATATCAAAACAAGCAAAAAATTCACAAGGTTCTATAGACTCATTTCTTTGAACAATCAGAAATGTATGCTGAATTTGAACCACTTCTTAGTTCTAGAGGTCCTTAGAAGTATCATATGTTCTTCAATACCGAGGTCTAGTAAACAAGTGCCTTTTTAGGTACATCCTAGGATAAAAATCAAACCTTCATCCATTTTTGAACATCAAAACCAAAATCATCTCATCATTAACTCTTCAAAAATATTGGAAAAATACTTCATGTTAAACTTTGGGAAAATCATTTGGATCCAATCCAAAATCACCTTGTTTGATTGAATGTGTGTAGATGCATCATTCTCCACATATTTGATCAAATTATCAAGCCTTGTGAACAAATTCATCCCTTGATAACATCCAACATCTTGGGATTTAGTAGTTCATTATGAATATCATCTTGTTTGGATAAGAGTGTTTAGATGAATGCTTCTTCTCACACCTATACAAATTAGCATCTTGTGAATGATTTAACTCTAGGACAACATCCAACCTCTTAGAGTTTATGAGTCCACCAAAATCCGAATCCAAAACAAATCAATCCTAAATCAAGTCCTAAAATTTAACATACCCTTCAAGATTTTCTCAAGAGTTCCAATCATCCATCAAACATCAATCTTATATCCATATCATTATCACCCTTTGATCCTTAAATCATCTTAATTTTTCTCTTTTGTACCTAAATTTAGATCAATCAAAAGAATTAGAGAATTCACCTTCCACATTCTTGAAGATTGATCCCTATTTTATGGTGCAAACTAGATCACAACACAAGAGCAACATGGAAGCTAACAAAGAAACATTTACTTGGAGTGACTTAAGTCAAACCGCTCCCAAAATTAGTCCCATTGGGTCTAGCAGTCTCACGGTTAACCTTCCTCCATTTTCAAAAGACCATGAAGAGGAAGGTGTAAAAGTGGAGGATCTTACCAATAATCCCTTTGGAATGTCACATGAGGAAGTCATTGAAATAATTCAAAATCTGAAGAATCAAAAGATTATCAACATCATGATGAGAATAAATCCCTCACTATACATGCTTGAATTAGCAAAGAAAGGGGCTAAACTCCCCTCCTATTTCAATGTGAGTACTACTGTGGAACATCTTTTGGATTCATGAATCCAATCTCATCTACCATCCCCATTTCACCTACCCCCTCATTTCAAAGCATCACTCAAAAAATCCCACAAATCACATGATCTATTGCTCCAACGCAACCCATTGTTAACAAAGGAAGTACATTTCTCAATGCATTGAAAATGCATCCTCTTGTAAACAATTAGGATTTGAACGCAAACACCATCTTGGGCCAACCATACCCCAAAATCCATTGCATACATATGTCCCTCTCACCTTTCATGATCCAAATGACCCATCATCATCATCATTCCATGCAACACCCTAAACCTCTCTCCCCATAATGTCACAAGGAGAGGGTGACATGTTCAGACTAGGGGGCATCTTTGGCACTACACCATTTCCTCAAGAGATTACACCCCTCACATTTCCACCACTTTGACAATTTCCATCAATATCCACATCACCTCTTAGTCTAGGGCTTCCCTCTTTACCAAATGGTAATCAACAAAACTAAATCAACCCACCAAGCATCAATCAGAGCATCATTCCAAATACTTCCACCTTGCCATTGATATCGTAACAATAGATAGAAACCATCTCAATAACACAAAATACCAAAATCACATTATCAACCACCTCCCTAAAATCTCAAAACATGGTCTCTCAAGGAACAACCACATCGATTGCACCATTTACCAATCAAATCCCAATTACCAACACGACAACACCTCTCACCACCACAACAAGCACCATTCCAAATCCACCACCACCACCACCACCACCACAAATATCCAATACATCAAGCCAATATAGTATGGCATTGCAAGTTGCTCAACAAGTTGTACCACCTCACCAGGGAATCCAAAGGACAAAGCATTAAGTAGCGAATTATTTGAATAATTTTTTTTTAAAGTCATTCAATTGAACAAATGTCTAATGGATTCCAAGACGACGTTACTTAAACATTATTAAAAGAAAATAACACCATAATATTAAAGTCATAAAACACAAGTACAATTCACATTCATAAATTATCCACTTTACAAAACTTATATAGTCAATACATTTATATATTCAGATTACATCTAGTGAGATTATCATAAATATCAATACATCATAATGAGGTTACAATGAGTACACTCATAAACATGAGGTAATATACAATAAGGGTAATGACCTCCCCATAATAAATATCCACATCCGAATACATTTTTCATCTACTATCACGATCATCGAAGTAACAAGAACCAGCTACAAGTATAATGTCATCTGTAGGAGTATCCAATGAAGATGTATCACGGTTTCCACCCAACTGCGTGGAACCCGAAGATCCACTCCCTCCGTGCTAGGAGATAGTGACAGGACCAGAAGACAATCAAACACACAATAAAGAATATACATGACAATACATGGCTAACAAACACATAAAGACATAATCACATCAAACCATAGTATTCACAACTTATGTTTCCAGAGAGGACCACAGTCTAACAGTTAACTCTACACAAGAGACTACAATCATACATCAAGATAGAGTGTCATCACATAGTTGTTCTAAGTTACCCTGGTTAATCTTCCTAGACTACCAGCCCTCTTCTAGAGTTACACTGGTAGTCTCTACTGATTCCCGGCCCCTAGACAAACTCATGTGGTTTTGAATTACATTTTAGGAAGACAAAGTAGACGAAAAGCCATTCCAGGCCTTCTCAACCTACTCTTAATCTATAATAGCATTAAGGCACTAGGTGGGGCATTACGTTAATATTTATTATTTAATGAACCCCAGGTTTATTTATTATAGTTTTCACTGAATTAGAAGAAACCCACGATAGGTTACCTAGGAAAACACTTAGGGTTCTGACCCCTATCGCAAGCCACTATTCCTACAAACATGACACAACATTAAAATATTAAGGACTGCCATAATAAAACATATCTCATTCATGGTCCAATCACTAAACAACTCAACATCTTTAAAACGACAATTAACTCTTACATGGGAAAGTCCCAAAATAAATCAAGGTGTTTATAACATCAATAAACAAATATCAGTACACTAGCCTTTGGATGGAAAAGTACTCATAACTCAAACTCAGATACAAAGAAAATCCATTAAGTACGAAAAGTAAAATCTCAAACAATCACATCATTCACATGGCATATACCATATAATCTTGTAATACCACAAAGGTAATCAAATACACCATTCACAGCTTAATTCACAAAATGCCACATAGGTAAGATATGCAACAAGCAAGGCTAATTTGTAAATAATGATATCAAAAGAATACCATGTCACACATAAAATAAGTAAACCATTCCAAGAAATTCCCTAACTTCAAGTAACTTAGCACAAAAAACACATAACACATGATTCATAACCATATCCTTCTAAAAAAAAACGCGATAACAAGAATTACATGACCACTACTATATATATTAACTAACTGGTATAATAAAGAACTATATATATATACACAATTATCAATGTCTTAAATTTTATCTTAACACAAAATAATATGAAGCTTTCTTTAACACTCAATAGTTTAAATCAATAGTCTATGGATTCACGATTTAAACACCAAATTCATTTAAAACAAAAAATCTTAAATAATATCCACTCTTCGAATAAATAACATGATCATCTTTATAAATAATATAAACTTTAGATATAGAGATTTTATATCAAAATTTTCAACTCTTCATGATATAGAAAACTCAATTCATCCCTACTTTATTCATTACTTTCTAATTTAAATAGAAGTAATCACTAACAAATTGATATCAACATTTATTATTTAACTTAAATGTCATACAACATTAATGATCTAATTTCTTAATAGAAAATTTAATTATTTTGTTGAAACTATTCTAAACAAGAGAACTATGCATAAATCAAAAGAGTTACAAAGCATTTTAGTCTTAGCGCATGTTCAATGGAAAATCTTGCGCCACACAATGTTAAGTGGTTAAGTGAGGTATCTCAAACTATAATTGGCAGTTAATATGCCATGCAATGGTATGCCAAACTTGAGTTGACTCTAGCTATGCTATACAAGGTGGAAGGAAGATGTTTTTAAAGACAGCCCACTGATCAAACCAAACTTATCTGGTAGCTAAAGGAATCATGGAGATTACTACAACCTCAACTACGTTCTATTTTCAAGGTTGCAACTATGATAGGCGCCTACACATTATTGAGGTCATATAAATCAATTTGCTCTACCATGTTCAAGTGCAGCAAACGTGACAACTTGTATAAGAAAACAAGGAGTTGCATCCTTCTAGATTCAAGTGTTACAGCTGGGATATATCTCTAATAGTTATTAGAAAGTATATTTAAAGTTATACAGCTAACCATGTTTAAATACTTTGGCTGAGACAACAACAAAAAGAATCAGAAAGATTATTTAAACGTCCTCCCCCTTCTATGCTCAAGTGTTGCTATTGTTACAGGTAACAAAGGGAATCGAGAAGGTTATTTAAACGTCTTTTCCCTTCTAAGTTCAAGCGCTACTGCTGTGACAAATTTGCCAATGTATTATTGTTCAAATTCAAATGTCTGCACTCTTCTATGTACCGGTATTATAGCTATGACAGATTGCTATTGAATTCAAGGAATTTATTTAAACCACTACAACATTCTACTTTCAAGTACTGCAGATGTGACAAGATGCGAATGATATCAAGGAGGTTAAATTTATTAAAACAGAAATATCACACTAAAACATGTGCCCACAGGAGAAAACAACACGCATATAGCATGTAGCAATAATAATTTAATAAATTTTCTATTAGAAAACTTACGCAGTGAATAGGGGAAAATACTTGAAGTGATAACTAATTGGTGAGTAAAGACAAGTCATACATAAATAGACAGTAATGATGCCATATTAAGAAAAGTACGTGCCACAAGATATAATATATTGAAATTTGAATAGGAGTTTACACTATGATAACTCGTCTGGAGTCTTTATTAACCTGGCTTAACTATTTGAGAGAACACAGGTGGCAGTTAAGTTTATGGAAACCAATATTGCATTCAACGCCTCTATACCAAAAATAGTGCAAAATAAAGTTTTGAATATCAAAGAGGCTTAACTGTCGATTACTGATCTTAAAGACTGGATCATTTGAGTAGAAGAGTACAAATTAGCAAACAATATCCATTATAATTTACTAGTGAAAGGTTCACTGTCCTATGCTCCAGGCTGGTAACCAACGCTATGGGTAAGAGGACGAAATAAAAGCATGATTTAATTTCAGAGGCTATTATAGAAATTCAAGTAAAAGCAATAAATAGATGTAAGGCCACATTCCATAGCTCTTTCCAGCTTGCTGCATGCCTATTCCATAAAGGATGCTAGTGAACAAGGTATGGTTACTCATCAAAGTATAAAAGATGGATGCCATTTGCTAGATGTTGTAAATGTAACTGCCTGGGAGACTTAAATGCAAAAATTATGAACATATAGAGGATGAACGTGGACTGTTGATAGAAGGAAACAAAGAAGGTGTTTTCAAGATACACGATAGACAGCAAGATATGCACAAAGTGAATTTATTGATGAACGGGGCTAGCAATATTTCCTTCAGATACAAAAACATTAATATATGAGGATTCTCAGTAGGTGTAATATTTCCAACATGGTGGCATCCAAACATTTAAGAAATGGTGACAAAAGAAACAATTAGGAACTTCTCAAGATCTAACATATTATTTGTTGAACCTTCTACAGCCGAATTAGAAACAAACTTCAGATCTAGAATAATACAATTACATAATTTTTTATTTTTTATTTTTCTAAAATTCAAACACTCTTTTAAATTGTTTCTTTATTGTTTGTGTAGGTTCAATAGGATAATTCTTTTGAGAACAACAAAATTCTACCTCATGTTCTTGAAATTTACACAAGAATTTAAAATTCAAGAAGAAAACCTGTTTAAGCTAATAAGCTGGGCTGAAGCAAAGTATGATGCTCCTATAAAAAAATCACCAAATTCATAACAAAGAAATATTCACAATCCTTTACAATCCTACCCAATATTATGCTTGCTAACAATATTTGAGATAAAAAGTCTTCCAAAAACACAGGCGTTGAAAAATTTCTTGAAAACTGCTACTATGGAAATTCTTTCAAACCTTGCTGTGAATGGAACTGCCACCCCTAAAGGCTAATTAATGCAATTAATTACCTCAACTTACAACTTAACTGATTGTAATCATGCATTCCTAAAATTTCTCATGCAGTTATAAACTTTAAATATCTAAGATGTTTTCCCTCAAGTCATGTTTTCAGATATTTTAACTTTAGAAAAATAAACTCTTTTAAATTGTCAACTTTCACAAAAGTTGCACAATTAATTCTATAATTATATTTAAATAATTACCTTTTTCAAGATTAACATTTATTTTCAAATAAATACATGTCTAATTTATTTTAATAAATCAAACCTTACTCATAACCATTTTATCAAATATTTAAAAAAAAAAGCCATTTAACTAAATTAAACAATAATTAATTTCCAAATAAAATAACATAATCAAAATTGACACAACAAGACAAAACAACAAACAACAACATGCGACAATTGGATACTCATTCAACGAAGAATGATGGTTAAACGAGGACCAGACACTATATCCGAATCAACATGATTTTATTGGATTAGGGTATGTTCAGACCTGACAAGTAGGTGGAGTCGATACCCGATACTTGTATCTGCATAAAACATCACTTGTTAAACATATTATCATATATCGAAAATCACACCGTGAAGAAGAATCACAGCGCAACAGGATACTCACAAGTGAGTAGTGCTACGATGTCTTCTTCACCAGGACTGACAAGCATCATTATATCATAATCATAAATCACATCATAATAACCACATTAAAACTTAGAAACAACATATCCAAAATACACACGCATCCACCACAATGTCTTCATACGAACTTAACTAGATAATCTTGATATTCAATAAATCATCCACAGGGTTTAACAACTAAGATAACATCAAAGTCATAATTAGAGACAATACAATATGGTATCCAAAATAGCTACACAACTAACACGAACACAAACAAGCTGATTCAAATAGTAGTAACTGGAGGGGTACTACATCCTCCCCCTAGGATACGGCTTATTCCTGGAAGCTGCATGATAGGTACAACAAACATATCATAAAGAGTGTAAAGTCCACATCACAAACCTAACAAGTTCAGTCTAACAAGGCAACAAGAAAGAAAAGTACTACATCCCTTCTTCCACTATTAGACTACTCATTATCAGATAGGGGACACTCCTCAGGATCCTCATCCGAGTCCATAATTGTCTTCATAGAAGTGAAAAGTTGTATACGATGACTTTCCTTCTCTTCCTTAGACAGAACAAGTGCATTAGGTCCACACCCAAATGGCCACTCCCGAGTAATGGATGGCTTCTTCACTTTAACTGGATGTCCTGATTCTTCAATCTTTTTCCCTTTTTCCATTTTGACCCAAGAGAGAGCTTGGGCCAAGGTCTCGTCATCAAATTCACAAGATGGAGGTTCAGGTGTGGAGTTTTCTTTGATGACCACACCTTTATGATCAACTCAAGAATCCTGTTGCTCCACACAATTACTTTCATGATAACTCAGAAGGGGACTATTCTAGCGGTTAGCCCCACGTCCACCACCTCGTACTCAGCCATGACCTCTACCTCATCGTCTAGGCATAGTCCTACACAACGCCATGTAGAACAAGTCTTAGATATGAAGCGAGAATGAGGAAAGGGAAAAGAACAAATCTCAAGAATCAAAATACTATATCAATGACTAACATAAATATTCTTCACATTCGGCTACCCTAAGGCTCCCTGAGTCTACTTCCTCGTATACACTCACCAAGTCAGTATCCTACATCCATGGAGAGGAATCACAATACAACACATGGCCGACATTGAAAAGAATAATGATAAATAATTCAGCCACTAAAATCATGAATAAACCTTAAATGAAATTTAGTTTCAACATTAAAGTAAGAAATACGTGCAATATCAACATTAAATCAAGTGTAACCATGAGGGTTACAAGTAAATAAGATCACAAAGTGTGGCTAAACCATCACAATCAAATATAAAAAAGGTGTCAACATACACAATCAACATATAATCATCAATAATTACAAAGAAAGTCTGCAATCTTCATAATAATACAGTACAACACAACGTGACTAGACACTAGCCACCTAACGAGGAAAGAGGAAACTTTATCAGGCTATATCAAGAATCTTCATGTGGTGCAGAGTGATCACTCACATGTCTCATTTTCAAGACGAAAAAGACAACAGGATAACACAAACTCCAAAGTCTAACACCTAGGACAATGTAATGGGCTCACAATAGTCCAGAGTATCTAGTGTTAGAACCTAGTGCTCTGATACCATCTATAACGCCCTACCAGGGAATCCAAAGGACAAAGCATTAAGTAGCGAATTATCCGAATAATTTTTTTTTAAATTCATTCGATTAAAAAAATGTCTAATGGATTCCAAGATGATGTTACTTAAACATTATTAAAAGAACATAACACCATAATATTAAAGTCATAAAACACAAGTACAATTCACATTCATAAACTATCCACTTTACAAAACTTATATAGTCAAAACATTTATATATTTAGATTACATCCAATGACATTCTCATAAATCTCAATACATCATAATGATGTTACAATGAGTACACTCATAAACATGAGGTAATATACAATAAGGGTAATGATCTCCTCATAATAAATATCCACATCTGAATACGTTCTACGTCTACTATCACGATCATCGAAGTAACAAGAACCAGCTACAAGTATAATGTCATCTGTAGGAGTATCCAATGAAGCTGTAGCATGGTTTCCACCCAGCCGCATGGAACCCGAAGGTCCACTCCCTCCATATTAGGAGATAGTGACAGGTCCAGAAGACAATCAAACACACAATAAAGAATATACATGACAATACATGGCTAACAAACAAATAATGACATAATCACATCAAACCATAGTATTCACAACTTATGCTTATAGAGACGACCATAGTATAATAGTTAACTCTACACAAGAGACTACAATCATGCATCAGGATAGAGTTTCATCACATAGTTGTTCTAAGTTACCCTAGTGAATCTTCCTAGACTACCAGCCCTCTTCCAGAGTTACCCTGGCAGTCTCTACCGATTCCCGGCCCCTAGAAAAACTCATGTGGTGTCGAATTATCTCTGAGGAAGACAAGGTAGATGACAAGCCATTCCATGCCTTCTCAACCTACCCTTAATCTATAATATCATTAAGGCACTAGGCGAAGCATTACGTTAATCTTTATTATTTAATGAACCCCAATTTTATTTATTATAGTTTTCACTGAATTAGAAGAAACCCATGATAGGTTACCCAGGCAACCACTTAGGGTTCCATCCCCTATCACAAGCCACTCTTCCTACAAACACGACACAACATTCAAATATTATGGACTTCCATCATGCGTACAAAAGAACACCATAATAAAACATATCTCATTCATGGTCCAATCACTGAACAACTCAACATCTTTAAGATGACAATTAACTCTTGTATGGAAAAGTCCTAAAATAAATCAAGGTGTTTATAACATCAATAAAAAAATATCAACACACTATCCAATGGACAGAAAAGTACTCATAACTCAAACTTAAATACAAAGAAAAGCCATTAAGTACGAAAAGTAAAATCTCAAACAATCACATCATTCACATGGCATAGACCATATAATCTTTTAATACCACAAAGGTAGTCAAATACACCATTCACGACTTAGTTCCCAAAATCCCACATAGGTAAGATATGCAACAAGCAAGGCTAATTTGTAAATAATGATATCAAAAGAATACCATGTCACACATAAAATAAGTAAACCATTCCAAGAAATTCCCTAACTTCAGGTAACTTATCCAAAAGAACACATAATGCATGATTCATAACCATATCCTTTTAAAACTAAAATGCGTTAACAAGAATTACATGACCACTACTATATATATTAACTAACTGTTATAATAAAGACCTAGATATATATATATATATATATATATATATATATAGATAAATAGAAAATTATCAATGTCTTAAATTTTATCTTAACACAAAATAATATGAAGCTTTCTTTAACACTCAATATTTTAAAACAATAGTCTATGGATTCACGATTTAAACACCAAATTCATTTAAAACAAAAAATCTTAAATAATATCCACTCTTTCAAATAAATAACATGATCATCTTTATAAATAATATAAACTTTAGATATAGAGATTTTATATCAAAATTTTCAACTCTTCATGATATAGAAAACTCAATTCATCCCTACTTTATTCATTACTTTCTAATTTAAATAGAAGTAATTACTAACAAATTGATATCAACATTTATTATTTAACTTAAATGTCATACAACATTAATGATCTAATTTCTTAATAGAAAACTTAATTATTTTGTTGAAACTATTCTAAACAAGAGAACTATGCATAAATCAAAAGAGTTACAAAGCATTTTAATCTCAACGCATGTTCAATGGAGAATCTTGCGCCATGCAATGTTAAGTGGTTAAGTGAGGTATCTCAAACTATCATTGGGAGTTAATATGCCATGCAATGGTATGCCAAACTTGAGTTGACTCTAGCTGTGCTATACAAGGTGGAAGGCAGATGTTTTTAAAGACATCCCACTGATCAAACCAAACTTATCTGGTAGCTAAAGGAATCATGGAGATTACTACAACCTCAACCACATTCTATTTTCAAGGTTGCAACTGTGATAGGCACCTACACATTATGGAGGTCATATAAATCAATTTGTTCTACCATGTTCAAGTGCAACAAACATAACAACTTGTATAAGAAAACAAGGAGTTGCATCCTTCTAGATTCAAGTGTTACAGCTGGGATATATCTCTAATAGTTATAAGAAAGTTTATTTAAATTTATAGAGCCTACCATGTTTAAATACGTTCGCTAGGACAACAACAAAAACAATCAGAAAGATTATTTAAACATCCTCCCCCTTGTATGCTCAAGTGTTGCTATTGTTGCAGGTAACGAAGGGAATCAAGAAGGTTATTTAAACGTCTTTTTCCTTGTAAGTTCAAACGCTACTACTGTGAAAAATTTGCTAATGTATTATTGTTCAAATTGAAATGTCCGCACTCTTCTATGTACCAGTATTATAGCTATGATAGATTGCTATTGAATTCAAGGAATTTATTTAAACCACTACAACATTCTACTTTCAAGTACTGCAGATGTGACAAGAGGCGAATGATATCAAGGAGGTTAAATTTATTAAAATAGAAATATCAGACTAAAACATGTGCCCACAGGAGAAAACAACATGCAAATAGCATGCAACAATAATAATTAAATAAATTTTCTATTAGAAAAATTACGTAGTGAATAGGGGAAAATACTCGAAGTGATAACTAATTGGTGAGTAAAGACAAGTCATACATAAATAGATAGTAATTACGCCATATTAAGAAAAGTACGTGCCACAAGATATAATATATTCATATTTGAACAGGGGTTTACACTATGACAACTCGTCTAGAGTCTTTATTAACCTAGCTTAATGATTTGAGAGAACACAAGCGGCAGTTAAGTTTATGGAAACCAATATTGCATTCAACGCCTCTATACCAAAAATAATGCAAAATACAGTTTTGAATATCAAAGAGGCTTAACTATTGTTTACTGATCATAAAGACTAGATCATTTGAGTAGAAGAGTACAAAGTAGCAAACAATATCTGTTATAATTTACTAGTGAAAGGCTCACTGTCCTATGCTCCAAGCTGGTAACCAACGCTATGGGTAAGAGGAAAAAATAAAAAGCATGATTTAATTTTAGAGGCTATTTATACACATTCAAGCAAAACCAATAAATAGATGTAAGGCCACATTCCATAGCTCTTTCTAGCTTCCTGCATTCCTATTCCATAAAGGATGCTAGTGAACAAGGTATGGTTACTCATCAAAGTATAAAAGATGGACGCCATTTTCCAAATGTTGTAAATGTAACTACCTGGAAGACTTAAATGCACAAATTATGAACATATAGAGGATGAACGTGGACTATTGATAGAAGGAAACAAAGAAGTTGTTTACAAGATAGACGATAGACAAAAAGATATGCACAAAGTGAATTTATTGATGAACGGGGCTAAAAGTATTTCCTTTAGATACAATAACATTAATATATGAGGATTCTCAGTAGGCGTAATATTTCCAAAATGGTGGCATTGAAACATTTAAGAAATGGTGACAAAATAAACAATTAAGAACTTCTCAAGATCCAACATATTATTTACCAAACCTTCTACAGCTGAATTAGAAACAAACTTCAGATCTAGAATAATACAATTTCATAATACCTTTTTTTTTTTTAATTTCTAAAATTCAAACACTCTTCTAAATTGTTTCTTTATTGTTTGTGTAGGTTCAATAGGATAATTCTTTTCAAAACAACAAAATTCAACCTCACATTCTTGAAATTTACACAAGAATTTAAAATTTAAGAAGAAAACCTGTTTAAGCTAATAAGCTAGGATGAAGCAAAGTTTGATGCTCCTATCGAAAAATCACCATATTCATAACAAAGAAATCTTTACAATCCTACCCAATATTATGCTTGCTAACAATATCTGAGATAAAAACTTTTCCAAAAACACAGCCGTGCAAAAATTTCCTAAAATCTGCTACCGTGGAAATTCTTCCAAACCTTGCCATAAATGAAACTACCACCCCTAATGGCTAATTAATGCAATTAATTACCTCAACTTACAACTTAACTAATTTTAATCATGCGTTCCTAAAATTTCTCATGCAGTTATAAACTTTAAATATCTAAGATATTTTCCCTCAAGTCATGTTTTTAGATATTTTAACTTTTGAAAAATAAACTCTTTTAAATTGTCAGCTTTCACAAAAATTGCACAATTAATTCTATAATTATATTTAAATAATTACCTTTTTCAAGATTAACATTTATTTTCAAATAAATACTTGTCTAATTTATTTTAATAAATCAAACTTTATTCATAACCATTTAATCAAATATTTAAACAAATAATCCATTTAACTAAATTAAACAATAATTAATTTCCAAATAAAATAACATAAACAAAATTGACACAACAAGACAAAACAACACATGACAACATGTGAAAATTGGATACTCGTTCAATGAAGAACGATGGTTAAATGAGGAGCAAACTCTATCTCTAAATCAACATGATTTTATTGGATTAGGGTATGCTCAGACTTGACAAGCAGGTGGAGCCAATACTCGGTACTGTATCTACATAAAACATCACTTGTTAAACATATTATCATATATCAAAAATCACACCATGAAGAATAATCACAGTGCAATAGAATACTCACAAGTGAGTAGTGTTACACTGTCTTCTTCACCAGGACTAACAAGCATCATTATATCATAATCATAAATCACATCATAATAACCACATTAAAACTCATAAACAACATATCCAAAATAAACACGCATCCACCACAATGTCTTCATATGAACTTAACTAGATAATCTTGATATTCAATAAATCATCCACAGGGTTTAACAACTAATATAACATCAAAGTCGTAATTAGAGACGATACAATATAGTATCCAAAATAGCTACATGACTAACACAAACACAAACAAACTGATTCACATAGTAGTAACTGGAGGGGTACTACACAAGCTGCTTATCAAAAGGAATTCTTGCAAGTAAAAAAGCAACAAGCCATGCAATTAGCTACTCAACAAGTTGTGCAAGTAGCTGCTTAGCAAGCTACTCAAGTAGCTCAAGTTGCATAAGCTACACAGGCACAAGCACAAGCTCAAGCTACACAAGCTCAAACACAAGCTCAAGCTCAAGCTCAAGCTAAAGCCCAAGCCCAAGCTCAAGTGCATGCTTAAGCCAAAGACCAATATCAAGCATAACAAGCACAAGCACAATCGCAGTATCTTGCACAACAACACGCAACACAACAACAAGCATATCTTGCAAGTGCTAAAGAAATATCAAGAATAGTAGGAAGTAGCCCAATTAGTAGCTCAACAACAAGCACAACAAACTCAACAACATGCACTAATAGCACAACAACAACAGGACCAACAACAAGCGTTGTTGGTATAGTAGTAATTACAATCATACTTGCCTCAACAGAAGATGTAAACATCATCCATCAACATACCAACCAATCCACCAAACAATCAAGCAATCAATAATGTCAATGATCAAATGGGACCACCCCAGTGAAACAAGAATTCCATCAAGTGAAAGTACACCTCTCTTGGGGAACCACTCAAATTCATAATGAAGAAACTAATAAACAAAAACCTCATCAAGATTCCCACCTATGAGAACTAATAAGAACCAGATGTTAAACCTTCTTAGTACAATAAAAATCAGCTTTGCGACTTCCACAAAATCAAAGGACACACCACTAAAAATTGCATGAAGTTAAATAACATAGTCCAAGACCTCATTGATCAAAGAATCATAAATGTTGAACAACCAACAGGGAATCAAAATCTCAAAATATACATGAATCCAATGCATAACCATAACAATAAAGAGAACAATAACACTGATAAGAGGAAAGGCACCTTCAAAAATGTGAATCATGTGTATGAAACTATCATCACTTCCCTAGATGAACACTGTGTAGTAATCACTATCAAAGGAGCTCAGGAAAATTGTGGAGTCACCATAAGAGGCAGAAAAGTTACTATCGCAGGATCATCTCAACGAAATAGAACTTTCATGTCCAATTGAAGAGCCTTTCCCAATTGTTACAATTTCCTTGATCATCTAAAAATAACCCCAACACAAATCTCCATCATGGAGTTATTAAAAATATCATCCACCCACAAGAAAATCCTTGAGGAAGCATTGGCTTCATCCACCGTCCTTGCAAATCTTGATGCAAAACAATTCCAAGCTATGGTCAGAAACATCATTACCTCGAATCTCCTTACATTCTCCAACCAAGATTTTCCCGCTCAACCATCTCATAACCATCCACTCTATTTAGAATTCATAGTGCAGAAAAATAAAGTCAAGCGAGTCTTGGTGGATGGAGGTGCAGGCTTGAATATTTTTTCCCTCAAGGTCATTAAGAACATAAAAATCTCAGAGGAATCCATCAACAAAGGCAAAGTTATTACAATCAGAGCATATGATGATCAGGAAAGAGTGTCCCAGGACATAATCAAAATCCCTATTCAAGTAGGGCTAGCTATCATGGAAACCACTTGTCAACTCCTGGATCTCAACTTGCCTTATAACATTCTCCTAGGATGTCCATGGATCCATGCAATGCAAGTGGTAGCATCAAATTTCCATCAATGTGTCAAATTCACATATGAAGGACAAGAGGTCACCATCCATGGAGATCCTGAACCATTCTCCTCCTGCAAGAACCTTGAGGAAAAATACTACAAAATATCTCAAGTGCCTAAAAATGATGAAGGCCCATCAACACCGTACATTGATCCAACCACTCTTGCTTCCACTTCTACGACAGAGACACTTGCCACTCCCACCATCCCCACCATCTTTGATATCAAAGTCATCATTCAGGATAATGGTTATAGAAACTACATGATTCCCAAAAATTCTTTTGCGGTAGGAGAGTTACCACAATCTCCCAGATCACAAGGACATCCGCAATCAAATGAAGCCTCCACATCTTAAACATCCCCTAAAGAATATCCCAACTTTAGAAGTTGGGGAGATCTCGACTGAGAAGTCATAGAGGAGGACCCATCTCATCTCCTATACTAAGAAAATAGACCAGTAGCCAATCTACCAATGGATGATAGAAGCAAAGGTTTGCAAATGATGCTTGTAATGGGCTACAATAGAAAACAAAGACTTGGGAAAAATGACAACGGGCTTATAATACCTATCATTTCAAAGACATGAATGAGAAATATTGGCCTCATATGTACCCCTCTAAATATAACCATACATGGCTGAATTCCTCTAGTTAGAAA
Organism: Sequoia sempervirens; assembly: GCA_007258455.2. NCBI lineage: Eukaryota > Viridiplantae > Streptophyta > Pinopsida > Cupressales > Cupressaceae > Sequoia > Sequoia sempervirens. The sequence goes on along the minus strand of VDFB02000015.1, from coordinate 369,912,404 downwards.
GGTTAATAATCCTCCTCGGCAATCTGTAGCCGAACTTCACTTACCCGTATCTACAAGTCAAGTCATAGACAACTTTAAATTTGACATAACTGATGTATGTAGTAGCAGTGATGATGAGGATCCCATAACTAGCCTACCCATGCTCTTTGAGGATACCACCCTTCTCATGATTATAACCTTATCCTTTGAGTCAGACCATCAAAATCATGAAACCCGCCTAGTTTACCCCCAACTCATCGATTATGACCAATGAGGACCACCAATTCTTGACAAATTCGAAAATGATGAGGAGCTCTCAGAATTCATGGGACCAGGGGATAACATTCAATGTGGGATCAAAAATTAGGTTTCATCATTGAGCTAGATACATAGCCCTATTATGGGGAAACAATTGAATCCCTCAATCGCAAAAGTAAGAAATTAAGAATAATATCTAAGTCCTTGAGTGAAAACAATACTATGGCACTCTCTGACACAAAAAAAGTAAAAAGAAAGGACACATCAAATGGTGAAAACCTCTCCAAGGCACTTGAGGATGGGGGATTCAATATTCCTTTCAGAGCTCTCCATCAGGAAAAATCAGCGGTTCTAGCAAAAAAGTGCAATCTAGTTAATCTAGGAACAAAGGAGACCCCACACATCACATTCTATGTGGAGTCATTACTGTCAGAGGAACAAGAGATCCTAGAAACCTTCTTGAGATAAATACAAGTTAATTTTGCATGGAGCTATGTAGACATGCTAGGGCTAGATCCAAACATTGTAGTTCATCACAAAGCAGTATACTCTGAAGCAAAGCCCGTTAGACAAAAGCTCGGGAAAATGCACCGTTACATCGCCCTGCTAGTCAAAATGGAACTAAAGAAGCTATTGGATGTAGGATTCATTCAACCAATAAACTATCCAGAATGGGTGCCAAACCAGGTTCTTGTCTCAAAACCTGATGGGGGCATCAAAATCTGCATAGATTTCAAGGACTTAAACAAAACATGTTCAAAAGATGATTTCCCATTGCCCAACATTGACATGATTGCAGCATGATGACAGGACATGAAATGATTTCGTTGATGGACAATTTCTTGGGATATAACCAGATAATGATTGCTCAAGAAGACCAACACAAAACGGCCTTCACTTGTCTATGGGGGACTTACTACTAGAATATGATGCCATTCGGCTTGAAGAATATAGGAGCAACATACCAAAGAGCCATGACATGATCCATAAAACTGTTGAAAATTATGTCAATGACATACTAGCCAAATCCATAAAGAGGAAGGATCACATAGCAACCTTAAGTGAAATTTTTGATAGGTTGTTGGAATACAAGGTTTGATTAAATCTAAAGAAGTGTGTCTTCGGCATACAATCAAGAAATTTTCTAGGATACATAGTGTCAATGAGAGGTATTGAGGTAGACCCTACCAAGGTAAAATCAATCCTTGAGATAGAGGCACACAAAACATTGAAACAATTGAGGGGTCTCCAAGGTAGGCTTCAGTCCATCTGAAGGTTCATAGCATAGCTGGCAGATAATAAAAAATCCACTCTCACCTACTTCACAAGGGAGTAGCGTACAAGTGGGATAACAAGTTTGAAGAATCCATCAATAAGATCAAAGAATATCTACTTACACCACCAGTCCTCATGCCACTGATCCTAAGAAAACCATTAATTATCTATGTGTCAGCAACAACAGAAGCCCTTGGAGCTCTTCTAGCTCAACACGACAAAAATGGAACAAACAGGCCATCTATTATATCAATAGAACAATGGTTGGGTGTGAGTTAAATTACTCATTCATTGAGAAATAATGTCTACCAGTGGTGTTTGCTTCACATAAACTTAGAAATTACCTGTTGGCACACAAAATAAAACTCATAGCCAAAATCGAACCTCTTAAGTACTTACTATCAAAAGCAATGCTCACTAGAAGAATGGCCAAATGGGTCATGATACTATTAGATCATGACATTGAATATGTGGAGAAGAAAGAAATTAAAGGCCAATTCATCATAGATCAGCTTGCAGAAGCACCAATCTATTCAGAGAATCCTCTCATCTTAGAGTTTCTAGATAAATCCATCTTCAATCTCAACATAGCCGACCACTGGAAACTCTACTTTGATGGCTCATACACACAACATGGATCAAGAGCCGGTGTCTTCTTTATTAGCCTGCAAGGGGACTACATATCAATGTCCTATAAATGGATGTTCCCCTACACTAATAACATGGAAAAAGATCTTTTCATATGTGAAAGACTATTATGTGGATGGAAAATGGGTGGATTTGTGCCTTGTCAGTCAGGCTCTTGCTCCTATTCAGTCTTCTTTGTTGGCTATCAGACTCTACCCTAATCAAATGGAAGATCATCTTGTTTGTAGTGATGAACCCTTGGGCAATTATTCTGTTTCGTCTACTTTTTCCAGGCTTCTCCTCCCTTCTAGTCAAAGGCTTGGTTCAAACATCTGGTCCCTAAAATCAATATATTTTTTTGGATCCTTATCCAAAATAAGGTGCTCATGGTTGATAACCTCTCCAAGTGTGGCTTTCAAATACCTAATAGATGTTTTCTTTGCAAGATGGAGGCAAAGTCAATGCATCATCTATTTCTTCACTGTCCTTTTTGTTGGAATTGTTGCCTCAATATCACAGGCTAAAACCTCTGAGAAAGCATGGTCGCTATGACATTCCTGTCGTCTGGCCGACTGGTAGTTTAACTTTGTGTATTGATCATGTTGTTGAGACAAATTTGATGTCTTGCCGAATGAAGTCTATCGCTGTGACCTCTTGTGTTTCGTATGACCTTGTGACAAGTGAAGACCTATGGCCGATAGATTGCTCTTATTGGGTGTCAGGGAGACTCATGGTGAATAATGTTTTTGGGGAGACCTTTGGTGGAAATGCTTGCGTCGGTGTGATGTCTCATCGATAGCGGTGGGTCTCACCGATGGGTATACATTTGGAGTCTTTGCGGTAACATAAAGAGGTTCGGCAGGAAGTCTTCACGACCGGGAGAAGACTCACCGATAAGCAGGAATCATCAGGATGACTTGAACTCTCAGGAAAATATCTTGGCGACTAGGGAATGTCTCACCAACGAACACTCAGAGTATCTTAAGGGTCTCGGTGTGAAGTCTCAGTGATGAAGGATTGTCTTAGTGACAATGTAACAGTCAAATACATTAGGAAGACACTTGGCCAAAAGGCTTGTTTCGATATGATGTCTCATCGAATATTGGAAGTCTCACTGACAGCACATGGGGTCATCGGTTTGGTGTGACTCTTGGTAAACAGTGTTTCAGGATAACATGTAAGCCTCATTAAGAAGTCTTGCTGAAGGTTGATTCTCTCACCGATAGTGGAACACATCGGTATGACTTGAAGGCTTCGCTATGAAGTCTTGGTGATGGGAGTTTGTCTCACCGATGGTGTGGGATACATTCGGCATGACTCCTAGCAAAAGGTGGGCTTGGGGTAACCTGGAGAATTCGGTGTGAAGTCTTGGCGACAGGTGTTGGTCTCGCCGATGGCTATGTGACTTTGGTGTAACATAAGAGGCACGACGTGACCTCTTGGCAACAACGGTATGTCTGGCTGACAAAGAAACATGTGATTAGGTGTTTTCGGTGAGACTCTTAGCGATTGGAGTCATCAAAGAAACACAAGGACTTCTGTATGAAGTCTTAGCAAATGTGGAATGGCTGGCTGATGGAAGGACTTTTCTATATGACTTCTAAGCTCAGTATGAAGGCTTAGTGAACATGATATGTCTTGCTGACTGTTGTTTGGTGTTTGGTATAACATGAAGCTCGGTATGATGTCTCATCGAATGGCGATTGTCTCATTGATGGGAATGCTAAGGTCGATGTGACTTGAAGACTTCAGTGTAATGTCTACGTGAAGAGCGATAGTCTTGATGACTGATGAACTCTTTGAAATACCTTGTAATCTTCAGTGTGAGGTCTTGGCAACATGGCGAAGTCTTAGCAATAGCTCTCTGGACTCGATGTAACCTCTAGTCGATAGGGATGACTCTTGGTGATATCGAATGCTGGCTATGTTGGCATTAGGAAGACATGGTTAGTGTCTCACCAACATGACAACACAAGTTGAATGCCCTTGACTGCTTGGATGACTATCCTACGTGGTGCAATTTGGACCAATCAAAGAAAGTAGGATGTAACCTGTTTGCTGAATCATTTTTATGTGGAAGTTGGAAAACTAAAACATGAGGAAGTGGAAACATCTAACAATGCTGGGCTGGATGATTCATGAGTTATGATCCAACAATTGGAAAAGAATGATTTCATAGAGCATGTAGAGGATGAATGCATATACGTATGCATTGGACGTTATGAAGAAAAGAGCTGATAAGCCAAGGAGTAGAGAGCCACATAGGGAATGATAGAGAGATGACCGAGTGATTGGTTGAAAGGCCGAGGCCATGAGGTCGAAGTAGAGGATTGAGAGGTAGAGTTAAGCTGCTGGAATCTCTTGTGATCATGATTGCTTTGGTTGATATCTTAGGGATAGTTTTGCTACCAATTGTATCCAGAATGAACAAGATGTAATCTCTGAAAGGCTAAGAGCCTGAAACTATTTTGTAATTTTCTGTTGTTGAATAATACAATGGCTCAAACTTTTGAGAGTGGGGTTTTTTACCTGAAAGGGTTTTCCCCATGTAAAATCTTTGTGTTTTGTTTACTGTAGTATCTTTCATATGTGTTGTTGCTTGCTATTAAATTTACATGTGTTTCTCTTAGATGGATCAATGTGGGAAATGAACTGTGTCTATTCCGCATTAGGACATAGTTGTATGTGTCTTTTAGGCAATCTTTGAAATTAAAGTTACCAAAGGCACTACTGTTTGGAGTTTATATGAGATGTGCTCCATTGATTTCCTTACTCTTTTGTTGCCTCAATTTGGGAATAAATAATCTGTTATTGGCAACTATCTTGGGTTTTTCCCTTGTCTATTGAAGATTTCTTCTGTCAATGGAAAGCCCCGACTCACAATCCTGTACTTAGGTACTTATGGGATTTCTCTTTCCCTCATGTTGCTTGGGGTCTTTTGAAAGAATGAAATAACATAATTTACAAAGATAAAGAAGCACTGGTGGATATTGTTTTTGATAAAATAATCATATTTTTGGAAGAAAATGGCAATGCTATCTCTGAGAAGGTTAGCAAATCCGAGAAAGTGGCTCACTCATCCTATGATCTTAAGGTTGCTAAGGAATGGAATATAAGTCTTGATTTTCCTTGTGCCCCTAAACAAGCTAAGAAGAATAGAGAGGGTGTTTGCTGGTCTTTTCCGCCTAATGGATGGGTCAAAGCCAACTTCAATGGAGCGGCTAAAGGTAATCCCGAGGCAGAGGGTTGTGGCAGAGTCAAGGGATTCCTTTGGAAAATTTCTAGGTGCAACTGCCACTCCCCTTGGATCACAAACCAATCACCTAGTTGAGGCTGCTAGAGCTTTTCATATTATATATTTGGTCCATAGTTTAAATTTCAAAATCCTTTGGCTTGAAGGGGACTCCAAAAATATTATTGATTGTCTTTTAGGTAGCCCCCCCCTGTGTGGACTATTAAGTCTTGAATTGATGATGCTATCTTGACCTTAGCCAAGTTTGATAATATAAAGATTTCACAGGCCTTTAGAGAAGCCAATGTTGTGGTAGACTTTTTTGCGAATGAAGAGGTTAGGAGCAAAGGATAGTGCACTTGGATAAATATTAGTGAATTAAGTGTTAATGTCAGGGCCTTATTGAACTATGATGCATCACATGGGAAAGAAATGTGTCACCTCATTAATGATGATAGGACAGGGTAATTACATCACAATCATTAGATTATATGCAACTGAGATTAGTCAGTTAATCTGTAAGGTTTCTTGGCATGCTTTGTGGGCTCTTAGATTTGGAAGGACCATTTCAAGGAAAGATTTCATCTCTGTTTGCCCCACTATGCTTGCCAAAATGGGTGGAGATAGGAAAAGAGTTGAGCCAGACAGCTTTGAGATGCATACAAGAAATACTAAAGTGTGGAACAAAGTAAAAAGTGGAGGTTTACTCCCTTTTCTGGAAAAACTCCATGGGTCTAATCAGGAGGCTACTGAGCATTTTGAGAAGAATTGGAAAAATGAGGAGCTTACCCTTTTTTGTAGGAAAGTTGAGCTCGATGAAAACCTTATACCTAAAGTGACTTGAATGTCCACTCATGGACACAAATTCTTCATGGACAAGGTTTTCTCTGATGAAGCTGTCATCAGATTTCCAAAGAGAGAGAAGGAAAGAATGAAACTAGTGAAAATTTCTAACAACTACTTCAAAGTCGATACCATAAAATCTCTCTGGAGAAAAGTTCTTCTTGTTATCATGGAGTACATTACTATGGATGGTCACTTCACTAGGGTCTATGGCTATCACTTTGCTCTGCTCAACCATTTCTGCTACAAGATCAGGGTTTCTATTCCTTACTATCTTATCTGTTCTTTGAGAAAAAGTCTGGATGATCACAAGAAAAACCCAAAAAAGATATCCTATTTTGCATACTGGGTTGATTAGGTTAATTGTTGAACATTACCAAAATATGCTTGCCCCTACTATTTTGGAGGCCCTCCTGATTCTAAGGAGGATGATACCAAACCTAGCTACTCGGGTAATTTTCCCAATTTGAGCCCAGTTAGGATGGTCATTAGCCTGTCCTCTGTCCAAATTGGTAAGAAAAGCCTTAACCCCCATTCTGTGAAAGCTTGCACTACGCATAAGCTGGGAAGTTCTACCCTTAAAACTAGAAGTGTTTGTGAGAATATACCAGTTAAAAACCTTGTGTCGTACTCTGAAGACTCTCCTGATTTTGAGGATTCTGGTGCTAACAATACTTCATCCTTTAATACCCCATCATTGGACAAAGATGCTAGAATTGGTTCCCCTGTAACCCCCAACCCTGCAAAAACTTGCTTCAACCTAGAAAGGGAACCCACTGTGGATGTCTTAGGTTTAGCTAGGAATAATGGTCCTAACCATTTCAGAATTTTGAAATGGATCTTTCATGAAATCAACGAGCTAAAAATAAAAAACTAGACCCTTCAAAGTAAATTGGAAGAAATGGGAGCCAAGGTTACAATGCTTGGTAAGCAAGAGGCAGAGCGAAAAGATCATGGTGCCAGTAAAGAAACCTAGAACCAAGCGGGCATGGATAAAAGGGTTGAAATTGAGTTGGATAAAATGAAAAATATTGTTAAAATTATAGCCGAGCAGAACAATAGGATGGCAAGACACAATGCCATCATCATCAATGCCATGATAGAAAAATTGGACAAAGCTCAACAGGGGTCTTTGGTGGTTGATTTGAAAGAGGTCAATGATAAAAACCAGGATGAGGATGTTGGTATTTCAAAGAGAACCAGGGCTAATTTGAAGAGGAAGGCTCCTCCTACACTGTAGATAATTCAAAATTTCAAGAAGGGTGTTCAAGACATGCAAAACCTGGAGGTTGAGACCGAGTCTATTCCGAAGACTCTCAGTTAGTTGCGGCTGGTCTTTTTGTTGGCTTTTCATTTTTTTTTTGTCTGACCCTCTTGATATTTTACAGGTGGTTGCTTCTTTTTCTAGTTTTTTCCTTTTGTGTAGCCTATTTTTTTTGTTGGAATTTTTATTCCTTTCTCTTTTATTGTAAACTTGGTGGTTTTGGGTCCCTGTAAAACCTATTTTTCCCTTTATCAAAAATATTGCAAAATACGAGGCTTTAACCATAGGTCTCAGAATAGTAGTGTAGTGGCACATCATGGCCCTCAGAGTATACAGAGACTCTCAGTTGATAATAAACCAAGTGAAAGGTGAGTACTAGACTAAGGATGATAAGCTCACTCCATACAAGAAATTGGTGGAGACTCTCAAGGAATCCTTTATCGAGATCACATTTGAGAAGATACCCAGAGCCAACAATAGAGCTACAGATGCCATGGAAATGATTGGATCCCTACTAGACATCCCTCACAATGTCCCAAAATATGAGTTATTGGTAGAGAAGTTTCTTGTGCCCACATTTGAGGTACCAGAATTGGAATTTGGGTGTGAAATCATTGGTCCCAGTGATTCCTGGTACCATGAAATTTATACCTACCTACGAATAGGTGTCCTACCTGCTAACTTACCCTCAACCTTAAAATGAACATTTGTCAAAAAGGCATCCCAATTCGTTAGCCTAGGAGATACCCTGTATCATAGGAGCATAGAAGGAACCTTATTACGTTGTTTAAATGTTGAGGAGGCATTGACCACTTTAACTAAGGTGCATAAAAAAAAATTTGGTTCACACTCGAGTGGAATTACCCTAGCCAAGAAAGTGTTGAGGATGGGGTATTATTGGCCTACAATGGAAAGAGAGGCACATGACTACATCAGAAGGTTTCGACAATGTCAACAACATGGGGACCTCATCCATGCTCCATGTCAAGAACTTCATCCCATCATCACACCATGGCCCTTTTTGCAATGGGGACTCGATCTCATTGGAAAAATCACCCCCACTTCATCTAATGGCCACAAGTTCATCATAACCACCACTGAGTTCTTTACCAAGTGGGTGGAAGCCATACCCATGACATATATAACAACTATCTCATTTTCCGTTATGGTCTCCCACAAGCCATTATCTCATTTAATGGGACACCATTTAAGAATTAGGATGTCTATGAATTTTGTGAAAAATTCAAAATCCAAACAATGCTTCTCCACCCCATACTATCCTCAAGGAAATGGCCAAGAAGAAGTGACAAATAAAACCATTTTAAAGATCCTCAAAAAAATAGTCAATGATGTAGGTCGTGACTAGCATTTGTAGCTCAATTCCACCCTTTGGGCCTAACAAACTAGTATCTGGACACCTACCGACACCACTCCTTTCTCCCTATTCTATGGATCAGAAGCAATACTCCCCATTGAGATCGAGCTCCTGTCACTAAGAATATTAGTGCAAAATCTCACCGTGGATAAAGAGTACCGAGTATCAAGACTGAATGAACTAGAGCTATTGGATGAGTGGTGTATAGATGCTTTAAATTATTTGCAAGTTTATCAGAATAGACTCAAGAGGAGCTATAACAAGAAAATCAGAAGTAGGACTTTCCAAGTTGGAGAACTTGTACTAAAAGAAAATTAGAAGAATGTTCCAAATCCAAACAGTAAAGTAAAATTTGAACCCAATTGGTTGGGACCATTTTTTATCATAGCAATCTATAAGTCAAGAGAATATCAGTTATCAACACCCAAAGGGGAATCTCTACAAGAGCCCATGAATAGCTCCCATCTCAAAAAAAATTATGCCTAATCTTTCAAGGTATAGAACCCAAACAATAAAAAAAAATAGAAAATGTCTTGAAAAATGGTTACCTTGGCAAAAACCTAGCAAACAGGCATCTTGGTGACGACAAAAAAATCAAAAAGCAAAAAAAATCCAAAAAAAATAGAAAAAGGATTAAAAACAATAAAGAGAAAAACCATCTTCTGGTGAAAACCACTTTGGTGGCACTTTGGGCAAGTACCTCGGTGAAAACCTGGAAAATAAGCTCCTTGTGTAAATAAACACTTTCCATCCACTAGGATCTTTACATATTGTTTTGCATCATCCATCATCCATCACATTTAGATCTCCATCTATCACCCATCCATTAGACAACCACATCATATCTTGGTCCTCTGTTCGTATCATGATCCTGCCTAGTCTTTCCCGGCCCATCCTCAAGGTCAATAGTCTATTACATCACACTAGGGGCATGTTCTCATCAGATCAGATTTGTGTACACTCTTGAAGTCCTAAAATCAAAAAATCCAAAAACATCAGAAAATAAAAAAAATCCAAACACATAAAAAAATCACAAAATCCAAAAACATTCAAAACATATCAAAATCCCAAATCAAGTCAAAAATTTAGTCAAAAAGTCAAAAACTAGAGTCGTCTTGTCGAACTATGTGTCTATGAGTCTTGAACGTAGGCAAGGTTGATCTTTGATCATCCCTCGAGACACTTAGGTCACTCCTTTAGGATTCTATCATAATAAACTAACATTTCATCATGTATATCTTCATCTATAAATTGGTCAAGTCGTTAATCAAACTACATGGTCTCTACGTGTATAACTTAGGCAAGGATAATCTAATTGATCAACCCCTGAGGCCCCTAGGATAGGTCCTTAGGTTAGTCTCTTGGTCAAAAACTTAGAAAACCCCAAAACATTGGAAAATTAGAAATCAAAATATTTATAAAATATTGAAAAATACCAGAAAATAGCCTCAAAACATTTCAAAACTCCAAAAACATCCAAATATTTGAAAGAAAAATATATCCATCTCATCTAACTTTCACCTAAAATAACATCACTCATAAGAAATGATCGTCATCCTCAACCTTTGGTGAAACAATCACAAACAAGTTTAGCAGGTGAAAAGTGAAAACTCAAAACATCAAGTCTCGGGTTTAAGTTAGTATGTAAACAAGTTTTTCAACTCTTTGTGTTGATAGCCTATCATCCAATCAATCCCATTTCAATCATCTAATAACATCATGTCCTAGGATGTATCTTTCCTAGAATGGGCATTATTTATTAGAAATAACACTTTGAATAAATGAAATTATGTGTCGCCATGTTAACATGTCCTATGATATATCCTTCCTACAATGGGCATTATCTTTTGGCAATAGTTTTGGTTCTTATCCTTAAAAACGCATTCCTTTTTGGTTAGCGGTATGAAGAATATTGGATTGTTTGTGTACTTGATATTTTCTTTTGATTTATCTTATTGTGCTCATTCCAATGACCTCTCAATGATGTCTACTCAAAATGATTTAGAGATATAGGAATGGGGAAACAATCATTATCTTTTGTCTATTGTGCTTGTTAGACCTTCTTGTAATATAAATCGGTGAATACTTTCTTTGTTAGATATGTTTGGAGGGTGTTTTGGGTAGCTTTTTGACTATTGCATTGTTAGGTTATACTTTTTCGTGTTTTGGTCTGAGATGTTTGAAACTTCTATAGTGCATCCTAGCAAGGTTTTTGTATGTCAGGTGTGAACAAGAATACTCCTATCTATTTTTCAATTCAAAGTCCATCACACTAAGTGCAATGCCATCCTGGTTCTTTATACCTTGATGCATCATGCTTGTGCGTGTTATCAAACATAAGGTAAGTGGCCCTTTTAAAATCCCAATTCTTGATAAGAAAATCATCCATTTCTCATCTGATTTCTTCTTTTTTGCACTAACATCAAGCCAGGATAGTTAATCATCATCACCAATGCATCCATCTTGCATCCACAAACCATGAACATTATGCACATCATCTCACATGCATGTTCATCATCATAATATAGACCTATTAGTCTAAGTATCTCATAAAACTGTAGATTTGCATAAAACATTCAATGCATAATCATATAGGCATTATCGCATCATCCATCTCACATGCATTGCATTATCATTTAAGTTGTTTAGAATAATATAGATTGGTTATTCTAAGCATCTTAAAACCATGTCATTTACATCATCATCATAACAATCCATTTTAAACTTCTTTATTGTGAGATCAACCATCAAATCGAATCTTTTTGCTCGATCTCTCGAGGGGGCAGTGTACTAGTGTACTTCTTTCTACTAGGGCATCTGAAAAAATTTAGAATTTTTTTAAAGTTTGATCATGGTAAGTTTATTCTTTGAACCAATGCAGCAAGTACATCACTTCAAAGAGGGGCAAAATGTAGACATGCAAAATTAGCATCACACATTTAACTAATTCATATTCATCCGTTCATCAAATAAATAAAGTTCATTAAATTCAATCTCTAAAGTCATCCATTTAACTTAAATAAATCAACTTTATTTAATTTGATCCTAATATCACCCTCTTTGATTAAATAAATAAAATCTTTATTTAATTAAATCTAAAATCGTATTCCATCTCCTTTTGATTTAGTTTAATCCTTAAATCTAAGTCAAATGAGTCAAATCACCTAATCCTCTTTTAAATTAACTAAATTAGGATTAAATCTAATCTAATGCATGCCACATTCTCTAGATTTTCCCACTTGAACAAATTTATTATTTTAATTAATTTATTAAATCCTCATTTTCCCTCAACAAGGCATCTTTGGAGAATATTCCCTCAAGTTTGAATTCAAATCAAGTTGACTTGTCCCTTCTAACATAGCATTAATTATCCTCTTACGTGTTCCTCACTTGGCATTTAAGCCCCTTTTTCTCCCTCCAACAAGCCAAATTTGAAATTTGAAAAGGCCACCTAATTTCATTTATTGGCACATTGACCAAAACTTGCACATCCTTCATCCACTCACATTTGGACAAGTGGCTCCTTCCTATTGGTTGAATCTTTGTCCCACATTCACCCATTTTGCATAGTTATCCATCCTACCATTCTATAAAATGAAGGTCTCATTCCTCATTTTAGCATCCACAATCTCATGCAAAGTTACTCTCTTCACATTGAGAGCTAATTTTGTCCATTGCATCTTCATCATTGGCTTGTCAAAGGTTGGGATTTAAGGGTGACTTTTCACAACAAAGTGACACCAATCCACTATGGAATAGGTTATTCACTATGCTTTTTTAGGATTTCAATTAGTTTGTTTTGTTGTTTTGTTTATGAAGCATAATGAATTATTTCATAAAGAATTCTATTGTATTTTCTTGCTTTAAACTAACTTCATGAGGAGGTACAAGATAAAGTTTATCATGCAGATTTTAATATGTATAAAGTAATTATGAGTTGTGATTACTAAATAATTCAATGTCATTTATATTATGGGTCTTAGTAATAGGATACTTTTGTCGAGGTGAATTATGAAATTGTATAGATAGATAAGTGAGGAGAATAAATAAGGAAAATCATAGGATTATTTATATTTCAATAATTGGAGGGGTTTGATTAAATAAATTGAGTTATCTACGAGTAATTGATTAAGAATATAGAGGATGATGAATTAGCTAACCTCAAAGTAATTGCATTGTTATAGTCAGATAAATTAAGTGGTCTTAGTAGGTAAAAGAGTAATAGAATTAGAAAAAAGAGGTTGTTAATTTAGATAAACAAAAGTAACCATATAGTAAGAGAATTGGAAATTATTAGAAAGGGAAGAATATGTTTTCTTTAATTATTTTTCATAATGAGCATAGAGATAAAGTGCTAATTAATATTTATTGAACGCTTATTTATAAATATAAGTTTACATGTGTGGATACTAAATCTGCAATATGTTAACCTTTAACAAGAATAAGTCAAGCAAAACACAACAAATTTAATATCCCTATGAAATATTGCATCATGTTAGATATGCTAAATGAGAAATTAAAACAATAAGAAAAGCTAAATAAGCATATAAACAACATGAATCCAAATTTATCTCATAGTGGATTGTTGCTACTATGGAAAGAAGCCCTTTCCCAATCCTTGCTAAACTCCATGATATGTTGCTATGAAACTGCTTTGAAGATGATATGAGGTGGGAAAAATAAGTTCTCAATTCAAGAGAGTGACTTTGCATGAAATTGTGGAGGATTAGTTGACGAATGAAGCCTTCTATTTATAAAATGTACAATGCTAAGAGTTCTCAAAATAGAGAAATTTGGGATATTGATTTGACCAATGAGATGAAGCCACTTGTCACATTGTGATAGTGTTATGCCCTACATAACCACCCCATTTTATTCGGGAACAAAATGGGTCCGCCCTTTTTCTCTTACCTTTGTTGCCTTTGGTTATTTGCTTTACTCTTCAAAGTTATTCTATTTTCTTCTTGAGTTTTCCTTCTGGTTTGGTCAAATTTTTGGTTCTGTCTCAACTTAGATTGTTTTTTCTTCTAGCTGGAAATTGAATGAAATAATCACAAGCAATAGTGGATTTTATTATAATATGATTTGTTTGATTCTGAGGACTAACGCAGACCTTGTTTCACAGGACTAAATCATGCACACGATGATATTTCTCAAGGAGCTCAGTTGGGAAGCATTCCCCAATCCAGTTTGGCACAAAATTCCTCTAAGAAGAAAGTCAGCAAGACCTTGTAGTTGTCTTGCCAACTACAACTGCGTTTTGTCCATTGGAGGCTCACTATTCACCCAAACATTCATGTCGCCATAGGTTTCTTTGTGTCTCGCCGACTAGAGGAGCTCTAGCCAAAATATTTTGTGTTCAACATAAGGTATTGGCGAAGGAGAGAAGTGTCGCCAACATGAGGTATTATCGGCAAGATTTCTTGCCAATCCATTAGAGTCTTGGTGAAGAGAGGATGCTATCAGGGGGATCTCGCTGGGAAGGATTTACTCTCGGAAAGAGGTCTCACCGAGGTCAGGCGGTTTCAAGGTAAAGTTCCCCTTTTGTGGTGATGTCCTGCCGAAACAGTGAAGTCTGGGCGACAGAGGAGTAGTCTTGGAAATGGAAAAATAGCATCGAAAAGAGGTCTCACTGATAGGGTGGACTCTTTCCGAAAAGGTTTGTCTTCGAGGGGAAAGATATGCTCAGCATGAGGTCTAGCCGAATGGTAGAGGTCTTGGCGAAGGTTCTCCCTTTAGTGTGATGTTTGGGTGATTGCGAGATGTCTTGGCAAGGTTGAGTGCATTCGGCATAAGGTCTCCTTGACCACAGAAAGTCTTGCCGATAGAAAGGGGTTGCACCAAAAGTTTTGATCTCGGCAAATGATTTTTCCTTCGGTAGGGGGTCTGGCCGATATGCTAAGGTCTCCCTGAAGTGCTTCGGCTTAGTGAAAGGAAGCTTTGGTCAGTGTAAAGTTTCACTGACCAAAGAGAGTCTCGGCAACCAGGTGATGTTCTACCAAAAGATGTTGCCTTCGGGGTAAGGTTGGTGCTCTCACCAGGAGGTCTAGCTGACAAGTGGTGGTCTCACTGATGGTTTCAAACCCTCGGTGTGACTAAGGTGTTCGCCATAAGGTCTCCCCAAAACAAATAAGTCTCCCTGAGATAGAATGTGCTCGCCAAGAAAAGAGGGGCTTTGCTATAAGGTCATGCCGACTAGGAACTGTCTTGCCGATGGTATTTGTGGTATTGATATGACTTCTGCAACTTGCTAAAAGGTCTCACCGACTATCACATATCACGCCGATAGTTTCCAGAAGAGACATAATTGTATTGGGAAGACATAATTAGTGTCTCACCGACATGCAATGCCATACGAATAACATTTGACCGCCTGAGAATCTTGTGTGGCACATGTCTAACCAATCAGGGGGAGCTAAGAAGTCTGATCGATGATAGTTTGACCAATTGACCACCCCTATGGAGAAGATCAATAGGATGCAAACGACATGGAATCCTTCTGAGATCAAAAGGTAATGGATCGGCTCGGGTGATGATGTTCAGATCTAAAGGGAGGCCCGATGATGCTTCCAGAGATAATCAATGAAAGAAAGGTCTAGAGCATGAAGAAGGCTGAAGGAAAGAAACAACCACAAGTCTCAGGAACAGCTGGAGTCTACTGGCAGAAAAGGGCCGGATTGGTATTAATGTAAAAATACTTTAGAGCATTCAAGGCAGCCCTTCGAAGGAGTTGAAAGATAGACATGGGTACTAGGAGTAAATGTTGCAACTACAAAAGATCTGAAGGCTTCTTCTAAGGTCAAGCCGTCACCGACATCGATAGCAGGGCTTCACATTGAATGCAACATTGACTCTCTTTAGAAAGATCTGAGAGCTGACCCTCCTGAAAGCAAATATTTTAAAAACCCTAAAACAGGGGATAGTACATTCCTTTTGGTACATTTTGTATATATGGCATTCTTGCCTCTTTGTAAAGGGGGGGAAAAAGTTAAGAGTTAGAAGCTAGAAAGAAAAGTGAGTTAGAGGAGATAGAGTTGCATCCTGATTCTTTGTAATGGGAGCTTCTTTTGTCTTGTTAGTTAGCAGTTAGATCTAGTAGGAACCAATAATGTATCTTTCCAATTTTCTTAGCATAGATGGAAACAATTTGGTGTCATGGATTTTCTATACACTGGTGATTGTACCAACTTTGTAAATGTTGCTTATCTATTTTACTAACAGTAGAAGCAACCAGATTAAAATCTACTTCATATTGTGTTCCAGGATGGTATTTGTCCTAAGTTAATCATTTGATTTGAGAATCTTTCAAGGATTGAGGTCTTATTCTATGTTTTGTTTAAATGGTGATATGCAATCTGTTATTGAAATCAGCACTATGAATGAATGAAACCGTGTGTTAGTCACAAGTTAATTTTGTTCTACAGTTTTAGTTAGGAATTCCTTGAAAGATAACAAGTCTAGTAAAGTTAGATGAATCATCATTATTTTTGATTCCAAGCTTTGATCCATCTTTTTATATTTCTTTAAAACCCCAGTTAGAGTAGGTTTGAATTTATGTTTGATCTTAGAACAATCTAGAAGCTCAAGACCAGCAGACCCCTTGAACATTACTATTACATTGACCATTGAGTGAAATTAGCACAGTTGAGAACCAACTACAAAGACCTTGGGAGCTAAGATATCCATCTGTTGTCTTTCTCTTTCAAGAGAAACATAATAGCAATATTTTTTTTGCATGTTATTGTGCCATCAGACATGTCAACAAGAACTGGCACTAGAAGGAGGGCTGCTTTGAGTAATTTTGTATTGTTGTGAGTTGGAGTGGGTCATATCTTGGAAAACCCAGTTCTGATGGGCAGTCCTTTGTTTATTCTTGGGATTCTCAATGAAATTCATTATCATATGCACAATAGGCTTCCATTATTTTTTGCTAATAGTGGACAAATTGCTAAAGATCATGTTAGGATTTGCAAAGATTTGATGACTCTTCACCGAATTCTTCATGAAGATACAACCTGTCAACTTTTTGTTAAAACACTTCAAGGTTCAGCAAGGCAATGATATGTTAATCTTCCACCAAATTCTATTTGTTTGTGGACGGAGTTAGAAATTTTGTTTGTGGATCATTTTGACCCTTATGCACAAACACAAGACCCATCATTTGAATTTGCAACCACAAGAAGGAAACCATCTGTATCAATTTATCAATTTAATCACAGATTTTTGTTTATGTATCAAAGGGTTCAATCTTTAGATTTGGTTGTCGATGATCATGTATTGATAGAACATTATTATTGGGGTTTAAACCTTTCATTTGCAATCAAAGTCATATGTTGTGGTGAGGCTACATCTTTGCATGATGCATTGAACAAATCTCTCTTATTGGCACAATTTTGAGGTGAAACTAAGAATTTAGATAACCAAACTCAGAATTATAATCCTCTTGTGCTCACAAAATTCCATCATCTGCAGCCTTATGCCACTTCACCCACCATCCCCACCCAGGTGCAATCATTCTCACCAAGTAGCTACAACCTTCCTAAGGTTCCAAGCACCACATTTTCCAACACCCCATATTAGGTCAATGAAGTTGTGACCATATCATCTCTTTTCAGTCATATTCCAAAGCATAGTCCATTACATCACAATGAAGTTGTAGATGAAACATTTGATGAGCCAGGATATAATTTTGATGACTTTTTTGGTAAAAGGCATGAAATGGATGTAAACCTAGAGCATAATGGAAATCTTAAGATAGAGTCTAGCTTTGTTGAAAATGCTAGTACTAAGAATGGCTTTGAAGGAGATGAGGTATTAATGTGGGATTGCTATCATGAGAAATCAAAAAATTCCTTCCAACGATTTGAAAAACTCTTTTGATCAAGATGAGAATTAGGGTGATGAGGAATGGAAAAAGGAACATGGTTCATGTTGGATTGATATCCCTCATATGAAAAATCGAATAAGGGAGAAGTTAGAAGGCCTGGGAGATTTAAAACTATCAGAACTTGTTGGGCCAAGTGGATGCAATATACATCAAACTAATCAACACTCTTAGATGGATTGCCACGTCTTCCTAGGAAGGATGGAGTTGTATTTCAAGCATCTAATCACTAGTGAAGGAATACTTATGGAAGATCCTTGGAGTACGTATCCCTTCAATGAATCTTATGAAACAAATAACACACTTCAAGATGAGATTTATTATGAATCTTGTTGTCAAAGATAGAAAATTAAATGCCAAAATGGAATTTTAAGGGAAGAAGTTCAAGTAGATGTGCATATCAGTCAAGTGTTCCTTGAAGAAATTCATGACAGGGTACATTTGGATGAAGGAGAGGAATGCCAAGGAAAGGACCCAAAGGTTATCTCAGAAGTTGAATCCCTTCAACATGATGAAGAGAATGGGACAAGGTAGTATTTTCTTGATTTTGATTTTGCTTACTCAAATGTGTTGTTTATAGAAGGTCCTTACTTAGCATCCACAAATGGATGTGCTCTTAATACTAATAAATTTGATCCTAAAAGGCATGTTTTTGTTGATGGTGTGTAGGAACATGAATTGAGTAAGTGATTTCCTAACTTTGACTCCATACATTCAAATGAGTTCGAAGAAAATCCTTGCTCACCATGTGCTAGTATCCCCGATATCAATGGTGATAAGTTGGACGCAGATTTTCAAAACTTTGGGGCTCACATGTTTCAAGGGAATGTTGAAAGTAAGACTTCATCTCAAGAAATCCACAAAATTTTTGACTCTATACCCGAGATGAATACAAAGATGGTTAGTGAATATCCCAGCTCCAAGATAAACCTTGTTTCAGTGGTGTTCCATGAGTTGAGACCTTGAGAGAAGGAGTTCATACAACACAAGTCTGCATCAGTAGCTAGGAATCTTCTGAATTAGGTGGTGTCCTTTCATTATCCTTTGTGTTTTAATAATTTTTAGTTTGATTAGGGCGTTGGGGATAGTAAAACCTATTTGTGGGTAAATCATGACAAAATTGAAAACCCACGACTGATAATATTTCAATCTTTATACCCTCAGAACGAAATTATTGCACATAAGCTTCATATTTCTGAGTATAAAGATAAATTTGCTAGGTTTAGAACTGTGCCCAGTAGGTTAAGATTGTTGCACATAATGAAAAATCAGTCAAATCAATGTATAAATTTTTATAGTTTTGTGTTTGTAAGGCTTAGCTTTGGAGTTAGTTTAGGATTAGGATTGGTTAGTGTTGGTTGTTTGGTTTAGTTAGTTTTCTTTTGTGCTTCTTTTTCTTTTTTCGTGTCCTCTAGTTTTTCTGTTTGTAAATAATTTGTTGTTCTACTTGTAAATGGTTTTGTTTCTTGTTTTTATTTTCTTTTTGTCCTTTCATTTCCTTTGTTAGTTGTGTTGGTCTTGTTTTGTTCTTTGAGGTTTCTCTATTCTTTTCATCTTTAAATAGTGGGTTGTTATCTGAAGCATACTTTGGTTGTTACGAGAGAAGTGGTTTAGATATTTTCAGGTTTGCTGGTGGGGTGGTTTTGTCCTAAACTCTTTGTTTTATGCCCATTTCCAATAAGAGTTTTGGAAGGTCTTGAAAACAAGGTGCAAAGTAAATAGCCTTCATTAGCTCCTCTGAATCTGTCACAAATTACATAGATCATCTCCTTTGGTAATGGTATATTTTTCCTAGAATGATAGTGTTGTAAGATTTTGAGTGAAAAATCTGATCTCTGAGGTGCTGTTATGAAGTCTATGGTAGTTTTCAACCCAGATCAGACATTAAACATCTAACATATTGAAAAATAATTAAATGAAATATCTGAAACTCCAAGAGAAAATAGAAAAGAAAAAGTCTAAAGAGAAAAGGACTCAATATGAATGGGTGATTCCAATATCTCTACCAGGGCTATGGATGCCTGACTAGCAGTAGAGCAATACTGTGAGAAAACTAGAGGTATCTTCGTCAGGGCTATGGATGCTTGACTGGCAGTGGAGCAATGCATAGGGAATCATTGCACAACAACTAAAGGAAATCAACTCATGTAGTTCAAATCTTGCATGTTGTTGTTTGAAAGATGAGGAAAAATTTAAGAAAGGATGATGCACTATCAAGCACACACATAGATTCAGTGGTAGCTAGTGTTGGCTTACATTTGAGATTCTAGCTCAACCTTGCTTGTTAAAACTAACCCAACTGGAGTTGTGATGTTCACAAACTAGGAGTTCTAGGTAGCTAAATCCTTTAGTTTCATGAAAATGGTTAAACCATTTTCCTAGCCGAGTCGCCATTTGTTATGCCCTGCATAACCACCCCATTTTATTCAGGAACAAAATGGGTCCCCCATTTTTCTCTTACCTTTGTTGCCTTTGGTTATTTCCTTTACTCTTTGGAGTTCTTTTGTTTTCTTCCTGAGTTTGCCTTTTGGTTTGGTCAAATTTTTGGTTTTGTCTTAGCTTAGATTGGTTTTTCTTCTTGCTAGAAATTGAATGAAATAATCACAAGCAATAGTGGATTTTATTATAATATGTTTTGTTTGCTTCTGAAGACTAACACATACCTTGTTTCATAGGACTAAATCATGCATACGATGATATTTCTCAAGGAACTCAGTTGGGAAGCATTCCCCAATCCAGTTTGGCACAAAATTCCTCTAATAAGAAAGTCGGCAAGACCTTGCAGTTGTCTTGCCGACTACCAGTGCGTTTTGTCCATTGGAGGCTCACTATTCACCCAAACATTCATGTCGCCATAGGTTTCTTTGTGTCTCACTGACTTGAGGAGCCCTCGCTAAAAGATTCCACATTTGGCATAAGGTCTCGGTGAAGGAGAGAAGTCTTGTCAACATGAGGTAGTATCGGCAAGAGTTCTTTCCAATCCATCGGAGTCTCGGCAATGATAGGATGCTATCAGGGGGATCTCACTGGGAAGGATTTACTCTCGGCAAGAGGTCTCACAGATAGGGTGAGGTCTCGCCGAGGCTGGGCAGTTTTGGGGTAAAGTTCCCCTTTCGTGGTGATGTCCTACTAAAATAGTAAAGTCTGGGTGAAAGAGGAGTGGTCTTGGCAATAGAAGAATAGTGTCAGCAAGAGGTCTCACTGACAGGGTGGACTCTTGCCGAAAAGGTTTATCTTCAGGGAGAAAGATATGCTCGGCATGAGGTATGGCCGAATGGTAGAGGTCTCGCTGAAGGTTCTCCCTTCGGTGTGATGTCTGGTCAATTGGGAGATGTCTTGGCGAGGCAAACTGTGTTTAGCATAAGGTCTCCCCGACCACGGAAAGTCTTGCCGACAAAAAGGGGTCCCACCAAAAGTTTTGATCTTGGCAAGTTATTTTTCCTTTGTTAGGGGGTCTGGCCGATATGCTAAGGTCTCCCTGAAGTGCTCTCGGCTTGACGAAAGGAAGCTTTTATTGATGTAAACTTTCACTGACCAAAGGGAGTCTCAGCGACCGAGTGATGTTCTACCAAAAGATGTTTCGTTTGGGGTAAGGTTTGTGCTCTCGCCAGGAGGTCTAGCCGACAAATGGTGGTCTTGCTGATGGTTTCAAACCCTCGGTGTGACTAAGGTGTTCACCATAAGGTGTCCCCGAAACAAAGAAGTCTCCCAAAGATAGAATGTGTTCATTGAGAAAAGAGGGGCTTCACTATAAGGTCATGTCAACTAGCGACTGTCTTGCCGATGGTCTTTGTGGTATCGATATGACTTCTGTAGCTCACTAAAAGGTCTCGTCGACTATCACATATCATCGCAATAGCTGCTAGAAGAGACATAATCGTATCGGGGAGACACGATTAGTGTCTCACCGACATGCGATGCCATACGAATAACATTTGACTGCTTGAGAATCTTGGGTGGCATATGTCTAACAAATCAGGAGGAGCTAAGAAAGCTGACTGACAAAAATTTGACCGATTGACCACCCCTATGGAGAAGATCAATAGGATGCAAATGACATGGACTCCTTCTGAGATCAAAAGGTGATGGATCAACTCGGGTGATGATGTTCAGATCTAAAGGGAGGCTCGATGATGCTTCCATAGATGGTCAACGAAAGAAGGGTCTAGAGCATGAAGAAGGCCGAAGGAAAGAAACAACCACAAGTCTCAGGAACAACTAGAGTCTATTGGCAGAAAAGGGCCAGATTGGTATTAATTGAAAAATGCTTTAGAGCATTCAAGGCATCCTTTCAATGGAGTTCAAAGATAGACATGGGTACCAAGAGTAAATGTTGTAGCTACAAAAGATCTGAAGGCTTCTCCTGAGGTCAAGCCATCATCGACATGGATAGTAGAGCTTCACATTGAATGCAGCATTGATTCTCTTCAGAAAGATCTAAGACTCGACCCTCCTGAAAGCATATATTTTAAAAACCCTAAAATAGGGGACAATACATTCTTTTTGGTACATTCTATATATGTGGCATTCTTTCCTCTTTGTAAAGGGGGGGAAAAAGTTAAGAGTTAGAAGTTAGAAAGAAAAGTCAGTTAGAGGAGACAGAGTTGCATCCTGATTCTTTGTAATGGGAGCTTCTTTTGTCTTCTTAGTTAGAAGTTATATCCAGTAGGAACCAATAATGTATCTTTCCATTTTTCCTAGCATAGATGGAAACAATTTGGAGTGATGGATTTTCTATATACTAGTGATTGTGCCAGCTTTGTAAATGTTGCTTATATGTTTCACTAACAGTAGAAGCAACCAGATTAAAATCTACTTCATATTGTGTTCCAAGATGGTATTTGTCCTAAGTAAATCATTCGATTTGAGAATATTTCAAGTATTGAGGTCTTATTCTATGTTTTGTTTAAATGGTGATATGCAATCCGTCATTGAAATCAACACTATGAATGAATGAAACCGTGTGTTAGTCACAAGTTAATTTTGTTCTGTAGTTTTAGTTAGGAATTCCTTGAAAGATATCAAGTCTGGTTAAGTTAGATGAATCATCATTCTAGTTTGAATTTATGTTTGATCTTAGAACAATCCAAAAGATCAACACCAATAGGCCCCTTGAACATTACTGCTACATTGACTACTAAGTGAAATCAGCACAGTTGAGAACCAACTATAAAGACCTTGGGAGATAAGATATCCATGTGTCTTTCTCTTTCAGGAGAAACAAAATAGCAATGCTTTTTTTGCATGTTGCTGTGCCATCAGATACGTCAATAGATAGGTTGAGAAATGTGCAAGTTTTGGTCAATGTGCCAAAGAGGGGGAGATTCAAATTTGGAGAATATTCCTTAAAGATGTCATGTTGAAAGAAAATGATGAATTTAATAAATGAATTAAAATGCTTTATTTGTGCAAGTGGGAAAAGTTAAAGGATGTGATGGGTGGTTAGATTAGATTAATTAGGATTAGATTAGCTTAGATGTTTTTTAGTTGATTGTGACATTCAACTTAAATATTTGGGTTTATTTAAATTAAATGAGAAGAAATTGATCATTAGAGATTTAATTAAATAACTTTGATCTATTTAATTAAATGGAGATCTTTAGAAAATTAATTGATTTATTTAATAACCTTTAGGAGATTGATTAAATAAACTTGATTTATTTAATTGATGAGTGATTATGATTTTAATTAAATGAGTGATGTCAATTTCATGTGTCTACATTTTTCCCCTCTTTGAAGCAATGTACTTGCTACGTTGGTTCAAAGAATAAACTTTCCGCAATCAAAATTCATTTTTTTTTCAATTTTTCTGGATGCCCCAGTAGAAAGAAGTACACTGGTACATTTCCCTCTTGAGAGATTGAGTGAAAAGATTCGATATGATGGTCGATCTGATGATAAAGAGGTTCAAAATGGATGGTTATGATGATGATGCAAATGAGATGATTTTAAGATGCTTGGAATAACCAATCTGTATTATCCTAAACAACTTAAATGATGATATGATGTGAGATGGATGAGATGGATGATGTGATATGCTATGATTATGCAAATGTATGATTTTACGAGATGCTTAAACTAACAGATCTATATTATGATGATGAACATGCATGTGAGATTATATGCAAAATACTGATGGCTTGTGGATGCAGGATGGATGCATGATGTATGGTTTGGTGATGATGGTTAACTATTCATGATGTGATGTTAGTGCAGAAAACAAGAAATTAGATGATGACAAGAGGTTCCAACAAGACAACATTATGAGATATGATGATGAGAAATGGATGATTTGCTTATCAAGGATTGGGATTTTAAAAGGGTCACTTACCTTATGTTTGATAACATACATAAGTACGATGCATCAAGGTATGAAGGACTAGGATGGAATTGTACTTAGTGTGATGGAATTTGACTTGACAAATAGATAGGAGTATTCATGTTCACACTCGACATATGGAAACCTTGCTAGGACATACCTAACAAAGCAAGTATTCGCCAAGTTATTTTATAAGAACGTCCAAAAAGCACAAAAGATAATGATCATTGCCCCATTCCTATCTCTAAATCCTTTGTTCAGATATCATCAAGAGGTCCTTGGAATGAGGGCAATAAGATAAATCAAAAGAAAAGATCAAGTATGCAAACAAGCCAAAGGGATTTGTTTTGATAGGATAAGAATCCAAAGTGATGTCCAAAATGATGCCCATTATCGAAATGATATATCCTAGGACATGCATTGTATAGGATGATGATGGGTTGATAAGTTGATTGATAGGTTGTTGATATAAGGTTGACTGACATGTTTGAAAATGATCAAGAGTTTTATTTTTTATTTAACGGTTTGTTGTTTGCTTTTGATTTTACGATTGAAGCTTGCTTTTTCTGATTGTTGTGTTTGTTTATGTTTGTTTTTCCAAAGGATGAAGGTGACGATCAATTTATTATGGATGATTGATTATTTCAAGTGAAAGCAAGATGAGACAAATGGATTTTTTCAAATATTTGGATGTTTTTTATATTTTTGGAATGTTTTAAGGCTATTTTTAGGTTTTTGTTTTTTCAAATGTTTTTGTATTTTGATGTTTTTTGAATGTTTTTGGATTTTTCGCATGATTTTGACGATTTGGATATGGACATGTATGATGATATCAATTCTCTTTTTTTTTTTTTTTTGTTAAAGACCAAGCTAAGGTTGACTGATTGAACCGATGGATTGATGATGATGATAAAATTCTTGAAGATACACAACAATGCAATGACTGATTGATCAGGATTGATGATGACAACATTGTTGAGGATGCACAACAATGTAAGGATAGTGTTAAACAACACAAGGATTGAGATAATGATGAATTGATTGGATTTGATTGATTAGTATTTTGAAACTTGATTTTGGAACAAAATTATTTTGAATGATTTGATGTGACATTTGAAGGGTGTGTTATATGGGACTGATATTGATTGTTTGGATCGATGTTTGATGAAAGATGAAGACTAATAAGGAATGTCTTCTCATCAAAATATGCCATGGGCTAGTGATTTGGATTATTTTCTCACAAGTGGTGGACCAACTTTATTTCATGTTTGCCAATGTTTGGATCACCACATAAGTTGGAGGATATAGATCAAGATTTATTTCCTGAAGCAAGATGCAAATATCTACCCCCAGTGTCTAGCAATGTATGGAATGTCATGGGTGGATGCTTGGATAGTTGTATGGATGGATGGATATGGTAAGTACACCAAGGATGCCAAGGATTATCTTGCGATAAGATAAGGTGTTTGGATAAAGAATACTGATTTAGATAATGCTTCATAGCTCAGATAATGTTGCATAGGATAGGATCAATGAAAATGACCCATTTTAAGATGTTTACCATAAGCAAGCTTAAAGTGTGCCCCAAAATTTCTCAAGATCAAGATGACTTGGACTATGAATGCAGAAATATGCACATGGATTGGATAATTTGCTCATGGATGATTGGATTTACTATGGATGAGATGGATGGAATGCTAGATTTATTATGGATGGGATGAGATGCTTTCACCTAAACTGGCGCATGTAGATGCTCGATTCCACACATGACGCCTATTTGCTATGTTTTCATCATGGTCTTTCCCAAAGCGCCACACATGCGGCTTTCATTAGATGATGATTTTTCTCTTTATTATTTTCAATCCTTTTTCTAATTTTTTAGGATTTTCATTTTTTTTAATTTTTTCGAAAGATTTTAAGCTCATGCTGAATCACAATGTGTTGCTGATGTAGATGCTTCTGTCATAATGTTCCATTGATATCCTATTTGAAGAAGCTTCTTTACTAAGATACGCGCACTTGAATGCAACTTTTGGGATTTTTGATCTACTTTATTGATATCAGGGTTAACTCTATCTTTGTGCGCTCATCGCGATAAAATTCCTTTTGATTCCTTATGATAAAGGGTTGTTTACAATACATGGTCAATTTGAGAATTGGATATCATGCGTAGAGGCATGGATGGAGTGTGTTTAGGGATAAAAGATGAATTGGTTAACAACTTGGAATCTTTGACTCTCCAAACATGGGAAGATGAACAATGATGGGTGGATACAAAAGTGTATGTGGAATTAGGACCAACTGCTGGATACACTTTGTATGCCGCTTGAGAAGCCTACTTTTTCTTTTGTGGAAATCCTTGATGGATACTTTTCTCTTTTTTATTTTTCCCCATAGTTTCTTTGACTAATGGAGTTTGATAGGGATAATCTTTCTTTGTATTCTTTGGTATCCACTTGTATTTGATTTTTTCATTATTATTCTTTCCTTCTTTTTCTTTGATAACATTCTTCGTACTTTTATTCAAATCTTTCTTTTGAAGTTGGTCCCAATTCATGGATGGGGTGATGGGTGGATAAACATTCATGATGTGACTAGTTGTAGTATTTCCATCAGTTTTATCATAAGGATTCTTCATGCTCCCTATGTTGACATTTACTTGAGATGAAGTTTCCCCCAGTATGGTGGTAGTAGTTGATAAGCCCACAATGTGCTCATAGTTTGGATATTATGATGAACTTTTAATACCTTTACTTTTGTTATTCATTGTTGTTTAAACTCTTTTGAAACATTTTACTGGGATATCCTATAGCAAAACACTTTCATGTTCCTGCAACCTATTGTGTTGTCTTGTCTACATTTATTACCCCGTTGACTCCCTAAATGACTGGTATATTGCATATAGTTTTTGAATGATGAAATAGATTTAAATATGTGATTAATGAATGGATATTGTGTATGTTCCATGTGCCTTTTCTTTCGCATATGTTACCTTGTGTTTTGCAGGTTGTTGAAGAAAGTATGATCGAGTCAAGCACAACCAATCTTGGCCTTGCAGTAAAGTCTATTTCCTGCATGACTTCGAGGAAGCTCTAGTGAAGACTCTTTGACCGAAACCGTTGGGAAGGATTTTTAATGACAGTCAATCTGGAAAGAGTGGAGTGCTAGATTCTCCCTGGATCGGGTTGAATAGATAAATTCATTTATGAAGTCTGTTCCTTGATTTTGGGATACACTTTACTTCAACGTCTTTCTCTGTTAGGGTTAGTTAGTTAGTTGTTCTCCTGATTTTAAATAAGTGCTCCCCCTGCATGAGTGAGCAAGAAGATGGTTATAAGTTAGATAGAAGCATAGTGATAGGGACATAGAAGATATCATGTAAGAGTCAGTATGATAATAATAAAAAGCAAAATTTGTATGACAAGAGACAGAGTTTGTTGCTAGTTTTCATATCAACAAAGCAATGTATACCATTCTGAGTTTATGAATAAAGTTTGATGAAGTTCTGAGTTCAGCACTTGCGTAATTAGTAGATGCTTGCTAAGGGGGCCCACTTAGTAAGTATCTGTAGCTAGTTAGTTAGCTGTTCTTTTTCTATTGATCATCAGTTAGATTTCATCTTTAAAGTTTTCATACAAACTCAGTCTTGTATTGCTCCTGCAACATTGGGAATCCATCCCTATGCCTGTTCCTGTAGCATAAGGCCAGTTCATAGTTTGAGTCTCAGTCGTAGCTATTATGATTTCTATTTTTGTTAAATCATGGTTGAGTTAAAAGAACTTTGCATTGCCTTCCTGTAGCGTAGATAGAATTCTTTCCAAGTATTTATTTCTGTTAAGTTGTGACCAAAACTAGTTCTTAGAGCATATATTGTGCTGCGCCATTCAAAGTATACATTCCCTGGTTTGACAAGTAAATGAACATACATAAAGAGATATTGGTCACCTGTTGGAATGTCCAATTCCCAAGATAGGTTTTACTATGATTTTCATATCCTTTTGTGGGTGCGATCATTTTTGGTGCCATTACCGGGGATGGTGTCAAGCTAAGAATTTGTCAGAAGTCATTTTTAGCATTAGTTTAGCTTGTTAATCAAAAAATTTCAAAATCCTTCAAATTACCATTCATTCTATTGCATGCATAGAAGAAGAGACGTGTTGGGAAGGTTTCTCCCTAAAAACCTATTTGTTGAACTGCCATTTGACCCAGCCGACGAAGAACCTGAGGAAAATCCATTCACTCTGATATTCCAGCAAACAAATATGGAAAATAATCCACCTAATCCACCTCCTACTTTTGAGTTTCCTATTGTTCCCCAGTGAGATACTGACAATCTTAAAAATATTTCTTCTTCACTACTTCCCAAGTTATATGGCCTAGTTACGGAGGACCCTGAAACTTTCCTGTTTGAGTTTGATATCCTCTGTCGCAATTATGACTATACTTCAGATGCTCACAAGCAGAAGTAGTTTCCTTCCACCTTGAAGGAAGGAGCTTTCAGATGGTTTATGAGTTTGGGAAGAGGTGTTGTTGATAGTTGGGCAACCATGCAAACAAAATTCCTTGAGAAATATAAGGAATATTGTAAGAGTGGCAGTAAGGGAGATGATATATTCAGAATTCAGCAGAAGGAGGATGAAATTTTGGAGGATTATATTTCAAGATTCTTGTTTTCTCTGAAAAAGAACTCAAACCATACTCTCAATGAAGACTCTCATAAACTAATTTTTCTAAGAGGGATCAGTGATGCCTGTATAGATGATTTGGACCTGATGGGAGGAACTGATATAACACAACTACCTTGGGATGATATTAAGAAAATATCTCTTAATTACTCCTGAGAAAAAGTGAAGAAGGGTAGAGGTCATCAAGCTACAGTGGGTAAATCTTCTTCCAGTGGAGTTTCCCGGATGGATATCACAAATTTGTTGTCTGATTTCAAGCATGAAATCATTAACAACATGGCTACACAGTTGGACACTATGCAAGCTCGGAAGAAACATGATGAAGCTGAAGCAATCTTGGCCAATTTTTGTCCACATTGTAGACAGAAGAAGCGTGACTGAAGATGCAAGATGGTGGCCAACATGGAGGCTAAACAGTTGCCTACTAATTTTAAGATGATAAAAGGTGATGATGATCAAGTATTCTTTATTGCACAAAGGAGGCCATGGGCCCCAAGACAAGGTATGTCTCAAGACCCTTTGCAAAATTTTGGTTTATATAATAGTCAATGGAAAAATTAGTACCCTCTAAACTATGGGCCATACTCCCAACCTTAGTGGAATCACCCTTGGCCAAATGCCCAGCAAAACCGTTGGCAAGCCTCACAAGGAAACTAGCAACCACCTCAGCAAAATCAGTGGCAGCCTCCACAAGGGAATTTACAGTAGCATAACCAATGGAGAGGAGGCCAGCAATGGTCAAATCCAACCCCAGGTTTCTTGCAGCAACCCCAATAGCAATCCATTATGCCACCTACACCTAATCAAGGTTAGAATCCAAAATCAACCCAACTACCAGCTCAGGTAGCACCTAATCCAAATAACCAGCAACCGCAGTACCAACAAGTCTATTTTGTTGATCCTAATCATCATCCTCCCTATGCCGTGCTACCCACACCATCTCCTCCCATAATCTTATAATTACCACCTAAGGAGACTGACCAAGGAGAAGAAGATATAAATGACCAAGTCCAACCAAATCAACCAGTTTAGATTCCATCATTACCTAAGTCATCTGATAAGGTGCCCCCTCCTTTCCCACAAAGATTGGAAGGTGAAAATTTGAAGAAACAAGAGGAACCCACCTTTGATATCCTTGACTAGCTAAAGCATATATGTGTGAAAATTCCCTTGTTCCAAGCAATCAAACAAGTACCTATCTATGGCAAGGCCATCAAGGAGGCATGTTTGAAGAAACCAGGGAGGAAAAAGAAAGACCCTCAAATTGTCCATGTAATAGGCCAACTCTCTGACTTAATGCTAGGGAAGCTTAGCATCCCAAAATATTTAGATCGAGGAAGTACTATTGTGGAGATAAATGTTAATGGGTTGCAAATTAAGAATGTCTTAGTAGATCTTGGTGCAGCTATCAATGTCATGACAAAGGACCTGGTTGTAAAACTTAATATTTCATAAATAAGGACTACACCTACAATATTACAGCTTGTTGATAGCTCAACTATCAAACCTGATGGGGTAGTTGAAGACCTAGTAGTCACCTTGGATTCCCGGGAATACCCCACTGATTTCATGGTGTTATCTCCAAAAGCATCATTGGGGGGATACCCTGTCATACTAAGAAGGCCTTGGTTGGCTACTGTCGATGCTTGCATTGGTTGTAGGTTGGGTGACATGACAATATCTGATGGATATAGCAAAAAGAAACTTACTCTCTATTCTCCAGCATTGCCCCAACTTGAGTCTGGAGATGTTGCTTGGCCAGATTTGGGAGAAGAGGAAGAAGTGAACTCTATGGCCAATTTAATGATGATTACCAGAGAGCCTTTCATTGCACACCAAGAAGAAGAAGATGTACTATCTAATATCTTGCTGAATAACTATGGTACTGAATACTTTCATTGTGAGAAAAATCCATGTTCCTTGTAGGCTATTATTTCTCCGTCCACATTAGCTCATTATCCTGCAGCAACAGATTGCTTGCACACCTTACTAGCCCATGAGGTAGACATGCCATTTCTGTCTGAAGTATCTATGATAGACTTAACCTCCCAAGTTGAGGTAGCTACAGGAAAAACCTTGTGCATTAATAAAAACCTCACCCGTGAGCAACAAGAATCTATGATCAAAATTCTTACCAGTCATAAGTCAGCTTTTGCATGGGACTATGGAGCTATGAAGGGCCTAGAACCAAAACTCTGTACACATCGCATATATATTAACAGTGACTTCAAACCTGTCAGGTAGCCTCAAAGAAGAATCAATCCAACTTTGAGAGAGATTGTTAAAGAAGAATTGCAGAAAATGTTGATAGCTAGCTTTATCTACCCAATCTCTGATAGTCAATGGGTTTCCGCATTGGTCATTGTTGCTAAGAAAGGAGGAAAATGGAGGGTATGTGTAGATTACAAAGAACTTAACTTAGCAACAAAGAAAGATTACTTTCCTCTTCCATTTATTGATCAAGTTCTGGATAATTTAGCTAGAAAGAAGTACTTTTCATTCTTGGATGGCTTTAGTGGATACAATCAGATCAAGATTGCTCCTGAGGATAAGGAAAAGACTACTTTTACATGCCCTTGGGGAATGTTTTCCTATTCAATTTTTCCTTTCGGTCTTTGTAATGCTCCAACAACTTTCCAAAAGGTAGTCATAAGCATCTTCTTAGACATCTCATATGATTTCATGGAAATATACATGGATGACTTTACTGTTTATGGTACAACATTTGAGGAAGCTCAAGCTAACTTGTAAAAAGTACTACAGAGATGTGAAGATCACAACCTATCGCTAAATAGTCAAAAGTGCTTCATGATGATGCAGGAGGGAATAGTGCTCGGTCACTATATTTCTGCTGCAGGAATTCAGGTTGATCCTGCTAAAATTGAGATCATCTCTAAGTTACCCTCTCCTACTAAGTAGAAGGAGGTACAAAGTTTTCTAGGCTATGCAGGATACTACAGAAGATTCATCAAGGACTTCAGCCAAATAGCAGGTCCCTTATACAATCTGCTAAAAAAAGATGCAGAGTTTTCTTGGATAGAGGAATGTGAAAAAGTATTTCTTGACTTGAAAGTTACCCTCACAGAGGCACCTGTTCTGAAAGGACCTAATTGGTCACTCCCATTTCATATTCATAATGATGCCTCAGATTATGCAAATGGGGTAGTGCTAGGGCAGAAGGATGGATCAACTGAACATGCACTCTACTACATAAGCAAAAATCTGCAAGGGGCTGAATTCAACTACACTGTTATAAAAAAAGAAATGTTGGCAATCATCTACACCCTCAATAAATTCAGGCATTATATCACTGGTTATCAGATATTTGTCCACACTGATCATGCAACAATCTGGTATCTCATGAACAAAAGATTAATATCTGGGAGACTGGCAAGATGGTTATTGCTGATGCAGGAATTTGACATTACAATTGTGGACAAGCCAGGTAAAGCCAACGTAGTTGCTGATTTCCTTTCTAGAATTCAAAGGCAAGATGACTCTGCACTTATTGAAGACTCCTTTCCTGATGAGCACCTATTTGCAATCAAGGTTATTCATCTATGGTATGCTGATATAGCAAATTATTTGGCAACAGGAAAAACTCCCCAGTTCTCTCCTAAGGAAAAAGGATTATTGATAGAGAAAAAGTTTTAACTTTTCTTGGATTGCAGATTGCATATTTTATACAGGGCCGATCACATTATGAGGAGATGTGTACTAGAGGAGGAAACTCATGATATACTGCATGCCAGCCATGATGAGCCGTGTGGCAAATATTTTGCTGCCAAAAGGACAAGAATTAAAATTTTAAATACTGGTTACTATTGGCCAACTTTACATAGAGATGTAGCCAAGTATACAAGGAGATGTGATAGATACCAAAGGATGGGAAAACCAACTCGCTGTAACAAAATGCCTCTATTTCCATCAATTGTAGTTACACCATTCGACAAATGGGGACTGGATTTTGTTGGACCAATTGACCCACCTTCCAATGGTAAGTCCTACATTCTTGTGTGCATAGATTATGTCACAAAATGGGTAGAAGCTAAACCTATGAAACATGCTATGGATAATAAAGTGGCTAAATTCGTATATGAGGAAATATTTACTAGGATTGGTGTTCCTAGGGAGATAGTGACAGATCAGGGAGCACAATTTACTTCTACACTTATCATAGTTTTAGTCAATGAATACAATATACGGCACAAGAAACCAACTCCTTATCACCCCCAGGCCAATGGCCAGGTTGAGGTCACCAATAGGAACATAGAGGCAATTTAGACTAAAACTATAGATTTGCATAAGAAGGATTGGGCCGCCAGGTTACTTGAAGCTATATGGGCCTACCGTACTACCTGGAAGACTGCTACAGGATTTACACCTTTTGAAATGGTGTATGGTAAAATAGCTGTGATGCCAATAGAATTTGAACATAAGACTCTCCAAACAGCACTGAAGCTGGACATGGATTTAACAAATGCACAAAAGGATAGAATCATGCAGCTCAATGCTCTGGATGAACTCCGAAAGCATGCCCTGCAACACACTGAGATGATACAGAATCAGTGAATAAGATGGCATGATAAATACATTAAGGAGAAGATGTTCAAAGCAGGAGATTGGGCTCTCCTTTACGACTCACAGTATAAGGACAGTCTAGGAAAATTATAGACCAGATGGTTGGGGCCATATGAAATTGAGAATGTATTTGCTAATGGTATAGTTCAACTTGTTACAATTGATCCTGTTACATTCAAGCTGTTGGTTAATGGACATCACCTCTGGTTGTACCATAAACTAGTCTCAAAAGAAGAATTCATGCAACAATTCATTCAGGATCATGTTGCTACTCTTCCTGCAGTCGAAGGCTTTAGCCTTTCTCCTACAGCTTCACCATAATTTTGAAAAGCATGCTCATAATAAAGGTTTTCTTTTTAAGGTAACCCCTTTTTCTCCATTTTCACTTATCGCCACATCTCACTTCTTTATCTTCCATCCCATCCATCCATTCCATCCATTCATCTTGACCACCCACGTCACCCATCCACCTCATTCATCTGCATCACCCTTAATTATGATATCATTCCCAACTGTCAACTCATGCCGAAGCCGTCATCTTTCTCAACACGTACACACATTTATCAAAGGTACGCCATATGTTTGTTATCACATATTTGATTTATTTTATTCTATTAATTTATTGCTATGACTATACTAGTCATTATTACCCGATCTTCGCCTATTCTTTAGTACATGTGAGGACACATGTCATATTCTAAGTAGGGGGCAGGGTAATCCACTTTTAAAACCTGTCTTTTTGCCACTACCACAACTGCTCAAATAACCTTTATTATTCTTTTGGTACTTTCCAAATATGAAAACATGTCTTTTTCATTGCATGTTTTTCTTATAAATTATAATCAAAACTACTTGTTCAAAAAGTTCATTTTTGGAAAAAAGAGAAATGTGATGGCACGATAGAAAAAAACCAGAACAGAAAGGGAAACAGAAAGGAAATTTTTGAATTTTTAGCAGGAAGTTGAGTTCAGCTGGGGAAAACCTATGAACATGGGTGGTCAACTAGTGTGACATGAGCTTGTAGCTCATGAGTTATTATTGCAAAATCCTCAAACAGTCCAAGCATTCAGCCTCTATGGATGGTTAAACTACTTCTTGAGTTTAAATGCTTTTGATGAGGAGGCTGCTGGAAAATTTTTGAGAACCCTTTCTGAAGGGGAGGCTACTGTATGGGGTCTTATGGTTGTTGTAACTAAAGACATAATTTCTGAAGTAAACGGGCTTCTAGCCATTGGAGAAAATTTTTCTTTGGATGCTGCCTCTGCAAAGGCTGAATTTTCAATACCCACTGATGGACCTTTGGAAGTCTCCAAGCAGGGATGCAAGCAAGTATCATTGCCTCCTCCTTATTTAGAATACGTTGCTTACATAATCAGGTATTTAACCTGTGAAGGCCATTTCTCTTACCTGCATTCTTACCATTTCAAATTATTAAGTCATATGAGGCATGGGTTAATTGTAAACGTTTCGAATTTCTTATTAAAATTTATGGAACAAAGTGCCCATGGAACCCAATAGGGGAAAGATAATTCTATTGCTCACCATGTCCTTATCAAATTATTGATTGAACACTCTTTGAGAGATGTCTCACCTCTTTCCTGGCAACAATTTGTTGCCCAAAAGAGCTTGCAAATTCTAGAACCCCTAGGGTACATACCCCACGGCCTCAGAAAAAGAAAGAAGAAATTACGTCTACCAGAAGAAGAACAAAGCAAGGGTCATCTGCTCTTGTAGCACCTGGTCCTGTAGCTCTCACACCTGAATCCTCTGCTCGGGTACAAACTAAGTCTGCCACTAGGAGAGAGAAGGGAAAAACAAAGGCAGAAGAGTCCCTAGAGTCTGACACTCATTCTCAGAAAAGGCAATGCCCTTCTCCTGCAGCATCTTCCCCTATAGCTGTCTCTCCTACAACAATACCTATTGCTATTACCAGTTCACCATCATCCTCTGGCAGGGCAGAACCCTTTAGACAGACCAAAAAGAGGAAGGCTACATGAACACCTCCTACAGCCGCACCAATGCCAAGAAGAGTTTCCACAAGGAAACAATGTAAGACCTCCCCTGCTTCACCTCAACCAGAGGTTATTGTAATTTCAAAAGGGTCCATAGAGTCTGAATTTAATGTTTCTCAGAATGTGTCTGAGAATGCTGCACAGAGTTTATTCGCTCCTAAAGAGGAACAAATTGAGACAAAGGAAATTGAGCATAATGAAAAAGGGGTACCAAGTCTTGATGACTTGGCTGCCGCTGCTATGCAGATTTCAGAGGAAGCACAGTCTTCTCCACTGTAGCAGCCAGAATTCATCCTATAGAAAGAGCAGGAACAGACTGAAAAATTGGATGTGGGAAATAAAGCTACATTTTCCCCTGCCACTTGTCAAGCCATTGTTGTTTATAAGAAGACATTTTTGATTGAGTTTCTAGAATATTTCAAAGCTAACTGGGAACTAGTTACATTGCAAACCCTGACTTTTCGGCACCTAACCCAGAAAAACATGCAACAAAGTCTATGGGAGGTAGAAAGGAAGAAACTAAAAAAGGAAATTGAAAGTTAGAAACAGGAAATTCTTGAGTTACAAGGAAAAATGGATGAAATGTTAAGAGTAACTAGTCAGATTATGGAATGCAGACCACCACCCAGAGTTTATGCTCTATTCCTTAAGGAACAATTCTTATGGTTCCAACTAGTGAGAATTTCTAGAAATCAAGATCGTATACTTCACACTGCTAAAGAATTCTATGACGCATACCAGGCAACCCCTAATTGGTTAAGAAATTCTCTGTGTGAATTTTATTTGCATGGATTTTTAATTCCATTTGAAATAGAATGGAACCCTCTTCTGTATATTGGTGATATCCATTTGAGATCATTTATGTCATGGGAAGCAAATGAAGCAAATTATGGTAGACAATGGGAAACATGTGAGGAAGCTGAAAGGAATGAGCCCGTTCCATTGCGCCCTCAAAGTTTAGACCCCCATGCAATGTTAAAAACCTGGTTTACTCTGACATATGGCATTCAAAATAATACAGCCAGGATGAAAATATTTGATCTTAGGAAATAGGTATATGATGAATTTTAGGAACAGTCATATTCGTTTTGGAGATTTTCATACACCAGAAGTGAGAAAAGGTGGGAAAGATTAACTGTTGGGCTAACAAGGTTCGAGCCTCACAGTCCCCTAAATTTCATAGCAGCTCTTAAACAATCAAGCAAATATATACAGTTGGGACTTCAAAAGAGTTTTGAACTATGGTTGCCATTGACATTCAGAGCTCCTGTGCTAATGTGGCCCCTTTATCCTTACCAGGCTACAAATATTAATGATGATTCAAAAGCCCGTAGGTATGAAAGGTGGCAGACTTTCAGAGGATTTTATTACAAGTTCGGAGCTCCATTTCAGAGTCATGCTGTAACCACTGATTTTAGAGAAACTACTAGGAAAGTTAATATTGGAGGACCAGCATTGGGCTAAGTAGGGGGTAGATGATGAGCCCAAAATGTGCTCATAGTTTGGATATTATGATGAACTTTTAATACCTTTACTTTTGTTATTCATGGTTGTTTAAACTCTTTTGAAAACTTTTATTGGGATATCCTGTAGCAAAACACTTTCATGTTCCTGCAGCCTATTGTGTTGTCTTGTCTACATTTATTACCCCGTTGACTCCGTAAATGACTGGTATATTGCATATAGTTTTTGAATGATGAAATAGATTTAAATATGTGATTAATGAATGAATATTGTGTATGTGCCATGCGCCTTTTCTTTTGCATCTATTACCTTGTGTTTTGTAGGTTGTTGAAGAAAGTATGATCGAGTCAAGCATAGCTGATCTTGGCCTTGCAGTAAAGTCTATTTCCTGCACGACTTCGAGGAAGCTCTGGTGAAGACTCTTTGACCGAAACCGTTGGGAAGGATTTTTAATGACAGTCAATCTAGAAAGAGTGGAGCGCTAGATTCTTCTAGATCGGGTTGAATGGATAAATTCATTGATGAAGTCTGTTCCTTGATTTTGGGATACACTTTACTTCCACGTCTTTCTTTGTTAGGGTTAGTTAGTTAGTTGTTCTCCTTATTTTAAATAAGTGCTCCTCTTGTGCGAGTGAGCAAGAAGATGGTTAGAAGTTAGATAGAAGCATAGTGATAGGGAGATAGTAGATATCATGTAAGAGTTAGTATGATAATAATAAAAAGTAGAATTTGTATGACAAGAGATAGAGTTTGTTGCTAGTTTTCATATCAACAAAGAAATGTATACCATTTTGAGTTTATGAATAAAGGTTGATGAAGTTCTGAGTTCAGCACTTGCGTAATTAGTAGATGCTTGCTAAGGGGGCCCACTTAGTAAGTATCTGTAGCTAGTTAGTTAGCTATTCTTTTTTCGTTGATCATCAGTCATATTTCATCTTTGAATTTTTCATACAAACTTAGTCTTGTATTGCTCCTGTAGCATCGGGAATCCATCCCTGTGCCTGTTCCTGCAACATAAGGTCAACTCATAGTTTGAGTCTCAGTCGTAGTTATTATGATTTCTATTTTGGTTAAATCATGGTTGAGTTAAAAGAACTTTGCATTGCCTTCCTATAGCATAGATAGAATTCTTTCCAAGTATTTATTTTTGTTAAGTTGTGACTGAAACTAGTTCTTAGTGCATATATTGTACTACGCCATTCAAAGTATACATTCCCTAGTTTGACAAGTAAATGAACATCCATAAAGAGATATTGGTCACCTGCTGGAATGTCCAATTCCTAGGATAGGTTTTACTGTGATTTTTATATCCTTTTGTGGGCGTGACTAGTAGTACCTTCATGCTTTGATTCCGCCTATTCCGAGATCTCTTTTTTAGAATGTATTCTCTAATAAATGACCACCATAGCTAATGTTGTTTCAATTTTCTACTTTGCTAACTCTGAATTATACTATTTTGTCTAACTTTTTTCCTTGAGTGGATAATGTTAGATATCCACATACCTAATGTCCTCAGTCTTAATTTGGGATATATTTGATCCTGATGTTGAAAACTCAATAGCCTACTCTTTTTGTGTAATAATGTCAGGAGTAAAAAAATCTTGTTCTAAATGAAGATCATCTATGTGTCCACCCAAAGAAATAATCTCATGGGTATATGGAGTATGTACTATGTGGATATGATCATCTTGTATAGATAGGAGAGTATCCATTAGACCATTGTAGTAGCTTGGAGATACAAAATCCTAATCTTGAATGATTTCAGAATTGCTTTCGACATGCTTTGGATCGAATTCTTGACATGGGTCAGTTTCAAAGGATGGATTACTTACAAAGGATTCTAGGATATCATCATTAGACATGGGAAGTGGTTCAATATCCTCTTGATCTTTGAGTGAATTGGTATCAAGTGTTGACTTGAAGATTCCTTCAATATCGGTAATCATGAGGTCGAAGGATGTCAATATGTCTTGGAAAGGACCATTGCTAGACTTTGGTGAGAGATATTGATCATGCTTTAGAATAAATTCTTGAGATATTCCCTCTAACTCATTAGGTGATGTAGAGACATTTTCAACATGATCATTGGTTGATGCATCATTGGATGAGGCGAAAACATCTTTATTGATAGATAGATCTTGATCATTGTTTTCAACAATTGTGGTGGAGGGATTTCTAATGTATTCAACCATAGGGTCAAGTGATGTTGGCATTTATTTGATTGGATCATTGTTGGTTGGTGGAATTTTATCATGATTGAAAAGTGACTCTTCACATATGTTGATTTGATCATTGGATGAAGTAGAAATAGCTTCAAGGTGCTTAGTGATGGATTGATCTTGATCCTTGTTCTCAATAGTTGTGGTGGAGAGATTGTCAATGCTATCATTGTCCCCAATAGTGATTATCTTTTGATCAATCAAGTCTTGGATGAGTTTTTTGAGCCAAACACAATCTGATGTTCTTTGTCCCTTTATTCTATGATAATCAAAAAGGTGCTTCTCATTATATCCTAGTGGTTTTATGTCTGGTTCTTGATAGTTCACGTAAACCGGGATTTTGATGAGATTTTCTTTTTTCAACTGTTGCAGGACTGATTCAATTGGTCTCCCAAGTGATGTTTATTTTTGCTTATTACCCTTTGAGACTTATACTTTAAATTGACCTTGTGGTGATTGTTTTTGGAGATGTGGTGAGTGATCTTTGAAATGTGGTGATTGATCCTCGAGACATGGTGATTGAGTTTTTTGTTGATCTTGATATCCAGCTTCTTGACATTGGAGATATTGTTCTTGATGCGATTCTGGACATAACTCAATTCTTTGATGATATCATTCAGTCAATGGTAGATTAAATTGATTTTGGAGTAAAAATGTCTCTTGTTTCAAGGCTTCAGTTAGTTTTTCAAGTGAAGCAATTTGGTCTATCAAAACTTGGTCTTGATTTTGATCTCGACACCCTTGATATAGTTGATTTGGCTTTTGTTTAAGCAGATTTGGGATGCATACCTATGGTTTTCATATGGGATCATGGAAAAATTGATTTGGGAAAATGTTTTGATTTGGGATAGTGTTCAGATTTGGCATGCTAGGTTGAATTTGAACATTGTTGGTGTTGGGAATTATATTACCTTGATTTAGGTAACTTTGATTTTGTATGGTGTTACCTTGACTTCAGTCAATACACGGAGACGTTAACATCTTTTTTGGACTTTGAACAACATTCATATGATTTGCAAACATATCCATCCCAAATTTTACCAAGTTTGGATTCAAAATGTACATATTTTGTAAAGTTGTACTTGGTACATTCACATTTGACATGTAGGGATTTTATGGGATGATGTTGTTCATTTGAAGGCTCATGCATTGGGTGTTTGGTTGGTAGATTTGTAGTTTTGGATTTAGATCTACCATTGGGAAAGGTG
Organism: Sequoia sempervirens; assembly: GCA_007258455.2. Lineage (NCBI taxonomy): Eukaryota > Viridiplantae > Streptophyta > Pinopsida > Cupressales > Cupressaceae > Sequoia > Sequoia sempervirens. The sequence continues at coordinate 369,872,179 of VDFB02000015.1, read as the reverse complement.
TTCCAATCTTTTGACTAGGCATACTCACATTTTTTGTAACATTGAGGTTTGTATGGGATAATTATGTCATGTATGGATTGTATAAATGTGAGTGTTGATAATCAATCGGCATTGTAAGGAATTGAAATTTCAATTGATTTAGATTACTCATGATATATGGATCAAGTTTATATTCCATGTTCCTCTTGTGTTTTGACCTTGTTGACCTCTAAGGGATTTAGGACCAATGATGAGATGAACGATGAAAGGGGTGAATAATATGGATATTGAATGTTTAGGGACTTTGGATCAATGCTAGACCTAGTGTTTGATTGGATTTGGATAATGGACTTGTAAACTCTAAGATGTTGGATGTGATCATAGGATGAACTTGTTCAAAGGATTGCTAATTTAATTAAATGTATGAGAAAGGATGCATTCCCACACGCCTAACTAAACAAATGATTTTGATTTGGTTTAAGGATGTACCCAAGTCTAGATAATGATGTTTCTGAAGTTTCTAAAGTTGTTTATGAGATGGAGATGATAAATGTTTGGAATGGATCAAGTGTTTGATTTGATCCTAAATGAACCTAAGGACTTGTTTACTAGGCCAAGATAGTGAAGAACATGCCTTTTCTCTAAGAGTAATTCAAACCAAAAGACCAATGTTTGCTTGAAAGAGAATAAAAAGATAAACAAGCACGTGTGTGGTTAAATTTGAGCTAATCTTGGTTAATGACTTTCTTTTACCACAAACACACTTCTCGCTTAGTTTTCCAATTGAATGTCTATTTCTCAATTCCTTTTCATTCCGCAAGGTCCATTATGTGAAAATCAAGGTTTCAAGAGCATAGTTTCCTATTGTTGACTTTGGAATGAACAGATCAAGATATAGGTCCTAGTGTTTATAATCTTTCTAGGGATAAGAACCACTAGGGACAAGCAGTAACACGAGGAATTTTCAAAGGTATTTTTTCTTCTCAAAGAGTTTGAAATTCTAACGATTTGTTGAATGTTGGTTTCGATGTTTTGGATCCAAGCACTATGTTTTCAAACTGACTCACAAGCAATGTAACATCCTAGCTCAATTGGTATGTTTTTCTTGGTGGGCTTGCCTCATGCCCTTCATAGTAGAAGAGATGATTTTACATGCAACCAAGGAAAAAATATAAAGGTATGTTAAGAATGAAGTCTTAACCTCTACATTTTAACCAAGATCGGACATGGCAGGTAACTTTTTGGAATCTAAGTTTCAATGCACCACTTTGATAAAATCGTTGGATGGATTGGTTGGTTACTACAAACAAGGGTTTTAGTTTAGACTTTCTATTCATGGAGATTGACCCATACGGTGAGAGTCCCTTTTTAGACCCATCTCATTGGAGCCAACCATGTGATACTGGTGTTTACTCCAATACCCACATTTATATCTTGGCTGGAAATACTCTTAGCTTTAGAGTGTTACCGATTGAGTCATTCCCTTGGGTGAGTACTTTTTCCCTAAGGTAGACCCTCTCAGATAAATAAAAGTGAGTAAAGAAAATATCTGTAATTCGATCAATCTCTGTTTGCAACATAAAAAGAGAGAATGTATGCAGTAATGCTCTACTCACACTTGCACAATTTTTTGTTCAATTTTAGTTCCCAAAATGAAATGTGTGGGTGATTAATTATGAAATTTAATTTCACGAAAATCCTTCTAATTCTCAAGATCACTGTGAGGCGCGAGAGAAGCGCATACATCTTTTGATGATATTACTTTGTGTAAATAATTACAAAACAATAAAGATACACATTCATTTTATCCTTCAAAGCAATGTTTCAATTTGTTTTAAGCACCAAAGGAAAGATGAAGATTTGTTTGTTAAATTTTAGACCATAATCAACGTCTAGTAAGTTTGTAAGGTTCAATTTAAGCCTAACTTTGAAAATATCAAGACAATGATTGATTTTAAATCCAATTTGAAAGCAAGGTGTCCCAAAACAAAAAATTAAATTAGGAAATGAATGCCTCAAGTTATTGCAATAAGCATTAAAAAATGCTCTTTCCAAGTTCAAGTCCCCACTTTCTGATTCAAATCTATCGTTATTTGATTCCTACGTGAAAGAAACTTATCATTGTTTCTTGATGCCAACCTGCAAAGATTACAAAATAGTCACAATTAAGATTTATTTCTAGGTTTTTATGGCCATTGCAAAGCTAGCATGAAAAAAAAATAAAAATCAAATTTCATGCATCCCCTAAAAAAAAGTAGATTTGATGTAAATGATAAAGTGTGTCTCCCTTTGAAGATACACTAGGAAGTTGATTTAGAAAAATGTTCTCATTGACCATGAGCGCATGAGCCTATGAAGCCATTATGCATTTATTGGCCTACCCAATAGATTTTTTGACATTCAAATCTGCATATGCTAAATAACAAAGCTTCCTTTCCTAACATTCAAATCTTTATATGATAATAAATCCTATACATATGGATACCAAAGTAGCTACATTAAATAAGGGATGACTAAGTACTATTAGATATGATGGTGACCTGCTTTTCTAATGAATGAGGACTGACTAACATTCATATCTGTTTATAAATGTTAAATGTAAATAGAAGAACTCCAGTGCAAATCATCTGCATAGAGTGGTCATTAAGTTAGAATCAATTTAAATGGTCAATGCTTACCAATTGAGATGTTAACATTAAGTACTTGTAATAAGAACTCATAAAATCAATGATATAATAAAAAATCATGAACTAATCACCATGAACAAGTCGATAATCAAAAACAACTCCAAATCTTTCCACTCTTGCTTGAGTGTTGTGATCAACACACTAAGATTTTCCCAGATTTATAAGAAAGAAGAAGTAAAAATCTGACCTCACTTACCCAAAAATCCACGCCATCCACTCATGATACTTTTTTTGTTTAGCAGATTGAATGCATTGTAAATCAAAAATTGAAATCAATCCATCAAAAGCCCAAGGCGTTGACATTGAATCAGGCACAATGAATGCAGATCACTTTACACGTTTCTTTGAATCATATTATTGATGAAAGTCTTTATTGACACTACTTCGTTGCATTTGCTATGGCTTCATTCTTCTGCATCAGTTGACTACAATGCAACTTATTATTACTAATTTAATGCCAAATCTGAGAGGATGGTGTCGATATCCATGAGAGTAAACTAATGACGCCTCTCCACCTACTTTAAAGAATTTGTCATTTATTAGTTGTCAATGCTTAGTATAATGGTCAACACAAAACACATCACTTTTAAAATCCCAAGAAACATCATATAAAGGTGAAGATGGGAGGTTCTTTATTGTCAGTGCTACAAATTTTTCTTTGACGTCAATAGATATAAAAGATAGAGATGGTTGATTGCAAATTTTAGACATGTCCTTCAAGGAAATACTGCAATGGAAGCAGTGATCAAATCTTTAAAATGAAATGAATAAATATTTTTAAAGTGTTCAGATTAACATACCAGTGCTTTTACTCCTTTCACCTGTGTGAGATAGATGTACAGGCTGAATACGTAGCAGTAATAAGATAAAGAGCGGGTGTACAGATCTGGAAGCATACCCAACCCTTCATAACACTCCACTAGAGACTTCAACAAGATGGAGAAATCATTGGTTTTTGTGTTTAAATGACAAACTAGTGATCTATTGCGGCATTCCTATAGTGCAGTGTACAGTGCTACCACCAAGGCGACATGCTAATTCGTACTATCCTATGCTTTAAATTCTCTTCAATTGATGGTTCTTCTCACTCAACCATTATGGAACCTTTCTTGCTCAATTTTTAAGGCAAAATCTCCTCTATTTCTTTGCTAGCATCGACCTACAGCAGGCGTAAAAGCCAAGGTTTATTAGAAATACAGAGAGATCTTTGTCTCTTCCCTGCAATCATATCACACAAACCTGCTATTATTGTCTATGTGAACTATAGAAGAACAAAACATGAGCCAAAGGACGATAGGAAACAAATGGCTATAGAAGAGTTGAATTACTATTATATTGTAATCATATGAAAGTGATACTTCAAAGATTTTCTCCAATGTTTAAGACTTAAATATGTTAGTGTGAATCATCTAAGCCTATGTCAAAAGTCTCCATTTAAAAGGTGTTACTATTCTCTAACGTGGAAGACCTAACTATGTTCTCTCTTTCTCTCTTTTTTTTGTTTATTACATTGCAAGCTAGGACGACTAACTTTTGCAACTTGTAAGACCTAAAATCTTAGTACGATGACTTTAGAAGAGTCGTAATTCCATATTTTTCTCTCTTTACTGTGAACGAATCTTTTATAGTAGTTATTATTTTCAAAAATCCACAAGAGGGGGTGCAGAACACAGAACTTAATACGCCTCAATGCATGATACAATGAATGAGCCAGAAATTCCAAAATGATAGATATTCCATGCAAGAAAATGAGCAATAAAAAGATCAAGATTCATATCTTAATAGTCAATAAACTCTCTATCAGCATTGTCATAAATATGCAGCAAAAGCATTGCAAAGACTAGTTTTTTTCTCTTAATCTAGGGATGGCATTAAATTCTAGCATATATTTTATATTCTTTAGAGGATTTGTCAATAAAAATTCAAATAAACCAATTTTTAACCATCACATAGTTCAAAAATACTTTAAACCAATTAAAAATTCCAATAAACTAGTTATAAATCTATGCAATCTTCTAGCTACAAATAGTAAAATATACGTGACTTTCCCTCCTTCTAGTGCCAATATGTGGATACTAAATCTGCAATATGTTAAGCTTTAACAAGCATAAGTCAAGAAAAACACAACAAATCTAATATCCCTATGAAATATTGCATCATGTTAAATATGCTAAATGAGAAATTAAAACAATAAGAAAAGCTAAATAAGCATGTAAACAACATGAATCCAAATTTATCTCATAGTAGATTGGTGCTTCTATGGAAAGAATCCCTTTCCCAATCCTTGCTAAACTCCATGATATGTTGATATGAAACTACTTGGAACATGATATGAGGTGGGAAAAATTAGTTCTCAATTGAAGAGAGTGACTTTGCATGAAATTGTGGAGGATTTGTTGAAGAATGAAGCCTTCTATTTTTAAAATGTCAAATGCTAAGAGTGCTCAAAATAGAGCAATGTGGGATATTGATTTGACCAATGAGATGAAGCCACTTTTCAAATTGTGATAGGTTGAGGAATGTGCAAGTGTTGGTCAATGAGATGAAGCCACTTTTTTTTATAGAGTAATCTTTAATTATGTTATAGAAAAGAAAGGTAATATGATGGTGGGAAAATAGTTTGTTGTGAGTTTCATTAATATTCCTTAGTAAGGTTCATCCATTTACCAAATAAGTCAAGTTTATTTATCAATCTCCTAAAGTCATCAGTTTAAATTAAATAAATCAACTTGATCCTAAGATCACCCTCCTTGATTAAATAAATCAATCCTTTATTTAATTAAGTCTCAAATCACCTTTCATCCCTTTTTGATTTAAATAAATCAAAATATTCAAGTCAAAGGGGTCAAAGAATCTAATCATCATTAAGTTAATCTAACCCTAATTAACCTAATCTAACTACCCATCACATCCTTTAGCTTTTCCCACTTGCACAAATAAATCAATTTATTGATTTATTAAAATCCTTATTTTTTTTCAACTTGGCATAAAAATAGAATATTCCCTCAAGTTTGAAAATGAAGAAAAGTTGACTTGTCCCTTCCAACATTGTATTAACTTCTCATTTTCATGTCCCCCTCTCAACATTTATTTCACAATTTCAAATTTGAAATCTCCCTCTCTTGGGCACATTGGCCAAAACTTGCACAATCCTCAACCTATGACAGGTTGAAAAGTGGCCTCATCTCATTGGTCCAACCTTTATCCCACATTGCTCTCTTATGAGCATTCTTCCAATTTGAAAATCTTTAAATAGAGGGTTGATTCTTCATCAAAGACATCCACAATCTTCATGCAAAGTCACTCTCTTAAACTGAGAACTGCTTTTGTCCACCATCATTTACAACATCAAGCTTGTCAAGGGTTGGGAAAGGGCTAATTTTCACATCAAAGTAGCACCAATCCACTATGGGATAGATGTGCATTATGTATCTTTCATGCTTGGAATTTAGTTTTTTTTGCTATCATGTTTATGAAACATTTTGCATTATTTCATAGGAGTATTTGTGCATTTATATGAACTAACCTCATTGTTAACAAAATGTTGAAGGAATAGCTTTGTGTAGATTTACAAGTGCTCACATATGGCGCTAGAAGGAGGGCTCTCTATAATATAAATTTATTGCATTTTCAATGTGTATGATCATTAGATATATTGGAAATACCCCCTATGTTCGATTTTTATTTTATTTTCAATCATCCCATTGCATTTATGCTTATTGACTCTGTTAAAATTTGGGGATAATTTTATGCACTATAGATTTTACTTTGCACAACTTTGTTTGAAATTTATACAGCCATTGTCGATTTCATTTACTGTAAACTTACCTGCAACCTACTACTATTATCTGTATTGACATTGATAATTGTAGCTAGCTTAAGTTCAAAGAAATCAATTGTCTAAACTTGCATCATTGCAGTTGGTATGTTATTTTTTATTAATATTGATCTCTTGTGTAAATTATTTTGATGGATGCCATACTCTATCCAAGCCGCATTTTACATTTGCTTGAAAAAATCATTTTAACAGTCCACATTTGCTTGAAAATTTATGTCTAACAGTTGCACCACATTTTTTATTTGGAGGCATCATGTCTAACAATTCAAACACCTTCTTTATGCCTACGTGCATTGTCCCTTTTTTTGCATGTCTGCCAAAGCATTTCCAAGTATAATATCTGACCAAATTCATCCATGTTTTATGCTTTTAATAGATTTCCATATCCCACTTCAAACCTTCTAAGTTGGCGCAGGCAGTGAGGACATTGGTAAAGATTTTGTGCAGGATATGAAGATTGCTAGTATTTTTTCGTAGAATCCAAATAATGGTTGTTGCAATAGGTCCATGGTACTAGAGTCTGCAAAGTTAATTTTAAGAAGGCTCTTGTATGGAGGAGACAACATCAGACATTGACACGTGTTTATAACTGCTTCCCAACTTTGCATACCTATCTACCAAAGCATTGCGCCTCTGTTAAACAATTATCGCACCTTGCATTTCATTTCTTTTTCTACTCCACTATGAGTCACTCAGAGGACTGAACTTCCCACTCTGCAGAAAGACTACGAGAAAAGGATATACATGCATAAAAAATGAAAGAGGTCAATGCCACTGTCAGACTGATTTTGCACCATTATTGATGGCACTTGTCTCAAGTCAGAAAAAAATTCTTGACCTACACCTAACCACCAACCACTCACAATCATTATTCATGCAAGAAAGGTTATGATTATCACGCCTATACCTTAGCTACCATACAAGTTCGGTAAAACCTATCGAGAGGAGTAAATACCAGCTACGCTGGATAGAAGTATAGGACTGCCGTGTGGTTAGAAAAAAGCAGATTAATGGGTGCATATGCTATTTTGTGGATTATCATTTTCCTAAAAATTAAATTCTTTCCAACAAGTCTATTCTGTGCTTACGATACAAGATACATCTTTTAAGAATTTTGTCAAAAGGTTTGCGTGTTCTCTCTATTCTTATATTTTTGCATTCTATATCATTTAAGAATATGTTGTCAGAGATTCCTGAATCTTTTTGAACAGATCCTACTTAATAGAACCCCTTCAATCACAAACTATGGGTTAACAGAGGCATACGAAGGCATACACAGGTATGAGTAAGCATACGTGGGCATACATGTTCACAATACATAGGTTATACACGTCCTATGTAACAGAGGCATGCATGGGCCCAAAAGTGTCCTGCTCTTATCATAACCATCCCTGGTGAAGGGTTGTGGAATGCGCTTTACACCTATCAATTGCATTTTCCTAGAAATATTTAAAGCCTTTCAACAAATCCATTTTGTGCATATCCGGTTGTAACAGCTCACATACCTGTGATTATGCATTTTGTGATGTTGGTCAAAAGGTTGTTGGGTGCTCAAATTCTCTAAGAGAAGGACTTAATCAATGTATTAGAGTGGCACTCCGTTGGTTAAATTTGATACCGACGGTCATAACTACATTCTCAAATCCTCCATTTAATGGCATCAGGAATATCATGTACAACAGTAGGTAATGTTTATTGTGTGAATCCTCCTCTCATTATTGTGTTTATCTCATGAAGTGTTGTTGTTCGCATTTAAAGATGCTATTGATTTTATTGTTGAATTTATCTAACAAGTTGTTGCTTCTTTTTAAATTGTTGGTTGCACTATTTATTAACATCAAGTGATGCGCATTGAAATATATGTCATTCAAAATTTACTACTATCTATAGTTTGCTTTGGTGAGTTGCATAGGATTTGATCTATGTTATTAAAAGCTTTCAATATCTATTATTCGTGGGTGATTTGTAAAGATCTACTAACATTGACTCATAAATATTCTTGTGGCAAATATTTGAAAATCTATTTGCTTTAATGTCAAAATAGAAGTCTCAAGCTTCCTCATTAATATGATTTGGTTGTTTTTAAAGATTTTTGTCGTGTCCAGGTCATCTCGAGTAGGAAACGTAAATGTCATTATTCTTTTGGAGTGCTCCAATCACAAAACTAATATTGAATTTTTTTATTTTTATTTTGAATGCATTGAATAACTAATATAGTGCTTTGGTGTTTGGTTTGAACATTATTACAACCTTGTTATCTGATTTGATTTAAATACCAAGTGCTTACTTTTATTTTATTTCCCAACATTGGTGTAGCTCTTATTTGGGATAGGAAAAGGAAGGAGGAGCATTTTGTTCACACAAGGGATTTGCAACATGGAAAGACAAGAGGAAACCTTGGAAGAACCTTGGAGTTGAAAAATTAGACATTGAAACTTGAAAGTCATAAAGCATTTTTTTAACGCTTGGAGCTTCTATCATACACTTTAGTTTTCTATTTTAAATCAACTTACACCTCTTTTTGGGCTCTTCAAAAGAACATTTCAATTTTTGTGACAAAGGGGCTTAAAAAGAACTTATTCAAACTCACTAGTTTTACAATTTTGGATTAACAAATTGAGAAATTAAATCTTCATCTTTCCTTTGGTGCTTAAAACAAATCGAATCATTGCTTTGAAGGATAAAATGAATGTGTATCTTTCCTTTTTTGTAATTATTTACACAAAGTAATATCATCAAAAGATGTATGCACTTCTCTCACACCTCACGGTGATCTTGAGAATCAAAAGGCTTTTGGTAACATTAAATTATGTAATTAATTACCCACACACTTCATTTTGGGAACTAAAATTGAACAAAACACTTTGTGAGTGCGAGTAAACTTATTGCATGTGTTCTCCCTTTGTTTCTAAATGAAGGTTGATCGAACTATGAATATGTTTACTCACTTTTGTCTATCTTAGAGGGCCTACCTTGAGGAAAAATTACTCACCCAAGGGAATGACTCAACTGATAACACTCTAAGGCCAAGAGTATTTCCAACCGAGATATAAATGTGGGTATTGGAGTAAATGCCAATATCATGCAGTAGATTCTAACAAGATGGATCCGAAAGGGGACTCTTGCTGTATGGGTCAATCTCCACGAATGGAAAGTCCAAAATAGAACCCTTGTTTTGTAGTGACCAATTGATCCATTGAACAAGTTTATCAAAGTGGTGCATTGGAACTTAGATTCCAAGAAGTTACTTGCCATGTTCAATCTTGGTTAAAGTATAAAGGTTAAGACTTCATTCTTAACATACCTTTATACTCTTTCCTTGGTTGCATGTAAAATCATCTCTTCTACGAAGGGCATGAGGAAAGCCCACTAATAAAAACGTACTAATTGAGATAGGATGTTATATTACTTATGAGTTAGTTTGATAACACGGTGCTTTGATCGAAAACATTGGAAAACCAACATTCAACATGAGCAGCAAATCTCAAACCCTTTAGGAGAATAAAAAACCATTGACCAAATTCTTATGTTATTCCTCGCCATTGGGATTCATATCCTTAGAGGCTTCTAAGCGTTTGGATATCATCTCAATTTTCTCCTACTAAGGTCAACAATAGGTAACTCTTGCCTCAAATTTCCTTGGTTTCCGTATAATACACTTTGCGGGATAAGGGGAAAGTTGAGACATTAGAAATCTAGATTCAAAATCTAATCAAGATTGTTTTTGTGGTAAAAATAATCCATTAAGCAAAGATTAAATCAATTGGACACCACATATGTGCTTGGCATCTTTTGGTCATACAGTTTTCATGCAAACATTGGTCTTTTGATTTTGAATTACTCTTAGAGAAAAGCATGTTCTTCACTATCTTGGTCTTGTAAACAAGTCCTTCCTAGGTTCATTTAGGATCAAATCAAACACTTCATCCATCTAAAAATTTATCAAAACTCATCCCAAAACAACTTTAGAGCTTTGAAAACATCATTGTAGACTTGGGTAAATCATCAAAATCAAAATCACCTTGTTTAGTTAGGAGTATGGGAATGCATCATTTCTTATACCTCTAATTAAATCAACAATCCTTCAAAAAAGTTCATCCTACTTGATAGCATCTTACATCTTAGGGTTTACATGTTCATTATCCAAATCAAACCAATAAAAATCAAACCCTAAGTCTATCATTGATCCAAAGTTCCTAAACATTCAACATACATATCATTTACACCTTTCATCCTTCATCTCGTCATTAGTCCTAAGAACATTAGAGGTCACTTTTGGAACAAGGTCAAAACAAAAGGAGAACATGGGATACAAACTTGATCCATACATCATGATTAATCCAAATCAATTGAACTTTCAAAGCCTTACAATGCCAATTGATTATCGAAACTCTCACTTATACAATCCATACATGGGATCATTACCTTCTACAAATGTCAATGGCACAAGAAGTGTGAGTATGCCCAAATAAAATATTGGAACATGTTTCCCGATGGTAGATCTAAGTCCAAACCTACAAATCCACCAACTGAACAATCAATGCATGAGCCTTCAAACGAACAACATCATCCCACCAAATCCATACATGCCAAATGAGAATGTACCAAGTATAAGTTTTCCAAACACGAATCTAGAAAACTTTGGGATGGATACATTTTCAAATCATACGAATATTCCAAACATCAACAATGGTCAATTTCAACCTATCATGCCGAATCTGAACATCATCCCAAATCAGAACAATGTCCAAAATCAATTTTTCCATGATCCCATTAAAAAACCACAAGTATGCATCCCAAATCTTCTTGAACAAAAACCAAATCAACTATATCAAGGGAATCAAGATTGAAATCAAGATCAAATTTGGCGAGATCAAATTGCTACACTTACCAAAATAGTTGAGTCATTACGCCAAGAGACATCTCCACCACCATTACACATATCAACATCATTCCTTGGTTTAGGGCTTCCCCCTTTACCTAGCACCAATCACTCCGTCCAAATCAATCCACCTAATGCCAATCAAGCCATCACATCAAATCCTTTGAATATACCATCGAAATCACACAAATAGAGGGTATCTAATCAAATGACAACATCAATCTTGAAAAATCAAAATATGATCTCTCAAAGACCTATCATCTCAGTCATTCTGACCATTCCTATTACCTCGATCACTCCAACTACCCTTATCACACCCATCATTCCTCAAACCCTCAAGATCACTCCAAAAATAGCTCAATGACTTGTCACTACATCCGACACAATTCTAAATCCACCACCACTACCACCAAAACCAAACATAGCAAGACAATATAAAATTGCGCTAAAAGCCCACCAGGCCTACCAAAAGGCCATCCAACAATATCTATCCATGCAAAAAGTAAGACAATGTCAACAAGTGTAACGAGCCTCTCAAGCTACCCAAAAAACACAAGCACAAACACAAAAAAATGATAGCTATTGGGGATAACGATGAACATTCAACAACTGGTGATAGCATTGACAATCTCCCCAACACAATTGTTGAGAACAAGGATCAACATCAATCCATCACTGAGAACCTTGAAGTTGTTTCTACTTCATCCAATGATCAAATCAACATATGTCAAGAGTCACTTGTCAATCATGATCAAAATCCACCAACCAAGAATGATCCAATCCAAGAAATGTCAACATCACTTATGGTTGAAGACATTGATGATATCTCCACCATAATTGTTGAAAAAAATGGTCAAGATCTCTCCATTAAGGAGCACATTGAAGATGTTTCTACACCATCCAATGATCAACTCACCATACATCAAGAGCCACTCTTTAGTGATCTATTTCAAGGAGTGTTAGGATTCTTTGATCCTATTGACCTATAATCATGTTGAAAATGTCTCTACATTGCCTTATGAGTTAGAGGACATATCTCAAGATTTTATTCCAAATCATGATCAAAATCTTTCACCAAGGTCTAGTAATGGTCCTTTCCAAGATATGTTGACATCCTTTGACCTCATGATTACAAATACTGAAGGAACCTTGAACTCAACACTTGAAGATATTGAACCACTCACCATGTCTAATGACGACATCGAAGAACCCTTTATAAGAAATCCATCCTTTGAAATTGAGCCATGTCAAGAACTTGATCCAAAGCATGTCAAAGGAAATCCCAAAATTAATCAAGATCAAAAATTTGTATCTCCAAGATACTACAATGATCTAATGGATATTCTCCTATCCACACAAGATGATCATATCCACATAGCACTTACTCCTCCATCTACCCATTTATGCATATGGACACGTAGATGATCTTCATTCAGAACAGGACTCCTTTACTCCTAACATTATTACACGAAAAGAGTAGGTTATTGATTCCTACAACCAAACAGAGTTGTCAACATCAGTATCAAATATATCCAAAATCCAGACTGAAGACATTAGGTATGAAGATATCCAATGTTATCCACTCAAGGAAACAAGTCATAAAGAACATGATATTCCAAAGTCGGTAGAGCATCCAATTGAAATAACATAATCTACAGTGGTCATTTTTCAGAGAATGCATTTTAAACAAGAGCTCTTGGAACAGGAGGAATCAAAGCATGAAGGTACTACTACCACCATATTAGTGGCAACTTCGTCTCAAGTAAACATCAACATAGGGAGCACAACGAATCCCTATGATGAAACCAATGCAAATACTACAACTAGCCACGTCATGAATCTTCATCCACCCATCACCCCATCCACGAATTGGGACCAACATCAAAGGAAATATTTGAATCAAAGTATGAAGAACGTTATCAAAGAAAAAGGAGCTGAGAAGCATAATGGAAAAATCAAATACAAATGGATACTAGAGAATACAAAGAAAGATCATCCCTATCAAAATCCATCAGTGAAAGAAACTAGGGAAAAATAGAAAAGGGAAAAGTATCCATCAATGATGTCCACAAAAGAAAAAGAAGAATTTTCAAGTGACGTACAAAGTGTATCAAGTAGTTGGTCTTAATTCCTTGCACACTTTCATATCCACTCATCATTGCTCATCTTCCCAAGTTTGGAGAGTCAAAGGTTCCAAACTATCAACCAATCCATCTCTTATCCCTAAACACACTCCATCCACACCAGCATGCATCATATCTAGTTCTTACATTGACCATGTATTGGCAGCGACCCTTCATCATAAGGATTTTGAAGGCACTCTATTGTGATGTGTGCACAAAGACACTGTTAACCCTAGTATCAATAAAGCAGATCAAGAATCCCAAAAGTTGCATTCAAGTGCACATATCTTAGAAAAGCAGCTCCTTCAGGTAGCATATCGATGGCACATTATGACAGGGGCATCTACATCATCAACACCTTGTGATTCAACATGAGCTTAAAATCTTTTAGAAAAATCAAAAAAATCAAAAAATATGAAAATCCAAAAAAAAAAGAAAAGAAAAATGACTGAAAATAGTAAAGAAAAAAAAATCGTCCTCTAGTGAAAACCGCATGAGCGGCGCTTTGGGCAAGACCATGATGAAAACCTAGAAAATAGGTGTCATGAGTAGATTCAAGCATCTGCATGCACTATTTCAGGTGGAAGAATCTCATCCCATCCATAATAAAGCCAACATTCCATCTGTCTTATCCATAATAAATCCATCCATCCATGAACCATTTATCCAATCCATTTTTGAAAATTTGGGGCACACTTTACACTTGCTTATAGTAAAACATCTTGACATGGGTCATTTTAATTTATCCTATCCTATCCAATGTTATCTTAGCTATGGAACATTATCCAAATGAGCATTCTTTATCCAAACACCTTATCTTATTGCAAGATAATCCTTGGCATCCTTTTGCATGCTTTCCATCCATCCATACACCTATCTGGGCATCTATCCATAACATTCCATACATTGCTAGACATTGGGGGTAGAGATTTATATTTTTCTTTGGGAATAAATCTTGATCTATATTCTCCAACTTATGTGGTGGTCTGAACATTGGAAAACATGAAATCAAATTGGTCAAAAGCATTTGTGATCCAGAATCCAAATCACTAGCCCATGGCATATTTTGACAAGATGAAATTCCTTATCAATCTTCATCATTCATCAAACATCAATCCAAACAATCAATATCATTCACCTCTAACACATCCTTCAACGTCACATCAAATCATCCAAAACGTCTTTTGTTCCAAACCAAGCTTCAACAATCCTGATCAATCAAATCCAATCAATCCATGTAATCTTGGGATATCCTTCCCGATCATTATGTTGTTTAACACTATCCTTGCATTATTGTGCATCCTCAAAAAAGTTATCATCATCAATCCTCATTAATCAATCCCTGCATTGTTGTGTATCCTCAACAATGTTATCATCATCAATCACCGATCAATCAATCCTTGCATTGTTGTGCATCATCAACAATGTTATCATCATCAATCCTGATCAATCAATCCTTACATTGTTGTGCATCCTCAACAATTTTATCATTATCATCAATCCATTGACTTGATCGATCAACCTTAGCTTTATTTTCAACAAAATACCAAAACAAAGCATTGATATCATCACACATCTCCATATCCAAATCGTCAAAATCATGCAAAAAATCCAAAAACATATCAAAAAATTAGAAAAACATCAAAAACATTGGAATCCAAACTATGTCATCTCTGAGCTTAAACGTAGGCAAGGCTAATCTCTTATCATCCCCCGAGACACAAAATCCAAAAAAAGTTCAAAAAACATCAAAATCCAAAAACATTCAAAAAAAATCAAAATCCAAAAACATTCAAAAAAACATCAAAATCCAAAAACATTCATAAAATTTCATAAAACCCCAAAACATCACAAAATTCAAAAATCAAAACATTTGAAAATCTCAAAAAATAGCAAAAACGGCCTCAGAACATTGCAAAACTCCAAAAACATCCAAATATTTGAAAAAAACAATCTGCCTCATCTTGCTTTCACTCGCAATAATCAATCATCCATAATAAACTAATCATCACCTTCATCCTTTGGCAAAACAAATAGAAAAAATCACAACAATCACGAAAAGCAAGCTTCAATCATAAAATCAAAAGCAAACAACAAACCGTTAAACGCAAAATCAAACTCTTGATCATTTTCAAACATGTCAATCAACCTTATATCAACAGCCTATCAATCAACTTATTAAACCATCATCATCCTATACAATGCATGTCCTAGGATATATCATTCTGACAATAGGCATCATTTTGGATATCACTTTGGATTCTTATCCTATCAAAACAAATCCCTTTGGTTGAAGGTATGAAGAACATTGACTTGTTTGCATACTTGATCTTTTCTTTTGATTTATCTTATTGCGCTCATTCCAAGGACCTCTCGATGATATCCAAACAAAGGATTTAGAGAGATAGGAATGGGGCAAAAATCATTATCCTTTTATTTGTTGTGCTTGTTGGACATTCTTGTAGTATAACTTGGTGAATACTTGCTTTGTTAGGTACATCCTAACAAGGTTTATGCATGTCAAGTGTGAACAAGAATACTCCTATCTGTTTGTCAAGTCAAAGTCCATCTCACTAGGTGCAACGCCATCCTAGTTCTTTATACCTTGATGCATCGCACCTATGTGTCTTATCAAACATAAGGTAAGTAGCCCTTTTAAAATCCCAATCCTTGATAAGCAAATCATCATCATCTATCATCATCATCATCTCTCATAAAGTTGGCGTGTTGGATCCTCTTGTCATCATGTAATGTCTTATTTTCCATACTAACATCATGTCATGAATAGTTAATCATCATCATCAGTGCATCCATCGTACATCCACAAACTATCAGTATTTTGCATATCATCCCACATGCATAATCATCATCATAATATAGATCTATTAGTCTAAGCATCTCATAAATCATCACATTTGCATAAATCATAAATTTGCATAATCACAACATATCATCATCATAATATAGATTTGTTAGTCTAAGCATCTCATAAAATCACACATTTGCATAATCATGGCATATCACATCATCAATCTCATCCATCTCACATCATATCATCATTTAAGTTGTTTAAGATAATATAGATTTGTTATTATAAACATCTTTAAACCATCTCATTTGCATCATCATCCATAACCATCCATCTTGAACCTCTTTATCGTGAGATCAACCCTCAAATCGAATCTTTTTGCTCGATCTCTCAAGGGGGCAATGTACCAGTGTACTTCTTTCCGCTGGGGCATCTGAAAAATTAGAAAATTTTTGAATTTTGATCGCGACAAGTTTATTCTTTGAACCAACACAAGTACATTGCTTCAAAGAGGGGAAAAATGTAGACACGCAAAATTGGCATAATACATAAAATTAGGTCATATTCATCCATTCAGCAAATAAATCAAGTTTATTTATCAATCTCCTAAAGTCATAAGTTTAAATAAAATAAATCAACTTGATCCTAACATCACCCTCCTTGATTAAATAAATCAATCATTTATTTAATTAAGTCTGAAATCACCTTTCATCCCTTTTTGATTTAATTAAATCAAAATGTTCAAGTCAAAGGGGTCAAAGAATCTAATCATCATTAATTTAATCTAAGCCTGATTAACCTAATCTAACTACTCGTCACATCCTCTAGCTTTTCCCACTTGCACAAATAAATCAATTTATTGATTTATTAAAATCCTTATTTTTTTTCAACTTGGCATAAAAATAGAATATTCCCTCAAGTTTGAAAATGAAGACAAGTTGACTTGTCCCTTCCAACATTGCATTAACTTCTCATTTTCATATCCCCCTCTCAACATTTATTTCACCATTTCAAATTTGAAATCTCCCTCTCTTGGGCACATTGACCAAAACTTGCACAATCCTCAACCTATGACAAGTTTACAAGTGGCCTCATCTCATTGGTCCAACCTTTATCCCACATTTCTCTCTTATGAGCATTCTTCCAATTTGAAAATCTTTAAATAGAGGGTTGATTCTTCATCAAAGACATCCACAATCTTCATGCAAAGTCACTCCCTTAAACTAAGAACTGATTTTGTCCACCATCATTTGCAACATCAAGCTTGTCAAGGGTTGGGAAAGGGCTACTTTTCACATCAAAGTAGCACCAATACACTATGGGATAGATGTGCATTATGTATCTTTCATGCTTTTAATTTAGTTTGTTTTGCTATCATGTTTAGGAAACATTTTTCATTATTTCATAGGAGTATTTGTGCATTTATATGAACTAACCTCGTTTTTAACAAAATGTTGAAGGAATAGCTTTGTGTAGATTTACAGGTGCTCACAAGTTGTACTAATGATTTTTCATTGTTGGATTGATGTGTTGGACTAGTGGACTTAAGGTGAGATGTGATGGTGCCAATAGAAGTAATGTTTAATCTTTGGAGTAATTGTTATTGCAAGGATTGTGTGAATTGAATATTGTGTCATTCAGTGATTATTTTGATTTATTTGTATGGAGTTGTTTATATCAGCTTTGATTGAGTTTGAAGATCTCATTTTGATATTTTCACTCTTATTCTTTGCTTGTCAATTTGTGATAATGGAAGTTATATAGTCATTTTGTGGTTCCATGATGTGAGTCTTCCTTTTTTGTTAATTCCAATTGAGGAGACTTTTTGTCATTGACTTTCTTATAGCCATATTTGAGATGGTTGGGAAACCATTGTGTTAGCAATTTGAGATTCTTCCAAAGGTTTGAGCGGGTATGGTTTTGACTTGCATAAGTTGGTATGGGGGTTGGGAATCCAGTGAGGCTACCTGGGTAACTTGGATGGGGGTCAAAAACCTAGGAGGATCCACATTGGGTAAACCATATTAGACCTTGAATATTTTCATGAGTTTTATTTTTCTTCACCTAAAAATGGGTAGTTTCATAACTGTCATTTTGGGTAATGGTTGATCTTTATACTTGGATTTTGTTTTTGTGGGTTTAGCCTTGCACTGGGAATGTATTTTCTTTGAATTACTTGTGTGAGACACTGCATGCCTCTCTTGGTGTATTTATATATTTGGCTTTGATTATTTGTGCAAGTGGACTTACCCAGTATATGAATTTGAGATTTTCTATTAGTAGGGGGAGTGGCTTTCAATGGGGGTCGACGCACAAAGTGGTGTACGAGTAACTCATTGAGAGTTTATTTAATTATTGATAACCTAATAATTAATTAGGGGGTTAGGGTAGTTTCTCATATTAATTTAGATAATGCAGCCTCACTCATGGCCCAAGTGCTTGTTTAGGCTTGGGATGAGTGGGAAGACATAGAATGGCAAAGGTCAACTACCTTGTCCTCTTGAAAGGTATGTTGATCCTGCATGAGTGAGAATGGGGCCCTGGGATTGGTTGAGGTTGCCAGGGTTTAACCAGGTAGGGGGTTGGTAACCTATGAAGATCCACATTGGGTAACCCATGTCAAAATTATGCGATGACACTCCACCCTTTAGTAACTTTGGATGTTGTTGTTCCCCTCTTGTTGTGCTTGTACCTCTAGAAGTGGATGTAGTATTGTGTTTGTGGTTGCTCTTGTCATGGAGTCCTATTTTCCATTGTTCACTTGACTAGTTTGGTTGATGGTCCTTATTGTTATCTCCTACCATGGGGGTGGGCCTTAGGGTCCACATGGTTAGGTGGAATGTGCTTTGCACCCAATTTGGTCCCCAGATAGTGTTCATGAACTGTGGAGTTCATGTTGATGTTGTTGATCCAAAGCTTTGCCACAGTTCAATTGTACTAGGTCCATTAATGTACAACTCTTTCAATTTGATGTATCATTCCCCACTATGTGTCGGGAAGCACTATTGTACTTTTGTAAATCTAAAATGATGTAATTTCATATTGATGTATATGTACATTATGAATTGATCAATGTAATGTATGGATTGTCTTGACTATATCATGGTTTTTATAATGTAATCTTGAGATTTGTTAATTGTCGTTATAGATTGGGAATGGTGTTTAGTAATGCAGTCATGTGTACCCCAGAGGACGTATTTGATATTGTATACATTTAATTGCATTATATGTATTGTATGTTAATGTACTTCTCATGTTAGTTTACTTTCAAAATAAAAATTGTGTTGTAATTTGTTAGCTTTAAGATGTCCTTTGGGGTTTTCATGGTGGGGCATTACACAAACACTAATATGAAGTTTTCAATCTAATAACTTGTATTATATTGATCTATGAATCAATTGGATGGTATTGGAGTGATCTATCCTATTCCTTCTTTATATGAACAATCCACCTCCCAAAAATACCAAAATTCTTATTATAAGGAAAATATTTCTCAAAGGGAGCTAATGATTCAAAAGATTATGAAAAATTAACAATTGCTTCCACGCCTAGAAAACTTGAAAACATGAATTCCAATTAAGTGAGATAAATTAAAATGTAAATATTATATGACTTGAATTGAGCATGTAAAATTAATGATTTTTAATTAAGGTTACCTTTCCTAGGTTCCTTTCATGCAATGAAGGATTTAAATGCCAACATTATGGGCCCTTAGAAAAATAACAAAGGAAAAAATTCAAAAATATGATGCAAAGCAACATAAAAAATATATAACTAAGGGATATGCTCCATACTATTTATAACTGAGGGCATGCCTAAGATATTAGTTTTATACTCTTTTACATGAATCACATACATAAATCTTGTCACTAAAAGTTGTTTATTGGTAGAAAATAGTCCTATAAAAAATTAATGTAAGATTTTTATTACATTGAATATAGCTAAATTTATATCTTTTAATTCAGACCGAGTATAAATTTATGTATTTATAAAATTTTCAAGCCAATTTTATATTTTCAATCCATGGAAAATTGGATTTTAGAAACGATAAAAAAATATATTTGTTCTCCTCATAAAAAACTAAAATATTACTAGTCACATGAATAACCTCCTCAAATATTATAAATTTTAGGGCTAAAACTTAGTAGGTTGAAAATACACCATATTTTGAACCTACATGTAGTTATCTTAAACATAATCATAACTTGAGCCCAATTCACAAGTTCAACATGTGTATTGATTATCATTTCATTGTGATTTTAAGTCTGATATTAGCATTAATCATAGATAAACTTTTCCAAAGAAACACATACAGACATGGATTTAATGAGCTTCAAAATAATAAAAATAAACATCAAATTTTAATTTATAGATTTAATAAGCTCAAAAAAATACCTTGTTGAACTCATTATAGAAGTAGGAATGGGTTTTATGCCTCTAACAATTCATTATATCATTCAAATGAATGTTGTAACAAAAAAATGTTTTAGGTTATATTAAACATTAAAATGAGAATAAAATTTGCATCTCGTGTAGGAATGGGTCTTAAAGGATATTTGTGATATGTAGTGTATAGTAACTAATAAGTAGCCTAAAATGAATTTCCAATAAGTTTTATTTGTATATAATATTTTCCTTTAAACATATAAATGTTGTACTTATTTTTGTGGATGAAATAGAAAGGTTGTTTTTTCAATTGACATGTGATTATACATTAAAAAGTATACTTTCTATATTAAAAGAAAAAAATAAATTTTAGCAGTCATACACTACCTTCACCATTATTTTAATAATTTGTAAATTAAATATCTAAAAAAAAAAAATTATTTTAGTTTAATATAATGACATGTTAAACTATTAAAAAATAATAATTAAATTAAAAATAATTTATCACTAATACTTGTAACTAATGGGATGAGAGTTACTTTCTTTTGTTAAGCCCCTTAATATCCTCTAGAGCCTACTTAAGGTTTTGATGGAAATTCTAGTAGAAATCCCTCCTATGTACCAGTAATCAACACCGTATATTATAAGTGTTTGTGACCATATATTGAGGTTTATGTGAGTCATTTAATAGAATGTAAGTAGCTTAAATGCAATAAAAATACAATTGTAACTCTATTGTGTAACAATATGAATAATGGTTTTTGTAACTCAATAAATTTTTTTAAATTTTCATTTTTTATTTTATTTTAAAGTTTATTAAACTCATACTTATACATGATTTTTATGTTGCATTATATATGCATCATGCAGTCATCTCAAGATTGATAGTTCAATGAAAAATGAAAACAATAGATAATCTAAACCTCATGACCATTTTGTTTCAAAATGTAGGATATGGATCAAGTGGTTTATACTTTAACAATAGGTTAACATGACAGTAAATGGATTTTGAATCCCACTAAAACTAAAAATTATTGTGGCCATAGTCATAGTACGAACTAAATATGCTAGATCCAAGTGAATTTAAATCTTGTTTAATCCCCTAAGCCATGATCCCAATGAGATATTTGAAATTATCAAAGAGAATAAGAAGCCATTAAACTAACATGAAATCAACATGAAAGCATAACTAAAATCCATTGTAATGCCGCCACATTGATGTGGAATGGTGACCTTTACCCAATCCTTTTGATAATATGAGTTGTTCTAATTGATTTTCTTGATAAAACCCAATGAAACTAATGAAATATGTTTAAAACATGGATACAAAACTAGTTTAATATCATGAAGATGAGTGGTAAATTCCAAAATGCTTGATGGAGATGGATGTAAGCTATACTAAATGGAAATGAAGTTCAAATATGCAAGACATGTATGCAAACTATGCTCAAAATGGATGCAAGCTAAACTAAAATGGAAGCCATTAATGGATGCACTTAAGCTAATATGGATGAATATTAATCTCAAATACTAACAAATTCTAGATATGGATGCAAGTGAATATGAATTTCAGCAGTATAATTTTTCTCTAAAAAGGTGGATCCATTTCTCTCAAAATAGTGATATATTTATAGGAGAGCAGATGAAGAATCAACGGTTGAGATCGATTTGATCAATCAATGGTCAATATTGATTGAAGGGTCAAACATGGATCAAGCATTCTTATCAATGGATCAGAATAAAAAATCACATGGATCAAAGAAAGCTTCAAGGGTTGACAACGATTCAAACAAACACACTTTGTAACAACTTTCAAAGTTTTTTATAAAGTTTATTTGAAATAAATCATTTCCTTTTTGGATCCAAATAGGAGAATATTCCTTTGGAATATTCCCTATGCAAGTGGATGGGTGAGGAAATGAGCTATTTAGTAATTAAAACTAAATTTTAATATGCAAGATTAGGATAATAGGATGTCCATTAAATAATTAGTTTATTTAATGAAAAAGGGGTTGTGACATTTAATTAAATGATTTAGATTATTTAATTAAATGAGAGGAGATAAAGGAAAGGGTTTAAATTAAATAATTTGCATTATTCAATTAAACTAGATGAAATGTTAGTGTCAGAGGGTAGGAATTAATCTAATTAGATTAATTGGATCAATAGATGAAAATGGGGCATTTAATCAAATAACTAGGTTTATTTAACCAAACAAGCAAGAACAGGATGAAATTAAGGAAAAAATGAAGTTAGTGATCAAATTCAAGTGTGTAGTATCATTCAGGAAATTTTTGAGTGTCTACAATTACAATAATGGTTTTCATTTTATTATTATAAATATGTATAAACCCATACCTATACATAGCTTTTGAAGAGCATTACCCTATATCATGTAGTATGTTCAATAATTGTCACCAAGTAATGATTATAGACCTCATAAATGGCTACTAAATAATGTGTGTACACTAACCATATAACAAAAGATGAATGTAATCTTATGGAGTGTTTTACTCCAACTATTTGATATTTACTTGTAGACACGCAAAATTAGCATTATGCATAGTCATCCACTCATTGAATAAATCAAACGCAGCAAATCCATTCACTAGGAAAGTCAGGTCTTTAGTCCTAAGGTTATGCATTTAAATAAATCAAAGGCTCACATCATCCTTTAATTAAATAAATCTAACTTTATTTAATTAAAATCTCAAAGGTCATTTCCATCATTTTCTAATTCAAATAAATCAAATATCAAAGTCCTAAAAGTCAAACTCATCTAATCACCATTAAGCTAACCTAATCCTAATTAGCCTAACCTAACCCACCCGCTTGCATCCTCTAGATAACTCCACTTGCACAAATAAATCATTTTATTGATTTATTAAAACTCTCATTTTCACTCAACATGGCCCTCAAATTTGAAAATCATGACAAGTTGATTTGTCCCTCCAACATTGCATTTATTGCTCTTTTTCTTGTACCCCTCTCTAAATTTATTGCCAAATTTCAATTCAAATTTCCCCCCTCTTGGGCACATTTCCCAAATCTTGCACATGCATTAGCCAATCACATGATGACAAGTGGCCTCTTTTCATTGGCCTGTTTTTAGTCCCACATTGGTCCATTTTCAACACTTTTAGCATTTGCAAATCTTTAAATAGAGGCTTCATCCTCAAGAAAATCCTCCACAACTTGATGCAAGGTCATTCTCTTAAATTGAGAATTGATTTTTTTCATTGATCATCTTAGCATTCCATATCACATTCATAGCAATTTCATCATTTAGCTTAGCTTGATCAAGGATTGGGAAAGGGCTATTTTCAACAATAGCACCAATCCACTATGGGATAAATTTGGATTCATATTGTTTATATGCTTATTTAGCTTCTCTTATTGTTTAGCATATCTAACATGATGCAATAAGTACATTGCTTCAAACCAATGGAAAAATTTTAAATTTTGATTGCAGAAAGTTTATTCTTTGAACCAATGCAACAAGTACATTGCTTCAAAGAGGGGTAAAATGTAGACATGCAAAATTAACATCAGGTTCATTCATCAATTGAACTAGATTTCACATTAGGTGCATTCATCGATTGATCAGATTCACCTTCATTCATTTATCAAGTAATTTCATTAATAACCTCATCTCCTAAGGTCATTCATTCAAAATTAAATAAAACATTATCATTAACCTTTTAATCAAATAAATCAAACATCATCCTTTTAATTAAATAAATCAAACATTTATTTAATTAAATCCAATCCATATTTCATCCTTTTCTGATTTAAATAAATCAAATATTTAAATCATGAAAGTAAAACTAACATAATCATCATTTATTTAATCTAACCATAATTAAATGTTAATCTCACCCACTTGCATTCTCTAGATTATGCCACTTGCACAAATAAATCAATTTATTGATTTATTAAAAACCCTCATTTTCACTCAACATGACAAGTTGATTTGTCCCTCCAACATAGCATTTATTGCTCTTTTTCTTGTCCCCCTCTCTAAATTTATTTCAAAATTTGAATTAAAATTCTCCCTCTCATGGGCACTCTTCCCAAATTTTGCACATCCATTAGCCTATCATCACTTGACAAGTGGCCTATTCTCATTGGTGGATCTTTAGTCCCATATTCACCATCTTGGCCAATCTCTCATCAAGAAAATCTATAAAAGAAGGCCTTAATCCTCATTCATCCATCCACAACTTTTATGCAAGGTTACTCTCTTGATTTGAGAGCTCATCTTGCTCATCATCTCCATTATATTTGCATTTCATCATTTTGGCTTCTTAGCAAGGGTTGGGAAAGGGTCACTAGCACATGTGACACCAATCCATTATGGAATAGGTGATTATCTTGCTTTTGAAATGTCTTCTTGATATTGTTTTTGTTACTTGAGGCATTTCTTTAGCATAGATATTTTATTTCATAGAGGTATTTTCATATTTGTATGTTTAGACTAACCCTTCTAATGAGTATTTGAGGTTGGTCTTACTTGCAGATTTAGGATACTTCACTATCAATACATTAACATTGGTAGCATCAAAACACATGGTTATTCGAATGATGTGACACCGATCACATAACTAGAGGTCACATTATGCTTATGAGATACATGATAATGTTGAATCATGATGGATGTTATGTCTAGTATTTGATAATTTGTTTTAATCCTCACTAATATGTTAAGAGAAATGCTAGATGACATATTTAATATAAATTTGAACTTTTTCCATCAAAGACTACAATCTACACTCACTTATTTTACACCTCAAAGAAATCTGTAATAAGTAAAATGAAATATATCTTATTTAAAAGGAACTTTATATAGACACATAAAATGTCCTCATAATCATTTTATCCATTGCATATTTCATTTAATCATCCATACAATCATATCACCATATCATTTAATCATTTAAATCATTTATCATTTATCTATTAAATCATTTATAAGCATTCATTCATATCATTTAACCATTTAAATCATTTATTATTTATCTATTAAATCATTTATAAGCATTCATTCATATCATTTAACCATTTAAATCATTTATCATTTATCATTTATCCATTAAATCATTTATAAGCATTCATTCATATCATTTAATTATTTAAATCATTTATCATTTATTCATTAAATCATTTATAAACAAATTCATAAATCATTTAACCATTTCACAAATCATTAATTCAGTCATTTTCACTTAAACACATCCAATGCATGTTTTACATAGAGTCATTATAATCATACATGATCGTAAATGCATTTAATAAATCCATCAATCATTTGTCCAACTAAATCATTTGCATACATAACCCCATTTTAATTATTCATTAATTCACAAGTACCTCTTCATTATATCAGTAAATCTATCCATTATCAATCTCTTATTTCAATTAATTTCAATTAATTGAAATATTCATTTTCTCACCTCATTCTTTTATCCCACATTCTTCTCGAAATGTGGATCCTCCTTATGATGAAATCTATAAATGCATGCTTCCTCCTCACTTTTCAAACAACAACTCCAATCTCATGTCTATCATATCCGGCTTTGTATAGATTTTTGAGAAAAAACTAAATATATGATTGACAGCGTAGGCTGACTATTGTATTTAGGAACTATTTTCTATCACTATTTTACTTATGAGAAAAAAATTCCAGAAAGTGGTAGATATCAATATAGGTATTCATTTTTTATTTGATGATAAATTTATATATTTGCGAAGTCAAACAGGATGGACTATCACATTGCTAAACATGATAAATATAGAAAGGATTTGGTAGAGGTGACAGAGATACATTAGGGGTCGTATTTTGACACACAGATGGGTGTTACCTTGTCAAAAAAACTGTACATAATATATTAAAAATAAAATTTAATTAAATAATGTATGATAATAATATTAGTCCATGTCTAGGGTTATTAGCAGCAAGCACTATGGAGAAGATGAATATGATACGAAATAAACAATGAAAGAAGATAGTTTTAATTAGCCCATAGGCTTTTTATGTGGGGGAACCCCACCGGCGTTTCCCCCAGTTTGACGCCGACGGGAACCCCACGAATGCCAACTTTTTTATGTGCAAGAGAGGGGTGCCGGGAATAGTTGTGTCATGCTCTAGTGTATACTTCTATGGCCTTGAGCACCGTGCATCCCAGGACGGACCCATCGGCTACCCTCAAACTCCTCCCGAAGCTTATAACAGCATTAAATATTATGACAGAGCTTGTTGCAGAGCGTGATATAGGAGCACAAGAAATATGTCATATGCTTCAAAAATTGCTGCTTTTTGTTTGTAATAGGCCATTCACATCTTTGAATGTTGGCCAAAAAGTGTTCCAATGAATAACAAGACAACCAGATGAAATACACCTCCACACGAGCTACCTGCATTCCTACATTAATCGGCCTCAAGGCGCAAAGGATGCAAATGGAAAGAGAGAGAGGTAAAAGCGATAGTTAATGTTTTCCCATAGTTCTATACCATCCCAAATGAGGACTCAGACAACTTTGAAACTTTTTGCTGGAGTGAGCTACTATTATATAAACATTTTCGAAGCATAAAAGGTAAGTAGGACTTGCTAAGGATACAATAATTGCAAATTGGAAGCAAATGAACGCAACCAAACATGATGTATGGCATCTTAATCGCACAATCAAAATAGAAGAAACCACTGAAGAAGAAGATGAGAGCGATACAGAGATTGCCACAAGGGACACAACAAAACTTAACGAATGGGAATTGTTTTCACAAATGGGTCCCTTAAACAATGTCGACCTAAATGAACTTGAGATGCTTGGTAGGTGTGAGTTTGACAACAACAATAGATGGGATCAACTACCAGTACCCCAAGATCTTCATAAAATTTCCATCTACTTCATCACAATGAAAAAGGAATGTAGCCAAGAAGACACTATGGTAAGCAACTTGGATCTGCCAAAGTATACACTATCATCACAACAAAAACTAACACTCACAATTATCATTGACCATAGTAAATGCTCATCAGAAAAACTATTGCACATGATTGTTCAAGGAACTGCAGGTACAGGAAAATTATACCTAATTGCTTGCATAAGAAAAGCGCTCACAAGTAAGAGCCGACAACAAAAAAGTGAACTACTCACATTAGCTCCTACATGGGTGGCTGCATTTAATATACATGCATCAAATATACATTCAATGCTCTGGATCCCTATTAAAGACATGCACCCACTACAAGGATAGGCATTAACAACATTTCAAGAAGATATGAAATATATAAGATATATTTTGATTGATGAGATGAGCTTCATAGGTCCAGAGTTGCTACTAAAAATAGACAAAAGGCTACATGAGGCTTTCCCACACCGACAACATCTACACTTTGGTGGAGTGTCTATAATATTAATTGGTGACCTCGCCCAACTTCCACCAGTGATGGAAAAACCTATGTACATAGCACACTCAACTGCAAAAACATTGTGGAACCAATTTACAACTATTCTCACCTTACAAACAATCTTTCGTCATCAAGGTGAGACTCCATCACAAAAAAGATTTCGTCAAGTATTGCAAAACATAAGGAATGCAGAAGCAACAGAAGCAGATTGGAAACTCCTAATGACGCACACAGACAAGCAACTCACATCAAGAGAAAAAGAAGAGTTCAATAGATCAATGCACTTGTTTGCTACCAACGATTTAGATAGACTACACAATAGAAGAATGTTAAAATCATTGAACCGTCCAATTGCAATTAGCACTACGAAAAGTACCAGGCATGGAATAGATAGTGCAACTGATGATGAACAGCTTGAAAAAGAAGTATTGCTTTGTAAACAGAAATGCATCATGCTCACATCCAACATATGGACACAAGCAGGCATGGTCAATGGAGCTCTTGGCAAAGTTGTTGAAATCATTTACAGCCCTGGTTCCAAACCACCAGATGTTCCCATGTATGTTGTTACAAGGTTCAATAGCTACAGTAGACCCCCATGCAATGACCATGACCCTAAGAGCATACCAATCATACCTATTTCCTTGGGCAATAGAAGGCAGATACCGCTTATGATGGTGTGGACTATTACCATATACAAAGCTCAAGGACTAACATTGTAAAAGGCAATAATTGATATTGGTAAAATAGATAGGCCGGGACTAACATTTAAAACCATATCTAGAGTTAAATCATTAAATGATCTTCATAGGCTTTTTATGTGGGGGAACCCCACCGGCGTTTCCCCCAGTCGGACGGCGGTTGGAACCCCATGAATGCCAACTTTTTTATGTTCAAGAGAGAGGCGCCGACAATAGTTGTATCATGCTCTGGCATATACTTCTATGGCCCTGAGCTCCGTGCATCCCTGGACGGACCCACCGGCAAACCTCAAACTCCTCCTGAAGCTTATAACAACATTAAATATTGTGTCCTTATCCATCTCCATCAGGTATGGCTCCCAGCAGCTGTGCCATTTCACAACCTTTCTTGTTGTTTCCGTGCTTGCCTTGCAATTTACTAGGCAACCAAAGGTCACTCCATGCAATAAATGTGAACCAGCATTGAGCAACGTTAAATGGCTCTCAGGGGGATGACATTATTTGTGTTTTAGCAGTCTCTATAGCGAAGAAACGGGTGGAACCAGAGCATTGGTGAAGAAAGACGAGGAGCCCTCACTCCTATATTTTCCACCGCAAGGTAACTCCCTATCAATCTATTCCTGCATCAAGTCCCACATATTGTTACTTTGA
Organism: Sequoia sempervirens; assembly: GCA_007258455.2. NCBI lineage: Eukaryota > Viridiplantae > Streptophyta > Pinopsida > Cupressales > Cupressaceae > Sequoia > Sequoia sempervirens. Next base: position 369,842,714 of record VDFB02000015.1, on the reverse strand, counting down.
ACTAACACATTATTTAGTATATATGTGTATATAAGAAAGAAAATATATGTATGAACATACTTGGTAACTCCATGGTAGACTGAATTGTTGTGGCCAAATGAATTGGAGGGCGTGTTTGTGAGGTCCTTCAAGCTCTTCCCATAATATTTTGTAAATGGATACGAATAAGTTTGGTACATTCCAATTGCAAATATAATACTGAGATTATATCATATGTTTCCTTCATTGTTACCATTATTTTATTTGTGCTACATAGTAGTGAAAACAAAGTCAGAATACAAGAGTATCGCTTAGGTCTGATGATGTGAGAAATGCTAAAGAAACTTTTTTTGATGTGTAAGTTTACAGGGTTTTGAACCTTGATGGTTCACAAATATGAAAATATATTGAAGTCTCAGCCTTCGAGGAAAAGGAAAATTAGATCTTCTCATCTACCACAGGAAACTGTAGAAATTTTGGAACTCAGATCGGAATAATTGGTGTTACTATTTAATGATTATCATATATTGCAATAGATTTATTTGACTGTAATTATAAAATAATTTGTAACAAATTTTGATATTTTTCAATCCTAGCGAATATTGCTATTATGAATTTGAGCCTTATATTACTGTTTCATGAATTTTAGCCATATGTGTTGGATAGATTCACTTATCATATGAAATAATTATATTAACCTATTATTGAAACCGTGATGAGGTATGGTTATGCATAAAGAAGGAGGCGTATTGATTCAGGCGAGTAGGTAGGATTTAGGACGATAGTTAATATATTACTAACAATTATTTTGCTTGACTCAGGCTTGCACGATTTATACTTCCTAAAATACTAAATGTATTTCTGCCAGACTTGTGATTTACACAACATGATGGAGGTGATAGAAAATTGGTGACAAATTTATGGCATGAACCACCCAGTCAGGTAGACTAGGATTTATTTCGAATAGGTCACCGTTTGCCACCAACTCATCTTTATTGCCTTAATAATGCTATCCACTTGCCTCATAATCCGTTGAAATCACCTCTTCTTCACTCACTGCTCATAATCTCTTCACTCTTTCGCACTTCTATGGTTTTGAACCCTCAATTCTTGCACCTTTCACGTTCAAAGCCAACTACAACCAAGGCATAGCGTAAACAACATCTACAAATGAAAAGCCCAGACTCAAGCTCAAACACGTAAATAGTAAATTTTAACGTTAATAGAAAATTTTAACAATTTGTAAAACCTAAAAACCAAGATTGTCAAAGAAATTTTAGTTTTTACATATTTCATAATAATTTATTATAATTACAAACTAATATTATATTAATTTATTATCTAATTAATCTATATAAAGTTTATTTAATTTTTACATGATTAAAGTTATTTTATTTCATTTATTTAAAAAAGTTAATTTATAATTTTATATATTTTGAAATATAAATATGAATTGTATGATAATATTTTCCACTTCATTTAAAATCCTTAATCATTTTGTAAATATAACTATTCTGTTTATTTCAAATTGTCAAATCAATAAATATATTTAGTCAATAGGCTTTTTTAATGATAATTACAAAATAATATAATGTTAATTGATTATATAATATTGTAATTACAAAAAACTATTCATATTACTTTATTATGATTACAAAAATAATATTATATTAATTAATCATATAATATTAAAGAAAATTACACTTTCGCTCTCCAGTTGTTTGAATATGTTAAAGTTTTTATTCATTTAAAAATAGTCCATCAAAAAAAAAATCATAGAACATTTTAGACTTATTTATGCTTGTAGTTTGGGTCTTAGTCAATACCTATGCCCTTGTTAATGACAATTGTTTTTTAATATTAGTATCGCTATTCATAATAATGTATTATAATTACAAAATAATATTATATTAATTTATTATATAATATAAAAGGAAATTACACTTTCACTCTCCATTTGTATGAAAACGTTAAAGTTTTTACTCATTTTAAAATAGTCCATCAAAAAATAAAATTCATAGAACATTTTATACTTATTTATGCTTGTAGTTTGGGTCTTAGTCAATACCTATGCCCTTGTTAATAACAATTGTTTTTAATATTAGCATCGCTATTTTGAATTATAGTTTCAGGATATGGCTAATGCATGAGCACTTGAAGATGTTATTACTATTTCTAGCAATGGTTCTACTTCCAATGCACCCTCACCACAAACCCATGAGTTACCTCTATCAGCAACTGACTCAACATCTGTGGATTGGTTGGGTTTCCCCCACCATAATGTTGATGCTTTTTCAAACAATGTGTTGACAAGTTGTCATGAAATTTTTGAAGACGCTATGCAGACAAGCCAAGATTTAAGTGATGTGGAGGATCATGAAGTTGAATTGGTGCAAGAAGTTGTCCAAAAATTCCATGCGACCTATGAAGCTCTTGAGCTATTTTATGGTTTCCTTCGTGGATTGAAGTATTGTCAATATTATGGAGTGGCCAATGCATTTGAACTAAAGTGTGAATTCCAAGATTTATTGAGTGATATATGGTCTAGGAAGTACAATTAACTTCCTGGAAGCTAGTTACTTTTTCAATATGTCGATCAAGATTACTAGTATGATACATATTAGATGTTTTTTTGTGAAACTAAATGAGGATCTCAAAATAGCTATATGTGGAGTGAAATGGATTTAGTGGTCGACCTTATATTTGAACCCTTAGTTGTTATATATTAAGTTTACATTGTAATGCCATTGTACATATTGATCTTTATAGTTCTAATTTTAATGAATATAACTTATTCTAATATTTGTGTCCCCTTATTTTGAATATTATCTTGAACTATAACCTTAAGTCTACCAAATATATATTGGAATGCTACTCAAAATGATGATATATTTGATCATTATTGTAAATATTCACTCTTGCAACACTTAGCTATGTGAAGTACCATAGTCATATATATGCTTCTTTCAAACCCTTTGATATATTCAATGTTGAATATAGTTATATATTATGTTTACATTGTAGCACCCTTGTGCATATTGATCTTCATAGCACTAATTTTATTGAATATATCTTATAGTACATATTGAGGAAAAATATTCCTCCTTGCATTTTTTTTTTTTTTGCAAATGATGTGCTCCACTTGTGTGTTCTTATGCTCAACATTATGTTGAGGTCTATGTTTTCTAAAACAAGAACCTCCGCCAATTGTATGCAAACACTATCTTACATGTAGTGTACTTTTGCAGGGTTAGTCAACTTCCATAGACCATGGCTACAATATTAACCACAGATGCAATTAAACTTATCCATGATGGGAATGAAGGGTTCAAACCTAATGTGCAAATTTTGTCTATTTCAAACTTCAGGCCATGGCCATGAATGTAACAACCACTACAAGGTAGAAATATCTGATGGGGCCTACAAACAAAAAGCATCTTTACCTCAGAAGTACAATCATTGCATAGAATCTAGTGAAATTACAGTTGGATCCATAATACGAATGACAAAATATAATTGCCCCAGACCAAGCGGGTCTCGGTGAGTAAAGGAATCCAAAATTTCCCATAACAAAATCATTATTAACTTTTTAGCTTCTTCCTTGTATTAGTAATTCTTACTCTTCTCTTCCAAATGTATAGGTGGATTGTCATTGTGAACCTTGAGATTGTTTCTACAAACCAGGCTATAATCGGTCATCCTACTTCACTTCATATGGAACCAGAGTACCATATATAATAGGAAATGGAAAAATCTTCAGAGCCACATGCAGAGCCTGATACAATTAGCGCTACTAGATTATCAACTCATGTGAGAAGATTATTTGGTGTGAATCCTTCTAGGAGTAGAATGGAAGCACCAGTCACAATTACGCCTATTAAAAGTCTGAATACTCTTCAACCAAGACGGACTTTTAAAGGTCACGTAACTGCATAAAAGGATATATGTAGGTACAGTACCCAAAAAGGTACTTGTCAAGTTTTCACCTTTGACATCATTGACAAAGAAGGGACTGAAACATGTGTGACTTGTTTCAATGAAGTTGTTGATCTTCATTATCAAAATATTACTGTTGGAAAAACCTATACATTTTCTGGTGGTGAAGTAAAGGTTGCTAATAAGCTTTATAATAGGTTAAATAGTGGGCTACAAATTTCCTTGTCAATAGAGTCAAAGGTCACTCTTTGTGAAGATGACAACTCTATTCCAAAACACGTATTCTCATTTACACCTATTAGTGAACTTGCAAAGAAGAGTAGCAACTCAACTACTGATGTTATTGGAGTTGTCACTTGTGTTAGCCCAAGCTCCATAGTTAGGAGAAGAGATGGGACATATGTCCTAAGGTGCACAATATCCTTGTTGGACACGACTGGGGCAACTATAGATATCACTCTATGGGGCACGATGGCAGAGAAGGAAGGTGATCATCTTCAAGACAAGTATCACCTAGAAGAAACAACTGTTCTCGCTATTAAAAATGGACGAGTTTGCGAGTACAATGGAAAGGTGTTGATTACATCAAGCAATAAAAATTCATTTATAGACCTTGACATACAAGAGACACAACAACTATAAACTTGGTTCAAACAAAGTGGGGCTAATATTCTATCACCTTCAACAAAGTTTAGCAGCCCATCTATGCTTGTCACTACAATAAGAATCAAGGATGTTCGAGAACAAATTCCTCATAGAGTGCACCATCTCCAATGTACAATAAATGCAACATTGTTGTCCATCAAATCTAACTCATTCTGCTATCCGGGGTGCCCTAAAGAATTCTCAGGAAAATAGTGCAAGAAAAGATTGGTGCAGACCTAAGATGGAAAGTGGTTTTGCTCAAAGTGTCACGTAGCATGTACCTCTTGTTATTATAGGTACATACTACAAATAAGGTTACAGGACCACACAGATATGCTATGGGCAGTTGCACTTGACGAAGCAGCAACAGAACTCATGGGAATGTCTGCAGAAAAGCTATACTCTACAGTTTGAGGATGACATAGAAAGGGATAATCAACAGGTAATTAGAGACGTGTTGAACAAGAAATACTTGTTTACTTTGACATGTAGAAATGAAACATACAATAATGAAGAATGCTTGAAGGAAACTATCACAAACGTTGAGCAAGTTGAATTCAATGCAGAGAGCAACATCTTACTTTCCAAGATCAAAGAAATGTGTAGTGACTCTTATAAAATTATAGTTGATTTAAGCTGCTAAGTTTACATTTTCCAACACATGTCTTGTATATGAATCTTATAAAATTATAGTTGATAGTTTTGTTCAGGAAAAAGAATGTATTCAAATATCTAACCACATGTGCCATGTCTACCTACAGATAGAAATATATAAGTTGCTAGGTTTACATTTCCCAATTCATGTCATGTATATGACTCTTATAAAATTACATTTCTACTCCAGGCTTCAATATTATGTGTTTCAACTATAACTATAACAATAGTATCTCAATAAAACAAATGTAACAATGTGTATCTATTTGCTTATGTCTATATATATGTGGAGTCTATTTCTAGCATTGCAGCACTCATGAATCTACTTGCTTATATCTATTGGCTCATGTCTATATATATGTGGAATCTACAACTATCTTAAAACTACAGTTTAATAGAGATTAGTTCTATAAATTATGACTTGAATATGTCATTTTTTTATTTTTTGTTTTTTGTTTTAACATATGTAGATACATGAATTTTAAGTATTCTTCTTTCAACATTGTAAGCTTTAGATATGTTGTGTTCATCTCACATATAGTTGTTTGAGTATGTTTGTGCTTCTCTTATTACTAATTTAGCCTTGCACTCCCACTGTACAGATGGACGACCCCTCCCCTAAAACAAGTCAAGCTAGCTTGAAACAAGTAGAGATTAGAATACAGTAGACCCAAAAAAGAAATCAAGATTACTATGCTAGGCATAAAGAAGCAATTGCCACCTGAAGATAGATTAAAAAGTTGCACACCATCCATATCAACCCCCACCAAACAGAAGCACAGAGACTACAAGATCGTGAGAGAAACCGTGATTACTATGCTCATCATAGAGAGGGAATAACTACAAAGAATCACATTAAACATTTGCTTTGTAATAGATAGTGCAACTGATGATGAACGGCTTGAAAAAGAAGTATTGCTTTGTAAAGGGCAACGCATCATGCTCACATCCAACATATGGACACAAGCAGGCCTGGTGAATGGAGCTCTTGGTGAAGTTGTTGAAATCATTTACAGCCCTTGTTCCAAACCACCAGATGTTCCCATGTATGTTGTTACAAGGTTCAATAGCTAAAGTGGACCCCCATGGAATGACCATGACCCTAAGAGCATACCAATCATACCCGTTTCCTTGGGAAATAGAAGGCAGATACCACTTATGATGGCATGGGCTATTACCATACACAAAGCTCAAGGACTAACATTGCAAAAGGAAACAATTGATATTGGTAAAATAGATAGGCAGGGACTAACATTTACAGCGATATCTAGAGTTAAATCATTAAATGATCTTTACAGGATTTTTATGTGGGGACCCCACTAGCGTTTCCCCCAGTCTGATGCCGGCAGGAATGCCACAAATGCTGGCTTTTTTATGTGTGAGAGAGGGGTGCCGAGAATAGTTGTGTCATGCTCTGGTGTATACTTCTATGGCCTTGAGTGCTGTGCATCCCTAGACGGACCCACCGGCTACCCTCAAACTCCTCTGGAAGCTTATAACAGCATTAAATATTGTGTCCTTATCCATCTCCATCAGGTATGGCTCCCAGTAGCTGTGCCATTTCACAACCTTTCTTGATGTTTCCATGCTTGCCTTGCAATTTACTAGGCCACCAAAGCTTGCTCCATGCAATAAATGTGAACCAGCATTGAGCAACGTTAAATGGCTCTCAGGGGGATGACATTATTTGTGTTTTAGCAGTCTCTGTAGTGAAGAAACGGGTGGAACCAGAGCATTGGCGAAGAAAGACGAGGAGCCCTCATGCCCATATTTACCACCGCAAGGTAACTCCCTGTCAATCTATGACTACATCGAGTCCCACATATTGTTACTTTGAACTAACACTTTATTTGGTATATATGTGTATATAAGAAAGAAAATATATGTATGAACATACTTGGTAACTCCATGGTAGACTGAATTGATGTGGCCAAACTAATTGGAGGGCGTGTTTGTGAGGTCCTTCAAGTTCTTCCCGTAATATTATTTAAATGGATACGAATAAGTTCGGTACATGCCAATTATAAATATAATACTAAGATTATATCATATGTTTCCTTCACTGTTACCATTATTTTATTTGTGCTACATAGTAGTGAAAACAAAATCAAAATACAAGAGTATCGCTTAGGTCTGATGATGTGAGAAATGCTAAAGAAACTTTTTTTGATGTGTAAGTTTATAGGGTCTTGAACCTTGATGGTTCCTAAATATGAAAATATATTGAAGTCTCAACCTTCGACGAAAAGGAAAATTAGATCTTCTCATCTACCACAGGATACTGTAGAAATTTTGGTACTCAGATCTGAATAATTGGTGTTACTATCTAATGATTATCATATATTGCAATAGATTTATTTGACTGTAATTATAAAACAATTTGTAACAAATTTTGATATTGTTCAATCCTAGCGAATACAGCTATTATGAATCTAAACCTTATATTACTGTTTCACAAATTTTAGCCATATGTGTTGGATAGATTCACTTATCATATGAGCTAATTATATTAACCTATTATTGAAACAGTGCTGAGGTATGGTTATGCATAAGGAAGGACACATATTGATTCAGGCGAGTAGGTAGGATTTAGGATGATAGTTAATATATTACTGACAATTATTTTGCTTGAATCAGGCTTGCACGATTTATACTTCCAACAATACTAAATGTATTTCTGCCAGACTTGTGATTTACAAGGCTTGATGGAGGTGATAGAAAATTGGTGACGAATTTATGGCATAAACCACCTAGTAAGGTAGACTAGGATTAATTTTGAATAGGTCACTGTTTGCAACCAACTCATCTTTATTGCCTTAATAATGCTATCCACTTGCCTCATAATCCGCTGAAAGCACCTCTTCTTAACTAACTGCTCATAACCTCTTCACTCTTTCGCACTTCTGGGGTTTTGAACTCTCAATTCTTGCACCTTTCACGTGCAAAGCCAACTACAACCAAGGAACAGCATAAACAACATCTACAAATGAAAAGCCAGGCTCAAGCTCAAACACGTAAATCGTAAATTTTAACGTTAATAGAAAATTTTAAGAATTTGTAAAAACTAAAAACCAAGATTGTCAAAGAAGTTTTAGTTTTTACATATTTCATAATAATTTATTATAATTACAAACTAATATTATATTAATTTATTATCTAATTAATCTATATAAAGTTTATTTTATTTTTATATGATTAAAGTTATTTTATTTGATTTATTTAAAAAAGTTAATTTATAATTTTATATATTTTGAAATATAAATATGAATTGTATGATAATATTTTCCACTTCATTTAAAATTCTTAATCATTTTGTAAATATAACTACTCTTTTTATTTCAAATTGTCAAATCCATAAATATATTTAGTCAATAGGCTTTTTAAATGATAATTACAAAATAATATAATAAATAACCCCCACACCACATCATTATATCTCCACCAATGATTTACAATCATCCGTGAAGAGGTCATCCAAAATCTTTTTGGTGTAAAAGATTATTGGTATAGATAAGAATGGCAGCATCGAGGAACTACACATGTGCATGGATTCCTTTTGCTTGAAAATGCACCAGACATGGATAAACTTGATTGGGAGAACACAGAAGCTGAACAGGCAAGGAAATTCTTTGACAAGTATGTAAGTGCTTGGAACCCTCATCCTGCTTCACATAGAAACAACTTGGTCTATCGTCCCCAACACGATGACCCATGCTTGCTAGACACAGCTCAGATATTAGCTATAGATCCCTCTCATGACTATGAGGAGATAATCAACCGTGTACAGAGGCACACAAAATGCAGAGAGGGGACATGCTTATGCAAAAAGGGGAAACAACTATAGTGTCGATACAAAGCTCCATGGAAAGAACAAGTTGTATCTACCTTGTCATGTGACGATAATGGCAAAAAAGAATATGGACCTGCAAGGAATGATGATAGGCTAAACATACACAATTCAAAAATGATTTTGATATGGAGAGCCAACATAGATTGCCAACCAGTTATCTCATGAGCATTGTACTAAAATACATTGCAAAGTATGCATCAAAAGCAGAGAGAACATTTGAGTCTTGTATTGATATGTTATCACGAATATCTGCATGCCAAAGAACAAATGACCTAGCTATCACAGCATATCAAAAATTTATGATAGAGCTTGTTGCAGAGCGTGATATAGGAGCACAAGAAACATGTCATATGCTTCAAAAATTGCTGCTTGTTGTTTGTAATAGGCCATTCACATCTTTGAATGTTGGCCGAAAAGTGTTCCAACGAATAACAAGACAACCAAATGAAATACACCTCCACATAAGCTACCTGCATTCCTACATTAATCGGCCTCAAGAAATGGAAACAATAACGCTACTCGAATCTGCAAGATCTTTCTCCTATTCTGCAAGGTGCAAAGGATACAAATGGAAAGAGACAAAGGTAAAAGCGATAGTTAATGTTTTCCCACAGTTCTATACCATCTTAAATGAGGACTTAGACAACTTTGAAACTTTTTGCTGGAGTGAGCTACTATTATACAAACATTTTCGAAGCATAGAAGGCGAAGTAGGACTTGATAAGGATACAATAATTGCAAATTGGAAGCAAATGAACGCAACCAAATATGATGTATGGCATATTAATCGCACAATCGAAATAGAAGCAACCACTGAAGAAGAAGATGAGAGCGATACACAAATTGCCACAAGGGAGACAACAGAACTTAACGAATGGCAATTGTTTTCACAAATGGGTCCCTTAAACAATGTCGGCCTAAATGAACTTGAGATGCTTGGAAGGTGTGATTTTGACAACAACAATAGATGGGATCAACTACTAGTACCCCAAGATCTTCATGAAATTTCCATCCACTTCATCCCAATGAAAAAGGCATGTAGCCAAGAAGACACTATGGTAAGCAACTTGGATGTGCCAGAGTATACACTATCGTCGCAACAAAAACTAGCACTCACAATTATCATTGACCATAGTAAATGCTCCTCGGAAAAACTATTGCACATGATTGTTCAAGGAATAGCAGGTACAAGAAAATTGTACCTAATTGCTTGCATAAGTAAAGCACTCTCAAGTAAGAGCGCAGAAGAAAAAAGTGAACTACTCACATTAGCTCCTACAGGGGTAGCTGCATTTAATATACATGCATCAACTATACATTCAATGCTCTGGATCCCTATTAAAGACATGCACCCACTACAAGGATAGGCATTAACAGCATTTCAAGAAGATATAAAATATATAAGATATATTTTGATAGATTAGATGAGCTTCATAGGTCCAAAGTTGCTACTAAAAATAGACAGAAGGCTACGTGAAGTTTTCCCACACTGACAACATCTACACTTTGGTGGAGTGTCTATATTATTAATTGGTGACCTCGCCCAATTTCCACCAGTGATGGACAAACCTATGTACACAGCACACTCAACTGCAAAAACATTGTGGAACCAATTTACAACTATTGTCACCTTACAAACAATCTTTCGTCATCAAGGTGAGACTCCATCACAACAAAGATTTCATCAAGTATTGCAAAACATACAAATTGCAGAAGCAATAGAAGCAGATTGGCAACTCTTAATGATGTGCATAGACAAGCAACTCACATCAAGAGAAAAAGAAGAGTTCGATAGCTTAATGCACTTGTTTTCTACCAATGATTTAGTTAGACTACACAACAGAAGAATGTTAAAATCATTGAATCATCCAATTGCAATCAGTGCTGTGACAAGTACCAAGCATGGAATAGATAGTGCAACTGATGATGAACAACTTGAAAAAGAAGTATTGCTTTGTAAAGGGCAACGCATCATGCTCACATCCAACATATGGACACAAGCAAGCCTGGTGAATGGAGCTCTTGGCAAAGTTGTTGAAATCATTTACAGCCCTGGTTCCAAACTACCAGATGTTCCCATGTATGTTGTTACAAGGTTCAATAGCTACAATGGACCCCCATGGAATGACCATGACCCTAAGAGCATACCAATCATACCTATTTCCTTGGGCAATAGAAGGCAGATATCGCTTACGATGGCGTGGGCTATTACCATACACAAAGCTCAAGGACTAACATTACAAAAGGCAACAATTGATATTGGTAAAATAGATAGGCAGGGACTAAAATTTACAGCCATATTTAGAGTTAAATCATTAAATGATCTTTGCATTCAACCACCATTCTCTTTTGAAAGATATTCCAAAATGCAAACCAATCCATTTGCAATCATAAGGAAGCGAGAGGAGGCACGCTTACAACAACTATGTCTCTCCTAAAACAAGGTATGCAACTCTCCTCCCTATCCATTTGATATCTCTCCCCAATTCCCATGGTGCTTAAAATTGCTTCTACAAATTAACTTCATCAACGCCTATTATACACACCTAACCACCCCATTCCTTTTGTTGTATAGGTCTTCAAGACAAATTGCATAGACCACATAAGCTCATCCCCAAAAAAAATTGCACGGCTCCTACATGTTCAGAATATAATACCAAAGTGTATCTGCCTATTGGCGTAACCATTGCACCTCAATGGGGTGCAAGTGCTAGTTATATGATAATGCATGATAATAAAAGTGTGATGTAATAAGAGTATTTGTTAGTATTGTAATTAAATTATAAACTAATATAGTTGAAGTTGTGTTAAAATTGAAATAATAAATAAAAACAAAATAAATACATAATATGAAATATATTTCATAAAACTAAACTTATTTTAAATTAGAGAGTGGAATCTAATAAATGAAAAATTGAAATAATTCGAAGACAATTTGATGTGTAAGTTATAAAACATCTAAAAAATTGAATGAACTTTGAAATTAAATATAAATCACTTCAATAAAGATAAAATTATTTCATAACACAATCACATTATTTTATATAAACATAAATAAAATATAATTAGATTTATTTTAATTTTTCTAATAAATAATTTATTTGAAATATAAAAAATTCATATTATTTTTATACTATAAGTAGTTATTATAATATCTATGAATATATGAACATACTAATAGTATAACTAGTATAGATATCTTAAATTAATATATCTAATAGTAAATATATTATATAATATAATATAAGTATGCACTAGTGCTTTGTGTGCAATTATAAATGGAATGTGTCTCAACTAAATTAAGGTAAACTTATCAATGATGCATGGTAGTAAATTTCTCATTAGAAAATTTGTAGCACATTAATAAAATCAAAAGATAACCATTGTTATGAAATTTATTTTTTTACTCCAAACACAGTCCTTGAAGCATCCTTTGGTTGAAGGTTACTTAACGATAGGCTAACTTAAGCTCAATATAAGTTAATTCTCTTTCATACAAACACCATCAATGAGAAAATATGGATGCTACTTCTTTATACTATATTCTTAGTGAAGGAAAAATAATATATATAGGAGTACTACATACACTCATCTACAAAATAGAACAATAAACATTTCATTAAAATGCCAGAATTATGGAAGCTATTTTTGCTATAAGATCAATCATTTTATTATATTTCTATACAAAATATCAATTAGACTATGCATATATATTCTTTCATGTCATGTGGGTCCTATGTAACAAAAAAATCAATTACTCTTTTATTATTTGTTCATCCTATAGATAAAACATAGTAGGCCTTAATCAAAGGAATTTTTTTCCTATTTCACATCTAACAATCTGGATACGTGTGTTCAATAAGTGGGCGCAAGTGTTAAATTACTCATTTTTGGAAAAAAAACCCAATTTCAAATCAATGAAAAGGCATATGATGAGAAAAATATAGTAAAATATGACATCTTTGGTGTGTAGAGTACCTTAAAAGATGTCAAAAGGTGAATGATATAAATGAATTTGGATGAATAAATAATACTCATTTACATAAACTATATAGTAATGTATATTGTTAGAGTAAAGATGTGAAATCACCTCTATTATCTATTTTTAAACATTTGATTGATCTGTCAATTTTGTTTTCAACCAAATCTCTAAACTACTTAAATAAACTAAACACATCAACTTTACTTTTAACAATATAGACCCACACCTTCTTAGAGTAGTCATCTATAAATATTACAAAATATGATGATCCTCCAAAATAAATTGTAGTGGAAGGTCCCCAAACATCTGAATGAACATAATCTATAATACCCTTATTTTATGACTACCTACTTTAAACCTTTTTTTTTTCATAAACAAAAAGCTTATAGAAATTCAAATTCAAGATTTTAGGTTTCGAAGTAACTTACAATTTAACAGTACCTTTAACTCTCTCTCTCATTTCACCTAGTTACTAATGCCATGAACAAGTATAATCATCTTCTTAGATACCACTGCCATTTCATTTATTATAGTACTCTCTTCTAGCTTGTAAAGGTTTATAATATTTGTAGCCTTTATAACCACCAAAATAACTTTGGACACTTTCATTTATCTACCTTGGCTTCTAAATTTATAGCTTGTAGAATCCAAAACTTCCAAGGAATTTGTTTTTTAAAAATTTTGGTACATGTCTTACCTATATTAATGTCCTCACAATACCATTGAATGTTTTAATCTTAATGCTCCCAATGTAAAAAAATTTACCAGAAACATTATTTCCCATAAGAACACCACTAACATCAGTAGCTTGGTAAGAGAAAGACTAATTCTATGTGGACACATCTAATTATAAGAACTAGAATCTAATAACCAGTCCTCATGGTACTATAAGGAATTACAAACAATTGAAACTTCATCAATCATACCTCAACTTGTGTCAACTCAATTTTCTTCCTTTTGGGAGTCATCATTATCTTCTTCCTCTTTAAATAAACTTTTTTGAGATTCCCTATAGTAATAACATTTTCCCTTACTCTTTTTTCCAATTGACTAAGATCTAGATGTACCTCTCAAATCTTCCCCTTTTTCTATGGATCAAACCATAACCACAATTGCTTTTGATGTGGATGTTTCTATGTTAGATTTCCTTTGCACCTCTTCAAACAACAAAGCTCCAATAACAAAATCAAATTCAAAGGTGTCAATTTTTATAAAGCTAATAGAAGTTACTAAGTGATTACAAGATTTAGGAAATGAAATCAATAATGTAACAAGAATTTTGTCTTCATCTTTGACTTTTATACCAATACTATCTAATTGACATATAAGAGTATTAAAAAATTTAAATGATCAATAATTTTAATACCTTACTTTACTCATAAATTATATAACTGCATCTACAACTAGATCTAATTCATTAAGGATTTTTTCATATAAAGACTATCCATTGTACTCCATAAGCCTGCTATTGTTTTCTCTCCATCAATATTAAAAAGAACATCGTGTACTATGTATAACCAAATTGTGCTAAGAGATCTTGTAGCTAGATCTTCACATTCCTCATCATTCATATTTGCAGATTTTTTTGACTTCCCTACCAATTCTCTATGCAATCCTTGTTGCACTAATAAATGACATATTTGAATGAAATGTAGACATATTTATTCATTCATAAGCTCAAATATGAAACAAAATAAAATTTAATTGAAAATAACCAGCACTTGGCCATACTGAAACTAGTAAAACTTCATGGAGTTGCCAAGTATGTAAAGAAAATGCCTCTAAAATGCTGAAACTACTATTTCCCACACCAAATAGTAGTAGCAAAATGCATAAAAATGAGCTTTGAGTAGTTCATTTGTCCCACCAATCATGCCAAACTATTAGGTTTCCAAATCTGCATCCTATTTACTAAGATTTAAATGAACTCAATAGATTTGGACTAACATGGGACTGCTTTTAGGTTGTGGGAGTCCTGTTCGAAAGAAAACCTCTAGATTACGGGCCAACTTCCCTGTTTGATGTCATCTAACTATTAATCTCTGAGATAAGGGTAAGAATTTGCATGAAAATAAACCTAATGCTAAAAACCTAAGGTGATGCACCAAAACAACCTAGACTTGTTAACAACCTATCACCTTCAAATTAAAATTATAAAGGTTGACTCACACAAGTCACTTCCAATGAAGCTTACATAAATAATTTATAAGGAGGTCTGTAATAGTTCTTTTAAAAGGAAAATAGGGGTTTCACAACTAGCAACACTACAAAACAACATAACTTATAACCTATAAACATACATTTTCTGCTAAATGGATGCATAAACATGAGACAAGTTTGCAAGGAAGGATGAATTTTCACAAGAAAAACTGATCAACCATCAATCACATACCATGAAACATGAAGAGAGAAGATGAAAATTCTCTAATTTAGTAATTCAAAGTGCTTACTATATAATAGGACTATCTGAGTTAGACTACTGCTCCATAAAAATAGTTCCAAGAAAACAAAGTTGTCCTGCTACTAGAAAGAAAGAACTCCCCCAAATGTTCAAAATGAACATACATAAGAAAAAACCCACCAAAACCCCTCACACAAGTTCTTCTAGAAGATTTTGGTCATATACAATAGAGAAGGACAAAAATAACCTTTTAGAAACCCTTCAAACTGTTCTCCACATGAAGAAAAGTTAAGCCAAGTCTAAGGTCACACTGAAGGTGTGACAAAAAAACCTCCAAAATAGTCAAAACAAGCCCTCCACACTTTTGCATGTTGTCAATGGGTATGTGAAGGATCATCATGGAAAAAATAGGCCCTTAAGTGGCAAAAAATTCAAAAAAATCAGTGTTAGGAAACTTGACCTAAAAATTTGAATAAGTTATCTACATTATTTCAAAAATATGTAAGAATAGAATCTGTAGAAAGTTGAATGTAGTTTCTAAACTACTAGGTTTGTTTAGAAAAAAAGAAAATCTATTTGGTGAAAATTTGAAATTTCAATGCAATAGTACTTAAATTTTAGGGAGAAAATAAGAAGTAGGTGTCTGTCTGACCACCCTAACCATAATAAAATGATAATATTTTTTTATAATATTTTATATATAAGTAGATGACTCATGTACGGATGTGATACATATTTTTTTATAATTTTTTTCCAAGTGAATAATTAATTATGAATTTTTTATTACAACTTTTAAAAAATATAAAAACTCGTATGTCTGACCACCTTAACTTGGTCAAAACTTCATGAAATTTTATTTTTCTTTTTTTAATCCTATAGTATGTGAAGCCTAGAATGTGATGCATGTTTTGGATTCAAAAAATATGATATCGTTTGAAAGTTATAGATGTTTTTCGGTCAGCCTATCGATTAGGACTTTAGTCATAATTCTAATAGAAAATAAATAGTAATTATTTATTAAATTAAAATTAAAGCATAATTTATATTGGTGAAAATCTGAGAATATCCTCTAAAAACCCTTTTCGTTTCATTAATTTTGGGTAAAAAAAATTCGTTTGCCACATACTCTACAAATACCCATAATATTACCACTTTTTGGCCCATCATGATCCTGCACATACCCCAACATTCCTCCAAATTATTCACATGCCTTCAAACTAGCTGAGTCACACCCTTGGTGTGCAAACATGTCTTCAAACATCCCTCATGAATTCAACACATGATTCGTCTTCACACAAGTATTGACCCACACTCTCCTCATACAATATGTGTGTTTTCAAGCACAAGACTCCAAAAAGCATTAAAGATAATGATCTTGATTAAGTGATTCATAAAACATCACTAAACAAGTCATTTTACAATTCAAAGCATAAAATAAGGGCCCCACCATCTCCTTGAATTACATTACATTCACATTTTAAGCATAATAAAAGTGATTTTCAAATCACTTACATGATATCCTTAAAAATTCGAATAAAATGCAACATATCATGTCATATCTAAAATCTTTCAAAAGCTTCCAAGGCACTTGAAAATGTTAACTTACCACATTTTGCATTTGTTAATACACACATGGGCAATATTCACTGGTTTTGAAAGGTATAATAGAGCTCCAAACACTTGGCCAATATGGCTGACCTCCAAATTCCTTGGAAAGCATATTTCAAGTCACACGATGTTGGGGAAAAAAAGAAGGCATAGCATAACATACTTGGCACACTCCATGTTGCATTGTTGAGGAATTAGCGCAATGTTGAAACAAGGGGAGACACCCTAAGGAATACAATTCCTAAGTGAATAAAAATAAGTTTCAACCCCATTATGCATTCACACATGTTTTTTTTTTTTAAACATGGGAAGAAAATCCCATCAAACAAAAGTAGGGTCAAACCCTAATCATCAAACACCGAAACAATGAGGCAGCCCATCTTTTTGTTATTTGAACAATTTGAAACTAGGATGCTACCATTGTGGGGTTTGAGAAAACATAGGAAAATTTGAGATTACCACGAATTTTTTGAGATTCTCTGATGAGAAACAAAGGAAAAAGAGGTAAAAACTTCTCTGTAGCTTGAAATCTGCATTTCTTCTATCATTTGGAAACCATTCCAAAACTTAAGGTCACAACCATGGACAAATTTTTGACTCATATGCTTCATTTTTTCTCTCTCTATTGTTTCATCCTTTCAACCACCATAAAAAGCTTTAAATGAAGCTTACTATGGAGATACAAGGCTTTGAATATTGCAAAAAATGAGCAAAAGCTCTAGGTAAACATTGAATTGACTCCATTTTCTGATCTTGAGCAAAAGAAAGCTATATTTTTTAAGCCCTCCATCTTGGAAAGATAACAAAAAATGTTCATTTTCTTCTTTACATTTGTTAGTAGGGATACCCTATTGTTGTTTATGTTGTTTTTCCTAAAGAAAATAGCTCTTTGGTTGTGACCATGGACAAAAAAAATGTGTTTTTGCTTGGCTCAACTTCATTTGAAAAAACCCTATAATTTCTTTCGATTTTTCCTTTGTATCTGAAAGTGTTCTAACAACCTAGATTTGTTTTTGATGTGTAGAAAAGAGAAGAAAAACAAAATAGCCTATGAGCACAACCTCCATTTTTCAACATGGTTTTCTTCTGTTACTATTTGTAAAATGTTTTATCTATTGAGTTCTTTTGTAGAGTAAGAGTTTTGTGAAAAGAATAAAACTGTTTTATAGAATATAACAATTTTGTATGGAAAAAGAGGTTTCTCCTTTTTTTAAAAAAAAAATTTAAAAAGAAGTTTTTGAAGTGGAGATGAAAGTTTCATTGAAAATTTTAAAATTTTTACTGTCAATGCCATTCATGTATAAAATAAAATATAAATTTTAATTGATTTTTTTTAGATTTATCTATATGATTATAGATTTACCACTCCTCTTTGTTCAAAGAAAATATAAGACTATCAGCTTCTTAAAATTTTAAAACTTAAAATTTAGAACTTATCCACTATTAAAATCATAAGAAACATGTTTATAAAAACTACTAAATTTTTTGAATAACCATTAAAATATTTTTCTAAAACCCCTTCATGAAAATCCAACCTTAAATAAACAAATTTAATGAAATAGTAGTCTCTTTAAGACTCCTTGCTGTTAAACGATAAACTAAAACTTTTTAAAATTTAAAGTCGCTGTTAAATGTTCCGTTTGCAATTACTTCGGGCCTTCTCATAGGACCGACTAAACTGATGTAGTTGATGTTATGCCCCGCTATACAAGAAACATGTGAAAGCAAGAAGTTGCAAATACATTGAATGAGTACTTTCTTGAAAGCAAGACGCATACAAATAAATTGTTGTTAAAGAAATTTTGAAATCTTCGCTGGCAGTGTAGAATTTCTGCTAAATTATAAAGTCTTTTTCCTCTGGTGACAAGCCCAACTACATATATGACCTTGAGCCGCAGCCTTACCATATTTGAGCCTTTGATTATCTAATTCTCATATGTTCTTTTTTTCGTGACCTTTCATTCCTTGTGCATTTACACTGGGAATCATGGAATCAAACAACGGAGATGAACTAAAGGTCAACCAAGATCGTTGGGTCATTCACATCAAGAAGTGCCTGCAACTAATATGCGAGCAAGAACAAGAAATGGAGAATTGTGTGTCCATTTTTTGTGTGCCCAAGGAGTTGTTGGCACTCAAGCCAAAGGTATACATTCCCCAGTGCGTCTCCATAGGACCATATCACCACTGGATTTCCAAACTATTAAGAATGGAGAGATACAAATTTGCTGTTGCGTGAAGCTTTCAGAAGAGCATAAACGTTGACAATAAATTTGAATCTATAGTCGAAGAGGTGAAGAAGTACGACCTAAAAATTAGGAGCTGCTATCAGAAATGTCTGGACTACAAGGAGGAAGCCCTGGCATGGCTAATGGCTTTGGATGCCTCCTTCTTGTTGGAATCATTTCAGTTCGACGTCAAAAATGCGTACCAGGATTCCTCACAAGTCTCTTTGCACGTGAAGCGACTGAGTGGAATTTTAGATCCATCCAGCAGGAGCGCAAGCCACAATGAAATTGTAATGCCCAAGAATTTCCCTCACCAACTCATCTAAGGAAAAAACACAAATACCAAAATTTTCTTTAACAACTCAAGAGAAACTCACAAAAGTATGCTTTTCAGGAAGGTATGGGGGAACTTAAGGGGCCAAACCTAATTTCTCGGGGGCTCATCTCTGATGGCCTTGCCTACATATGTGCAGTGCAAAGGAATCACAGTTCCACAACATGGACTTCAACCATCACACATATGGTTGACTAACAAAGGGGTATAATCTACTAGGTTAAAAAAAACATAACACCAATATTAATCATTGCACTAACCCATACACGGAAGGTACTATCAACAATTAAAAAGAAGACTCATAATCCAAAGAACCTTGACTATAATTGATGGATTAACGTTGATGGAAGATTTTCCAATTGTCACATTATAGAAGCCTATATCTTAAGGATACCTTAAGTAATATTTTATTGAGGAATACATCAACTGAAGTTTTAAAAACAAACCTATAATATAATACTAATCAAAATATTACACTCTAGCAGGAGTTACCAATAACATTTAAGACCCTATTACATCCATGAAACATATTTTCTATTTTGGTTTACAACAATATTAAACAAATACACTAACTAATTCAATATTTTTAATCAACCTCATTCCTTTATACAAATCTTATCAAATATTACAATTAAGATATTCTTAATACACAAAACAATTTTATTCAATAAAAACAAACAAACCATTTATATATTCCAATTATCTAATAATTTTTAGCTTGCTGATTTCAACAAAAAAATGACAGAGTTTGGACAGTCATAACTTCACATTTCTTATCCAAATTTTAAAATTCAAAATGTTTTGAAAAGATAGAAGGACAAGGAATAAAACCCAGAAAGCCTTTGAAATAATGTTAAAACATGTGCGAGCAGTTTTTTTCTGCAACTCAACTCACTTTTTTTCCTACAGAACTGTTGACAATTTATTCACATTTTATTTATTTATTTATTTTTAAATAAACACTATAGTAATTTAAAAAATTTCACTTCATAATACAAATAGAGATCTAATTTATACATAAATTAGAGTTTAACTTATCATAAGATGTTTTAACTTTCTATAGATATCTTACATATAAAATAAGAAAGTATAAAATCTCCCATTCATTGTTAATACAAAAATATATGCAGCCAACAAACTTAAGTACCAATTAATCATTTCATTTAATTCTCTTATGAAGAACAATCCTAAAAAATCGAAAGACTAAAGAAATTCCATGAATTCTATTAGTTATGAAACTAAAGATACAGGTTTTGCTACTGTTTTAAATCTTTCCCTTCAACCATTATTCACAATTATCCTTAATATAGATATATTTCTTTATTCACTTATTCATATATAAATTTATATATTTATGGTTATATATATATATATATATATATATATATATTTGTTCTCAAAACATCTTATATACTTATATAAATCTAAATACATTAATATTCTCAATAGTATAAGAATATGTTCAGAAGAAGAATGATGTACATGAAATACTGAAACACTGCTAACTATAATTATATTCTTTATGAATTTTGATTCTGTAATGATCAGATATAAAGTAGCTGCAACTACAGCCAATTTTGTAAATCTGAGAAATTAAATTGAAGTAAAACAAATGCTTTGGGGCAAGGTATGTATATCCATCAAAGCATAATGCAAATTCTTTGGTAGTCTTGTCTACAAACTGTGATAGAATAGACAAGGATGGGAAAAAAAAAAAACTCTACACAATGAAACATATATGGATTTGCATTTATAACACAAATGAATATAGCTATATAAAAACCGAGAACCGATGCTTTCATTTAGCCAATGGAATACTTTTAAGATAAAATAAAACGCAACAAAATAATTTATAAGATTTGCATTAGAAGTCTCCATACCTTGCTGTGCAAGCTTCAACAAGAATTCAAGGTAATATTATTCTAAAAATAGCGGCTTCCTCTAACTGTTGCGTGTGTTTTTTTCTCTTTTCCCTTTGCGCAGAGCATCATAAGTCACCTCCATAGTTTCAATTGTTTGAGCATCCACCCCCCATTCAATTCAACTAGAGATTCACCATATCTACAAATAAGGTAGATGACTACACATTAGCCCCCCTACCGTTCCATATGCATCCAATGTTTATTTATTTATTTGCAGAGCCACCATCCCATAGCAGCCATTCCTGCCCAGCAATAACTTCCTTTCATCTTTTCTTAACTGGCATTAATAACTCCATATTTACTCCCCTTCCTTCCTACCGCTTGGTAATCTTTTTTTTTTATCTTAGACAAAAACAAGGAAAGCAAATAAAAACGCTTTAAAACCAAGACTATCGACTAAAAAATAACTACACACGTTTGCAGTTTTTATCAAGTTATCTTCACCGCATTCATCGTTTATTTCAAACTCTAACTCTTTAAGGAATTCTTAGCCAATTCGTGTGGTACTTTAATATTACCACTGGCTTTTATATTTTTATCAACCACTCTTAATTGTAGCAAATATTAAATAATAATAAATTAGATTAGAGCAAACAAAATTTAGTTGTGAATTGAATAAAATCTAAAGCCATGTTTTGTGGGTGGGCGTTGCATGGCATATCATGTATGACCTAAAATTGGTTAGAATGTAATCAAATAAAATATTTTAAAGGTGCAGGGAGACTACTAGCTTTTAAAAATAAAATAGATAGTTAATAATATCACCTTTAAAAAGGAAAGCATCTTTTTATTTATTTATTTTAAATGGGTTCTTTTCTCTTTTCCTTAAAAGTAAATAAATGTAATATATATATATATATATATATATATATATATATATATATATATATATATTCGTATAATTAACTTTGTATATAACAAATATGAATTAAAAAAATGCTATCTAAAAATTAAATAAAAGAAATAGATAAATAAATAAACTAATAATAAATAAAGACATTATTATGGAGGGTAAAATTAATTGGAAAGAAATTAAATTAAAGAATGTTATGTTTCAATTCTTTTATATATATATATATATATATAAAATGATTATATTAAAGAATGTAGCATTAAACATAAGAGATAAATTTTTTAACACATATTAGAATTTCATGGAAGCCTTCAAATCAAAAAGACATTACGCATGAGAGAATCTATGTATAAGGTTCTTTCTACATAAATACAAATGCAAATATATTTGATTCCCTATACTATATATGTATATATATGCTATAGGAATCATAATATCATAAGGATTGTAAAATTTATGCATGTATGTATCATACTTTTATTGTTCAACCATGTTGTTAGGAGTCTTGGAACCCATATCTGTCATGGTGCTTTAGACACACTATAGGTAGTGGCTTGGTGACCTTACAGAAATTATGAGAGATCTGGTGATGCTCGAGAATCAATTACCTTTGCTCCTCTTGCAGAAGCTGCTGGAGATGCAGTTGGGTTCTCAAGACAAAGCAGAAGAGAAGCTTAGCAATCTGCTAAGTCTTGTCTGTGAAAAATGGTCGCCATTTATGTTCAAGATGCATGATAGCTCACGGTTGCTGATAAAAGAGAGGGGTCGCGTACTGGAGGTGCTCTACTACTCTATTGTCCCTGAAGCAGCCATAGAAGATGCCTATATTAAGGAGAATGAGGCCGAGAAGGCCACCTTGCCAGATTTAACCTTCGCTAAAAGGGCGTTGAAAGCCTTGTGGAAGGCTCTCTCATCGTTAAACATTGGCCCTGTCCGACATCTCACGGTGCTCTCTCAGCACCTCTTGAAAAGCAGGTGTCTGTAGTGCCTGATACAGTTCACGAATCTTGTTTCCATTTTTCTGAAGCCTTCAAATCAACAGAAAGATGAAACTGATGAAGAAAGAGGATACACTTCTGTGCAAACTCCACCTACACGCGACGAACTGGAGTTTCCTTCAGTGTCCAATTTATACTCAGCAGGAGTAAAATTCATTCCTACCAACGGAGACCTCACCACAATTCGCTTCGACACGAGGACTGCAACACTTCACCTTTCCAAACTGAGGCTGGATTCAAATACAGAAGTGATTCTCAGAAATCTGGTGGCGTTCGAAGCTTCACTAGCGCCTGGTGCGCTGATTTTCACTCGCTACGCAGATTTCATGAACGGCATCATCGACACAGAGGAAGATGTTCGGCTGCTGAGAAAGAGCGGAATTATTTACAATCATTTGGCAGACGATAAAGTGGCAAGCATGTGGAACGGCATAGGTAAATATGTGAAATTGACTTCAGTTAAATATTTGGATCAAGTCATAGCTGATGTCAATAAGTATTATCACAAGAGATGGAGCGTCGCTGTGAAGGATTACATAAAGAAATACATATTTGTTCATGGCAGCTCCTTACTCTTTTGGCCTCAGTGATACTTTTGCTTCTCATCTGTTTGCAGGCTTTTTGTTCTGTGTATGACTATAAGCATTGGTTGAGCGACACTCATTTTGTGGACAACTAAGGTTAATGGAAGAGTTGTACCCTAGATCACTTCCAACAGTGTTGGCGTCCTTTTCTTTTCGAAGGAAAGGATCAGTTGTTTTTACTTAAGTCTAGTCAAATTCAGAGTTGATTGTAGATCAGATTTAAACAAATTTGGTTATTACATCCCTAGAATGTACCGGAGCATGCATGCCTTCCATACATAACTCCAGTTCCATGTTTCTCAGCAGCTTTACTTGCCATCAGACTGCAGTTCACCGTTGCATTTTTTTGAAGAAGCAAAACTCCAGTTAACAGTTCTGCCCGCCGAATTACTTTTCTCGAAGGATCCGATCTCACAGTCGTGCACTCTCCTACTTTTACCGAATTTTTATGTGCTCCCTTCTGTTCCTTTATTCACAAGTCTGATCCGTCCAGACAATAAGCTTTTTTTATTTAGATTATACTAGCGCTTGCACCTTAGCAAGGCGCAAGGGTTACGCCAATAGGAGGGTATACTATGGTAGTGTATCGAAGGGCAGAGAGGGGGGAGAATGCATGGGGAAAGTGGAGTTTGGTTTTTTTTAAGTAGAGTAGAACATGCCAAGTGGATGAAGAAAACAATATATTATCTTAAATGGTTGAAGTGTAAGAACATTATAGCTCAACTGGGCCAAGTACATTTGTTGGTAGTGCATGATATACAAAATGTGTGCTATGAGAAGTCAAAATACTGGTGAACAATTTTGTATTAGAACTTTTGTTTGGACTAAACATTGTACAATTGTTGGTGTTTGATGGTGAGGAGCTATGATATATGCCATTCGGTTTCAAGGCCTGCAAAGCAAAAGAAATGGAATGGTTAGGTGGGAACATTATTTGTTGAAATGTACAATGATTGCTCCATGTTCAATTTATTATAAAACTATTAAATATACATCTATATTTACTTTCTAAAAGAGAAATTGCTGATATAAGAATATGCAAGAGCAACATGAGGGAGAAAGGGAAAAGAGTTGTGCACCTTGACTTTTTAGAGATAGTTGTTGTAATCGGGCTTCCTCTTCTTTTCTCATAGTTGTGTATGGGTGGTTATGCATTTTTGAGAATCTCTCAAAGGAGAACATTGGCTGAATACGAAGGTTGTTCAACGATTTCACTCTGGATATAGCTGTAAATGTAAGTCCTTGGCGTTCTATTTTTCCAATGTCGATAGTTGCGCTGGATAGCGTTAGGCCTTGGGATTTGTGTATGGTAATAGCCCATGCCATTGTGAGTGGAATTTGCCTACGACTGCCCAATGATACAGGTATTATCGGTATACTTTTGGGGTCATTTGCATTCCATGCTGGCCCACTATAATTATCGATCCTTGCCACAACATAAAGTGGAACATCTGGTGGTTTGGAACCAAGGCTGTAAACTATCTCAACAACTTCACCTAAAGCTCCATTTACAAGGCCTGCTTGTGTCCATATGTTGGTTGTCAGCATGATGCGCTGCCCTCTACAAAGTAATACCTGCTTTTCAAGCTGTTCATCAGTAGTTGCATTATCTGCTTCAGCCCTGGTGGTAGTTGCAGCACTTATTGCAATTGGACGGTTTAACAATTTCAACATTCTTCTATTGTGAAGTCTAACTAAATCATTGGTAGCAAACAAGTGCATTGAATTGTCGAATATTTCTTTTTCGCTAGAGGTGAGATGCTTATCTGTGCGTGTTTTTAAAAGTTCCCAATCCTCTTGTGATGCTTTTGCATTGCGTATGTTTTGCAATAGTTGGCGGAATTGTCTTTGGTCTGGAGTCTCACCCTGTTGACGAAACACTGTGTCTAAGGTGACAACGGTCGTGAACTGGTCCCATAGTGTTTTTGCATTTGAGTGTGATGTGTAAATAGGCTTGTCAAGTACAGGCGGGAGCTGTGCGAGGTCACCTATTAGGATTATTGACACACCACCGAAATAAAGATGTTGTCGATGCGGGAAGGCCTCACGTAGTCTCGCATCTATCTTCAGTAGCAACTTTGGTCCTATGAAGCTCATCTCATCAATCAACACATATCTTATGTGTTTCATCTCTTCCTGAAATGTTATTAATGATTGGCCTTGCAATGGGTGCATTTCTTTGACAGGAATTCGAAGCATTGAATGTATAGTTGATGCATGTATATTAAATGCAGCAACCCCTGTAGGAGCCAATGTGAGTAGCTGGTGCTGCTGGTGCAGATTGTAAGTATCAAGTGCTTTTCTTATGCGAGCAATCAAGTATGATTTCCCTGTACCTGCTGTCCCTTGAATAATCATGTGTAATGGTTTATTTGACTGATGTTTGCTATGGTTGATAATATGTGTGAGTGCTAGTTTTTGTTTGGAAGATAATGTATAGTCTGGGACATCATACTTAGTTGGAGCATGCCTTTCATGGCTACATGCTTTGTCCATGTTTATAAATTGTGTGGCAATTTCATGAAGCTCTTGGGGCACTGAAAGTTGTTCCCATCTGTAGCTGCTATCAAACTCACGCATGCCAAGCAGGTCAAGCTCATTTAGGCTGATGTTGTTTGAGGGGCCCATTTGCGAAAATAATTCCCATTCATTCATTTCTAGCATGTCCCTTTTGTCCATGTCAATTTCACTGTCTGATTCTGCATCGTCGGTGTTTACGTCTGACGGGGCGGTGTGCGGGACATGCCATACATCATATTTGGATGTATTCATTTGCTTCCAATTTGCAAGTACTGTATCCTTAGTTATCCCTATGTCGATTTCCAAGCTTCGGAAGTGCTTGTACAGCAGGAGCTCACTCCAACAGAAAGTTTCGAACTGGTCTGAGTCCTCGTCTGGGATGGTGTAGAACTTTGGGAAAACATTGACAATCGCTTTGACCTTTCTTTCTTTCCACTTGCATCCCTTGCGACTCGCAGAGTACGAGAAAGATCGTGCAGATTCAAGTAGCATTGTTGTCTCCAATTCTGGAGGTCGATTAATGTACGACTGAAGGTAGCTAGGTTGTAGATGGCTTTCATGTGGACCTCTTGTTATTCGATGGAACATTTTGCGTCCAACATTCAAAGATGTAAAAGGTCGATTACAAACATTAAGCGGCAATTTCTGAAGCATATGGCATGTTTCTTGTGCTCCAATATCACGCTCTGCCACGTTTTTTGCCATGAATTTTTGATATGCTGCGAGGGCCAAGACATCTTGTTTTTGGGTTGTAGATATTCTTGCTAGCATGTCAGTACAAGTCTCAGATGCTCTCTCTGCTTTTGATGCATACTTGGAAATGTATTTTAGAACAACTGCCCGCGAGATGACAGGTTGACAATCTATGTTGGCTCTCCATATTGAAATCATTTCTGGATTGTGTATGTTTAACCTATCATCATTCCGTGCAGGTTCATATTGTTTTGTCCCACAGTTGTCACGTGATAGGGTAGATATAATTTTGTCTTTCCATGGAGCTTTGTATCGACATTCTACCTTTTTCCCTTTCTTTCGCAAGCATGTCCCCTCTCTGCATTTTGTGTGCCTTTGGACACGATTTATGATATCTTCGTAGTCATGAGAGGGGTCTGTAGCAAATATTTGTGTTGTGTCTAGTAAGCAAGGATCGTCTTGGAAAGATCAAAAAATCAAGTTGTTTCTTGCTGATGCAGCACGGGGATTCCAAGCACTGACATACCTGTCAAAGAATTTCCTAGCCTGTTGAACTGCTACACTATCATCCCAATCAAGTTTATCCATGTTTGGTGCATCGTAGAGCCAAAGGAATCCATGTACATGTGCAGTGCCACGATGCTGTCATTCATACCTATACCAGTAATCTTTTGCATTGAGGAGTTTCTCAATAACCTCTTCACGGAACACTGTGAATTGCCGATGCAAGTACAATGATGTGGTGTGGGGGTTGTTGACTACATTTTCTAAGCGCTGTTTATTTGTTTGCATTCCTACCGGCACACCATCCGATATCAAACATTGTAGGTCTGGCCACTTTGTGTCTGCTGCACTTAATGTGAAGAATAGAGTGGGAGACCCTATCTGGTTGATCATATTTGTTAGTTCAGCATGACATTTGCTCCAATATGGTCTTGTGCCTTGCATTGAAGAGCCAAAGTGCATGAGCTCTTGAGCTAATTATGTGTCAGGCAAGTTTTTCAAGTGTGCTCGAAGGTCCTCAATAGTTGTTGGCATGTTCTCTTCTACATTTTTTTTAATGAAAACTACAGCAATCCCTTGGCTACGATGTCGCATCATAAGATTAAGCATGAAATACTGGAACCTTGGATGCCTTCCAAATCTATGGTCATGAAATCTCATTAAGTGGAGTGCATACTCATGCATGTGCACTTCCCTAATTCGTGGTTGCATTTGTAGCGCAACTCCAGTTGGAAAGAGTGTTGGAAATGCCATATCAAGCAACCCTTCAGTATTGTATTCATTTATCGGCGATGAGTTTATTTCAGGCCAGTCTATAATGTTGTTTGTGTTGTCGTCAAGGTCTAATGTTTTCTTAACAATTTCTAACTCACAGCATCTATTTGGAAGTCTAGCCATAAATGATGATGTGTTTATTGTGTTGCGTTCAATATCATCCCCATCAGAGGCAATTTCATTACTTGGAACGACCATGTCTTCATTGGTTTCAAGGGTATGTAGCATATTCGATATGTGTGTTCTTGCTTCAGGGAATTGCTCTAAGTGCTCAAAACTTATTGCAACATCATGATAGTATGGGTCATATTTGACTTTGTATTGCAACGCATCTCTGATATGACTTCTACTGACATAACAATCATAATAATGACCTTCTGTATGCAATCTTTGAACTATGAGAATTTCCAACTCTTGTATTCTTCATGGAAGAACTTTTGAAATGTTAGTGATATCTTGCGGGAAGCTAATCATGTGGCCACTATATCTATACTGGCCTCCAATAGTGTGGGTTACCTATAGTACTGGGCTGATTTTTGCAATGAGCATTTCCTCCACTTGGGTGAGTCTTTTCAAAACAAACGGTTGCTCTCCTGGGTCCATGTTGTTGAGTGCAGAGAACCGATGGATGCCTCTCTCAGCGAAACATCTCTTACAAGTTGCATTAGCACCTGATGAATGGATGTGCATGCCTGGGTAACATTCCTTGCATACAATGCATGTTTTTCGGTTGGACAGTGCATCTATTCTTTGACGGAATTTTTTCATCGCCATCATGAAGTTATCATTGTTGATGCATGTTGTTCCATGTTCATCTAGGCATGTTTGTTTCTATAAAGATCTGTTGCGCTTTTTTGCATTTATTTCCTCCCTATGATGATCATAGTAAGCTCGACTTTTCTCACAATCTTGTAGTCTTCGGGCTTCTGCTAGCTGGGGGCTATTTTGACTTTCATGCAATCTTTTTAGTCGCCTTCGAGTAGCTATCTCTTCTCTATGGCGAGCATAGTAAGCTCTATTTCTTTCCTGATTTTGTTGTCTTCTCACCTCCTTTTGATATGGGTCACTTGCATTGTTCCCTATTGAGGAGTCTGCCATATTTGGGTCTAGACACGTCAGGGTAGATCAGGAATACAAGCATAGCAAAACCAGATGAAAAAAAAAATGCTTATATAACCAAAATGTAGATGAACATGTAAAGATATTCCTAATTGGTTGACGAATGCATGTTGCAATATGAGGAGGAACACAATTTGGAGGCACAAGAGAAAGTTGCATATGTAAGCTGCTAAACAAACATGTGCATTTTTTTGTATATCAAGAGAAACAATATTTTACATATTTATATCCATCTAAAGGCATTAACATGATAGTTTTTTAGAAAGAAAAATATATTGCCATAGTTATGTACAACATCATTTGTTTTGCCATGCATACCATCTGTAGTCATACTACACTTGTAAAGAGAGCATCGCAACTATATCAGGGGCTATAGTATGGCTAGGGTGAGCCTACGAGTTCCACAACAAGTTGTGGCACAACAACAGGCTCAATGGGGGGAGGAGCTTTTGCATTGCAAATTTCCTAGATTTTTTTGAGCAAAAAACTATTCTCTTCAATGTAATCTAGTTGTTCGACCTTGGAAATGGTTGCTTTTAAGCATTGCTCTGCATTGTACATTTCAAGGTTACAACGCAATGTGAATACATAATGCTTGTTCAAGACACTCCTAATCACCTCTTCCACATTTCTATCAGCAGCTTGATCAAATTGTAGACTATATAGTTTGTCTGCAGGCACGCCCATGAGTTGTGTCGCCCCTTCGTCGAATGCAATTGCCCATATTATATTTGTGTGGTCCTGCAACTTGACTTGAAGTATATACCTATAGTCACAGGTATTACATATTGCATTACATTTTCCACAAAACCACTTTCCATCATTTGTTTGTGATAGTCTTTTCTTACAAGGCTTGTTACTTGACCGGGAAGGGCATGCTGGATAGCAAAATGAGTCAGTTTTTATGAATCGTGTTGTTGCCACCAACATGCATTGTAGAGGTTGAGCTGTATTTCGAGCCTCTTCACGAATGGCATTGATCGTCAGTCTTCTAGCAGGTGGGGCCATGTGAAAGGAGCTAGTAGTCAAAGCCTGAATGGTAGCGTCATTTTCTTTGAACCATGTTTTAATCTGTTCTGACTCTTCTATTTGAGGTTCAATCGATAGTTTTGTAGTGGATGAGGTGTTGATCACCTTTCCATTGAATTCAGCCACATGCCCATTTCGAATAGCAAGTACTGGTGATTCACGCATGAGGTATTTCTCGTGCAGCTGTGCACCCTGCTTTTCGGCTAATGACCCCCATAAAGTAACATTTATATTTGTGTTGGACATGTCAAGAATTGTTAAGGTTCGTCTTGCGACCTCTGTCCCATCTCTTCTCCTGATTGTGGTGCATGGATGTACACAAGTGACAATTCCAATTGCATCAACATTTGAACCGTTGCTTTTGCTTACCAATGCATTGAGGGGTGTAAAAGAGTAGTGCTCTTTAGGGATGGAATCATCATCTTCACAGAGGGAAACCCTTGAGTCAGGCATAAGAGAAATTTCCAGCCCGCTATTAAGCTTGTTGTAGACTCTATTAGCAGGTCGAACCGTGCCTCCAGACAATGTGTATGTAGCTCCTTCGATAATTTTATCACAATGGGTGTGAGTTGCTTCATTGAAGCATGTCACACGTGTCTCAGTTCCTTCACAATCTATGATATCAAAGGTGAAGATATGGCCACTTCCTTTCTGTGTGGTGTAGCTACGTATATCAGTCTTCACAGTTACACGACCTTTAATAGTCCACCTTGGTTGAAATGGATTCAAGTTTTTGATAGGCGTTATTGTCAGTGGTGCCTCCTTTGGTAGGATTGGATTGACCCCAAATAGTAGACGTCGAGGAGCCAGTCTTTCAGGAACGGAGGTGTTTTTTGAAGAAGTGGCCAAGCTAGAGGGTTCTCCTATTGAGTGCTCAAGTTGTTCAAGATGTTTTGTGCATAGGAAAACTGGCTCCCCAACAATAGCATGTGTTGTGTGGACAATATCAAGGTCGACAATAACAATCCACCTAAATATTCAAAGCGAGATAAAGTATAAGTAACAAAATATAAGAGGAGAGTAAGTCTCACTTATTCATGTGCCATGTAGAAGGTAGATCATGAGCATACCATGTGCTAGCTGTTTGAGGACAGTTGTATCTGTTCAGTTGCATGATGGAGCCAGGTACAAGCACATTGGATTCTATGTAGGAGTTATATTTAGTTGGCAATGATGCTTTCTGCTTGTGCACACCATCAGAGATTTCCAACCTATATCGATTGTTGTGCATATATTCAAAGCCAAAACTCGAGATAGCTATGACTTGGACATGAGGTTCCAAAGTGACATTTCCTCCATGCATCAATCTAATTGCATCTGGAGTCAACAAGCTTGCCATGGTGCAAGGCAAGGAGAGAATCCTGGACAAATGTATTGGATGTAAGGCACTTGTGCAAAGGAGTCAATAGAACAACCCTTTCATCAAACTATAGCAACTTATTGGTAGATAAATTTGAGTAGTCGAAAGAAGAGCCAAGCAACTAAATTGAAGTTGGGTGGAAGTAACAACATGGCTAGGAATAATTCAATTATGCACATTTTTTATGAACATCTACCTCATTACGTGGAGAGAGGAAAGGAAAATTAGATACTCTCTATGCAATTTACTATCAGCTATACTAATTTTTAGTCAGTTGCATACATGGAATATGTATAGTTTTGATTGCAATAGCTCAAAGATACATGTGTATAGTTCAAATAGAATAGGTTCAAGATACATGGAGTGAACAAGACAAAAAGTAGAACATAGGTATACATTGAGTCAATTGCCGTATTGGTTGATGCATATGTACAATGGAGAGGACCAAGGGAAAAAGTAGCAGAGTGGGGGGGGAAGGAGTTGTACATTCTTCCCACTACATAGTAGATATTCGAAAACTAGATATAAGCTTTTACTGCTTGTTGTGCTAGGGAAAAGAAGGGGTTGGATGATTAGTAGGCATTGTATTACATTCCATATCAAGAGGGAAGGCATGCTCCTCATCTTCAAAAAAAATCCATAAGTTGTTGTCGTCATGTTTTGTCACAAAGAAAAAATGATTGTCCCCAAAACCACAAAAAAACAAGTAGCTATCTTAAGCAAGCTATTTATAGGCTACTTTATGTCTGCTAGGAGTTTTAGAAAATCTTCCTTAATCCTAGGACCATTTCCCATTCCATACAATGCATCATATTTCATTGCTCGAAGGAAGTCGCAATACGCATCCAAAACAAAATAAGCTATATGGAACTTTTGGACTGCCTGTTGCACCATCTCGATGTCATGGTTTTCCACTTGGAAGGCTTCTTCGCATGTCTTTTTAGCATCTTCAATAGTCTCTTCACAACCTCTCACAATGTTCTCTGTGAGGACTACAACATTTCTCTTGTAGACACCACTCCAAACAACAGAAGAAGAGTCTGAAGGTGAGGGAGGAGCATCAGTAGCTTTTGATCCTGTAATGTCTCCCTCAGACGAGCTGCTAGATATTGTGATAATGTCTGCTGGTGGGTGCAAGTTTGCCATCACCTGGGGAGTTTTTAAATAGGAACAACTGTGATTATTTTATAACAATAAAAGTTGCATGTGTGTGATTTGTAAAAGGACATTTGGAAATGGGGTGGGAAAATGACAACCACAATGGAAACAAAAATCTTCACTAAGGAATGCTTGTAAAATGAAATAATGAGTATCTTTACGAGCATGTTTGGAATTGATGACGGGAGATCTTGTATCAGTTGAATTAGTCATATATATTGTCCTTAGATCAACAAATAAAAAGTTGCATTCATTTTTTTTTTTAAAAAAAATTCTATCATAGGAATAGATTTTAAATTAAACTACACTTTTTTAAGAAATAGCATAGACCAATACGGAAACATACAAATTCGCTTATATGCAGAATCAAGTTAAAAAAATATAAATATAGATTAAAATGCCGATTATATTCATGATGTTATTTTCCTTTTAACAATAAGGAAGCAGGACAATTAAATCCAAAATCTATATACATAACTATTGTTAAATTCCACCCACTACGTTTTTTTTTAGAAAGCACATTTATTCAAGCACATGTAAGCCTAATATTTGTAACATGAGAAGTGCGTTAGTTTAAGGTCTACAAAAGTATGCATTGCAATGAAAAGAAATATTAGAGGATATAAACTGATGTAATTAATGGGAGAAGACTTGTGAATAAAATTGGAAATCTGGAAAGATGTGTTGGCTATATGTCTCTATAGACCCTTTTCCCAATTCACTTTTAGTTGAGAAAATCTAAATGGCAATATAAGTGGATGAAGTATCTGGAATTAAGAATAACGCTATATATCAGAATTAAGAATAAACTTATTTGGAAATATAATAGTAATGTTATTATTATTCCACCAATTAACAATAACATTATTTATGATAGTAATTTTATTAGTGTACCACAAAGTAACAATAACGTTTCTAATTTATAAATTAGTATTACTAAATATAATGTGTACCATTAATTGTATCCCATTACTATACTACCCTTTTTTGTATTTATAGTTTACAAATTTTTACCACAATAATTATTATTTATTCTTTCTACAGTAGTACGATTATTGTAGTCAAAAGTCAAACAATCCTTAATACCAATATTCCACATTTCCACCGTACTTTAATATTATTATTTCTATTTGCCTCAATCTAAACATAAATAATATTATACCAACATATAACTCTTTGAAAAGTGGCACCATACACTCTTTAAAATCGACAATTTAATCTTTGGTATTATTATTAATTATCTCATGTAAACATTATAACTAAATCTTTAAGCTTATACTGATGATAAAGTTTAACCCGCGTTTAACGTCAATTCACCTTACTAAAATTACTTCTATCTAAATAAAAAATAATAATATCAGATAACTAACCCATTAAGGATAATATGAACATTTGCTCGCAAATTAACCCTTTTTATAAATTTCAATTTTTCAATCTCAATTTACCTTACTTAAATCACTTCTATCTAAATAAGAAGAATGATATTAAATAACTAACCCATTAATGATAATACTAACGTTTACTCGCAAATTAACCCTTTTTTATAAAGTTCAATTGTTAATCTCAATTTTACCTTACCAACATCAAATAACTAACCCATGAATAATAATAGTAACATTTACTCTCACAAATAACCTCTTCATACTAAGAATAATATGTACTACTACAATAGTAATGTTTTAAAAAATTACTTTAACTTCATTCGATAAACAAAAAAAGCTTAAGTTCATCCGATAACGAGTAAGCTTATTTAATTTAACTTCATTCGATAAGCAAAAAAAACTTAATTGCATCCGATAGCGAATAAGCTTATTTAAGCAGTGCAAAAAAATACACTTTTAGTCTTTTATTTTTTTCCTAGTAAATAAATGAAGGTAAAAGGGGAAAAAATGGACACTTACCTAATAATTTCTATGGGATATCATCACACATTTACTATCTACTGCAGCAATATAGTATTCGTTAACACGAAGATTTCACATTTTATTTTATTTTATTTCTATACATGGGGTAATACCCCTTGAGTACTCAAAGTTCCAACGTACAGTAGTATTTTTTTTTTAATTTACCTCAGTCTAAAGATAAATAATATTATCCCAAACATATAACTCTTTGAAAATGGCCACCATATACTATTTAAAATAGCCAATTAAATCACTGGTAATATTATTAATTATCTCACCAAATAGTAAACCTAAATCATTAAGCTTCTACTCATGCTAGTGTTTAAGCTGAGTTTAATGTCAATCTAGCTTACTAAAAGTACTTCTATCTATATAAAAGGGAGGTTGGGAGTCTTAGGTTAGTTGAATGGTTTTTGAAAGATTTTTTAGCTGGAGCCTATCAATCAACACAGAAGTCCTCTTAATTGATATTTATAATAAACGCAATTTGGAACTGGATATCAATCCCAAACTCCCATTTAGCTTATTAACTTATTCCTAGCTGTGTGATTTAGGTGACCATTTTTTGCACTGCTAGAACTATTCAGTTACAATCCTGACATTTTTTTTTTATTATTTTTTCACAACATACATTAGCAACCTAACACTTTCGCAGTAGGCCACCACTATACAACACAACTCCTAAGCCTATCACTATATTGGTAATAGTACACTTGAATGAGGTACAACTCAAGGTTTAAATACCGATGGGTTCATGTTGGGTGACTCCTTTTAGACGAGTTTCTTGGAGGGTAAAAATCAAATTCCTTCCAACGACTTAAATGTCTAAGTTTGGACAATTTAGTTTACTACAAGAATGGTTGACTCTAAAATAGTTATTTTAATATTCGTGTTGGGGCGGGGGGCAACTTAAGAATCTCTACATCCAAAATACCTAGAGGTAACTGTGACTTGTTCTTTTTTGAGTGCAGCTTATTATTAAATCTTTCAAATCTAGCGTGAGCCCCAAATAACATTTAGTAATTGGATAATTTAGGCTTTGCATATAAGGCATTGCATAATGGGCTAGGTAGATTAAATAATTATTCTAGGTTGGGTTTCTACCCAACAACATGGTGATGGTTTAGTATAAGGTGTTTTGGTAGAGGCTACTAAACCATATTTAAAAAAATCATGTAAAATAACTATTTCACAAAACATTACTTTATTTATTTAACTAACTACTTATTCATCCCCTATATATATATATATTACATCAATGATGAATACTATTATTAATTAGTGACAGTATTTACTTCCATCTTTTAAATTTATTTACTATAGAATGGGAAATTTCCTTTCTTTTAAAGAAAATTCGATTCTACCTAATTATTTACCCTTTCTTTCAAAAAAAAAAAATCTAATCCTTCTTAGGTTAGATACTACCCTTCTTCACGAGATGCGGGAACATATCCTTCTTTTATTTATTGATGTCATTATTTAAATGACTTAAGAAAATGGGGTCATATGTTTAGTTATCTTTGATTAGTTTATTTTATATTTTAATCAAAGCTTTGATATCAAATCTCTATGTTTCCTTTTCTGACTGATTTATCTTTCTGATCAAATATGTTTATCTCTTTATTTAATTCATCTTTACATTATTCAAATATTTGAATTATCTTTTACACTTGGTCTTTTAACTTGTTTAAAGCTTTGATTAGTTTATTTGATATGTTAATCAAATCTTTGCGATAAGATCTTTTTATTTATTTATTTATTTCATCTTTTAGTTTATTCAAATATTTGAATTATCTTTTATTTTGATTTATTTTTTCGATCTTTAATTTATTCATGGTAAGGTTTTTTATTTCATCGTTTTGATTTGTCTTTGTAATTCTTATTTATTCAAATATTTGAATTATCTTTTAAATATATATTTATATCTTTGTGATTTATGTTTGATTTTTCCTTTTGATCAAATCTTTTTTGATTTATCTTTTAAGTTATTTATAATAATATTTCTGGCCTCAACCCTAACTATATCTATTAACCCTAAACTTGAGAACAAAACTAAATGTAAACCTAATACTAATGCTAACCCTAACCCTAAGTTTGATGCTAGTAACCCCAATTATTACCCCAACCCTAACTATATCTATTAACCCTAAACTTGACAGCAAACCTAAGTGTAACGCTAATCCTAATGCTAACCCTAACCCTAAGTTTGATGCTCTCTCCCTTTCTCTCTCTCTCTTTGAACTATTTATTTGTTTTTTGATTTTTTTTCTTTGATCATTCAATTTATCATGGTAAACATTTTTATTTGATCTTTTTGATTTATTTCTATATTTGAATTATTTATTTGATCTTTTAGTTTATCTACAATAAATATTTTGAATTCTTAGTAATTTATATTTATTTGTTTTTTGATCATATCTCTTTGATTATTTATTTGATCTTTCAATTTATATATATTTTTTAATTTTTTTCTAAATTTATCTATGATAAATATTTTAAAAGATTATGATTTATCATTTTTGATTATTTCATCTATATATGATAAATATTTTAAAATATTGTGATTTATTTATTATTATTTTATTCATTTATTTTATTTTTTATTACATCTGGGTGAGAAAGGCAAATTAAGCCCTAATATTAGTAAGACAATATTACTAACCATTTTTTTTTTCACGAAAACCTATTTATGCTCAGATGACTACTTGAGGAGAAAACCCAGATTATTTAACCAAGATAATAACAATAATATTTTCTTCTATAAATTATAATAGTAATTTTATTATTATTTAATCAATTAACAATAACTTAATTTATATTTAAAACAATATTATTAAAATAATGTGTACCATTAATTGTATTCGATACTCTCTTAATATTTATAATTTACCAATTTTACCACTACTATTATTATCAATTCTTTCTCTAATAATACTATTATTTTACTCAAATTTTCCAAATACATTTTTGTAGTTGTAATATTGATTTTCATATTAGTTTCATTTTATGCTTATTATAATACCAATATTTTATTATTATTTTTAATATTTTTACATAGGGTAAAACCCCTTTGAATATTTACACTTGCACTTTACAATATTATTATCATTATTATTAACCACAATTTAGACATAAATAATATTAGCATTCTCCTATATGATATTATCACCAACATATTGTCCCTTAAATTATTTAATCATTACCTTAAAGGAAACAAGTTCGCCTTAAATCTCAATCTTTCGTACTAAAAATTACTTTCATCCAAATAAAAATAATAACATCAAATACCTAATAAATGAATACTAATAATATTTACTCTCAAATTAACCTCTTAACAATAACATCTACTCATTTATAATTTTTATTGCTACTAAATCAACCAAAATAACATTATTTAAAACACTATTCCTTTAATTTTGTGAGTAGTATAATTTTCAGTGTAATTTATAATTTAATAACATTATTTAAAATTGTAATACTACTTCTTAAAAGTGTTATTCACAATATAATATTATTCTCCAAAATAATTACTATGTTCAGAAGTTCAACAGAAAATACAAATTGGATATGAGTAGGAATGCCAAAGCTCTTTGAAGGCTTCATTCAGAATGCGAGAGAGCAAAGAGGAGTTTTTCCTCTGAGGTAGAGACTGTCATCGACATCGACTGTCTCCATGAGGGACATGACTTTTCTCTAAAGTTCAGCAGAGCCAAATTGGAGGACATGAATGCCGACTTATTTGAGAAGTGCATGGAAATAGTGAGAAAATGTTTAGAGGATGCCCACATGAACAATGACCAAATTGATGACATTCTATTAGTGGGAGGTTCGTCGCGTATAACAAAGTTGCAGGAATTACTAAGACATAATTTTGGGCAAGAAGAGCTATGCAACAAAGTAAACCCTGACGAGGCCATTGCTTATGGTGCAGCCGTGCAGGCGGCAGCATTGAACAATGAAGATGTGACCCTAGTGCTCACGGATGTTACACCTTTTAGCCATGGAATTGAAGCTGGTGATGGAGTCATGACCGTAGTTGTTCCTCGAGCTACCCCAATTCCAGTTCAGGAGGAGGAATATGTCACTACATCCCATGATAATCAGACTGCAGGAAGTATTTTCATCTACAAAGGAGAGAGACCCTTGATCGCACAAAACAATTTGTTGGGTAAATTTGTATTGCATGGAATTCTGTCGGCCAGATGTGGGGTGCCATGTATTAAGGTTTTCTTCAAAGTAAGCGAGGATGGCATTCTCGCAGCCTCTGTAGAGGACGAGGGTAGCGGAGCAAGTAAAGAGATTACAATAACCAACGCCTGTGGAGGACTGAGCAAAGAGGAGATAGATAAAATGATAGCTAATGCAGAGAAATTTAGAGAGCAAGACGAAAAAAGTTAAAAAGAAGAATCTGGCCAGAAACAGTCTAGAGTGCTATATTTACAACATGAAAAGTAGGGTAACGGAGGTGAAGACCAAACAGAATATCAAGGCATCTGACTACAACCAGGGTGGGTATGTGGTATCTACGATTGCATGGGCAAAAGTAATTCCCTGACCTAGCTAGTTTGGTGATAGATGGTTCAGGAAGGCGTATGTTGTCATCAAAGCAAAAAAGTGCATGATGTTGTGTTTAAGCAGGCGGCCATGATGAAGAAAGAATGAAAGAGCCAGTAAAATGAAAAGTAAAAAACCAGAAAAGTAAAACATAAATCAGGTATTGAAGGCTCACTGATTGTTGAGCTTGTCCAAATGGAAGGAGCGCGGGTGGGTGTCACTTCAATGCCTCTCATGCAGAGCTGCTACAATGCCTCCACTCCACTACAAGCATAACCAAACAGAATATCAATTCAAGTCAGTGTGAGATTCTGATGAGCCTTCAAGCTTCAAGATTTGGGAGGATGGTACTGACCCAAATTGCTCAGTAACAATTTAAACTAAACCACTCAAAATCTCTGCAGGGCTTTTGGCAACAGTCTCTGTTCTTCCCTTCACTTCAAATTCCAATCCAAACTATGTCGACAACGCCTTGCCTCCAGGTGAGAGAAATATAAGTTTTCTCAACATTTATTGCTAACAGGGAAGTTTTGGTGGCCGAGTAAATTAGAGGGCAAGAACGGAGACCCCAAGAAAGGTGCGGAACTACAAAAACGCACCCAGAGCCATACCTGGTGACATAAGGCAGCATCCAAAATCTGCATTTTGTGTACATTTTCTATGCCAAAATCTAGTTGACGCCATCCATTTATTAAATGCCACAATGTCCAATGGGAAGAATAGTGTACGTAAGTGTTTTTTCCATGCCTACCGCTGCACACCTTTCCTCTCCTACTTGACCAAAGTACACGGGACCCCTTTCCTATCAATTAAACAGATCAATCATCATTGTACGCAACAGTAACTGGAAGCGGAATACCCACAACCCGGCAGAGGAAGGCCTGAAACATTTTCCAGTATCAGACAATAGACATTTCCAGTGGTTTTCCCACCTATAATAGCCTATCGGCTAATTATTATTAGATAAGGGAATTTGAGGCTTACCTGTCGGCTGTCAACTAATAATTTTAAAAATTATCTTTATCGTATAAACAATCATAATTTTTAAAAATTTAAATATAATTTATGTGTTAATAATTATTCAACAATAATTAATTAATTTAATCAGAGAAATTATAATTTAAGTTGTGAATTTTTTGATTAGTTAATTTTAAAAATATATTGACAAATTTAAAATTCTTTTAAAAAAATTATTTCTTAACACTATTTTTATTTATGTAAAAGTTAAAACTCTTTTTTAACATCTCATTTCATTGTTGATTTAAATGCAAATCAAGAACATTGATACTTCACTTACACCCTACATACATAAAGAATTTATTTTCTAATCATATCAACTCGTTAGAGATCTTGGAATAATCTCATTAAAAAAATCCTCACTCCTTTTTAAGGTAGAATAAAATTTCTTTTGCATATGGTTTAGTTTAAAATAATTGAATAATATTAATATTTGAAAGAGTAATTATTCTTTAAAATAATATACTAAAAAAGAATAGGATTTAAATCATTAAATAGTATTTAATTTTAAGTTTGATGTTAATTTTGTTATATTAAATATTTTTAATTTATTTTTTTCTATATTAAAAAATTAAAGTTTGTTTTGTATAGGTAAAATTGAGTTTCTAAAAGGATTTCAACTCTTTTATAAAGTTTTAAACTAATATAAACAACAAGCTATATTAAAATTGCAAAGACACACAACAATATAAAAGGCATAACAGACTCATAACAAATTAAAGCATGTAGACAATTAGATATGCATTAATAATTTTTATTTTTGTTGTTCTATTCACTTCTATAAGTATAGCATTGACCCATGCATCTATAAAAATTGATCACATATGTGTATCTAATCATTTAAAATGGATTTAAAGATAACTGCAAATATGAGCTTCCTTAAATTTTAAATTTAATGGTTTGGTATAATGATAGAAGACAACAATCAATTATGTATTATGCCTATGATGCTATCTAGATATTAATGTTTGTGTGATAATGTAGTGAATAATGGAGGTTTCTTGTTAGGTGCTAGATGTTCACTAAATATTCACTAGATATTCCAAATGAACTAGAATGTTTTAAAATACAAAGCTCTATTGTTCCTATGTAAAACTATAGATTTGGGTGATGTTTTTGGCAAACAAAACAATTTCATATAATAATAAAATAATAAAATTTTAGGAAATAATAAAAGATATAATTCATATATATAAACCACCATAAATCATTCACAAATAATTTCTAATTTTTTTGAAGTTAGAATTTAATGTAATTTTAGAAAATAAAATAATTTGGATGCAAAGAAAAATTAATAGAAAATTTAGTTATATATATATATATATATATTCTTAATTTATTCTAAAATTATAATTAATAATTGTTGAATTATTTGAAAAATAAAATTTAGATTTAATTTAATTTATTTGTAGTAGATAATTACTATAATTTAAATGATTATTTTCAAAACTAGATAATAAATACTTTATAAATTTTAGAAATTAAAATTTAGTTTAATTTTATAATTAATTTAGAGATTTTTAAATATTGTTGTGATTTGATTAATTATTTCTTATGATTAATAATTCTAACTCTAATAATACTTCATTTCACATATAAATATAATTCTAAGTTCAAATACTTATTTTTCTTTGTAATAATTTTCATTAATTCCAAATTTATAAACTAAGATTAAGACATTAATAATTCTAACTCTAATAGTACTTAATTTCACATAGAAAAAAAAATATATACTAACTTTTCTTTGCTTAATATATTAATCATTAATGTCAAATTTATAAACTAATATCAAGAAATAAATAATCTTAGCCCCAAGATTTATACTAGAACTCTAATTGAACCCTAAACCTGGTCCTAATTGAACCCTAACAATAGGATTTAATTACGGTTAGGGTTAGAGAAAGAATTTAAGTATGGTTAGTTTTAGGGTTAGAATTAGGGTTAGGGTAGGATTCAATTATGATTATAGTTAGGGTCAAATTTATAAGCTAATATTAAGATATTCACAAATCTAACCCTAACCTAATCTTAATCTCCATCCTAGAATGATAATTAAAGCCTAATTGAACTATAACAATAAGGTTCAATAAGAGTTAGGGTTAGGGTTCAAGTAGGTTTATCTTTAGAATTAGGGTTCAGTTACCTAGTTAGGGATAACATTCAATTAGTGTTATGATTAGGGTCAAGTCCAAGTTACAATTGGGGTTTAGTTAGGATTATTTTGGTTAATCTTACAATTGGGGTTTAACTAGAATGTTAATTAAACCCTAATTTAACCCCAACAACAAGGTAATGAGAGTTAGGGTTTAGGTTCATTTAGGATTCAATTAGGGTTATGATTATTGTTTAATTAGAACCATTCAATCTCTCAAAATTTGACTTTTATTCTAGAATGATTATCAAATTGGATATGTCCTAAGCCTTTGATAAGTTGACTTAGCAACTTCTATATTGCATATACCCCTTGTCAACTTCAACCAGGGGAGTACTAATTGCATAATGAA
Organism: Sequoia sempervirens; assembly: GCA_007258455.2. NCBI lineage: Eukaryota > Viridiplantae > Streptophyta > Pinopsida > Cupressales > Cupressaceae > Sequoia > Sequoia sempervirens. The sequence goes on along the minus strand of VDFB02000015.1, from coordinate 369,799,604 downwards.
TTGTATTGTTTTTCAACTCAATTAATCATCCCCCATAGGGTCTTCTTCACCAAGAGGGGGATTAAGTTAAAGAGACCCATTATCATGTATTTTTTCCATAAAAAATGGTAGAGGCCCTTAGTACAAAACTTATACTAGCTAGTATGTTACAAAAATTTACATGACTTCCAATTCTAGCAACACAAGCCAATACATACAGTTTGCAGATGTTACTTGACTTACAAGATAGATGAGTTTCTAGAGGAAATGTAAATAAAGACAACTTTTCAATTTGTTTCAGTGCCCAGTGTGGAGTATCTATAATTTATTGTCAATTCTGAATTTGATATTGACATATATGATTGAATTAGGTGTGCCAAACTTTCAGCTTACACTTGATTTTGAAGGTAAGGGACAACAACAATAATAGTTAAATTTCTTAAAACAAATTTGTTGGACAAATGGGAAGATTTGAATTTTCATAGATCACTTTTTACATAGTCTACAAGAAATATTGTAATCTTTATTTTCAACTAAAAAAGGATCTAGAAAAATACATATCTATAAATTTATAAGTACACATGTTTAGTATGCAAATAAATACACATTGATTAAGGGTGGACTACATTTTCTCGTCTTAGAAAAGTATTTGACATGTCAGAATATGGGCCATATTCTATTGAATAACTCTAAAATTTGAAACATAGTAGACAATATTTACTTAAGTATTAATTTAAAGTTTTAAACCATGTTTCCACAAAAAAATTATGTAGACCATAGCTAATCAAAGTAGAAAGAATTTCCTATAAATTTTACTCATGAAGCAGATATTCTTGTTGTTGTAGTAGGTGTGCCAAATTTGGTTTGTAGTGATTGGCTAAAACTTGGTGCAATACTAATTGATCTAGGCTTAAATGTCGTAGAGGTATGGCACCTTCTAACTACCTTTTTCAAAAAAAAATTGTAAGTAAAAGATGGTTAATATATAGAAAATTAAAACTATTGCTTCCACTTTTGTAGGATCCTATTGCTAAAAGAGAATACCAATTAGTTAGTCATGTTTCCTATGAAGAGGCTTCAAGAATAGCTTCAACAATTAATCCTCTACCTTGTGGTCTTAGTCCAATGACTATTGTAATGTTTTTTTCCACTACTCTACAATAAGAAAAACATGCATATGGGTTCAATTGATATTTTTGACGTTTGATCTAGGCCTTTTCCAATACACTTCACATATAAGTTTTATGATGCTTATAAATGAGTTATCTATTACTGAATGGAATAAAAAGATCATTTTCTATTGTAAGGCATTGTTTGGAGGCATTAGGCACCTATAAGAGGACTTAAGACTATATAATTTCATTTTCATTTGTGCATAAAACTATAACATTTAAGTATGTTGGTTATACATGACTCTACATACAATGAATTTTTTAAAGATATTTGTTTTTTTAAAGAGGATTTTTATCATATATGTTGAATGGTTAAGGAAATCTTTGAACTCATTAATATTTTCTTAATGTTGGCAACATGTAAATTGTGCTTTCTTCATGGCCTAAAAGCACAACCAAAGCATCTCAGAATTTTGAAGTGAGTAAAATTCTTTTGTTATAAGGGTCATTTTCTAATGGAAGACAAATTTGACTCTATCAACATGATCAAATTCCTAAATTTAGGTGACAACTACTTTACCCTGGCCAATTGTCCCTAAAACATAACAAACACAACAAATACAAAAAAAAACTATTCTAAAACTTTCTTGCAGGAACTTCACAGCTCTGCAGCTCTTGTTTCAATAATCAATTACTCCATTAATGTATATCATTGAACTATATAACATATTCTTAGTTAATATTACTTGTATGAAAAATAATATGTAATAAAGTAGAAAATAGCTATTTACATTTTACTTAAAATTAAACAATTCTAATAGTCCAATATTTTCTAATTCTCTAAAACTCCAACTAAATAATACTAGTTCAAACACCAAACACTATATAATTAATTTAAATCATTGAATACAAAACTTAATAAGTAATTATTATAATTTAATGTCAATTGAGAAAGCTAAACAATTCCGAATTAGAAATTAAAGGTTGTGGATTAGATTATGTGCAAGGAGAGGATCCAAAATTGCTTATCTTGTTCAAAATATAGAAATGGCTAAAATAATAGCAAGATTAAACCATCAAAGATCCGTTAATAAATTATAAGTATCAAAAATATATTAATGATAGTTGCGTATAAAAATTTTCTCATCATTTCTACACATTTGGAAAACTAAGTCGTTGAAATCCATTCGGGTGTTCCATTCTGATTTGTTGGTTCTGAGTTTTATTTCAAACCATAAATAGTGATAATTTGTTTTGGGTAAAGTTGTAACGTCATACTTTGGCAGACGGCTACGTCATCCCTTATCCAAAATGAATGATTCTGGAGTTAAGAATTGCCTCAAAAATCATAATCATTGGATAACACCAACGTGAAAAATGGTAGACGAGAAAAATGTTCAACACCTTTTTCTTCTGCTATCAATGAATAATTTTAATATTTAATTTAGTTTTTAATTAATCTTATTTTTAAATTTTACATATACAATAATTAATTTTGAGATATATATAATTTATTTTATAATTAGATTTTTCATATTGTTTAGATGACATTTGCAATCTAATTTGCATATTAAAAAAATAGAAAATAGAATAAATTTAACTAATTTCATCTATTCATTTGTTTGAAATATATTTTGATTTTCTATTTTACATATTCATAATCATAAATCAAATTTTGAAACATAAATTGGATGAGACTCAATTCCGTCACAAAATGATTAATTCGTCAAAAGACTCTACTTCAAAGGTAGGATAAATAGTAAATTTGTAGTGCATTCCATGAATTTGGCAAGGCAAGAATGAGCTAGCCATGTGCCAAAGTATGACCCATGATGTATCAACTATGAAAAACGTTCTTTAGATTATAATAAATTCAAATATTCAACCCTTGTATGACCTTGTTTGCATGCTTATTCACTTGTGATCTAAATAGTATCATCAAATGATTGTAAAATGATTATCAAAAATATTTTATTGGGGGATTTTGTTCACTTTCTAGCATTTATTCCTTAAGTGTAGAAGGGACGAGAGTATACCTACGATATGAAGGATGGTAGTAAATTTCTCATCAATGAAGGATGGTAGTAAATTTCTCATCACAAAATTTGTAACACATTAGTAATATCAAAAGACAACCAATCGCATGAAATTTATTTTTTAGTCCTGAACACAATCCTCCAAGAATCCTTTAGTTGAGGGTTGCTTAACAATAGTCTAACTTAAGGTCAATATCAGTTAATTGTCTTTCATACAAACACCATCAATGAAAAAGTATGGATGCCACTTCTTCATACAATAATCTTACGAAAGGAAAAGTAATCTATGTAGGAGTACTACATACACTCATCTACAATAGAACACAATAATAATTTCATTGAAACATCAAACATGTGGAACTCATTCTCATTGAAAGATCAAACATTTTGTCAAAATTCTCTATAAAAATTCAATGAGAATTTGCATAAATTCTTTCATGTTATGTAGGTCCTATGTATCAAAAAATTAAATCAAGGAAAATTTTCATTATATGTTCATCTTATAAAAGAAACATAACTAGCTTGAATTAGAGGAAAAGATCTCCTAAGTCACATGTAATATTTTAGGTTCATGTGTTGAGTAAGATGGCCCTATGTGGTAAATTAATGAACTCTTATAGAAGAAACATAATTTCAAATTCATGATAAGACATATATGGTGAGTAAAATATATTTAAATATGACATCCACTATTTGGTGTCTAGAGTACCACAAAAAGTGTTAAAAGGTGAATGATCTAAGTGAATTTGGTTGAATAGATAACCGTGGGTTGATGCAAGAAGTTGGGTCCACAAAATGTTGAAAAAGTGGAAGTGTTTCTATTGTTTTTAAGAATGTCACACTTGGATCAAAAATTTGAGGCACTACTAGTACTGTTTTGTTCGCTTAATGGCCTTTTATTTACTTTGTAATTTTGGACTTCTGGGCTTCACGCATGTGATCTGTTGGTTTTTTTGGGTGCTGCCCATTTGACTCTTGGGGTGTGCCTTTTTAACACCCATCCTTTTTTTGTGAATATGTATCTTTATATTTAACTTAATATAGATAACTGCCTATTCATCAAAAAAAAATTAAGGCACTAAGGCACTTACACAATGAATCTTAAAAGAAATCAATATTTTGAAATTTATAATTCTAAATCAAGTTTCCAAATATGTAATTTATTCAAATACCCAGATAATAGAAATTGAATTTTCAAAGGGATGTATAAAAACCACTTTTTAAAAGTTTGTTTTTGTATAAAAACCACTTTTCAAAAGTCTGTTTTTGTATAAAAACTACTTTTTAAAAGTCCATTTTTTTACCATACCATGCATGTGTACATACACCACTTTTTGACCCAAATAAAAGTATTTTGCTAATTCCTTTTGGAGAAAGATAGCTAACAACATGAAGATTGATGAGGATTTTTTTTGTAATTTTTTCCTATTTTTTTTTTTATCGAATTTTTATTGGCCTTAGTTGTTGTTTTTAAAAATCAATGTGTATGGATAGCATAATTGGACCTAAACTAAACATTTTTTCATTTTGTAGAGAATTGTTTGAAGATTGATGCCATAAAAAGTTTTTTACAAGAAAATTAACCCAAAAAAATTATTAAAAAAAAATATGATATTTCAAGTTTATACACTAGTTTTTTTAGAAAGCAATTAAAAAATAACAAATATAATCCAATCTTTAAAAAATTATATATTTGAAAACTAGACATTGTGTTCTCTAATGGGTTTTAATTTCATAGATTGATTGAGAAAAAAAGTCCAGCATCCATATTGTCAAAGTTGGACATTTCTCTTGAACTTGTGTTAGTTTTTTAGTTGAAGGCAAAGGATAAGAGTTGGGTTGCCAAGCCTTTATCGAGCCTAAAACTGAGGCATCATGTCCATTGGGGATTCAAAATTTTAAAAACATGTATGTTTTACAAAACACATACACATTCTTTACTTGCTTAATTATTTTGATTATTTCAAAATTATTTGCTTGATTATTTAAAACACATGCGCATTTCTAAAAGGTATTTAATTTTTTAAATAAATGACTTGTACGTGTTATAAAATTCATACGCATTATAAAATGTGTATGCGTTATATAATGTGTATTTTTTTTTTAGTGCATACACATTTTTTAGGCTCAGGTACCCGAAGCATAACGCATACACATTTTTTTAACAATGTGTAAATTTTTTTTGCAAGAATTTTTTTGGCTGAAACTTCCCCTCTTCATGGACCCAACTTCTTTCTTTTACCCCCTCACTTACAAATCTACAAAGTAAAGTATATTGTTGGAGTAGTTAAAAATTGAGTGACATGTAAACAATTATTAGTATCAGAGCTACTATATCAAATTTATATGTAACATACATTCTATTCCCTTGTTAATATCAAAATAGAGAATTTATCCACATCAATTTAAGCTTATAGAGTATAGTTCTCAAAATCATAGAAAAAATGCTAATTTTATTTCCCACATAAATATATCCAAAAATATTTTTATGGTATTATTTATAAAATAAAAAACTCTAATTATGTTTTGATTATAAGAAGACTGGAAGGGCCAGTACCCATTATAAAAAAAACCATAGAGGAAAATGAGGGTCTCATGAGGAGTGAGACGCCCATGCAAAATTAAAACATAAACTTAAACTTGAATAGCCTGACCAACAAAGGAAACAAAGAACAAACACATAACAGAGACCAGCACAAGACCACTAGACACCTATACGTCTCCCAACAAATTGAGACCACTGATAGTATTCCATTCCTAAGACAGGACTTGTAGCTTCTCTTCATAAGTCAAGGGGCCTTTCTAAATGACTAAAGTATCTATTGTAGCATCTTGGGTCAAAGTTTTAGCCATTTTACCTTTCTTCTTTTACGTGTGACTATCATCCCTTCCATCAACAACCACCCTTTTACCCTGGTTCTTCCTTAATTCCTACTGAAACATTTGAACAGTGAGGGCAGTTTTATTTATGGTCTCTTTGTTGTAATTAGTGATTACCCTAAGGAATTGATTGGTTTTCTCTTGATTCTTCTAAAAAGCCTCAATCTCCATTTTCAAATCCATTTTATCATCCTCCCTACCAATAATGGATCTCAACTCTTTCAACTCCTTCTCCTAATTGGCCCACTTCTTGAAAGACTTGGCCATAGAGGTAATCAGATCCCAATGCACTTTTTCCTCCACCTTACCCGTCCACAAGTCCTACTACTGTTGAAAATTACTTTCTAGTGTCAAGATTCTCTCTTTTACCATAACAAATTCTCCCAACAACAACTTCACAAAATCATTCTAGGCATTAATCATCTCTGAAATTTCATTAATTATTTTATAGAGGGGCTCACTGGAAGTGCTAAAGTTAAAACCCACCCTAGGTTCCACACATGTCCATTCTAAATTAATGTAAAGGTTGGAGGAATTTTGGAGGTTAGGGTTTAAAACCAGGGGGTGGTAAGGACATTAGAGACCTTTGTGTGTGTAAGGGAGTTCATAGGAGAGTTGGAAGGAGTGGTGTTCCATGACACATCTTCATTTGAGTTGTCTAATTCATCTAAACTAGAAGTAATAGGCATGGGTTCCAATAGGAGATTGAAATTAATGGAGTAGGGGGTGGAATTCTCATTAGCAGGGGCTTTACCATGGGCCCAAGAGCTGTGCCGAATGGTAAGGGGTTTCATCAAGCATAATGGAGGGGCTGGGGTCCACAGGGGGTTTTTTGGGGTCATGAATAATCAAAATGTTCTTTTTAATAGTGGTTGGGGAGAGTAAAATAGTGGCATGGTACTTGCAATGATGATAAATAAGATCCTTGTGAATGGGTACATTCTAGTTTTTACGCTAAACATTTTTGATAGTTTTCTCAAGTGAGGACAAAATCCAAAAGTAGAAATTCATTTTAACATTTTATTGGAGGTGATTAAGCATAGGAAACAAATGAGCATGAAAGCGACAAAACCTCCCCTTGAGCATAATATGCCTCATGAGGACCTCAACAACTTTGCAGCAAACACCAAGTAGGTTTGCATGATTAAAGCAATTCTGAATTCTATTAACCTTCTCACCATCTTTAAAGAGTTGTTCCATATCCTTCTGATAGTGACCTTTGGATTTACGAGGGATACACACTCCCTTCAAGGATAGCCTTGTCACCTTTGTAATTAACTCAGTAGTCATCGTGAACAAGGTCTCACAATTAGTGATGGTGCCATTCACATGGGAGGTATCAAATGCCACCAAAATCTTGGGGTCATGCCCCTACATCCCTTCCACAAAAAAGGCCAACTTGCCCTGGTGAAGGATGGTCTAGACTTCCTCATCTTGTTTCCAAAACTCATAGCAAGTTGTCTCTTCTTGAACCAGATCACCTCCCATTGCAAAAAACTCAAACTTTAGAACAAGGCCACATAGACTATAGACATGACTAAATAAAAAGAAAACCTGCTAGTTAAAGTATTTATAAAAAGATGACATGAAAAGGTTAATTTCTCATAGATGAAAAGTGTGGAAAATATCAACGATATTTGACATCGTATCCAACTCAATCTCTAATTGGTAGCACTTTAGCATCATGGTAAATTAAATCTCACACATGACCAGGGATACTGAGGATATTATCCCATACTACTAAATTTAGTGTGAAGGCACCAAGATTTTCCAGCGTGTCAGCAACTTTATTGCTAGTTCAAAACACATGAATAGTACTACAATTTTTTAGATTAATCATAAGATTATGAGCCAAAGACACGAAGTCCTAGAGGGTCCAACAAGAAGAGGCCTTCCCTGTCGGTATGAGAATCTGATGAGGGCTACATCACCCAAACCCCACACAAAAAAAAAAAACAAATAACAACACAAAAAATAGAAGATAGAAAACAACTTACTTTCAATTATTTTTCTAAATTTCAATTTACAGATTTATAAATTACAGGGCTATGACCTCATGGGTTTGATTCATTATGTAACAAAGTCAACTCTGAAATAAAATCTATTATTTAGAGCCACAATATACACTAATGGAGCCACTCTCTACAACCCCCACTTAACCCTTTTTATTTCATCCAATAATCACCCTAGAATGTTGTAGAAAGTGTAGCATTCCCTTTTGTTTTGGTGCCAAAAGTCCTACCATTTGATTTCTTGCCTAGGAATATATTTTATGGAAACTCACTTTTTGGTGGGCCGACTTCTCGAGGTATAAATTTTTATCTGGGTATCTGATTTTCTATTATAATATATCATTGGAAAGCTCTCAAAGAGATTTACAACATAGAAACTATCAGAGATCATTTTGTCCACTTTTCAAGTTAGTTTGGGGCTTCTAATATTTTCAAATTTGAATTTGAAGCTGTATTGGAGAAATTTCTTAGGATAAAAACTTTAATATCTCCCAAACTATATAGGGTATTGAGACAACTCTTCCACTATCAGAAATATTTTTGAGTTTTGTTCCTTGGGGTAAATTTATAGGTCTATACAAGCTCATTTAGGTCAACTTACTAAAATTAGTAAGTGACCATTTTTCACCTTTTCTAAATTTTGACTATCTTACACCCCTTAAGTGCCATCATGGGACTCAAAACAACCAAAGAAAAATAAGGAAAATCTTTTTTTTGGGTGATGCAAGATTGACCTATGCCACTAGATGCTCCTACATTAGACACCTAGGCTAATTTTAAAAGTGACCCTATCACTTCTTACGATTTAGAGGGAAACTAAGATAGTTAACCTTAGCCTTAGAAAACCATGATGAATCTTCAATAGGCCTTCCTTTCCATTTAACCAGATATTCCTCATACTGCCTTTTTCTTGTACTTATGCTCACACGACTATCCAAGATTTCTTCCTT
>VDFB02000015.1:369626222-369790535 GCA_007258455.2 Sequoia sempervirens | reverse complement strand
GAAAGATGCCCCTATTCCACTTGAGACAGTTGCAAAATACATTATGGAGCAAGAAGCAGTAGATCAACGGGAAGCCCAAAAAGGAAATCACCCTTTGTTAAAAAAAAATCAAAGGGAATGCAGCCCCCATCTAATCCCAATCCCAATATTGTGGTAGAAGACCACCCATTTATGGCCATTCTGAATCTTCAAGCTCAAAGTGCACAACCTTTTGCAAACAAGAGAGCAAAGGGACCTTTGGAAGTTGCATTTCAAAATGAGAGTAGAGCCCTTGCCGACCAATATGTAGCAAGATGCATATATGCCAATGGATTATCTTTTAATGTTGTTCATTCTCCATATTGGAAAGAGATGTTGAGAGCGGTTAATGAAGCTCCAAAAGGGTACAAGGGCTTGGGTTATGAGAAGTGCGTATGGCACCTCTACCTAAAGAAATATAGTCACGGTTGGAATACTTACCGGAAAGTTCATGAGTCGGCCGGCTGGTGATGCGTCCATTGTTTCAGATGGTTGGAAGGACTCAAAAAATCATCATTTGATCAATGTCATAGCGGTGTCCCCTAAAGGGGCAATGTTTTTGAAAGTCGTGGATTGTGAGGGGCAAGTAAAAGATGGGAAATTTATTGCTAGTATTCTTATTGCAGCCATTGAGCAAGTGGGACCCCACAACGTTGTTCAAGTTGTAACAGACAACGTGAAGAATTGTAGAGCTGCAAGGTTGTTGGTTGAGGAAAGATATTCACATATCTTTTGGACACCTTGTGCAGTCCATTCACTCGATCTTATGCTACAAAAGATTGGGAATAAAATTGAATTGTTCAAAAAATTGTATACTGAGGCTAAGGACATTTAGATGTTCATCACCAACCACCACTTGTCTTAGGGGATCTTTAGAACATTTTCAAAATTGGAGCTATTGAAGGTAAGAGAAGTAATATTTACATTTGTCATTTTTTGATTTTCATAATTTGATTGTGTATTCTAATTTAAATTCTTCTTTAAAGTTTATTTTTAAATTTTAACTATTTTATTTAATTTGCAATAGGTTGCAAAAACCCGCTTTGCCTCTAATACAATCATCTTTAGATGACTTGTGAAAGTTAGGCAGGCACTTTCTAGCATGGTGATTAGCACCAATTGGTCTATATGGAGGCAAAGCAGCATTGAAAGAGAAACAAGAATTAAGAGCATGATATTAGATGACTCATGGTGGGATCGTGTGGAGTATCTCCTTAGCTTCATTGAGCCCATTTTGAGTATGATTTGCTATACTGACATGGACAAACCATGCATTGGATAGATATATGATAGTATAGACTCAATGATTGAGAAGATCAAGTGCACCATAAATGCAAGAGAGCAAGACCCTGAAGAGACTTTCTTCAAACAAGTGCAAGCAATTGTTGAAGAAAGATGGAACAAAATGAAAACTCCATTACACCTTCTTGCCTTTGCATTGACTCCAAAATACTATAGCTCTCAGCTTCTTTCACAACTAGGAAGGCTTCCTCCATATAGAGATTTAGAAGTGGCTAAAGGGTACAAGGCAACATTTGTGAGACTCTTCCCTAATCGAGAATTGCGAAGTGTAGTCATGGATGAGTTCACTAATTTTGTGCACTCAAATCATCTACATGTTGATGCCTCTCGTGATAGGTTCTTAAAGGATGCTCATTTTTGGTGGAACTTCCATAGACAGTACTTCCAAAATTTGCAGCCCCTTGCAATCAAAATTTTATCACAAGTAAGTTTAGTAAATTTTCATATTTTAGTTTTAAAAGTTTCATAATTTCATTTATAATTTTTTAATTGTTTACTTTGTCTTCATAGGTTGCTAGTTCATCTGCATCTGAGAGGAATTGGAGCACATATTCTTTCATCCACTCAGTAAAGCACAATAAATTGCTATCAAAAAAAGCAGAGAACTTAGTAAATGTGCATTCCAACTTGCGTCTCCTTTTACACAAACAACCTAACTACAAGGAAGGGGAGACGAAGTTGTGGGATATAGTGCAGAAGGATACTAACTTGGATGCTTGCAGTTCCCAACATATTGCATATGAGGAGTCGGATATCCAACAGGAGCATGGGCACAATAGTAGTGCTAGTGATGTTGTCATTGTAACTACTTGTGATCCATCTAGTCCCCATACTTCATCTAATGTCAATGTTGACATTGAGATGGATGATTTAGAGAATCCATATGATGATTAAAAGTAAAACTTTAAAAGTGTTGTAATACTGAACTTGAAGTTTAAACAATGAATATTTATCATGCATGTTTTAAATGACATTCAAATTTATGGTGGTTTTGTTGTTTATATGATGTTATGTGATATTCTAATCCTAATTTTGAATTCATGCTTCTAGGCTACATATATATATGTGTGTTTGTGTGTGTGTGTGTGTGTGTGTGTGTGTGTGTGTGTGTTTGTAATTTGTACTAACGAACCCAAGACGAACCCAACCCGCCCCCCAAAATTTTTTGTTGAACCAGTGAACCGAACCTGCAAACCCAAACCCAAACCGGCTACTTAGACCTAAACCTACAAATCACACACTAAAGAGAGGGAAAATTGTTGTTTTGTTAGTGGATAGGGGTTTGCCTTGGTCAAACCCTGTTTTGGTAATCAAACCTTGAAATAGAATGAAATAGGAATGGATAATGATGAATGAACAAAATATGATGCTGCAACTCACCAAACTGTAGCAATGAAGTGCTGCAAACATGTATGAGATGGCTCCAATGGATGTAGATCTTGACTCTTGCTTGATGGTGATAGATCTTGAATGAAATGCTAGCTTGAATCATGAAATCCTACATCATAATTTTTTGCTCGAAAACAAATATGATGCATGAAGTCCTTGACATGATGCTTGATGTTTGAATAATGTTGTAAAATGATTGATAATCCACCCTTGAATGCTCTAATAAACACTTGAATGCACTTGTGAACTCAAACTTGCTATAAGAATGAATACTTGAATGCTTGGGGTTGAAAATGAGTGAAAGAAGCTTGCATTTATACTTAATTCTGCAAGAATTCTCGAAATTACATCACTAAAAGCCAACATCAAATTTAGGAGGATAAAATACTACCAAAAATTTGAATTAATTTTGATTTTGGGCAAAATAGGACTCATTCTCCCAAGGTGGCGAATAAGTCCCATTAGGCATAGTTTTTTGGGCCATTTTCAAAAATGCTTAGAAAGGTGTGAAACCAAGTTTGAGACCCAAAAATCTAAGTGGGACTCATTCGCCCAAGGTGGAAAATGAGTCCCACATCACTAAATCAGGGCCACACAAGCTAAAAGCACCTAAATAATGATTGGGTAATGATTTGTGTTGGGGTTATCCTTGAAAAGATACATTAAATGAGGCTTGTGGATGCAAAATAAGGCCAATTCAAGCATAAGAAAGACCAATTATTAAACAAAACCTTAGAAAACTGTGGAAGTGTGTTACAACACTCCAAATTAGGCAATATTAAGGTTTATTTTGACTAAAAAGAGGATTATTAGGTTCACTTAATTAATAAAACCTTAGAAAATTGTGAAAGTGTGTTACAACACTTCACAACACTTTAGCAAGGTACCTTTTATGTCCATTAGTTCACAAGGGCCCAGGACCTAATGTGAATGTGTTAAACACATTACAACACTACATCAAGGCACCGTTAAGCTAAATTTACAAGGAGGGCCCAAACAAGCAAGGAAAAGGGATAATATTTCCATAAGGTACAATTTTTTTTTTGAAATATGAAAACTAGTACTATAATTTTGGTTAAATATGTAATTCCTATATTTTAAAAATATTAATATATAGTTAAGCTATGACCTTTTATTGAAAAAATAAAACTTTACCTGAATATAATCAAATTTTATATCAAAATTTGTCTCTCAGGCCTCTTGATCTCCATGGCGATGTCGATTTGGGCTCAAAGTGCCTTGAATTTTCAGCTACCTTCAGATCTTGCAACTAAAACCTTCAAATTAAAAACCTCATACAACAACCAAAACATAACCACATTTGACGAAACGAAAGGAAAACTTGACTTTCTTTGATGCCCTGGATTCAACTGTGAGGTCCTTGAAACCTCAAAATGCACCCAACAAAAGCTTCAAGCTGTCATGAAACCCTTAGATTTGGGAAAGAATCTACAACACTGGAGCTCTTATACCATGTGGAAGTTAATGGTGACTCCCCAACACCCCCAAGAACAATTGCTAGACCGAAATATCTTCCACAAAAGAGAAAATGGCAAGAATACTTGCTTCAACAATACAAGTTGAATATGATTGAATATTGGTTGAATATTCAAATGTACAAGATATGCCTTGCTTATAAAGGAAAAGTAGAGAGAGAGGATTAGAAAAGACCACGACAAGTGTCTTAATCCTATAACATGTGACAACTGCCAACCTAACTACCTAAGAATCAAGCATTACAAGCTAGATAAGATAAGTATTAGAAAAGCCAACTAAGAATTCTAGAAAGAATCTTATATCCTACATAAACTTAACATGTGAATATGTCCCCTAATTCCCTAGTGATTGAACTAGCTAGGTACAAGACATTTATGCACACCAATAGAGAGCATTGGATATAATTCATATCAATGATATTCAAGTAGTTATAGAAATGAAAGTATACTTATTTTTTGTTTGAAAATGAATTAACTTTATAATGGTAGTAATTTCACTTAAATATATGATGGTTTTATATATAAGTGTATATGTAAAATAGACATTGATATATGTATATATGCATGCCTGTTTGTATAGATATATGTATAAATATACGTATATATATATATGTGTGTGTGTGTGTGTGTCTGTGTGAGTGTGTGTGTGCGCGCATATATATGTATGTGTATATATGTATATATACATATATATACATACACACACACACACACACACACACACACACACACACATATATATATATATTGTAGTGTCAAAAATTGTCACCCTTGACAACTTTGCACCATGTTTTCCCCCTTTATTTATTGGACCTAATTAAGCACCTAATTTTCTAAATTATGCATTCCAAGGCCTATTTTACCATTTTCTAAGTTATTGCAAGCATTGAACAAATGCAAGAAATTAATATTTTACCCCCAACTCATTGTGTTCTAAAAATAAGGCCAAGACCCATACACTGATGCGTGTATGGATCCTTCTATCTTGTCAAGGACCAGTTTTTAATATGTTGGTGTCAACATTTTAACATTCAAATTTCAAATTTCAAATGTTAGCTTTTGAAATTTAATTCAAGAAATCAGCATAAATTCCTATAAATACCTAGTTATTGCATCATTTGAAATCTAACAAGTAATCAGTGACAGAAACTATTATCAAGAGCACTATCAAGCAAGTCAAAAGCAACATTTTCAAAGCTTTATTGTAGCAATTCAAGACTCAACATCATGTCATTTTAAGTTTGTTCAAGTTTTCATTATTTTATGAAGGCTAATGCTTTTGTAGGCCTCTAAAGCATTCAAGAAATCAAGCAAGGAAAATCCAAGACCTTGAAGTGATGTGTATGACTTCAGCCCTTCAAGGAAGCCATTGAAAGGTGGTGAGTTGCAATACTTTGTGATTTCATCATTCCTTCCTTTAAATTATCATTTCTATCATTGACATTTCCATTGTGGAAGTGGAAACATTTACACGGGTTTGATTGAGGCAAGCCCCTAAATGGCCCAACATTTTCTTTCTCTTTAAATATACATATTCTAGGTTTCAAGAGGATTGAAATAATATTGAAGGAAAGTTGTCCATGATTGCATTCAAAGCCCTAAATCTTCTCAACCCACAAAAACTCAGCTACAAAATTTTTTGATGGTATTTTGGAAACTCTGCAACTAGGAATCAAAAGCTCAAGTCCAAAACCAAAGGACCTTGAAAATAGTTTCAAGTCCCCCTATCAGAGACCCATATTCCCTTGTGCATATAGGTCCTCTTAGGCACACTAAAATTGATTTCCCTGAGAAGGTACACTATCCTCTGCACTTTCCAAATCTGTCGAAAGTTGATTGTTTTTGTCCATTTGTTATCAAATTCTTGCAATTTCAATATTAGGGAGCATATTTCAATTAGGTTAATCATAGAAAATTATTTTTAAATCATTCCAATCCATTTCCAAGGCTCAAGAGGATCAAATCCAGGTCTCATTGACTCGCCTTTGTGGTTGAAAGTCAATTTAAGCACCTTATTAATTTGTATCCTAATGAAACATTAGAAAGTTGGATTTGACCCTAGGTTTTGTACACTAAACTTACCATTCGTCCATTTTCCTATGTTTCATTTTGGTGAACCTCACATTTGACATGATAACCTTCTAAAATTGATTATCCTTCAAACCCTAGATCTAGATTTTGTATTGTGTTATTTTGCATTTTTCATTTAGGGTTTCATTTTTGCATCACAAAAATCATAAAATGACAAAAAAATTATATCCATATTGCATCATATTAACTTGCATTAGGGTGTATTTCAATCATTTAGATCAAATTTTCAATCAAAATTGCATTCATAATTGCTCACTTTTGTTCACACATTGTCATACATTTGCATTTGAATCACATTGAGAAATTTTGGAAAAAGGTCATTGTCAAACCAATTTGAAAATAGAAACAACATTCTTAAATAGCAATATAAACATTCATTTTTTCAAATTTCAGAACCCTTATGAACGACCCAAATACCCTTGGGTGTCCCTCTCCTTCTACAGTTAAAAGAACAATTTTTTTAATACATGTGTCTATGTTAAGTATGTTCGCACCTGCAATTTTTTTCTTTTGGAATTCATAAGTGCATCTTTTAGGTATTTTGCATATAGTTCATTAAGGTGAAAGAAAGTGCATGGTTTGGTTCTAATTTACATTCAAAAGTTATCATTTCCAACTCCTTGCATCTTAGAATTCATCAATTATTGCATTTTAGATCTAAAATTTGCATTCAAACTTGTTCAAACATCTTCAACATTGTTGCATACTTGCATTGTGCATCAAATTGACATAAAATAATCAATTATAGAAAAATATTCACTCTCACAACTGTTTGTAATTAGACTCAAAATCCTTAAGCAATGTAAAACATAATCAAACTTTCATTTTTTCAGAACCCTTGTACAAGACTCAGATGCCCTTGAATGCCCCTTTCCTACTATTATGAGTCAAAGAAACTTTTTCCTAAACCTCTATTGCTATGTTTCCTTCTTGCTTCTATAGTCTGCATTTTGTTTTTGAGTGTTTTTTGTGTTTATTTAGATGTTTGGTTTTCATATTAGGTGCACTTGGTGTTGTGAAACTCGCATGAGCTTCACAACCTGGTGCCCTACTCAAGTTATCCCACACTGTTGTTACATTTGTTGTGGATACTGAATTTTCATTTACTCCTTCATGCAAAGTATTGTCAATACTCAGCCCATTTTGGACTCTATTCCTAATATTACCATACCCATGACCACCTTACAATCAACCATTTTTATGGATGTCAAACTATTGCCACTCATGTTCCTAAAGACAAACTTAAATAATTGGACAACTATTTAGAAAAATACTAAGCCTGTGTGAATACTAAACACCTAGTTGGTACATCAATCCCTATAATAGATAACATGAGAAAACTACTTGATGATGCTCAAAGATTAGAGGTTTTGCATAGTCTAGCCCATATAGTTGATGCTCATGTCCCTACAATTGCTAGTTGAGCTCAAGCTTTGGGATACACCTAAAGAGAAGGAGGTAGTAAAGTCTCCCTCCCTATTATAGCTGTATCTACAATCTCCACAATAAAACCTAAATAGTATTCCTCTAAATAAATATAAATCCAAGTATTAGTATACCACCAGGCCTTTCTTTCTTAAAATCTAAGGGTTTTGGATCCCTCACATGCCCACCTAGTTCTCATTATTAGCCCTCATAAACCCTAAGAAAATACGTGACCACCAAGCAAATACACACTCCACCATGCTCATCGAGATTTCAAAGCAAACATGTCGTTAAATGATTCTCATAAACAACTTTCAAAAACGCCACGACTTCAACAAAAATCAACATTAAACCCAAAACTAAATAAACAATCATCACACAGACGCAGCCTCACGAAATCTTAAAATCACAAATGCCACAAAACATTGAGATACCCTAATTCAAAAAGTACAATGGTAAAGGAGATCCTAGCAATCATATATTGGCATATATAGCCTTGTGTAATGATTTGATTTTTGAGGATAAACTCTTGGCTAAGTTATTTATGAGGTCATTAAAAGACATGGCTTTAGAATGGTTTTGTTCATTATTGCATAACACAATCCACTCATTCAATGATCATGTTGATGTATTCCTCTAGCATTTCTAGGTATACACTGGTCTTAAGAATACCCTAACCAACTTAATGTTGTGCAAACAAAAGAATAATGAAAAGGTCACAAACTTTATAGGATGATATCAATTGCTTTACTCACAAATCAATCTTACACTTTTTGATATGGATATTTAAAGAGTATTCATTGAAAACTTGCAATCGTGCATAAAGGATAAAGTATTGTTGATGAAATTTCCATCCCTTTTACATTTGTGTATGCCCCTTCGTGATTATGAAGAGGAATTTTCATTAACTCTTGCCAAGAAATCCAAATTTGTGCCTCAAAACAACTATCAACCATTTAAAAAGCAAAACAAGAACTTTATCAAGATAAATCATTCCCAAACAACCAATCACATTGAACCTCAAGTTGTTGCCATAAGTCTAGCCCCGCACCAACTTAGATTGAAAGATAGACAATTTACCCCCTTACCTGATTCCCTCCATTTGATCATGTTGCAACTTTTGAATAAGAACTTAATCTGCTTGCATCTAGTTAGAACTATGGACACAACCAAACCATTACCTCCAAATTATAATCCAAATGCCTTTTGTTAATTTCATTGCACAAGTGGACATAATAAAAAAAATGTATGTGTAGTAAATATCAAGTGCAAGACCTTATTGATTCTAATCATATCTAGTTTGGTGGAGTTAATTATCAAGGGAATAATTATGTTGCTCCACCTAACCAAAATCTACAAATTTTCACAAACACAATGCCAAATCATTCATCCCACTTTGTGCAAGCTTGTGATGTTAGGGATGATGAGATAAATATTGATATGAGTGATGACATGAATGATGATTATAATGATAATGAGGATGCTCTACAAGATATAATAGGTCTCATTGATGTTCAATCTTGTAAGGACCAAACCATTTTGTTACCTTACATTGCTTTCCCACACATTTATGGACACATACATGCGCTAAATGGTTCTCTCTATACCATCGAAAGTATCAACAACAAACCCACAACTAGGATACTTATTGATCTTGTGTGTTTAGAGAATGTGATCACTGAGGAATTCTTGCTTTTGTATGAACTCTATCAAGATTATAATGAAAAATCAAAAGCATGGATAAAAGCACATCATGGGTTTTCTCACCCTATGATATGGTTGATCAGTCTTCCACTTAAAGTTGGACCAAATCAATTAGATGTGTCATTCTCCATCATCATGAAATCAAACCAATTTTGTGTGAAGTTAGGCTATCCATGGATATGCTCCATGAATGTCATCCCATCAATTATGTTGGTATTTGGTGACTAATCATGCAAATATCATACACTTGTAACATATCCTCATTAGGGTTCGAGGCCAGGTTGGGTTGGGCCTCAAGCGGGCATTTAGGGGCAGCAACCCATGACATTGAGGGTTTGAGGGCTACAACCACTGATAGCAAGGGTTCGACGACACAACCCCCAAATTTTTTATTTCCATTAACAGATCAAATGAAAAAATGACTTTGTAAAATCCTAATTCTAGAAGATTCCAAGAAACTTGTTATCAACAATTGGGATACAAGTTGCAGTGTTTGTGATTCATGATATTGTAATCTATTTTGCATAGGATTATAAAATCATTGGGTGGTTGAGTTTCTGTGGATGTAGCCCATATTGAGTGAACCATGTTAAAATTCTATGTTGATCTCTTTTGTGTCATTCTTCATTGTTATTTTAGGGTTATTTAATCTACATATAATTGTTAATGTTTATTACCCCAATCTGCCTGAACCCTAACAAATAATTCACAAGTGCATAAAATTCCCATTTGAAAATGAAGTATTTACAAAGTATCATAGTTGGTTTAATCCTTTGTCTTCTTGTGGAAACTTTTCATTAGACTTCTCTTGGCCTCAACCTATGAAACCTATTGAGCATTATGAGGATTTCTTCTTTAGATCTTATTAAAACTTTAAGGCAAAATGTATAGAAGAACTATCCCTTAGCAACATCCCCCTAGAGGATGACAAGTCTATGGTTGTTACTCCTCCCCCATCAATTGTGGATGAACCTATGCCAAAAGCCAAAGCTCTTCCAAGTGACCAAGAGACAATCATGTAATTCCCTTTGTGCCTCCTAAGATAAAATAATTGTATAGATCTAATGAGGCAATGGTTTCCCAACCCCTGGTGATCCCCTCAATTCCTCCCCTAAGAGAAGAAAAGAGACTGATAGTTAAAAAACCCACCCGTACAAATACATAAATTAAAAATTGTTCATGAAGAAGCAAAAATGTGAAGGAGCATAAGCATAGATGTGTTATTGCTCATCAACTACAAGAAAAAAACAAAATGACGCATCAAAACAAAATAATAATCCAACAAAACCAAGATGATCCACTACCTTTACCAAAACATGAAATTGAAACTTGCATGTCTCCACAAAAATAAAAATAGTTCAACAAGAACATACAATGGATATTCTCATTAAGCCTCGTGTTGTGATTAATTTGGATGATGATGATAAGATTGCTAAAATTGATGAACAATTGTGCAATGAGTTGAATTTATTGTTCCCAAAGTCCATGAATTTAGATGGAGGCAACTATGATGGTCCCCCTGATAAAATTGGTCCACCATCTGTTGAACCCAATAATGCTCCTTGTATGGTGCTTTTTGTAGTCCCCTTGGCTAGTTGTATGCCTTCCTTATATGATGAGCAAGATTGGGATGCACACAACCTGCTTTAGGTCAGCTCACACATGAAGTACTTCTCTATTGTTTTTGGTTTCAATATACTTTGTGTTTTCTTGCACGTAATATGATCTCTCATATCGTGTTGCTTGGTGTATCTTTGTGTTTGTGAGCTTTCTTTGGATGACCCTTGTTACTCTATTCACATAAGGATATAAGGGAAATGAATCTATTGTGACATTTTTCTATTTGTATCTCTATTCTTCTATATTTCATAAACTTTGTTGTCTTGAGTTTTCCTTTTGGGGACGATGCAAGGTGTAGAGACATTTAGGTCTCTTCCATGTTTCCATGTTGACCCAAAAGTTTTTTTCTTATCTATCTTTGTGTCATTCTTTCATTGTGCTCATTGTTCGACGAGTATTTGGGGAATTAAGTTAGTTTCGAGCTCTATTATACCACTGTAGCAAAGACATATACTGACCTAGGATCCATGGATCCCTTCTGTGTTTATCTTTTTCTTTTTTATGGCATTGCATTTGGGGGCAGCCCCTTGTCTAGTGGTGGCTTTATTTTCAAAAATATCAATGGCATAGGGCTTTCCAAATAAGCTATCGTCTCTTTATTGCATAGCATTTATCATTCTTCTTCTACAAAGTAATTACTCACAGCATGGTGTCTTGCGATTTCTTTAAAGTGGGGGCATACATTAGCATTATTTTACTTCACTTTGTTCATGAGCATTAGACTTAGTGGTGCATTGACATTGGCATTATTTTTATTCACTTTATTTGGAAGTGTTGAAATTAGTGTAGCATTGGCATACCATCTTGATCATTTTGTGGCACCTTATCAGAGTTATCTGGAAGCTAATTCTTGGTATGATCATTATGGGTACACAGCTAGTGAAAACCAATCCTCACTAGACCTAGTGTGTTTCTCATTTTGCCACCTTGTTATGGATACACACCTAGTAGACCTAGTGTGTTTGTCATCCTTGTCTTAGGATCTCACCTAGTGAAAAGCAATGCTCAATAGCCCATGTTGCCTCCATGTTTATGATTCACCTAGCAAGTATCAAACTTATCTATTGTGAGTTATGAATGCCTTTGGCATGGATCCTAGCATAACGCAACTTGATATCACATACCCTCCTTGTGCACTATGTTTTGACATTGTATATTTGTGTATGTTGTCTTGTTGCATATTATTTATATGTGTGTGTCTCTTTGTGTTTATGTTGGTTTTCCATGGGACCTAGGATGCTAGGGGCCTAATCACCTCCCTAGATCCTTTCTCATCCTATCTTCTCAACATTTGGACACTCTGACCCCTCTTGACATATTTTCCTTCTTTAGTGAGTTTGAGCGTAAGTTCATACTCTCGATAAAGTGGGGACAAAATCTAGTGTTGAAAATTGTCACCCTTGACAATTTCACACCATGTTTTGTCCCCCTTAATTTATTAGACTAATTAAGCACCTAATTTCCTAAATTATGCATTCCAAGGCTTATTCTTTTTGTCTTCTAAGAGATTGCAAGCACTAAAAAATGTAAGCAATTAGTATTTTGCCTCATACTCATTGTGTCCTATAAAATAGGGTCGAGGGCTAATTTTAACGTGTTGGTGTTAGCATTTTAACATTCAAATTCAAATTCCAAGTGCCAGCTTTTAGAATTTACTTTTTTGAGAAATTAGCATAAATGCTTATAAATACCTAGCTGTTACATCATTTGAAATCTAAATAGCAATCATTGACAGAAACTATTGTCAAGGGCACTATCAAGGAATTCAAGAGGAGCATTTTCAGAGCTTTATTACAGTCATTCAAGACCCAACATCATGTCAAATTTTAGGTGTGTTCATGTTGTCATTGTTTGTTAAAGGCTAACATTTTTAAGGTGATGTGTATAACAAGATCCAAGATCCAAGATCTTGAGGTGATGTGTATAACTTCAATCCTTCACAAAAGCCATTGAAGGGTGGTGAGTTACAACACTTTGTCATTTCATTATTCCTTCATTTCAATTTTCATTTCTATCTTTGGCATTGCCATTCTAGAAGTGCAAAGACTTACATGGGGTTTGACTAAGGAAAGCCCTTAAATGGCCCAACATTTTCTCTCTTTGAATGTACAAATTCTAGTTTTGAAGAGGATTGAAATAAGATTTAAGGCAAGTTGTCCATTGTTGCATTCAAAGCCCTAAATCTTATCAAGCCACAAAAAATCGCCTACAAAATTATCTGACAACATTTCAACAACTCTACAACTATGAATTAGAAGCTCAGGTCTAGCATCAAGGGACCCGAAAAATAGTATAAGTAACCTGGTATCAAAGACCCATACGCCCTTAGGCATATAGGTCCTCTTAGGAACACTGAAATCAATTTTCCTAGGCAAGTAAACTATCCTCTGCACTTTCCAAATATGTCGTAAGTTGATTTTCTTGTTTATCAGTTTTTAGATTCTTCAATTTCAATATTAGGGAACATAGTTCAATTAGGTTAATCATTGAAAATCATTTCCAAATTATTCCAATCTATGTCCAAGGCTCAAAAAGATCAAATCCAGGTTTGATTGATTCACCTTTGTGCTTGAAAGTCAATCTATGTGCCTTCTCAATTTGCATCTTAATGAAACCTTAAAAAGGTGGATTTGACCCTAGGTTTTGTGCACAAAACTTAGCATTCATCCATTTTTCTATAATTCACCATAATAGACAAGTTGGTCTCTATCTAAATTTAAACAATGTAATAGGGTCTCATCATAGACTTTACAATAGAAGGTGTCACCAAGGCTTTTCGATGAATTTCTTTCATTGCTTACATGATAAGTTAGATTGTAAGGTTTGGTCATAAAGGTAAGTATAAATATCCTCATACCAATGGTAGCCATGCTCAATAATCTCTCACACCTTATCAATTCCATGTACATCATATATTGGGATCAACAATTATTTAACAAAAAACAGGGACTATTGTATAGTCATTTTCATTGTTAAAAGAGAACCAATAGTGACCATAACATCTAAAAGGCCATAACGAAACGCATAAATAAATAATAAATTCTCTAATATTATAAAGTAGAAAAGCAAGTGTAAGGAGAGTAAGAAGGATCTCACCAAGGAACTCATTCGCTAGCTGGTTCTCCAAGAAGTGCACACACCTACACACAAAAAGAGGGAAAATGTTGGGTGGCTATATAGGGGCCTACCTCAGTCAGACCCCCATTTAGGTGTTCCCACCTCCATGGACAGCCAAAGGAAATGAGATAAAGAAGCAATAAAGTAACAAGAATACAAACACTACAATGTAATATCAAGTGATAGAGGAGAGGAGAGGGAAGCTTACCACCTCCACCAGGAGCACTCAAGGCTGCTTGGGAGAGAAATGAGAAGAACTCAAGCCTTTGTTGCAATGGCGTGGTCTCAAATGTGCTCTACCGAGTTGACGAAGTATGGCTATGGCTGCAATGAAATGCTTGAATGCTACTAGAAGTGTTGGTTTGAAAGTTTGAAGTGGTGAATAGTGAGCTTAATCTTGGAAGAAGATGTGTGTAGAGTTTTGAAGAGTTGAAATGCAAGTTGAAGGAATAAATATGAAGAAGAAAGGAGAAAAATGGCCATATTAGGGTCAGTCGGCCGAAGGAGGCGTTAAAACTTCATTGCCAATGAGAAGAGTAATGCCTCTACTGGATCAACCACATGAATCTGCGAGCCCGGGACATAAGCACGCTTCCCAGATGTTTGCACGTTGTGCAGGCGTCCCCAACAAAAATGCCTCCATCGACACTCAAAACAAGCACCACATGGACCGCAACAGCGGGCTTAAGTGAAATTAAGTCTTTGACCTTGGTTTTCTAAGGTGGATAAAGGAAAAAAGGGGAATTCCACATAGGGTGCAAATTTTCTCCTATACAAGGAACACATTATTAATTTCTCAAAAATATTGCTAATTAGCATAATATTTGAGATCGATTCAAACTAGCTAATAGGTAAAATGAATCTTGCCTCAAAAAATTTCTACAAGTCTTCCTTAACAAGTAGGGAAAATTTAGGGTAAGTTTTTCTAAGTTTTTATTTCATAGGATTTATATTAGGATGAACAAATAAACGATGTACTACAAGAGATCAGTCTAAACCAGGCATATACATATAACACCAAGTGAAAATATCTATATTATTTCAAAAATGGGACATGGAATTCCTTTTCCTTAGAATTGAGTGCAAGTGCAATCTTTGCAAGTCTAGGAGTTCCATCGATTCCCAAATTATCCTTTTCTTTCTCTTTTTAAGCAAAGAAAATTTATCTTGTAACTATTTGGTGCTAGGAGAAGGTTGGGTTCCTTGATTAATAGTGACTTAGAGATAATTTCACTATCAAACACATCTTTATCTTTACATTTTATAATCCAAAATTTCCTAGGAAGGTTTTCAGTAGTGGACTAAAATTTTTCATTATATTTTATTTTATTTTTTTATGAGTTTAAGGAATTCACCCTACTCCCCAAAGTATGCCATGAAATCAAGGTCGACATCAAAGCCATTATTATGATCCCCTAATGGGACTTGTTCCCTCAACTCCATAAATTCTACATTTGTTTCATCATTTTGAGAATAACTCAATGATTGGTGATCTTGATAGTCCCAGTCAATAAATTTGGGGTGTTTTAGTTTGAGGTGAATGGTTAGGATAAGTATGGAATTAAAGATAGTTGTAGTGGAAATATCATCATTGAGGCTATGAAAGGAATATGATTCATCATTTATATTTTTTCAAGTTGTCTTGGAAATCATAGAAATGTCAAAAGTATATTGGGTTTACTCATCAAGAGACATATATCTTAGCCCATAAGTTCCTATATTCACATGTAAATGTATAGATTCTAAGATCTGTTGTCCATGGATACCTAGGTATTTTCCTTTATATCTCATTATTATTTCCATCATCTTAATAGAAATAGAATATTCATTTTTCTATTATACAATGTGAAACAATATTCATAAATCCATGAGCTATAAGAACTTTATATAATTTCCTCTAAAAGGAAACCCGGACTAATGAAAGTTATTGACCTAAACTAACATGAAATTGTTCATGATGGGCCTACCACATGTTCTGGGTGAAAGGTGATTCTTTCCTACATGAAAGGCATCATGGGTTTCATATTCACTACAACACTTATCAATGATTTTAAAATGACGTTTGGATGATGAAACTTTACATGTAGATGGAAGATCATCAATATTCATATGAGAAAGACTTATGGGTTACTTTTGCTAAATATTGATTAACCTTCAATTATTTCCCTTTCATCATTTTATAATATAATTATGGGCATGGATCGCCATATTTGCAATCTTTATACTTGAATAGATGAACTTAAGACATTGATGGAACATGGATGGGAAAAATTGTATAGCATGGAGCCAAGGAGAAATAAGAAGGATATTATATGGGAGGACAAGGTCTATAACATTAATAAAGTTTGTTATACAAATAGCTCAGACACAATAGGAAGATGGATAATTCCTCATGATTCCCTATCTACATTATCAAATACTTTAATAGTTATGATTTGGGGTTTTTTCTTCCTCTAAATAACCAAAGAGCTTGATCAACTACAAGCAACAAATATTTAGCTATGATCTAATATCTAGAGAGCCATTCTTACTTTGTGTTTGGAAATAAGAACTTCAATGTATAAAGGGAGCTTATGGGATACTCCAATTGAGGAATATCATACTAAATAAAGGTGAGGAATTAAGTGGAGGCTAATTAAAAAATGAGGGATTGGAAGTCATTTCATGCTATATCACTAGGAACTATTGATTCTTGTAGGATTTTATAAAGAACATCTTTGTGAATAGTGAGGTCATTTATTAATATTTTTGTATGAACTTTCTAAAGTTGTGTCATCCTTTGGGAGTGGATGAAGGAGGACCTCGAATAGATATCTTATTGTGTCTTGTTGAAATAGCTCTGGGTGCATTTTATTTTAATCATACCAATTTGGTTATCAATGTGTCCCACAATTGTCTTATGTTAAAAGAATATATTTTAATTATGAGCATTGTTCATATGGATATTTTGACATTTGTTAGAATAAATACATGAGCTATCATTCCTTTAGAAATTTTCTTATTAAATCCCCAATTTCTCATTAGGTGATGTACATGCATCTTGTTCAATCTCAATGCTTCCATTATCAAAAGGATCTTACACATAGTTCTTATGTTTTAAACATATGTTGGTTGTATTTAATTGAATATTATGATGTTCACAATATTCATGTTCTCTATACCAATTAGGTTTAGGTTTACTCTCATAAAAAGTTCTAACTTTTGGAAACATTATCTTGTTTACATTTACAAAAAATCGAAATATAATTTCTAAGGGTTCTCCTAAGGAGGTGAATTGTCTATTAGCAAGAAGAGCCTTCTTTTTTTGAAATCATTTTTAAATAATATCATCAAATGTGGTCACACAATATACTTGCAAGAGGAAGGCTATATCTTTATCTAGATTAGTGGAAAAGATATTAGATACTTCCTTCTCAGGGATGGGCAATAGGAATGTAATAGATAATCATTTCCAACATTGAATGAATGAAGAGAAGCTTTCACATTATTTCTTTTGCATTGCATGAGTCCAATATTTTGAGCTCATGTTCCACATTATAGGAAAAATATTTAACAAATTTCTCAAATATTTTACCAAAGGAAGTGATAGGTCCCTTAGGGAGATATAGAAGAAACTATAATTATTTCCCTCCTAGACTTCATGGGAATAACCTAAGTAGGTAGTTGTCATTGTAAGAAACTTCATAACATGTCATTATTGTTCTAAACATGTTCTCTATGACTTTTTTTCATTTATACTTATCAAGTTTTAGAATTTAAAGGTAGAGAGGGAAAGTGACTTTCAACATAGATCGATCAAAGGGTATGGATATGACTTCTCAAATTTATACGTCTTGCTTTAATTTTGAGACCTTGTTTATAATTATTGTATGTTATTTTCATGTCTTTCTATTCCTATGCACATAAAAAATAGATGCATGGATGATTTAGATGCTTGAGTGAAGTTATTCTAGTTTGTTTGTTGGATGATCTTAAGGTTTGGGGTGATCCCACAATAGTGGTTTACACTTTTTGGCCTAACTGGACACTGATATTTTTTTTTTTAACACAATCTCCACATTCGGGCACCTATAGCGATTAAACCGTAAGGAATTTGAAGATGATGTAAACTAGAGTCTTGTCACATTTTGTCTCCAGATTCTAAAAATATTTTTTTCAATTTTTTGGAATCAGATTGCACTTTTTCCTTTTCCATCTCCCACAAAATTGGTTT
This sequence comes from Sequoia sempervirens, assembly GCA_007258455.2. Taxonomy (NCBI): domain Eukaryota; kingdom Viridiplantae; phylum Streptophyta; class Pinopsida; order Cupressales; family Cupressaceae; genus Sequoia; species Sequoia sempervirens. The sequence continues at coordinate 369,772,160 of VDFB02000015.1, read as the reverse complement.
TTTCAAAAAATAGCATTTTAAAAAGTGACGACACCGTGATAACACATATAACTTTTTCCATGAAGGATAAAATTCCAATTCTTTCAAATTTAGATTTCTAACTCCATATCTAGTGCTTCCACTTGGTTAGATAGTTTTTATTGAATATTGTTTCTTTAATCAAGTTTCAAAGTCAATTAAATGACAATTCGACATAGCGCGACCGTATAACGCATAACTTTACCGTATGTATTGAAATTCTTCTCTTTTTTGGTTGATCAAGGACTTCAATATCGTGCACTCATATTTTAAATTTTTTTTTTTATAATCTTCTATTTTTCCACTTGTGTAGAACAAAGATTTTGTTTTCGATGAAAAACCTATATTTAATAAAACTTAAAAAATAGATAGATAATAAAACCAAAACATACTAAAATTATATTCATTGGATAGCCTCGCCTGGCTACTAATTCCAAGTTTGGTTTCTAAATATTCCCCCATTTTCATCCCCAACTGGAGCTTAAAAACATAAAATTTTAGGTTTTTTGTGTGAACAAATTAAAAAATAGGGAAAAAGGGGTTCGCTAGAACCAGGGGGGTTCTAGCGAACCAGGGTTCATTCGAACCCTAGTTCATGCGAACCCCCACTAATATGCACATTTCCTTTGTTTTTTGGGCGGGAAATGTGGGCCCAATAGTTAATGGGTTCGCTCGAACCCTAGTTCGATCGAACCCCTTTATGGTTCGATCGAACATGTAGGTTCATGCGAACCCCTAAAACCAATTTTTTTGCCATGGGGTCGTTTTTCCTCAAATTTTCTTCCTCTTCAAAAGTGTAAACCACTTATGTGGCTTCACCCTTTGAAGATTCACATGTGCCAAATTGGTTAATTGTTATCTTATAAGTTGTAATTGGTAACTCAAAATTTTATTTGAATCTAGGGATTCAAGTTGGATTGTTTTCCCTTTATGATCATGTAAAACTTTGGGATTTGATAGCACTCTCAAATTTTGCAAATTTGAAGTGCTTGTTTCAAAATTTTGCCTATGCACTCTCAGAAGTGCACTTGAGAAATCTGCTTGAGTGACCCAATTTGGAGGGCCATATCTCAGAGCTTATTGATCTTCAAGCAAAACCCATTTGCAAGCCCACTCACATGTCATATGTGAACGTGCATGTCAATTTTCAGCTTCCCATGATAAGTTTTGTCAGGGTTTTGAAAAGCGAAGATGGAGGGTTTTGACACTTTTTTGTTGTTTGCAAACTCTCTGTTTTGAAAAATAGCCTCCCATTCGAGCTTGCATTTTGCAACTAGATGATCGTCAAGTCAAAATCATTGTCATTCTCCATTTTCCATGCATTCAAGAACTCCCATGTCAGTTTTCAAAGTCTCATGACCTAATTTGCTATTTTTACCAAGTAAAAACCAAATGCAATTTATTCAATATTGCACCTACTTTTTCTGAAACTTTTCAAAGAGGTCAATTTTGACCATCAATATTGTTGATGGATGATGATTCAAGCAAATTTCTCTTGCATGCATGCTCACTGTACCAAAATGATCTACTCTGTCCAATGGCGGCTTCACGGGAGTTGATTTGGTATTTTTTCAATGAGGTGATTTGATCAGTTTTAATTGGTTCTAAACAGGGTGTTGTTGCAGAAAGTCTGAGTAGACAACTTTGACAGTGAATAACTTTCACCTCGTGACTCATTTGGCCGAATCGTCTTTTGCACTCTATTCTTGGACCGGATGTTTACATGCCTGCAAGTTTCATGGCTCCAAGAGGTCATTTGACCAATTTCTCAGGTCAACTCCGGAACCAACTTGACTAGTTTTGCTCATTTTTCAAATATGCTTGAAAGCAAGTTTTAATGAAAATCCATTTTCTCTTTTCACTCCAAAAGCATTCTGAAGTTGTCTCATGTCAATTTGAGTATAAAAGTTGTTTGAAAATGAAAAAAAAAATAGTCAGGCCACATGGGGCCCGACATGCTTTGCACTATTATGGTGTATGTCAGTGCACAGTTGAATATAAGAAGATTAGAAGGTGAGCCACTGTGTGCATTGTTCCTGATATTCTTGAGAACATTAAAGGCCTTTCCTCTGAGCTTCACACTTCAAGAATCTAAATGGATTGACTTCCTTTTGTAGGTCTATGAACCTAGTGATGTTCATTGGTCTAAAGTTTTAAAACCAATAAGTATGGATCAAGTTATTGAATGGATAGATATAATTCAAAGGTTCAAATCTGGAAATGCACTTAAGGTTGACAACGTTAATATTGACAATGAGAAAGTTGAGCAAGAATGTCATAAGGATGCACAAGCTGGTAGTGATACCTTTATGTTGTTGAGAGCGAAATTCATCGTCATCTTCCAATAAAAGTGATAATGAACAGAAAGTAAAGTGAGGAAATTTGGAAGATGTGAAAGAGGAGGATACGTGTTCACTTTATAGTTAAAAAATTTTAGAGCTATTGACAGTTGGGTATTAGAGGTATGCATGCGGAAAAGTCAAATTAATTGAAGTAATATTCAATTTCCTACGAACTTCAGACTTTGTAAGACCTAAGTAGGTTCCCCTAATTGACATCAATTGAAATATGCAACATTAACCTCTAAATGAGGTGAGCAAATGAATTCCTTGTATGCAATTAAATCAAGGTATGAAAATACAAATAATTACAAATAAATTAATGCTAGATTGGGATAATTTGCAGGAGATTGTTGTGTTGGAGGCTAAAGGTGCTTGGATGTGACTTCCTGCAAGGCACATCTTTCTTGGGAGAAGGGTAGATTTATGGATGGATTTACTGGTCCTTTAAATACGAAGGATGGATTCGACTTATCATTTGGGGAATCATCAACTCTGCCGCCATATGAAAGACAGTAAAGAACATATGGCATGACTCAATCCATATTTAAAAGTCTTGGCACAAGTATTTAAAAGGTGTTTTGCTGCTAAAATAGAGTGCCAATGTCCCAGCTATAAGAACCTAATGCCTTAAATACCTTGCATATTATTTGGGGACTGATGCACGGGTTGAGCGTACTAGCAGGCCGATCTGCACTGTGAGGTGAGAAAATGTCCCAACAAATATGGTTTCAATGGAATGCTACCAGCTAAATATACAAAATGGGGTAGAAACTGGTACGCAAATGTAATGAATGGAACGCCACTGCCAAATGCAGAATAGACAAAATGCATTTGCTGAAAAGACTCTAGAAACTTTCAAGTAAATCAATGAGAATAACAGGGTGCGCCAAAGGTTTGTGGGATGTTGTAATTGCAAATACCCCGCTAGGTTTATTTCATTAGAAATGGAGGTAGCAATGCATCAAAATGATATGGACTGTTGCGCAGCAGAATATGCAGAAAATGTGTTTGTTGAAAAGACCCCAGAGACTTTCCCTCTTTCACGCCAGCGCCATGAATGCCCCAAGCAGCGGATAGACAAAATGAAATTGTTGAAAAGGCTTTATTAGCATTCAAGCCAGTGTAGCTGGCACGTATGAAGCTGAAAGCGGCATGAGAGGCCATGGAGGCCGATGTTATCTTTGCTGCTTGTGCTTAATGCATAAAAGGCTACGCACCATTGGATTCTGTTAAGGGGCCACAAAGGCACGGAGCAGTGTACGCCTAAAATGGATTAACAAAAGCTTTTGAAACTTTCAAACTAGTGCATTTGGAGGGAGGCATCCATCGTACCACGCAGGGGAGCCATGATTGCAGGGTATAAACAAAGCGAAATTGTGAAAAAACTTCAGGAAATCTCTGGCAAATGCAAGGCACCTGTCAGATGAATGGAGGGGCATTTAAAATGAAAGAAAAACAAAGGAGGCTAATGGAAATTCTAAAGAGCAACACACACAAATTAGACCGTTGAAAAGTCCTCAGAAACTATGGAGCGCTGTAAATGCAATGAAGAGAGAAAGGCGTGGTTGGGAAGCTGCCAGTATGAAGATCAGCGCAGCCATCAAGGTACTAGCAATAGATAAGGCACATGAGTAGGCTTTAAAAACCTCCAAGCAAGCACATTGAGAGGAGAGACGCTTGTGTTTACCTGGCGCTTTCCACTGGCATGTTACGCCTTGAGGTTATGTTGCAATATGGAAGCTTCAGGTTATGTTGCAATATGGAAGCTTCTACGTGCAAACATTTCAAATGTTATCGGTGGTGTTGTGGGACTGGAATCGAATAGTTGGGCAATGTAATGGATTTTTACAGCACTGAAGTTGCAGAGGAACGATGCCATATAGTCTGAGGGGCTCGAGCCATATTTGGGTGACTGGAAATCTTTCAAAGCATAAAAGATAAAGGAGCTCTGTTGAGAGTCGTTTTTAAAACAAAGGAGGATGCTGGCAGAAATGCCGTTGTTCTGTGTTCGGAAGCAACAACGAGAGAATGGAAATGCCGCCATTGCAAAAGGGTTGCAGAGCGAATGAAACAGAGATTAAGGCAAATGAAGGAGGCAGAGGAGATCAACGGCAGATAAGAGAGATCTCAATGCAGCCAAATCATGGCCGTTCCCCGCCAGCTCGCGGGCCTAAAATGCTCGCTCATTAAAACTAGGCAGAGCACGGGGTAAAGTGGTGGGCACCGACCTTTTTATCTCACATAAATGCCCGATGAAAACATTATAAAAGGGTCTAATGGTTAAATTTTTAAATTTTTAAGAGTTTTCATTTACTTTTAAAAAGGTAAAAACATTTAATAGGATTTAAACGTGCCCCTGTGAAAGTTACGTGGGTCCCGTGCATTTTCTAAAATGCATAAGTGAATTTTATTAATGTCCAATACTTTGATTCTTAAAAAGGACCTTCATTTGTCTTATGAAAGGTAAAACATTTGAAGTTAAATGTTTTGCCGTGATTTTGTCAAATAAGAATCAAATAAAAATCAATGAAGGGGCGAGTCTGATTTATTTTCTCAAATGAATGGCTGTAGCAAACATTTAAAATGGGGTCTCACGTGAATTAAATGTGCCCTATGCAACATTTAAATACTTGCCCTTTTGAAGATAAAGTACTTTAAAGGGTGAAATATGTGGAGATTCTAAACAGCAGAGCAATTTAAATATGTATGAGTGGAATGTGGGTATGTTTTTAAAACAGCCCAATGAGATGAAAATATGTGGGTGGAGATTTTATGCAGCTGGGTAATAATTTTTAGAATATTATCAAGGGCCCTTTATAAAGTTAAATATTTTATTGTGCTGGAAATATTTGCAACTACAAGGTAAAATGGAGAAATTTCAGATGGCAGAAATATTTTCTCAATAGCAAGGTAAAATGGAGAAATTCTTCACATGGGGAAATTTTCAGTTGTTGTACAACTTGGAGCAAAGGCAGATTCGAGAGACAAAGTTTGTTGCAAGGAAGAGAGAAGAGAGAGACTTTGCAATTTTGCCTTGGAAAGTCATTCAAAGCATTACCCTTCGTCGATTTGTCGAAATTTGCCTTTTGGAGCAAGTTGTGAAAATTCAGTTTTTAGAAGTAAAAAAAGTTTTTATACTTGTAAGGGTGCTGAATTTCAGCACCCTTACAAGTCAAAATGCAAAAATTAAAAAAGTTGCAAGGTTGCTAATTTTAAGTGACCTTACATTTTTATCTTTCAAGTTTTAAATGCGTAGGAATTAAATTTTCTCATCCCTACAAAACTGGCCTCACACGAATTTGCATTCATTGCAAGTTTAGTTGCTCTTAAATAAGCTTTTACGTCTTTTTATCCTTGTTTTATTTTATTTTAGTCTTTAGTCTTTTCTTGTTTAGTTCTGTGTAGCGATTGAAGTGGTTTGAGTTCAAATACCCGTGGATTCTTCGTATGTTCATACAGATTCTTCATTCGTGCGGACTAGGGTTTTCGCTTTGTTGCTTACTAGTATGTTTTTCTATCTTTCTTTTATTTTCATATGCTTTGTCTCTATATTGTCTAGAGTTTTCGTTTATCTTCGTAGATTTAGTTACTTGTAATCGCTCTTTAAATGATTACTGTGTGAATATCATCCTAAATCTTAGGGTTTGCATATTTTTATTTTTGGTTTGTTGATCAACCGTTATATATATTCTTCTGACCAAACCCTAGATAATTTAAGCTAATCCCAATCTTACATGGCGAAATGTATAAACACGAAGCCCTAGTTTTTCCTTCTACACGTCATGGGTATTAAACCCTACAATGCACATTAAGGTTTATCTTTAATATTCCCATTAATTGTAACATTTCCATAGTGTTTATCACTGAGAGTACATCTGCATCTTGCTCCACACACAATGGCAATGATTTTCATTGCCGGTGTGTGGAGTTTATCAAATGACCCAAAGTTTTCTCAAAATTTTAACATATTTGCGATGTCAGTGATAATCCTCGATTGAACATTGTAAACTCCCTAGTCATTTGTCACATGTATGGTCAAGGATTTTCATCAACCCTGTATAAATCATTAAAACATTTTTCTTCCAACAACGATATTTTTCACCGTGCAAGTTAATGAAAGGCTTGACCCCAAGGTGTCATGTGACATTAGTGTTTTTCACCGACTACACAAGTAAACTACCCAGGTATGAACTATCGACGAATTTTTCTGAGTGTGCATATTAAAAGCCAATATCCAAAGGTTGTCTGCACAATCAGGGTTTTTCCCTGCTTGTAGAAAAAATGCTTAATCTAACATGTAAATTCGATGAAAAACCCTAATTTTTAATCACATGAATTAAGTTTCCTAACCTTTTATGTAAACTTAGATTTTTTTGACGACTTTGCATAGACAAAGAACTTCCACTTGTAAAGTCGTTAATTTTTTATGACTTTGTAATCTTTTTGCAAACTCCATTTAAAGCTTACAATAGCGCCCAAACATCAAAGCCATCATTTCGACCTACAGAGGTGTTGAATTTTGGTGACCTAGCATCATTTTATAAAATTTCTCTAACATTGGGGAATTTTGCCTTTTTGCCAATTTGACCACTTACACTCCATTTTTCGCATCCATCGCTCTCCAGCCCTAAAGTTCACACAATCACTCTAAATTTCCCCACCTTTGCAATATTCTTATATGCAATTTCTCTAGCGTTGCAAATATGTTGAAATTCGCCACGCAGTTTCTTATGCACATACTTTGAGATCTTCACATTTGTATTTCATCAAAGATAGTTTTCTTCACACGTTGGATTTGTTTCCTAGTAAGGCCAAAGCAATGAAATATAAGTATTGTTTCTACTGTCGGTGCTAATGCTTCCTTGGTTTCATTGGAGTAAGCTATGTATACAGTATTTGTTCCCATGTACTAGGTCGATGCAACGACTGGTAACCCATGCATTTCGATGAGATGAAGCACTTATCATATAGACACTCTTGCATTCCATTTATGGAGGCAACCTTCCATTTTCACTTGATTAGTTTTTCAAACTATTGGTACTTGTGCCATCTGTATCTTTGAGTTCTTAATGTTTGCCTTGGTTTCCATCAAATTTGAGTAGTGTCGCTTGGGCACTCATGCTGATTCTTGTCTTCTTGATCATGAGCATTATATGTTTCAACGGAGGTTCTTCTTTCAACATTTCAACAGTCATTCTTCAACAGTGTTTCCAGCTTCTTCATGCTTCAGTGGTGTTCTACATGTTCTTTTTTAGAAATTTCTTTGGTTGGTGGCTTCTCAATCCTTCACACCTTGATTTGGAGGTTTTTCCATCATTTAGTCGACTTTGATCTCTTTTTGGAGTGGAATTTTTCCCATGAGGTTTTCTCTATTTCTCCACATTCTAGAGATCTTCTTTGTACATGGGTACCTTATTTCGCCTTGTTTGTCAGGACCCATCTTGTATTCCTTTTTTTTTTGGATTTTTAGCTACTCCCTAAGTTCATCTTAAGGGGGGTATTAGAGTTATCATACATTAGCTAATAATTAATTAATCTTTGATTGATTATTAGTCTAATTTATTCTCACACACTTAAGCTAAACTTAGGATTGCTTAATTAATGAGTTAATATTAGATCATTATGTCTCATCTCATATGATGTTGACACTTGACATGATCTAATCCCTTTCTTATTTAGGGCTTTGCTCTCATAAGCATTCAACCCTCATTGTAATTACTACCGGAAGAATATCTGTAGCTTTCATATCTTCTTGAAAGTTTCTATCTTGTGTAGTTTTTTTTTGTTGAAGAATATTACACATATTTGTTTGTAGATCTCTTGTGTGGAAGGTGTATTTGTTTGTTGTTTGATGATGCGGCTTATGGTTTTGTGTTTGCTTCACAATTCTAACATGGTATCAGAGAGTGGATTCAATGAACCCCTTCTCGATTTATGAGTCTTTCTTCTTCAACAAGGGTTGCAAGCTTCAAATCTGAATCCTCTTTACTCTTTTTGCAAATTTTGGAGGTGGGAAAATTTTTGGTGCATTTTGGCATGAAAAGAACCTCACCATTGAATCTAGAGCTGTTGAGAAATTCAAATTTGGCTTTTGTTTCACCTGATTTCAATTTTGTTTGACAGATCTGTGAGTGTTTGAAGAAAGGGCATTTTGCGAGATCTAGGGTGATTTTTCAGAGCATTTTGAGGCCAAATGGACCTCACGATTGCATCTGAAGCGGCCAAAAACCTTAATATTGTCTGTCAAATCGTCAAATTTGGTGAAGTTGGCATTTGAGGCTGAAAAAATTTACCTGGCAGGGGCCGTAGGACTGCCTACACGCATTCTGAGGTAAAAAAACAAAAAATTATATACTTTTCCTTGCGTATTATTTTATAAAAAAAATCCCAAATTTTTTTTTGAAAACCCTTTTAAAAGGTGCATGCAATATTCTATTTAAGAATTAAATTTTATTAAAAGAATTTGGACCCCAAGGGGTACCCCCGCATGCCTTAGTGGTAGGTCGCCAGCCCCTTGGGCCCCACTACCACTGTGGAGGGTACGGGGTGGTACCACCCATGCCACTTGTGGCAGGTGCGAGCCCCACCTCCTCCCCTCCCCATAATTTTTTAATTTAATTTTTTGTTGATCATTGTTTTTTTTAATATTTTTTTTCAAAAAAAATATTAATTTCTATTATATGATTTTTTAAAAAAATATGTAAAGTTTTTTATGCTTTTTACTTTTAAAAAAAAAAGCAAAATTCTTTTTTATATGTTTTTTAATTTAATAAAAAATGTAATCTTTTTTTTTTTTTTTACTTTTTTTAACTTAAAATAAAAATAGTCAAATTTTATTTTTTCTAGCAAAATAAAGCACTGTTGTTGGAGAATTTTTTCTAGCATCACTATATTTGGTAGGCCTCTATTTTTGGAGGTGTTTTTCACAAATTTGGAGGAGTTTTCTTTTTTCCCACTAAGCCCCTCTTTGTTGGGCTTTTCAGTTTTGCACCTCAACTTCCAGAGGTCATATCTCAGCCATACAGTGCAATTTCTTTTGAAATGGGGTGGAATTTCATGCTCTTCACAATGGTGCAGGTATTTTCCAGTTTTGACTTCTAGTTTTTTCCAGAATTTTGTTTTCTTAGTGTTGTTGTTGTTCAGCTCTCATTTTGGAGACTATGACAAGCCATGTCTTTTACATCCGGACACATTTTTGGGTGCCATTTTTTTGAAAGGGCATATTTTTTCGTGTACTTCATCATGGTGCTACCAGTTTCCTCTTTTTTTGTCAAAGCATTGTATTTTCAACATGTTGTCCTTTTTTGGATATTATGGGCTCCCATTGTATGAGTTTTTCATTATGTAAACACACTAAAATAAAGTGTCTTAGCTTTGTATGTGTAGTAATGGGATTCTTGCACATCACTTTGTGCCTTTTTGTACTCGCACTATGATATAAAGTGTCATGGGGTTGATATTTTCTTTTGTTTTGCCTTTATACCTTTCTCATGCGTATGTGACTTTTGATTTAACATCCTTTATATCTACTTGTACTTTCATGGTTGCACCTTTAGATGCTCTTGGTTCCTTTTCATGCAATACATTCAGGCATTCAGTTTCAGTATACTTGTCATACCTCTCCCTTGTCAGTATTATGGGGGGGTTTCTATTGTTGGTGCTAATGTTTCTTTGGTTTCGTTGGAGTGGGCTATCTATACAATATTTGCTCCTATGTACTAGGAGGATGCAGTGGCTAGTTACCCATGCATTTCAATGAGATGGAGCACTTACCATATGGACACTCTTGCATTCCTACTTCTAGAAGCGACCTTCCATTTTAACTTCATCAATTCTTCAGATTATTGGTACTTGTGACATCTGTATCTTTGAGTTCTTGATGTTTGCCTTGGTTTTCCATCAGATTTGAATAGTGTCGTTGGGGGCACTTATACAAATTCTTGTCTTCTTGATCCTAATCATTATATGTTCCAGCGAAGGTTCTTCTTTCAGCATTTCAACAATCATTCTTCGATAGTGTTTGCAGCTTCTTCATGCTCCAATGGTGTTCTACATGTTCTTCTTTTGTAGAAATTTGGTTGGTTGGAGGCTTCTTGGTCCTTCACACCTTGATTTGGAGTCTTTTTCGTCCTTCAGTCAACTTTGATCTATTTTTGGAGTGGAGTTTTTTCCATGAGGTTTTCTCTATTTCTCCACATTGTAGAGATCTTTTGTTTGTACATAGGTACCTTATTTGGCCTTGTCTGTCGGGACCCATCTTGCTTTTTTTTTTTGTTATTAACTACTCCCTAAGTTCATCTTAAGAGGGGGTGTTAGAGTTATCATACATTAGCTAATAATTAATTAATATTTAATTGATTATTAGTCTAATTTATTCTCACACACTTAAGCTAAACTTAGGATTGCTTAATTAATGGGTTAATATTAGATCATTATGTCTCATCTCATGTGATGCTGACACTTGTCATGATTTGATCCCTTTCTCATTTAGGGCTTTGCTCTTATAAGCATTCAACCCTCAATGTAATTACTCATGGGAGAATATTTGTAGCTTTCATATCTTCTTGAAAGTTTCTCTCTTTTGTAGCTTTTTCTTTTTGAAGAATATTGCACAATTTGTTTGCAAATCTCTTGGATGGAACGTGTATTTGTTTGTTCTTTGATCCCATGGCTTGTGGTTTTGTGCTTGTTTCACAATTCTAACAAGTATTAGATAGTTTTTTTGGCCACTGTGGTCTCATAAAAAATTGATGAGATAAAGGACAAGACATAGAAATCGGATATGTTGACATGTGAAAGTTTTTGGAGAGGACAAATAATCAGCCCTTGGACAGTGGTATGAGGTGCATTATTGAAAGTGATATCCAATTGGTGTCCTCATTTCCTGTTGCAACATAGAATCAAAATTTTGTTTTGCAGGTTTCTTCTAACTATGACAAGGATAGCAAAAGTGTTAAAGATGCAAATGGGAATGTGATTATAAGGTTGGGTGTTGAATTCTATAATAAGGCTATAACTACTTTCTACATATAACTTTGAACACAACCAAGGCTATAACTACTTTCCACATATAACTTTGAATACAACCATTCACTATTTTTGAAGAGTGAATTATGCTTTCTTTTGTCTATTCATGTGTGCATTTGATCCAGAGCTTGAAAGGAAAAGAGTATAAGATGAGGCTTGGAAAGTTGTGAATAAATATGGTTGTTTGTATCTTCATTTTCCTACTTTTACATATCTAAGAGTTGGTTACTTCGTGGGATTCCCATACATGGTCCCTCGGTACCCCAGTGATAAGATTGTTCTAATGGAATTAAACAAACAAATAATTCCAATGAATAGCAAGCAAACGGAATTTCACAAGTCGGGATTCAAATTTCCATTAACAATTGGTAGGAATTCTATTCAAACTTCTCCTAAAGCTAAACTGTCAAACCAGAGATGAAATGGGTCACATTAAAAATGTTCAAAAGGAGGTTGGATTTTGATTACCTAGGAATGAAAGATCAAATCAAGAAAGTCTATGTACATGTGCACCGAATTGAGGATATTTGGGAAGGTTTTCAAATAGATGAAGAGATAATATAGTTGGACTATTGCAGGCTTGCATTGCAATTGATTGAAGAGTTGGGTTTGGACAACATTCCTAAAGGCAAGGAAGATGATGGTGATATCTTACATCAGGCCTACAAATGGAACATCATTGCAAATTCTCCTCTCCCACTCATTCAATGGTCTCAGAAAGAGGTAACCTCAATCCGAGTAAGATTTGAACCTATTCTTTCTAACACTAATGTTTGGTTAGAATAGATGGGAATTCATTTAAAACGATTTGTCACTAGGTCAAAGGAACAATCACAAGAATCCGTAGGAAGGAAGTCTATGTTGAGGAAAAAGAACAAGAGCAATGCTCCAATTTCAAGCGTGCCATCTAAACCTAAAATCAAGTATGTGTTCAAGGGTGGTAGTAAGAAAAGAAAAATGACTATAGAAGGGCCATCTACTGAGGGCTATGAGGAGTTTGTGCAAGACGAGAGGCAAGCAAATGAAGAACGCCATGAGAAATCAAAAATGTCTCCTCATGAGAGCATTGCAAAAGAACCACCTACCTCTTCTTCCCCCATTGTGACTGTTGCTCCCACTCCTCCTACTATGACTTAACCTAAATTCCTAATATTCTTACTACAACCGTTGATCAATATTTGGCATCTTTTATAGTCACTGTATGTATTCCCCCCTCAGTATCATTCCAAACCATACATTCATCCCCTTTAGGGTCCATTTTTTAAAGTCCCAACACATGGTTTTGATAATGTGTTAAGATCTCCAATTTCTTTGTCAAGCTTTTCCTCTTCATCTTTTGACATTACATCTCATTTTGAGTTAGAACAATTCAGGACTAAGTCTATTCAAATGTCAAGTGTTGAGATTCCTAGTGTTGTTTTAACTGATACTCCTCATATCATAACCACTGCCTTTGTGAGTGTAGAAACATCTCAAACAAAGGCTGCAAATCCAGGAGAGAGCTCACCACTCCCACCTTGGCTCTCATCACAAACACCAAATAGGAGAAAAAATCCATCTCTCAAGATGACTTCAACTTCATGCAGATGTTCTTGGTGTGGAACATGAAGATGTTTCACTAAGGTTATTTGTGGAAACCTTACAAGGAGTAGCAGTTGATTGGTTCTACAATCTTGTTGTCAGTTCTCTTACTAGCTAGGCCACTCTTTGAACTAAGATTGAGGAAAGATTCAAGCCTATTGAGGATGCCCATGTCATGTTGGCTCAACTTATGACAATGAAGAAAGAGTCACAAGATCACATGCGTGAGTTTGTGGCCAAGTTGATAACAAGGATTCTAGTTGATGCCCAGCCAATTGAACATAACCTAAAGTGATTTTTCATAAACAATTTGTTGCCACAACTGAGTTTCTTATTGTGTAGGGCAGCCCCAACTGATCTTGAAATAGCATAATAGTTGGCTATTAGCTTTGAAGATGATTTGATTCTTGTTCATAAAATAAGGAAACCAATGAATAGAAATAAAGGTCAAACTTCTTCAAATAAAAATTCCTCAAGCACCATGGATCCTATGGTGTAGAAGTTACCAAATGAGTTGATGGATTTGAAGAAACAAATATCTCAAGGTTCTTCTGCTCCTGCCTACAAGGATGTTCCAAGGAGAACCTATCCCAATTCTTCAAATTATTATAGCAATGCTACAAGAAATCATAACAGATTTCCTACACCACAAGGAAGACTTTCTCTTAAAGCTCCACCCACAAATATAGTAGAGAGTTACTATGAAGTTGATCAAGAGGATTATACACAACTAGAATATCCTATTGAAGAATTTTTTTATCTATTCTAGGAGTAGGAAGTACATCTGGCCGGCGACTCTAATATTGGAATTTTGCAATATAAAGAAGAATTTGATGAAGAGGATTGTGTGTCTAATGCTTATGTTGTGTTCACATGTTCACAACAAAATCAACTTGATCAACCTCAAGCTAATGCAACAAAAGAAAACGATAGCTCACGACCACCAGTGACTTTTGCAAAAGGGGAACTCCTTTACCAGTACAACCGAAAGATACAATAGCAACAAAGAAAGTAAGTACCACTCATCCTCCTGTATCTTTTTCATTACCTAAGGCCAATACTCTAGTTCCAAAGACTAGTTTTCTAGTTTCAAAACCTACCAATGAAATTACCCCATCTTCTTCGATGAGTTCTTCCAAGAATTTGATATAATTGACCATGAAAAGAAGACTAAGATTCAGATGTTTGAGGCTGAATATCAAGAAGCTAATCTTGACCAGTTTGATAGACTTGTTAAGTTTGACAAAGACAAAGAAACCCATCCAAGCCATGATTCATATCATGACATCTCAATTGTTTCCAAGCCTATGCCTATGCAAAGCAAATTAGTTTCTATGCCATCATCTGTCCTTGGAAGGATATATCCATTTTACATCTCGTTGTTAGTAAACAGATATAGTTGAGTAATTATGTAATTGAATCTGGTACCTTTGACAATGTTATTCCCTCCAAAGTGGCTACCAATTTGGATCTTAATCTCATAAAAGATTTTGGCCGTTGCTTTTCAATGGAGAACAAACAAGTTCCTTTGACCGAACAAATGAAGGATGCGCAATTTGCTTTGTTGCACTCCTAGAAAAGAAAATCAAGATGATTATCTTGCTGGCTGACATTCCTGCATCTTACAAAATATTGCTAGAATGCAACTTCTGCAAGGATGTAGGAGGTAAGTTGAATATGGATATGTATGAAGCTTGAATACCTGTCAAGGGTGTTATGCAGAAGCTACTTCCTGAAAGGGAAGCTAAATTTTTTGCAACCAAGTAAGATGATCCAAGATCTTAAATATTTTTTGAGTCTTCAGGTATGGGTACATACTATTTACAAACAAATGAAGATGTTGAGTCTTCAAGTAAAAAGTCAAGAAATGTGTCAAAAACTAATAGCTTATCTATTTCAGAGAAAGAATCATCTTCAGAAAAAGAATTGTCTTCGAATGATATGTCTTTTTTAGATGGTGAAATTGCATCTGATGAAGAAGTTTCATATTTTAAAAAAAGTGAACCTGGGAACATAACACAAGGTTACAAATGTATGTATAGGGAAAGCTTGCACACCTGAAGAGAAGATCGGAATAATTCAGGGCTTGAGACAGTTTCCTGATGTCATAGCATGGAGCTATGAAGACTTAAGAACCTACGATACTTCCATCATCACGCATACAATTCCGCTCCATCCTGGAAGTGAGCCATTTAGGCAGCGTCAGAGACCAATTAACCCACTATTGGAACCACTCATTTATCAGGAGGTTAAGAAATTGTTAATGGCAGGAATCATATTCCTAGTGCACCACTCAATGTGGGTCGCCAATCTCATCCTAGTGCGAAAGAAAAATGGAGAAATCAGACTATGTGTTGATTTCTAGAATTTAAATAGAGCCTCAGAAAAAGACAATTACTTGTTGCCATCACTTGATGAAGTGTTGCAAATTGTCAATGGTTCAAGAATGATGTCCTTTTTGGATGGATATTTCAGGTACAACTAGGTCCTAGTGGAATATGAAGACAAATTGAAAATGACATTCACCACAAAATGGGGAACCTTCACCTACAAAAGAATGCCCTTCAAGTTAATCAATGCAGGGGCCACATTTTCAGAGGGCCATGGACATTGCCTTCAGAGATTTGATTGGAAAGTGTATAATCATTTATATGGATGATCTGACAGTGTTCTTGAAGAAGAGAGAAGACCATGTTGAGCACCTAAGGAAGGTATTCCAAAGATGTCAATGGTATGGAATTTCCTTAAATCAAAAGAAGTGTATCTTCGAGGTCACCGAAGGAAAACTGTTAGGTCACCTAATCACTAAGAGAGGAATATTGATTGATCCTGAACGTGTAGAGGCAATATCAAGAATTAATTTGCCTACTAGCCAAAAGCAATTAAGATCTTTCTTTGGGAAGATCAATTTTGTTAGGAAATTTATCACTGGTTTTGTTGAGATAGTGAAGCCTTTAAATGAGATGTTAAAGAAGGATGCGAAAATGGAGTGGACCACACTGACAAAGAAAGCATTTGAAGAAATCAAGCAAGCCATCATTGATGCTCCTGTCTTGGTTAGCCTAGATTATACTAAGCCTTTCTACTTGTATTCCTTCGCATCGAAACATTCTTGTGCAGCAATGTTAACCCAGAGAACAGAAGAGAGGGATGAGCATCCCATAGCTTTCATGAGCTCACCTCTCAAGGATGTTGAATTGAGATATCCAAGTGTCGAAAAGTAGGCCTATGCATTTATAAAGGCCATAAAAAAAATCAGGCATTATATCTTGAGGACTAAAGTCTTCACCATCATTCTTGATATAGCTGTCAAGACACTCCTGATGCAAAATGAGCTAGGAGAGAAGAGGAAAGTGGGTCATGACTGTCCAGGAATATGATATTGAGTTGCAACCAATGAAGCTAGTCCGTGGGAAAGCTTTTGCTCAGACAATGGCCATTGAAGGGGGGTGATCCCATAATAGTGGTTTACAATTTTTGGCCAAACTGGACACTAAAATTATTATTTTTAACTAAATCTTCACATTCGGGCACCTATAGTGGCTAAACTGTGAGGAATTTGGAGATGGTGCAAACTAGAGTCTCATCAAATTTTTTCTGCAAATTTTAAAAATATTTTTTAAAAAAATTTTGGAATCAAATTGCACTTCTTTTTCCATCTCCCACAAAAATTTATTTTCTTCAGAAAACAACATTTTTAAAAAGTGGCACACCGTATAACGCATAACTTTTTTTCCATGAAGGATAAAATTCTAATTCTTTCAAATTTATATTTGTAACTCGATATCTAAGCTTCCATTTGGTTAGATAGTTTTTATTGAATTATTTTTCCTTAATCAAGTTTCAAAGTCAAGCAATTATAATTGAGACACAATTGACCATTATAGCACGTAACTTTTTGTATATGTCAAAATTTTTTATTTTTTTTTGTTGGATCAAGGACTTCCATATCGTTGCACTCATATTTTTTAATTTTTTTTTTGATAATCTTCTATTTTTCCACATGTGAAGAAAAAATAAATTCATTTTAGATGAAAAACCTATGTTTAATAAAACTTAAAAAACAAATACATAACAAAACCAAAACATATTAAAATTATATTCATTAGATAGCTTGTTTTGAGGAATACCATAATCATTTGAAATAAATTTTAAATGAATTCATTTGATCCCCCAAAAGCTAAATCAAAAGTGATTTTTTATCAGCATTTTGATAGGTGTAAAGGAGAGCATTTATAGGTATGGTTTAAAACTAGCGAGGTTCTATCCAAGGGGGTTTGATCTAAGGTGATTTGATCAAACCCTCTTCAATTGGAATCCTTAAAATGGAACTTTTTAAGGCTTAAATCATTATATTTTCTAAAAATATGTGATTTCAGCTAAAATTCGTTCCTCTCGGGAATTGTAAACCACTATTATGACAGCACCCAGGGCCTGGCTTAGTACAACAGACATATGTATTGACTGATACTTCCTTAAAGGAATGGTATTATGACATCATCAAATATTTGATAAATCACAAGTATCCTACATAGATGAACCCAGCACAAAGGCGAGCCTTCAGGCTCAAGTGCCAGCGCTATATGCTCCAAGGGTCAATTCTCCATAGAAGGAATCATGAAGGAATTTACTTAAGATGTGTGGGAACCGATGAAGCTAAAAGAATTATGGAACACTTCCATTCTAAGTTCGGGACAGGACATGGAGGAACTCAGGCCACAACTTATCAAATCTTAAGAGCAGATTACTATTAGCCCTCTATTTTCAAAGACGCATATGAGCATGTTAAAACCTACCACACCTGCCAAGTTACTGAAACTTGTGAAAAGAATCCTGCTATGCCACTACAGCCAATCATGGAAGCGAAACCATTTGCAATGAGGGGACTTGATTTTATTGGCATGATAATCCCACCATCTTCGTACAACACATATATATTTTGACTACAACAGATTATTCCACCAAATGGTCTAAAGCACAGGCATTGAAGAATTGCACAATAGATGCAATAATCAAGTTCACAAAGGAGCATATCATCACAAGATTCAATTGTCCTAAAGCTCTGGTTTGCGACAATGGTTCCGCGTTCACTTCATTGAAGTTTCCCAACTAGGCATTCGATTATAGGATCACTTTGAAATTTTCTTCGAATTATTACCCCCAGGGTAAGGGGCTGGCAGAGTCCGTGAATAAGAATTTTCTCAATGTCATCAAGAAATTGTTGGATCAAAATCCAAGAGATTGGCATTCTCAACTCAGGTTTGCCTTGTGGGCAGATAGAACCAAAGCCAAGAGGTCGTTGGGAACCTCCCCATATCACTTAGTCTATGGGAAAGACCCCGTCTTTCCCATCCAACTGAGGATTCTGACTCTTAGATTCATGCCAAAATACCTAGACCCAAATGATAGAGTTCAAATTCATCTCTCACAACTGTTGCTACTGGAAGAATAGAGAGATCAGTCTCTCGAAAACTTTGCTAAACACCAAGGGGTTGTCAATCGATGGTTTGACAGACATGCCACAACAAAATCATTCAGAATCTCTAACCTAGTCCTTTATTGGGACAAAGCTCACGAACAGAGAGGGGATCACGATAAGTTTGATAATTTATGTAAAGGACCCTACCAAATTGCTGAGATATTGGGAGAAAAAGCATTCAAGTTAAAGACCTTGATAGGGGAGAACATCCAGTTGCCCGTCAACAGGCAGTTTCTAAAACACTATTTCTAACCCTTAGTTCCTTGAGGGGGCTTGCTTGTACATAGTTAGAGTAGTTTCTTTGTTTTTTTTTTGCTTTCTTTAGATTAGTCATTTTGCTTTCCTTAGTTTAATCGTTCTCACTTTCTTTAGATTAGTTAGTTTACTTAGATTAGTTTGCTTTTGTTTCGCTTTGCTTTGGTTAGTTTTTGAATAACTCTTCACCTCGAGAGTCAATTTCAAAGGTTGATCTTGATACTGGCAAAGAAGTATTGCAGCTCAAAGGGAACAAAATTCCAAATGGGTTAGTATCTCTTGAGAAACATTTTGACAAACATGGTTGTTATGAACAAAGCAACAACAGTCGGGCTCTGATTCATCAAATGAAGTTGAGAAAATCAACTTGGGAACTAAAGAGAATCCAAAGATGGTGAATATCAGTAAGTGTTGTACTCCAAAGGAGAAAGAAAATTTTGTTGAATTACTATGCCAATACATTAATGTAAATGCCTACTCTTATGAAGACTTGATGTGCTTCCAACCAAAAGAGGTACACCATGAAATTCCACTAAAGGCAGGGTCTTTTCCTCACAAACAAAAGTAGAGGCAGTATAATCCAAAAAGATTAGGTATGTGTTGTGACCTTTTCACACATCACCCCATCGCCAATGGGGACCCCCAATTGTCGGCTAGTTTCTAGGGCTTTTTTTGTCTCTGTGTAGCAGCTTCGTGAAGTCGCCTCTTTGAGAGTTTCAAGTCAATCTGTCGAGAGTCATCCGAGCCAAGTCAGTAATTCATGCTTGAATCAGTGCGTAAACATCACAGAAGCGCTCAGAAGGCCCGAGAGACAAGGATCGCCTATGCTTTCGGCCAATTCTGAGGCTTCCTACTTTTTAGGGAATTGGCTTTTTTTGCTTTTTCTATTTTTAGAAAGTCAACCCTCATCAACGAGTCAAATTTCCATCTTTAGATCCAAAAATCGACCTAAAAATCAAAAAATCATTGAAAAATCAAATAGAAAATCAAAAAAATCAAGTGAAAAATCTAGAAAAGCAAGCAAAAATCTAAGAAAATTAGTTAAAAAGCATGGGAAAAACTAGAAAATTAGTCAAAAATAGTCATATTTGACAGGAAAATCACCAAAAAGCAACCAAAAAGGCATGAAGTTCATGATGAAATTTTGTCTAAGTCTGGAAAATTCGCCATAGAGCAACATGTGCAACCTTGAGGAAGTTGGCCCTTAAAATGTGGGATGTAGAGAAGAATGGAAAACCTTGTACAAAGTCCACCAGGCCTAAGAGGGAGAATGGCAAGGACTTGAGAAAATCTGCCCAACAATGAAGGAAAGAATGGCAAGGATTTGAAGAGGTCGGCCCTTAAAAAGTGGGACTTGACAAAGAAATTTCAGACCCCACCTAGCTTTGGCCAAGACCTTGGAAAGTCTGCCCAAGCCATTAAGGAAGATGGCAAAGACCTTGGAAAGTCCACCCTTCACTTAGCAAAACACTTTGGAAGTCCACCATGGCCTATAAAGAGAAAAAATTAAAATTTTTACTAAGTGTTTGAGGCCTAGTAAAGGAAAATCCGAAAATTGCCTAACTATAGAGGCCTAAAAGGAGGGAAAATTGAAATTTTGGCTAAGTACTTTAATATTTTCAACAGGAGAAGTGCAAATTTTAGCTAAGTGTGAAAGGAAAGCCTATTAGAAAGTCTACCATACCTTGAGGAAAGATGGAAAAAACCTTGGAAAGTCTGCCTGGGACATGGCAAAGAAAAGAATGAAGTTCACCTAGGCATGGGAAGAAAAGGAAGATTAAATTTTCGCCTGAGTATGGATGTCTAGAGAAAACTTGATAAATTTGGCCAAGTACAGAGAGGAAAATGCACAAGGCAAAGAGGTAGGAAAGTCCGCCCTTGGCTAAGGAAGATAAAAATTTGTCAAGCATCATGGAATTTCACCTAAGGAAGACATCCAGACACAAGCTTTGCCTAGAGAAATTTGTATGAGTGAGAAAATTTGACTTTGGCATAAGAAAATGTGCCTAGCGCAATTCAAAATCTGCCATGGTAGAAAGAAAATAAGGATCAGGCATAACATTTATCAACGAGATGGCTAAAATTTTGACCTAGCTAGACATAAATTGGAATAAAATTGGAAAATAAACTTTTAGTCAAAGAAAATGAAGAGAAAATCAAAATAGCCATGGGTCCAAAACGAATGGGTTGGAATAAATTAAAACATTTTAATATTTTAATAATTTATTTCAAATATTTAGAAGTTTAAAAGCCTTGGAAAAAATAAAATTTGCCATACGTGTATCGGAAGAAAATAAATTGCGCCGGACAAAGATAAAATCCAATAGGCAAAATTAAATTCGCCAATGATTTAAAACTTGGAAAAATTGAATTTAATTACACATTTAACGTTTTTATTCAAAAATTCAAGAATTAAAGATAATCATCTAAGCAAAAAATTGAATTTTTGAAAATCAATGAGATTTTCCTAGATAAGATCACCATCAAGTTTTTTCGAAAAATATTGGAAACTTGCCTGAGAAAACAAATCGAGATCAAGAGAAGAGAAGGCAGTTGCTAAAACGAATCAAGTTCTTCAGCATTAAAATGAGTTTCAGCAACTCATTTTTCACATACACAACTGAGAAAAAATTAATCTCTCTTGAAATTCTAAGCCAGTCAATTATTCAAGAGGCAAGATCAAATTTCCCAGAGGAACAAGTAATTTTATGCTAAAGAAGAATTTTTCTTGAGGAAGTGAAGGATTTATTTGTTGAAAGTCGAATTTCTAAGCAAGAGGGGTGCACTTTGTCACTTGCTTTTTGGATTAATTTCTCGAAGTTTAAATCTGATTTGTAGCCAGAGGTTCTTTCCTAAGGTTTGAAGTTCAATTGAATAAGTTCACTATTTTTCTTCTGTCTCTTTCATGTTGACTAAGTTTTGGCTAAAATTTCAACTTCATCCATTTACTTTCAGCTTGCTTTTTTGCAAAAGTTTAATTATTTAATAAGCTTAAAGTAAAATATTCGAACACAAGGTATGAAGATAATTTTTTTTTTTTTAAAGTCTTTGTATTAATGTTAATATTTTTGACTGCAGGTTGATGACCACGGTAGGTGAATAATCGAAGAAGGTTCCAATGAAGTTCACCAGCAAAGGTGTCCAACGAGAGTCTAAAATAAATTCAAAGTGGAAAAATGTTGCAAACATTGATCTGGGACATCTCGACTTCGTAGAGTTTAGGGGACAAGTATATGGACAGAACGGACTTCCAACACTAATGGCCAGGCGAATGGTGAGGAATGGGATTTTTCAGGTAGTTGGATTCCCGCCTGCAATGGATTGTGTAGAATTGATGGTGTAGTGTGACATCCATTATAATGCTCAGACAAAACAGATCATTGCACCTAACGACATAATTTTGGCTCACTTGGGCGAGGTAGCAATTCAAGAAACATTTGGCATCCCAACACATTCTCGGACTATCTATAAGGCCAAGGAGGAAGCTAAGCGCTTTTATGACAACCAACCATAATTATACGCCACTAATATTAAAGAAGATGCCTAAGAGGCCATGCCGGACATACTTTAAAGAAGATTTTGGGGACATCATTTTCATGCTAAACAAAGTAGCCGGCAACCTGCAAGGTGCAATTTTTGAGAACTGGATGTATTACTTTATAGATGAAATTGCTTTCGACGTAAAGATGTTCAACTAGTCACGAATGATAAGTGACAATCTTCACAAGCAGTTGGTCAATTTGGAAAAGACTAAGTCTTTTCACATGAGCTCGTATATTGTCTATTTATTGGCCAAGTCATATAAATACTCAGGATTAGTTTGCAAAGGCAAGGTTGGTAGCGGAGAAAACGAACTCAGGCCTTATGATTTCTACCCGTAGCTTTAGCTAAAGGAGAAATATCATTTCAGGCGGGTGCATGATGCCTTCTTAATGTACATCGCTAGAACGCTTCAAGGAGGAGTGCATCAAAGGTTGAGTCATGAGGCAAAAATTTTTATTAGTAGATATAGATCCTTGTTTATCCAGTTTCCAAATTTTACATATGTCAGAATCTAGGGATTCACTGGAAATCTCTACAAGTTGCCCATCTATCCGACAAATTGGATGATCCTGCTCAAAGTCCTGAGGTAGCTAGAAGATTACTAGAACATCCAGAGGCCGACTAAGAAAGTGGCTGTCACATTCCCATTCTTCATTGGGAATATGTTAGAGTCTTGTCCGTCAACACAACCAACTGAGAGTGGCAGGCTAAAGATCCAGTGGTACCCATTCACAGCCTATAAGTCCAAGGCCAACTTTGACCCACATCATCATATCCGGACAGTGAATGGGAGAAGATATAAGCACATAGTGGAACTGGAAGACTTCTGGGAAAATGTTGCTGATGAATATGAAGTCAGGAGGAGACTGTGGTCTAAAATTCCAGTAGACTTCATGAGGGTGATTGAACTTTGTCGGGTGATTGATTAGTTGTAGGATGATGGGAACTACATCCAGCCACACTTAGAGGAAAGCTGACATCTCCCTTCAGTGAAATGGTTCAAGCCTAAGCACTCAGATTTGGCAACCTTGATGAGACTGGTGATCAAGTACTCCCAGTGGTGGGTCGACCATCAGGTTCAGGAATTGAGACAGAAAAAGATAACACTCACGTATGACTTACTGAGCGAGACAAAGTCCTATTCCTCCAATGCTGGTGCATCCCATCATGATGATTTGGTTGAGGTGGGTGGGAAAAGGAAAGTAGTTCCAAGCACAGAGCCTACTCCAACAAGATAGAGAGGAGAACCATCTTGCTCAGTGGTGTCTCACAACATTAATGTGTTGGTGGCTACCATAGATGAGTCCTTGGTCGAAATGATGAGACCTCCTGAAGTTCAAGAAGAGAACAATGAACCTATTCAGCTGGATGACGAGGAGCCCTCATCACCTACGGGCACGGAAATATTAGGTTCACATAATAAGATGGAAGTCCAAAATGATGACTTTGAAGAGGGAATTATATCTGCCCTCAAATAATTCTTGGATGATCCAAATGAAGAGAACGTTCAGGTAGAAGATGGTATTGAGTAGCCTACCATTCCAGATGGCTGATAGAGAGGATGAAGATTCAGGCACCTATAGAAGCCCAAGAGGAATATGATACTGCAGATTTCTTGGCAAGGTTGGAATAGGTTGCAATTAAGAAACCTGCCAAAAAAATTTCTACCATTCAAAGGGATGAGATAGGCAATCATTCCATACACATCGCAGTATCGACAGTGGACAAGCCGCAAGATGAGATCACTCCTCAAGAGTATGCCATAACCACTATAGATCTTGGCCCAACCGCAAAAGGCCAAGAAGTGGAAGAACTGGATAATTTTGTCTCGACCATCAAAGCGAGATTGGGAAAAGAAGTGGTAAAAAAGAAGGAATACAAAAAGGAGGTTGAACGCTTTAAGGAGTACATACAACATGTGACCCAGCCACTCAATCAGGGTGATGCAGTAGCTCCTCCTCTTCTCAATTCCTCATAGGAGATAGCCAAGGATGCAGAGCAAGGGATGGTCAAGGCCAAGGAGGCTCAGGAATGGATGATAAACGAGGGCACGGAGGCAACCTCATTCATGGAAAAATTGGCACTTCCCTATGGGAAAACTTCTTCTTTTCTTTCCAGACTTGTTGATATGGCAGAAACTTGGGATAGCCTTCCAGATATTCAGGAGAGGCTTATTCCATTCCTCAAGGTCCTGAAGGGCATTCCAAGGGAAGAGTTAGTGGAGTGAAAGGTGATTGCTATAGGAGCAGCTTATGATTTTCAACATTGGTTTTGGGGAATAACTATACGAAGGGAAATTCTGGAGAAGGCGAAGGCGGATGGGTTTAGAATTGAAGAGCAAGTAAAATAAATGCGGGAAAAGATTTACACTATAGTTGCAAATGTGTTTGACTGGGAGAT
This sequence comes from Sequoia sempervirens, assembly GCA_007258455.2. Taxonomy (NCBI): domain Eukaryota; kingdom Viridiplantae; phylum Streptophyta; class Pinopsida; order Cupressales; family Cupressaceae; genus Sequoia; species Sequoia sempervirens. Next base: position 369,747,515 of record VDFB02000015.1, on the reverse strand, counting down.
TGTTTGGGAAAATCACATGCAGCTGTAAAGGCTGAAGCGTAAGGTTCTGGAGGTTTTCTTTTCTGCTACTAGACCAATTATGAGGCAAGATTTCACGAAAGTGACAAGTCTCTTGGCCATTCGGAATGATTTTGCAAGGTAGGAGGCAGATTTAGGAGGTTTTCTTTTCTGCTACTTAGATGGACTTGAATTCCGGATTAGCATGCTACCACCCATCATGATGGAGGAGGTTGTCACAGTCGTGTCTATGTTCACCGAGCATAATGTTTCCCAAGAAGATAGGGACGCCTTCCCTTGATGATAGCTTCAACTGCCACTTTAATGCTTGTTTACTGATTGATAACTGATGTTATTTTGGGCAACCCTAATTAGGGTTGAGTTGTATTAATCTTGTCCATTAAATTTTTTTTAATCTTGGCCTTTCATTTCATGTTGAAAACTCTATTTAAACTGGTGGTCTCTCACTTTCATTAGTAGTGGAGACAGTATATGAAATTGTTGCATTGAGACTATTTCCAATAGTAAAATCTCTTATGCATGATTTGCTTTGAATAACTTTTATTGTCAAATAGTAAGCAAGGTTGCATATCTTCTTCTACCATAGATTAAAGATAGATTAAAGTTAAATTGCAATTAATTAGAATTTACTTTTGAATGTTGGTTAAGTGAATGAGAGATTGATCATATAGATTAAATGGTGAAATATCTCATACTTTCTTCGAATGGATGATTTGCATTCGATGCGTAAAGTTAGCCTGAGCTTATAATTATGGATTCTTAACTTCGATCTCACTCGAGGCTTGAAAATTATAATCACACCCTCAGAAGATTGCACCCACTTTGTGTAGTTGTCCTAGGGAGGTGAAACAAAGTGCGGTTATTTCCTTTCACCTAATCTTTACTGTCTCTCAAATTCCTAAGCATAGAATAGATCCTCTAAACCTTTATCCTTTGCCCTTTTTTTAAAGATCCAAATTGAAGTCCCAATTGAAGAAGCTTTAATGATAAATCCGTCTAAGTCCCGAATTTGTGAAGAATTCCTTAATGTAAGTCCCTTTGTGTATTACCAGCAAATCACAATGCCCATTGAGCTTATCCACATGTCAATACCTAACAAAAGAAACCTTGGAATCGCCATATGATCTTCTCACAATCTTAGCATACATGGTGGTTTTTCAAGAGAGGATAGAGTGTCTTTGAACATTTTATTCTGAAGTGTTCGGTGGATGATAAAACATACACCAATGGTACCATTCTTTCAAAAATTCAAAAGATGCTCAACACGGGGATTATATTTCCTATTCACCATTCAATTTGGATAGTGAATATCATTCTGGTTCATAAGAAGAATGGGGAAATCTACATATGTGTGGATTTCAGAAATTTGAACCTGCCATCATTGAAAGATAATTGGCCCTATCAAGTAATTGATCAAGTCTTGCAAATGATAATTGGAACCGAGATGCTATCCATGTTGGATTTTTTTCGACATACAAGCAGGTGGAGGTTAGCGAGGAAGATCGGCATAAGGCTTCCTTCACCATGCCATGGGGTACTTTTTCCTACCGCAAAATGTCATTTGGTTTAATCAATGTCGATGCCATATTTCAACAAGCAATAGACATAGCTTTTCGTAATGTCATGGGTAAGTATATATTGTTGTCTATCTTGATGATTTGACAATCTTCTCCAAGAACATTTTTATCATTTATGACAAGTCTTAGAGAGGTTTCGAACACATGGAATATCTCTTAATCCCAAAAAGTCAATTTTTGGGGATACTGAAGGAAAAATCCTTGGTCACATTGCATCCAAAGAGGGTATAATGATTGATCTTGAAAGGGTCAAAGCAATTCAAGCTCTTACTTTGTCTGTGAGTAAGAGAGCAGTTCACTCTTTCTTCGGAAAGGTGAATCTCCTATGAAGGTTTATCCATGACTTTGCATATAAGACACGTCATATTGTGCATATGATGGAGGGAAAGTCAAATTTTCATTGGTCTACAAAAGGTAAAGTTGCGTTTAATGATATCAAAGAAGCTATTGTGCATGCATCAGTGTTGGTCTACCTAGATTACACTACAAAGTTCATTATGTATGGTTATGCTTCTAACCATACACTTTGAGAAATTTTGGAGCAATAAAATAGTGAGGGGTTTGAGTCCCTTACTTCGTTCATGAGTTTCCCATTGAAGGGTCATAAATTGAAGCACTCTCAAATGGAAAAACATGAATTCATTATGGTTAAGGAAATGCGGGACTTTTGGTTCTACATATTTAACTCCCATGTCATTGCACTAGTTCCAGATTCTATAGTCAAGTCAATCATCACACAACATGAGTTTGGTAGAAAACGAGGCAACTAGATTGCTAAAATGAAAGAGTATGATATGGAGATTAATCCCACCAGATTAGTGCATGCGAAAGGTTTGTGCTAGCTCATTGTTGACAAGTCTGATGAAGTTTCCAATTATGAAGGCATAAGCACCAAAGATACTCCTATTGTTTTATTCGTTACTACAACTGACGAATGGTATTCCAATATTGCTTACTTTCTAACATATGAAGAATGTCTAGAGCATCTAACATACAAAGAGAAAATGATGATAAAACTCAAGGCTGTAAATTTTGTCTTATGGGACAATGGTTTGTACAAGAGGGCTCTTGATGGTACATTTTTATGTTGTGTTGATAAGGCTCAACAAAGTATGTTGTTGGGTTCATTCCATAACTTGGCATGTGGCATTTTGTGAGCTAAGTATTATTGGCTTACACTATTTCAGGACACATACAACTAGATACACAAGTGTGAACTATGCAAACATTTTGTAGGGAAGCCTAAGTTGGCTACTCTTCCTCTCAAGTCGATTGTCATTAAGGAGCCCTTCCAACAATGGGCCATTGACTTCAACAAAACTGTCAATCTACCTTCAAGTGCAGGACATGTTTATGTTCTCACAACCATCGATTACCTCACCAAGTGGGTGGAGGCTATTCTAATGAACCATGCTACTTCAGAAGTAGTATACAGGTTCCTAAAAGAAAATATCATTTTGTGGTTTGGTGTTCCAAAAAAATTATAGCATACAATGCTACTACATTCTCGTCAAGTGAGATCACAAAGTTTTATTTCAAGCATGGAATCATATTGTCACATTCTTCAAATTATTACCCTCAAGGTAATGGTCAGGCATAATCCAACAATAGGAATTTGGTTACTATCATCCGGAAACTAGTTGATGAGAACCAAAGATCATAGCAGAAGGCATCATACAATGCTTCATGGGCTGATAGAATTACCCCAAATGGGAAATAGTATGTCACCATTCCAATTCTTGTATGGGTTGAATGTAGAGATTCCAACCACCTTGGAATTTCTTGCACTGAAATTGGCTAAGGACATAGAAGACGAGACATTTGACAATGTTGTCGAAAAGTGTATCATAGTCAATTAGAGGAGAAGCACATTCTAGTGGTGGACCATATTATGGAACACGAAGATAAAGTCAAAAAGCTTTTCGACAAGAAAGCTAAGTTCTAATATTGCTATTAGGATTAAATCGTGTAGTTTTCGAGTCAAACTCATTGACCCATGTTTCATGAGTAGTGGTTCACAAGAACCCATCTCTCATGATAATGAATGGTCCACTTAGCACTCATTGCATCTAGGTGATGCTCACAGATGTGAAGCACTAGGCCATCCCAGGAGGTCACCCATCCCAGTAATACTCGAGCTCAAGTGCGCTTAACCATAGAGTTTCCTCTAAAGTTAAATGCAACATTTGAAGCAGTTCACTCAGTGAGGCAACAAATGAGTTCTATAAATACTCGTAGTCTTTGCATCTTTTTATTTTTGTGTCTTTTTTTTTTTTCCTAACTATATACCCAATGGATGGTTAAAGCCACTTAGAGAGTAGAATTCTTCTCCCTTCAATCAATTCAAAGAATGATCGAAGGAAACTCCGCAGTTAGACCCAACTATTATTCTTGAATTACGAAACTTTTTTGTTTCATAACCCACACTCTGAGCAAAAAAAATGTGGTGAATTGCATTGGTCCTCATGTGTGCTTCCCTAGCCTCAAAAAGTCATTCTAAGTGTTACCCTTTGTCGTTTCGTCAAAAATTTCATTCTGGAGCATGTTGTGAGAACTTAGGTTTTGGGAGTTACAAAAAAAATTATACTTGCAAGAACACTGAATTTCAAAACCCCTACAAGTCAAAATACAAAAATTAAAAGTTGCAAGGTCGCTAATTTTAAGAAACCTTTCATTTTTATCTTTCAAGTTTTAAATGGGTAGGTGTTAAATTTTCCCACCCCTACATAACCAACCTCACACAAGTTTGCATTTATTGTAGGTTTAATGGTTCTTAAATCAGCTTTTAAGTCTTTTTATCGTTGTTTATTTCATTTTACCTTTTAGTATTTTCTTGTTTTGATATCTCGAGCACCTGAAGTGGTTTGACTTCGAATACCCACAAATTCTCCATAAGTTTGTACGTATTCTTTGTTGGTGGGACTAGGGTTTTCACTTTGTTGCTTCTTGGTATGCTTTTCTAGCTTTCTTTTCTTTTCATATGCTTTGTGCGTAAGTTGGCTAGGGTTTTTGTTTTAAGTTTTTTTATCTTTGTAGATTTAAGTACTTGTAATAATTTTCTTTCAATGATTACTATGTGAATATCATCCTAAACCTTAGGGTTTTCATATTTTTATTTTTGGTTTTTGATCAACTGTTATATATAATCTTTTGAACAAACCCTGGATAATTTAAGGTTATCCCGATCTTACATGGAAAAATGTATAAACATGAAGCCCTTGTTTTAACTTTTGTACGTTGTGGGTATTAAACCCCACGATGCACATTAAAGTTTATCCTTAATCTTCCTACTAACTGTATCATTGTCATGGTGTTTATCATCGAGTTTACATGTGCTTCTTACTCCACACATAGCAGTGGTGATTTTCAATGTCGATTTGTGGAGACTATCAAATGAACCAAAGTTTTCTTAAAATTTTAACATATTTGCAATGTTATTGATAATCCCTTATTGAACATTGTAAACTCCCTCGTCGTTTGTCACATGCATGCTCAGGGATTTTCCCCGACCCGACCTTGTATAAATCATTAAAATGTTTTTCTTGCAGCGATAGTGATTTTCACCGTGCAAGTTAATGAAAGGCATGACCCAAAGATGCCATGTGAATCAATGTTTTTCATCGATTACGCAAGTAAACTACCCATGTAAGCATTGTCGGCAAATTTTTCCAAGTGTGCATATTAAAAGCCACTATATAAAGGCAGTTTGCACAGTTGGGGTTTTTCCTTGCTTGTGCTAAAAGGCCTAATGCAACATGTAAAGTCAGTGAGAAACCCCAATTTTACATCAAATGCACAAAATTGTCCTACCCCATTATGTAAAGTCAAAAAAAAAATTCACAACTTTGTATAGATAAAGAACTTCCCACTTGTAAAGTCTTTAATTTTTTACGACTTTGAAATCTTTTTGCAAACTCCATTTAAAGCTTGCAATAGTACTAAAATTCAATGCCCGAATATCAAAGCCATCATTTCCACCTACAAAGGTGCTAAATTTCAATGACCTAGCATCATTTTGCAAAATTTCTATAACACTGGGGAATTTTTTTCCTTTTTTCCAATTTGATCACATGTTTTCCCATCCATCGCCCTCGAGCCCTGTAGTTCACATAATCATTCTGAATTTCCCCACCTTTGCAAAATTCCAATATGCAATTTCTCTAATGTTGCAAAAATACTAAAAAATTTCATGCAATTTCTTGTGCACGTACTTTGAGATCTTCACATCTACATTTCTTCAAAGAATGTTTTCCTCAAATGTCAAATCTATTTCCTAGTATGACCAAAGCAATGAAATACAAGTATCAGGAAGTTTTTTGGGCACGGTATCTCATAAAAAAATGATGAAATAAAGGATACAGAAATCGGGCATGTTGACATGTTAGAGTTTTTGGAGAGGATAAAGAAGCAACCCTTGGATAGTGGTATGAGGTGCATTATTGAAAGCAATATCCAATCGGTGTCCTCATTTCTTGTTCCAACACAAAATCCAAAATTTATTTTGCAATTTGCTTCTAACTATGACAAGGATAGCAAAAGTGTTAAAGATGTAAATCAGAATGTGATTATAAGGTTGGATGTTGAATTCTTTCATAAGGCTATAATGTTTCCAAGGATTGATAGGTATGTGGAGATCTCTAAAGAATTTGCACAAGAGAAATACAATAAAGACCCAAACATTGCTAAGTGGATAATTAACCACAAATGCTTAAAGACACCTTGGCTAAGAGTCTCTAGGTGGCCCAAGAGTTTCCCTTGTAGTTATTTCATTGAGGTGAACTATCTAATCACTTTTCTCAGTAGAGTGTGGGGATTTCTTGTCTCATCCAAATTTGAAGACTGGATGTATCTCTACATCAAGATTATTTTGAAGAGGAGACAACAGATCTTTTGGGGTGAGAAAATCAACAATGCCATTCATGAGCAATTGACGAAGGTGCTTACAACACAAAAATTCTACATGACTTCTTACTTGGTATATGTCACTACAGTAACAAGGAACTTTCCAAGTTTGAAAATAGAGGGAAAAGACCGGTTACCCTGGAAGTGTATAACTACTTTCCACAGATAACTCTGAATGGAACAATTCACCATTTCTGAAGGGTGAATGATGCTTTCTTTTGGTCCCATTCATGTGTGCATTTGATCTAGAGCTTGAAAGGAAAAGATTCTCAGATGAGGCTTGGAAAGTTATGAATAAATATGGTTGTTTGTATCTTTGGTTTGGTACTTTTACATATCTAAGAGTTGGTTGCTTCATGGGATTCCCATACACAGTCCCTGAGTACCCCAGTGATAAGATTGTTTTGATGGAATTATGCTAACAAATAATATTTGATTAGAAGAGAGGGGAATTCATTTGAAGCAATTTCTCACTAGGTCAAAGGAAGAATCAAAACAAAATGTAGGAAAGTATCCTAAGCTGAATACAAAGAACAAGAGTGGTTCTCCAAGTTCAAGTAGGTCATCTAAACTCAAAATCAAATTTGTGGTCAAGGGTGGTAGTAAGAAAAGCAAAACGACTATAGAAGGGAAATCTACTAAGGGAATTGAGGAGTTCGTGCAAGAAGAGAGGTAAGCAGAGGAACAATGCAATGCGGAATCAAAAATGTCTCATGAGAACATTCCAAAAGAACCACCTATGTCTTCTTCTCCCATTGTCATTGTTTCTCCTACTCCTATGACTTCACCTATTCCTAATATTTTTGCAACAATAGTTGATCAATCTTTGCCATCTATAACAGTCACACATATACTCTTTGTCAATATTCCCCACTCAGTATCAGTCCAAACCATACATTCATCCACTTTAGCATCTATTTTTTTAAAGTCCCAAACATGGTTTAGATAATGTGTTAGGATCTCCAATGTATTTGTCGAGCTTTTCCTCTTCATCTTTTGACATTACATCTCATTTTCACTTAGAACAATTCATGGTTGAGTCTATCCAAGTGTCGAGTGTTGAGATTCCTAGTGTTGTTTGAAAGGCCAAAAATAGCCACTCTATGTTTGGAGGATAGGACAACAATTTTCTCCACATTTCATTCAAGGAAACCCTAGAGATCTCAATCCAAGGACAAAATGATGGGTAGAGATCTGCAATAAGGTGTCCTAGGGTGTGATAAAAGTTATACAAGGGGTTCACCACCAAGCTAGGGCTCAGAAAGATTAATAACATGCAAGACTAAATGATAAAACCTAATGATATGCAACACTTAAATAAATGACATAGAAATGACCTCAAATCATAATAACAAGTTGGAAGAGTATAGAGGTGCACTTGGAAACCTGAAGACACTTGAATGAAGACTTGAAATCCTAGAAATTCTTATTTTGATGCACATTGAGACTCATAAGATAGTAGGGGTGATTTAGTCCTAGTTTAGGTTTTTTGTCCAAAACTAAAATCTAGAACTGTTGAATCAGTATCTATAGAAAAATTCTAAAAAGAGGTAATACTAGGACTGATATGCCACAAGTGGTGTATCAGTCTCGTTTTGTCACAAAGTGTCCTAGGAGCGAAATTCTGAAGTGAAACTTTGTGAGCCTCTGAAGATGGATCAAATAAGCACTTTCCCGCTGCTTTCATGCAAATAGGTTGGATATCTTCCCCTAGATCTGAGTTTTTGTGAGTCTATACAACTTTTCATGAAAACTTTGATAACTTTTGCAACTTTGTCATTTTGGTACTTTTGAGGGCTTCAAATCCACTTTTTCTTCAACCTATAAACCTACAATCACACAAAGAGAGAGAAAGTGTTGTTTAATAGAAAGTGTTGTTTAATTAGGAAATAGGGGTTTTCCTTGGTCAAACCTCGCTTAGGTAATTAAACCTTACAATGAAACAATGAAACATGAAACATGAACAATGATACTTGGAATGATTTCTCAAAATGTAAATCAATAATCTTGATCTTGAATTGGATATGAAACAATGCTTAACTTGGATCTTGAATGCTAAATCACAACACTAGCTCAACAACATGGTTGATGCACTATGCCTTTGACATGATGATGGACCTTGAATTGTTGCAAAAAATGATGAAGAAATCTTCCATTGAATACTTTTGTGAACTCTTATAAACTCTTGTGAAAGTTCTTGCTTGCTCATGAAATTCTAGGATTGCTTAGGTGTTGAAATGATGAAATAACCTTGTATTTATACTTATTTATGCCAAATTTCTTGAAATTAAAACACTACAAGCCAACATCAGATCTAGGAAGATAAAATATCATGAAAAACTGAATTCAAAATTGGTCCTAATTAGAGTGGGACTCACATGCCTAAGGTGGCATATGAGTCCCAGTGGCTCAAAACTGGGCCACAAACTCCAAGAAAAGTCTTGTTTAATGTGAAACTTGAAATCAGTGAGACCTAGGTGGGACTTATATGCCCAAGGTGGTGTATGAGTCCCAAACCAGAAAAAATCTAGGACACATGACTTAAAACACTAAATTATGATCGGTCATTTGATAAGTGTTGGGATTATCTCTAAGAAAATGCATTTAACAAGACTTTGCAAAATAAGGTCAATTAAAGCATAAATAAGCCTAATCAATTAATAAAACCATAGATTAATGTGAAGGTGTTAGGATACACTTTGCAACACCCTAAAGAAGGCATGATTAGGTCCATTTAGTTTAAAAGGGCCCTAAACTTAATGTGAACGTGTGAAACACATTACAACACTAAATTAAGGTAAAATGAAGTCTATTTTTCTTAAAAGGTACCTAAACCTAATGTGAATGTGTGAAACACATTACAATAGTAGATCAAGGCAACATCAGGTTCATTTTAATGTTAATCATTCCCAAATTAAGTGTGAAGATGTAAAGGATGACATTTTTCTACACTACATTTAGCCCTCGCTTTAGTGAGAGGAGGAGCTTGCTTCAAACTCACACTAAAGTAGACATTTAATAGGGGTCCATGTGTACCAATGCGAATGGTATAGGATAACAAAGATCAAGAGAGTGGTCAAGCCCCCAAGATCCAAGATCCTATGTCAAACCAACACAAGAACAAAAGAACACACACAAGGTGTATGATATGTAGCATCAAGATATACAGACATGCAATGTCAAAGAGAAAAAGACAAAATAAAATGTGGATCAAGCTTCGACCATTTGTCTTGCATGTTGTGGATTAGATCTAGGTTGTTTGTCTGAAAGAACACATTCTCACTCTAAGGCAATGAAACTTCAAGATGTCCACTAGGTGATTTTCCAAAAATGATGGCTTACAAGTGGAACACGATGTCCACTATGCAAACCAAATACACACTTGCAAGGGCTAGTGGAACCTCAGGCCATCCACTAGGTGAGCCCCTGGAGAAGTGAGACACTTATGCACATAGTAGGTATGTGCTCACACACACAAGCAAGTGGCTATGAGAAATTCATGCCTAACTTTGGCTCCCATACACACAACCATACCAAAGCTACACTTCTTGATAACTTTGATGAGGCACCACACGACAATGAACTTCGAGCTCTCTGAGGCAAGCAAAGCTTTGTATACTTGAAACTCATGAACAAATAGGATGGCTCCACAAACAAGCAAAGTGTTATGCAAGGTGGCCATATAATGGTTATTGTAAATGCATAAGTAGTGTAAGGTACATTCAAAGGGATTTTGTTTAGTTCATGCAAGGTCTCTTCTTAGGGGACATTGTACCTAATGTCTCCAAGACAGGACATGTCAAAGAAATATCACATTCTCGAAGGAAATCAAACCCAAGGACACCACCAAAAAAAGGATGCATTGCAAAAAGAAAGAAAATCACATAGTGAAACAAGAGTGTCAGTGTATGCCCCCATTTTAAAGTAGTTGCTAACAACATTGCTGTGAGAAATTTCTTTAAATTAGAAAAAGACATGAGAGGTTATTCAAAAAGCCCTATGCTAAGTCATATGTTCCTAAATGAAACTAAATCATGGATAAGGGATTATTCCTAGAATGCAATAGTAAAGATAACTCAGTACATCACATGCGAGCCAACTTAGGGTATGTCATCCATATCCCAAGCTTGCTCTTATATATATACATGAAAGGCAGTCAACTATCCCAAAAGAGACAACAACAAGTGTCATACAAGGACAAGGCTACCTAACCCCTTGCCCCCACTTAGTGCAGGGAAAGGATGAGTCAAAATGGTTGATGAGAATCATACTAGAGTGAAAATATTTATCAATTAGAGGAATTAGGTGCCTCAACATAAGGAAGAGCACCACATTCCTTAAGATGTTGAATTCTTACATTCATTAATAGAATGACCATGAACTCTATAATATGCACAAAATGAACTCTTGTAGTAAAATTTCTTTCTTGTTCTTGGAAAAGATATGAAATGACCTTGGAGGAGTCTTGATAAGATACCCTCTTGATCAATAGTAGAGGATGGTCCTTGATTTTGTGACAAAGATATCTCTTGCTTAGTACAAGATGGCATACTTACACAAAACTCTTTAGATGGCAATATTTTGTACTCTTCTTTAAAGAAAGGTGTAAAAGCTTAACAAATTTGAATCATTTGTGTTTTGCATGATGACATTTATGTTAAGCGAAGATTTATCTATTTCTTTCATTTCTTTCAAAAAACAATAACCAAGATTACTAGTGTCTATGAATTAAGGATGCACGAATCTTAAAGTTGGCTAAGAGGTATCTTTTGTAAGAGTATTCATATTAAGTGGAGGCTTGCTTGTTTCTTCTGAGGGACAATAACCAAGACCATTAGTTGTTCCTTATGTGTTAGGCTCTATAGGGACACGAATATGTTGTTCTCTAGCACCACATCATTTTCCATTGTATCTATTGGTTATTTTTTAGAACCAAACTTATTCTTACCACATACCTATGAACTTGTCGGGAATCAATTATCAATAAGAGTAAGGATTGGCCAACACATAAGTAAAGGTTTTTAGGTCTTTACTTCTTCACTTCTAGCTCTATGAAACCCAAGAGGCTAATCATAAACATTGTTTCTATAAATACTGGTGTATATAGGTATCAAACAAAGAGTAAACAAATGATTCTCCTTAAATGTTTAATAGAAACAAAATCTTGAAGATTTGGTTGACCTTCATGGAAGTGACTAACTTAAACAAGAGAAAATGTAATTCATTAAGATTCACACACACCCAAAAAGAGCTTTACAAGTAAGTTAATTGTATTTTTTTGATCAGCTGTTGAATTGGTTACCACAATTAGAGTATAATTACTTTACTTTAAACCAATACCATGTTCATGGAATGGAGTCAAACCAAACACCCACATGATTAGATAATAATCTTGTATTTGATAATACCCAAAGCCTTGAAAATACTACATTACAATACCTCCCACTTATCATTTCCATAATTTACCTCTTACTAGCATCATCTTACATGATCTAATTCAAACCCACTATTATATTCAAGCATTTACATAGATTCATTGAATTGATAAGCAAGAATAAAACAACACACCTATTGGAAACCAACAGAGACAAATAAGATAACCATTGATTATATTATTCATAGTCTGTATAACCTGTGCATAGGAGAGTAACATGTAGAAACTTTATACTATTTTGCTAGAGGTATTATTATTGTCATTATCCAAGAACCATAAACATATCAACTGACTATATCCCTAAAACATATTACTAGTAAGTTCAGTATCCATTTTGTCTCTGTGTATAACCTCTTCAAAGATAAACTACCTACTAACCTCCCTTTTAAATCAACCTTGAAATCCCTTTTATAAGACAAGGGAGCAACAAGCATTAGGTTGAATTACACTTATATTTCACTTTCATTTAAAAATAAATTTTACTAGAAAGTGAGAATATTCCCCAATCAGTTGCTCGTAATCCTTTGTAGGACAAGGGAGAGCAAAAACTCCAAAAAATAGTTAGTCAGAGAAGACCCTACAATTTTTAAAAGGTGTCGCTATCACATCACCAAAAACATGTGCAAGTTCACATCGAACTGGGAAGTGTCACCATCAACACCGAAGGCATAAATAAATAGAGACCCAAAACACAACACACCAACCAAAAAAAGCAAGTTAACTCAAAGGACCAAAAATTGGGCACCTGCCCAGAGAGGGAACGGGTGCTACTTTGTCTTGTCAACAACCCGCTTGGGGTCCTTATTGAATATGGAGTAGCCATCACCACCTCATCCTCAAAATGAATCAAATCAATCATGGCCATGATATATTGGTGATAACCTGAATCAGTTTCATCTCCATTGTCAGAAAAATCATCTGATATCTCAATGGGAGAGTGATGACTTCCCAAATAAGCTCGGTGATACTTATTCTTCCTCACAACCTCCCTCTCAAGCCTGTTAATTTTCTTCTCCTTTCCTTTTGCCAATTCCTCCAAGATAATTCAGCTCCTTAGATGATAAGCACACTTGAGAACGCCCCGTGCAAACTTCTTTACAAATCTTGCTTTCTTCTCTGGAGTCATAGGGATTTCAGGAACGTCTTGCTCACTTTCAGGAGAATCACCTTGAGACTCAAGAGGGTTGAGTCTCTTAGACTTGAAGACTAGGCTGACAAACACACTTACCTTACCCATTTCCTTATTTGAACAATTCATCAAATTTCCTTAGGACAAAGACACCAATAATAAGCTCAAATTCTATAATTACTTAAGAATACCTTACACACTCATTTCCAGACTTCTAATTCTTGCAAACATCAAATGGTGAAAAGAATGAGTTGGTAATCTTCATTAAATAAAGCAACTAGAGTGTGTCTACATTAATTTTCCAAGAAAGCTTTTGTGAGATCACAAGTAATCAATTACTTTGATTTTGAACCTCAGTCATTGATCATACCTTGAAGTGAATCAATAGACAATCAATCTAGATGATTAATTATGACAAAATTAAATGCGTGCGCTTGATACTTCTCCATAATCAGAAAACTCAAGTGAGATAAATATTCACTTAATTTGCATACTAATCACACTCTTAGCGTTTAACCAAAACTGTCATGTCACATTTCACATTTGCCTGTGGGAATTAATTACTTGCAATCCATTACAATAAGACAACAGGGAACGATCATGATTTAACTTCAGAATATCGGCCTATACTCTACCTTACTTCAATTTCACCTTACCATGTGTACGAGCGCCTGATAGATTTAATAGCCATAAAAATATTTCCTAAAGTTCACATGCATGCCCAAGAATCAGTTCTAATTTAGAGTCATTTTTATCTTAGAACAGTCTTGGCCAATATTTTAGCAACACCTTATCTCTACCAGAATCCATCTGAGCCTTTGAAATGTTCCACGTGGTACTTGCCAACTCGCCTATTGAAAAACATAGGACACAAGCAGGCCCTTCACGGGATGGCAAGGAGTGGTCAGGATTGACCCACATCGTCTTGCATCAACCATTGATCTCCTTTCTCGAGAACACACACCGTCTCTAAAACATGGTGGGTCCCTCCATGGGGTGACAAATGTCACCCTTCCTGCTAGCCTATGTGATTGTTTCCCCTAATGCATAAGATGGACGGGCACGGAAGGAACGGTCCTAATGAATACATGTGTCTACCATTGATCTTCCCCAAAGCCACACGACTAATCCCTCATAGTGAAATGGTCCCACCACTTGGATTGACACGTGACCATCGCCTGTCATCCCATGTGTTTAAAATAATATGAAATAAAACGACATAGGCATGCAAGGAGTGGCCCAGACGTAGCCACGTCACTTAATGACAACCATTGATCTTCTTCACATGGCGCTAGCTATCTTTACCAAGGAGAATGGGGTCGCCAATGCACCAGACACATGGATGAAACTTGATAGCCTGTAAACAAACGAGCGCATAGGGAATGATTGTGATCAACCCTTGATGATCACACAACCAGCGTGAAAACCTAATTTTGCACATGCCGTAAAAGTTAATTTTAAAAGGGGGCCACCACTAGGCTCATGGGAACTTGACCCTTAGGAATGGGGACTAAGACTTAAATCGTTAAGTATGAAAATCAAGCATGAGCATAGTAAAAACTAAGTGCTAAAAAAAGTACTTGGTGACCAACAAACCTACGCCCAGGGGGGCAATGAAGACAATGATTTTGATGGCATAAAAGGTAACTTGAATGACCATATACAAGAACCATCAGGTGACTGCAAAGTTAAAATGACCAAGGGTTTTTAGACTCAAAGGTTAATTGTGAGGGGTTTTTGACAACACAAACCCTAAAACAACAATGCGGGAACATAACCCTAAGCCAAAACAAGGGTCCAAGCCAAGTATGCAAACTTTTAAGATGGAATCCAAATTTTTTTGAAGGGTTCCATTAGTATCCAAGTTGTTTCATAAGTTCATAACCTTTTCCATAAAGCTTTTTTCATTTCTTTTGGATTTAGTGGTTGTTCATAGTCAAGTTCATCAATGGTTGTTGTGTAATTTTCTTCTTCTTCTAAGGTGGTTGAGGTGGATTCTTTCGAAGGGTCTACCAAATTTTGTGTTGACATTACCGCTTTTTCTTTTCCCCTTTCAGAATATTTTCTTGTGATCTTGTGTTATCCCATTAATGATGTGTAATCTAAGGAATCCCAATCATCTTCTAATAACTTTGTGACTTCCTCAATATGTTCTTTGTCTTTTTGTTGTATGGGTGCTACTTGTGTATTTGGTGTCAATATTTTCAAAGGATTTTCCTTATTTTTCTCAATGTTTAAACAACTGTTTGGTTCATGGTTGGCTTTGATTGTATATACTTTGTTGTTGTAGACATATTTCATGATAAGATGAAGAGTAGAAAGAACCCCATTCATTGCATGAATCCATGGTCCTCCTAACAGAAGATTATATGAAATATTGTGAGGCATAACATGGATTAGTGTTTCTAATGTGGCCTTTCTAGCCTGTAATAGGCAAAGTGTTCACACCAAGTGGTTGTTTTCCCATGTTATCAAACCCACTAATAGATAAAGAGGTAGGTTGAATTTTTCATTTATCCACACCAAGCCTATCCAAAAGTTTAACACTACACACATTAAGAGCAGAGCCATTGTCGACAAGGGTTCTTTTTATCCCAGCCCTATTGTATCTGGCTATTATCAGGAGACGTTTGTTTTGTTTTTACACTTCTAATAGGGGTAACTCATCTTGATAGCAAGTAATGTCTAAGTTGATTGAATTTATAGCTTGAATTTGCATTGCTACTTCATTTGATTGTGCATTATGAGGGATAGAAACTTGTTGTAAAGCACTTTGAATCATGTCATGACAATGAGGGGAGGCTTGTATAAGGTCCCATAATAATATTTTAGTAGGCATACTCTTTAGTTGTTCAACAAGATCATACTCCTTTATAGTTTTTGAAGGCTAGCAAGGAGGACCAGGTAAGATAGTTTGGGGTAACGAGATGGATGTTGAAGGTGTTTTTTATGGTTATAGATTGTTTCTAGTGTTATATGTATAAGTAATGACATTGTAACTCAACTGTTGTGAAACATTATTCTTAGGTGGGTAAAGGATAAGTTAGGGTTTTTTTTTAGTTTGTGATCGTTGTGAGGGTGGGTAAAGAATTAGGGGATTTTTAGGATGTGCCACAGGGTATGTAGGAGGTCCAATAGTCAAGGGGGATCTAATGGACACTAGTGCATTCATAACCTCACTGGTTTCAATTCGATGTCTTTCTAATGAAGGGGAGTCTAGTGTCATCTTTTCACCATCACCTAAGGAAGCCAAATTACTCTTGTTAATGTTGTCTTTTTCTTCCACCATGATATCCTCCCTAGGAGAAGAGATTTTCGATGAACTACAAACTAAATGCTCATGACATTCAAAAGTTGGTTCTTCTAAAATGACTTCATTACAAGTAAGGGAGTTATCAATGGTTGGATTTTCTTGTTTACTAATGTTTTCCCTAGGGGAAGAGAGACAACTAAGATTTTCATGACCCTTATTGATTGAATTTTCTCACATTGAAGTATCTTCTTCACAACTAGGAGAGATACTAGGAGAAGAACAAATGTGATTGTTGAGATTTTCCATAATTTTATTCCTTTGTCCTATAAAGTCTTCCAAAATAGGATAGGTAGGGGAAGAAACATAAATACGATTGTCATAGGTTTTAAAGGTTTTATTGTCTAACACCAACCCATCTTCTTCATTTACAATATGATTGTCATGATTTCTTACTAAAACATTCTCACAAGCAAGAGGTAAATGAAAATTAGGTAAGGTGATGTTTAGAAATGTGTCTATGAGCTCATTCTCTTATGCCATAATATCGTTCAATGCAGGATAGTTTATAGAAGAGCAGCTTTCAACATTGTCATGATTATCAATGAGTGCATCTTCTAACACTGAAATACCTTTGTCACATGTAGGAGAGGTATTAGGAGAAGACCATCTATGATTATCACTATGCTTTCATCTTCTTCAAACACATCATTTCCATGAGTAGGAGAGATAGGAGGGGGTTATAGATTTAAGGAAAGTGCCAAAATTTTCACTTTCTTATGCTAAGAGACTCTCATAACTAGGACATGTATTGAATGAATGACTAACATGCTTATTTGACTAAATTTTTCTTTGAAAGCTTGGAAAAGACGTATACTAACATTTGTGAAAAGTAATCTATACAAACTCAAAATGGAAAGAGACTTAAAATGCAATGTAAATACCTAGAATGAAATGTGTAAATGCAATTTTCATATTCTAAACAAGGTAATTTGGGGATTACACTTTGAAACAATCTGAAAATGAAATGTTGTAAATGCAAATTTGGAATTAAGCAATGCACTAAAGGAACCAAATTAAGCTAGATGTAATGAAATGGATGAAACAGAAACTCAACCAATTGAAACAGCTATCTAATGACAACAAATAGAATTACAAAAATGATGTTTTTAATGTTGTAAAAGGCAGTTTTAGGTCTGATCTGGGGCTAATTTTCCCAGAGGGTCATATGAGTCCTAGTCAAGGTTTTTGGAAGGGTCAAATGCTGAGAAATGCACAACACAAAATTCCTAGAAAGTATGCAAAATAATTTGTACTAGGACTAAATCGCCCAGAGGGGTGTATGAGTCCAATATTAGGGTTTTGGAACAATTTCAACAAATTCTAAGTTGTTTCTAAGTTTTCTAACTTGTATGCTATGTTGAATGTTTGCAATTACAGAATTTCAATGAAATTGAATTATCTAATATGTAAAAATGCAACCTATATGCACTTTCACTAATGCAAAATTTTGAAACCCTAGATGCAAATTAATTCATGCAATACCTACTGCAAAGTTAATCTAAGATAGATCTAGGACTATGATGTACTCCAAATTAGAAAATAAGGTCTTCTAAAGGCTAAGTTCACCAAAATGAAAGGTCGAAAATAGTCACTCTATGTTTGGGGGATAGGACAACAATTTTCTCCATGTTTCATTCAAGGAAACCCTAAAGATCTCAATCTAAGGATAGAATGAGGGGAAGAGATCTGCAACAAGGTGTCCTAGGGTGTGATAAAAGGCATAAAGGGGCTTCACCACCAAGCTAGGGCTTGGAAAGATTAGTAGCGTGCGAGAATAAATGATAAAACCTAATTATATGCAACACTTAAATAAATGACCTAGAAATGAGCTCAAATTGAAGAATAACAAGCTGGAAGAGTACAAAGGTGTACCTGGAAACCTGAATAGGGTTGAATGAAGACTTGAAATCCTACAAATTCCTATTTGGATGCAGATTGGGACTCATATGCTAGTAGGGGCAATTTAGTCCCATTTTAGGATTTTTTTCCCAAAACTAAAATTTGGAACTGTTGAATCAAGATCTATAGAAAAAGTCTGAAAATAGGTACACTAGGACTCTTACGCCACAAGTGACATATCAATCCCATTTTGTTGTGAAGTGTTCCGGGAGTAGAATTCTTAAGCAAAAATTTGTGAGCCTCTAAAGATGGATCAAATAAGCACTTTCCCACTGCTTTCATGTGAATATATTGGATTTCTTGCCCTAGATCTAAGTATCTGTGAGTCTTGACAACTTTTACAATTTTGTCATTTTGGTACTTTTAAGGGCTTCAAATCCACTTTTTTTCAACCTATAAACCTGCAATCACACAACAAGAGAGAAAGAGTGTTGTTTTCCTAGGAAATAGGGATTTTCCTTGGTCAAACATCATTTAGGTAATTAAACCTTAATGAAACATGAAATGTGAACAATGATATACCTTGAGTGATGTCTTGGAATGTAAATCAACAATCTAACATGAAGTGGTCATGTAGAATGTAGATCTTGATCTTGAATTGGATATGAAACAATGCTTAACTTGGATTTTGAATGCTACATCACAACACTAGCTCAACAACATGCTTGATGCACTATGTCTTTGACATGATGATGGATCCTGAATCATTTTGCTATAACAAGTGATGAAGAAATCTACCCTTGAATGCTTTTGTGAACTCTTGTAAACTCTTGCGAAAGTTTTGTTGATTGCTCATGAAATTCTAAGATTGCTTAGGTGTTGAAATGATGAAATAACCTTGAAATAAGATTCTTTTCTTTGTCTTTTTGTTGTATAGGTTCTATTTGTGTAGTTGGTGTTAACATTTTCAAAGGATTTTCCTTGTTTTTCTCAATGTTTAAACAACTATTTGGTTTAGGATCAAGTTTGAGTATATACACTTTGTTGTTGTAGACATACTTCATTATACGATGAAGAGTAGAAGGCTCCCCATTCATTGCATGAATCCATAGTCTACCTAAAATAAGATTAGATGAAAGATCATGAGGCATAAAATGGATTGGTGTTTCTAATGTTGCCTTTCCAACTGTAATAGGCAAGGTGATCACACCAAGTGGTTGTTTTCCTTATTATCGAATCCACGAATAAATAAAGAACCAAGTTGAATTTTTTATTTATCCACGCCAAGCTTTATCCAAAAGGGATACACTACGCACATTAAGGGAAAATCTATTGTCAATGAGGGTTCTCTTTATCCCTAGCTGATTATGTATAGCTATTATCATGAAAGCATCGTTTTGTTTTTTCACTTCCAAAGGATGGAGCTCACTTTGGTAGAAAACAATGTTAGTATTCATTCCCTAAATCATGGACACTATGTCATTTGGTTGTGCATTAGAAGGGATAGGAACTTGTTATAAAGCATTTTGAATCATGTTATGGTAATGAGGGGAAGCTTGAATAAAGTCCCATAATGATATCCTAGCAGGAGTGTTCTTAAGTTGTTCAACAAGATCATACTCCTTTCCACTTTGTGGAGGAAGACAAGGACTCGATAAGATAAGGCTAGCCAATGGGAGGGATGTTGAAAGTGTTTTACATGGTTGCAGATTGTTTCTAGTGTTATATGTATGAGCAACGGTATTATAACTCGGCTATTGTGAAACATTATTCGTTTTGTTTTTCACTTCCAAAGGATGGAGCTCACTTTGGTGGAAAATAATGTCAGCATTCATTCCTTGAATCATGGATGCTATTTCATTTGGTTGTGCATTAGAACGGATAGGAACTTGTTATAAAGCATTTTGAATCATGTTATGGTAATGAGGGGAAGCTTTAGTAAAGTCCCATAATGATATCTTAGCAGGAGTGTTTTTAAGTTGTTCAACAAGATCATACTCCTATCCACTTTCTGGAGGAAGATGAGGAGGACCTAGTAAGATAGGGTTAGCCAATGGGAGGGTTGTTGAAAGTGTTTTTCATGGTTGCGGATTGTTTCTAGTGTTATACGTATGAGCAATGGTATTATAACTTGGTTGTTGTGAAACATTATTCTTAGGTGGGTAGAGGATAATTGAATAATATTAATGACTTAGTGAAGGAGATTCTAATGTTACTTCATCATCATCATCCAAGGAAAATACATCACTATTGTCAATGTTATCATTTTATTGCACCATGATATCCTCCTTAGGAGGAGAGAGTTTTTAGAACCACAAACTAGATGTTCATGACATTCAAAAATTGGTTCTTTTAAAATGACTTCATCACAAGTAAGGGAGTTATCAATGTTTGGATTGTCTTGTTTACCAATGATAGTATTCTCTTGATCTGACTCTAGATCAAAAGGTTGCATCTTTGATTCACATCAGGTTCAACAAAATGAAAGGAATAAAATTGTTGTTCTATGCATGAGAGATAGAATAACAATCTTCTTCACTTCTCATTCAAGGAAACCCTAGAGATCTCAATCTAGGGATGAAGTAGGGGAAATATATCTTGCAATAGGGTGTCCTAGGGTTTGATTAATGACTAAAAGAGGGTTCACCACCAAGCTAGGACTTGGAAAGACAAGATATGCAAACAACATTTAAAACCTAAGTAGATGACCTAGAGAATGAAACTGAAATACAAAATGAAAAATGGAGAATGAATAGAGGTGCACCTGGAGGGAAGATGTGATCAAAACAAGCTCCAAAACCCTAAAATTTTGACTCTCATTGGGACTCATACGCAAGTTCTAGTGTATGGGTCCTATGTGGGTCAAGAAGAGCTAAAAATTTGGAATCTGGAGTTGCGGACTAAGAGGAACAAAACCCAAAAACTATTCCCTAAAACCTAACTGGGACTCATACGCCCAAACTATCATGAAGTGTCCCATTTTGTCATGAATTGCCACAAGAGAAGAAGCTTGAACTGAAACTTTGCAAGCCTCTAAAAATGGATCAAATAAGCACTTTCCCACTAATTTCATGCAAATTGGATGGACATTTTTCCCTAGATTTGAGTGTTCATGAGTTGTGAAAACTTTTCATGACAACATTTGCAACTTTTTCATTTTGGTACTTTTGAAGGCTTCAAATCCACTTTTCTTCAATCTATAAACTTGCAATCACAAATTAGAGAGAGGAAACCTTGTGATTGTTAGGAAATGGGGGTTTGCCTTGGTCAAACCCCTTTTAGGTAATTAAACCAAATGATGAAATAATGAAATAAAAGCATGAAATATGAAATATGCAATGATGATATCTTGAATGATGTCTTGAGATGTAATTCAACAATCTAACATGAAGTGGCCATGTAGAGTGTAGATATTGACCTTGAATATGGATATGAAACTATGCTTGCAAATGGATCTTCAATGCTACATCACAACACTAGCTCAACAACATGCTTAATGCTTAATGATCTTGACTTGATGATGGATCTTGGATTGTTGCGACAATTGATGAAGAAATTTTTCATTTAATGATGCTCTTGAATGCTCTTGTGAAGTCTTGTAAACTCTTGTAATCATAAGCATGCCATTAGGAATGTTCTCTTGAAATTATTAGGTGAAAATGAGTGAAATAACCTTGTATTTATACTTATTTATGTCAAAATTCTCAAAATTACAACACTACAAGCCGATATGAAATCTAAGAAGATAAAATCCCACAAAAAATTTCATTTAAATTCGGTCTTGGATTAAGTGGGACTCATATGCCACAAGTGGCGTATGAGTCCCAAAGGCTCAAAACTAGGGCACACACTCCAAGATAAGTCCTGATTAATGTGAAATTCAAAATCAGGCCCCAAAACCTAGGTGGGACTCATACGCACAAGGTGGCATATGAGTCCTAGACCATTAAATCTAGGACACATGACCCAAAACACTGAATTATGATTGGTCATTTGATAAGTGTTAGGATTATCTCTAGAAAAATGCATTAATAAGGCTTGTGGATGCAAAATAGGGCCAATTAAGACATAGATAAGCCCAAATAGTAATGAAAACCATAGATTAGTGTGAAAGTGTGGTACAACACTTTACAACACCCTAAATAAGGCATAATTAAGTTCATTTAGTTTACAAGGGCCCAAAACTTAATGTGAAGGTGCAAATAAATACACTTTACAACATTAAATTAAGGCAAAGTTAGGACAATTTAGCTTAAAAAAGCCCTAAATCCAATGTGAATGTGGAAAACACATTACAACATTACATCAAGGCGACATTAGGTCCATTTTAATGTTAATCATTCCAAAATAAAGTCATAAATTAGGTTTATTTAGTTCACAAGGGCCCAAACAAGTGTGAAAATGTAACGAACGACATTTTTCAACACTACAAGCAGTAAGAAGGGAGCCTCCCCTTTCTGAGAGGAGAGAACATTCTCATCATAGTTGTGGCTGAAATCACTATTTTGTAATTTGTAAAGGAATTACAAAATATTCACCCAACATAACTTACATTGGAGTCTAAGTTTTGGATCCATATTGTGGTTTGAACTTTCTTGTTGTCTAATTTTTTTGGATTATGAGTTTTCTATGATTTTAGAATTTTTATATTTTTCTAGTCTTGTTTTTGTATGTTTTCAACTCTCTAACTTTTTTGGATTCCTCAAAAACAAAAAATATTATTTGGATTTTATATTTTTTCAAGATTTTTGATTAAAACTAAAGGTTATAATGAAATAATACAAAAGATAAATCCAATGGCTCAATGTGCATAAGGGTTTATTTATGGTTTAAGGAAGGAAAGGTCTTCTAAAAATTAGCATACATGCACTATACATGAATAATATTAACTTAAACAATTAGTTTTATTAATCCTTTTGGGCCCATGCACTAGAAGAATAGATAGTCAAATGCTGTTAAACTAGCCTCAACATGCTCAGAAAGGGGAATCCTCATTATACTGAAATGGTACATAAAACCTAGTTTCATGAAAAATTAAAATAAACTAAGTCAAAAATAGAGGAGAGAGTGACCACACTCTCCACCTTCACTTCTAAAAGGTATAAAATTCTTAGAGGCTTAGCCCTAAATAATAGATTTCTACTTCCAAGAGGCATGTCTTTTGATTCAACCCTCTCTATTTATACCCCATCCAAACAATTGGGTTGAAGTCATCCCATAAGGTGATGAAATCCTTAAGTAGGCCACCTAAATAATAAAATATTACATTTTTTTATTCTCAAGATCACTCTAAGGTGCAAGAGGAGAGCATATACAAATGGAACTTCTAGATCAAAAGATACACATAAATTTTAAGCCCCAAATAAAAATATGATGCTTAATGTTGAGCCCAATTTTTATTATGATTGAACAATCCAAAAAACTATCCTAAATTGGAAATAAATAGCATATTTAAATATTTTTGCAATTATCTAATAGATTTAAATCACTAAATATGAATTCATATGGTAAAATTTCTAAACATTTAAAGCTTGAAAATAATCAAATGATTTTACCCAATGGCTTGGTCCAATGTTTAGAGCTCCAAATTGTCTTTTCAATGGCTACAAAAAAAATAAAAATTTGATTAGCAAGGAAAACATTATAAGAATTTAACTAAGAGGTGTTATACAAGGAAAGTGTAGAAAGAAAAGAATATTTATAATTGTGTTCATTAATTAATTTTCAATAAAGCTCATTAGAAGTTTCTAAAATTTTCTAAATTTGACCAATGTCCTACAAAACCACATTTTAGTGCTTCAAGCATTTATTCTTTGACTTGCATAAATACTTGCAAACTCTCAAATTTTAGGCATTAATTCAAAAGCGTAAAGATAAAATGCATTAATCATAACTAGAAAATAATGAAATGCATCAAATCATAAGCACAAACATAAGCCTTCATTCTATCTATAGATTCTTTTAAAATTTTATAAGCATTTATTCATAACCATAATCCATTTACATAATCATTTAGTCATTTATCCATTTTTTATCCATTTGCATATTTCATTATCCCATTTCATAAATATTAATCGTTTCATTAATCATTAGTATATTCATAAATATTTTAACCATTTCTTAAATCTTTAATTCATCCATTTGCATTAATCATTAAAATGCATTCATATATTTCATTAAATAATTCAAAATTCACAAATCAACTTCCATGAAATTAGCTCAAAATTGCACATTAAACTCATAAATTGTTTCCATGGAATTAGCTCAAAATTGCACATTTTGAGCTTCCAAACACGAATCATGGCATAAATCACTCCACTCATTTCTCATCTCTCATTTTCACATTATGCATTCATCTATAAAAATGTCCTCCTCACTTTTTGGGGATATACATTTTGATTTTGAAAATTGATTTCAATCTCTCTTCCATTCATCATATCTTCTTGTTGCACTTGTACTCATAAAAATATGAGAGCATCAAATGCATAAATCAAGAGTCATGGTGAAATAGGAAAACAATGGAGTTGATTTTCCTTTGTGTTTATTTTAGTTTTTTTGCATAGTTTAGTTTGCATTTTGCATTTGTATTCATTTGGAAAGGCTTTATTGATGATATGCTGGAATTTTGATTTGAATTTATAGATTAAATCATTTAGTTTTTAGTTTTCAACATATACAAGACGCAGTCTCATCCTATGCAATTTCTCTATCTACCTCTATTGTCAAGTCTACTACTATTTAGCATTATTGATATGACCATATTTCCACGAGTTCCCTCTATCAGTTCAATTCTAAAGAAATACTAAGAGGACTTCCTCAACTTTCCCATTCTTTGCCTATATGTCATAAATGTTTTGTAGACAAACAACATTAGGATCTATTCAAGCCAAGTACCTTCTATACCAAGGACCATCTTCTAGTCATGCACATTGATCTATGGGGACCCTTGCTTGCTTTCTTTCAAGGATACTAGTACTTATAATTATTGGTGAATGAATGCTCTCATAAGAAATGGGTGTTCTTTCTCAAGAAGAAGAGTGAATCCTTTTCCAACTTTCAAGACTTATACCAATAAACCATATAGTAGATGGGATGGCCTCTTTTTCTTCTCTGCTCAAATCAAGGGGGAATTTGTGTCAAATTATTTCTTGGAGTTATTGAAGTGTCACAACATCAAACATCACTTTAATATCCCCTATACACCTTAGCGAAATAGAAATGTAGAGCATCACAATTAGGCCATCATGGAGATGACTCATTGCTCTATAGCTAATTTCAAGGATCTCATTTGAGTAGAAGTAGCCTAGATAATTTTGTTTCTTCTCAACAAGGCACCTAGAAAGATGTTACAATAAAATACACTAGATGAGGTATTCGAGTCTAAATATTGTGCTGCACCAGGAGCTATGTGTGAAGATATTCGGTTACATCATATTCTAGCTGACATGGACATTCCTAAAGAAAACCCACCTATTATTTATTACAACAATTAGGGTGTGTTGAAGCTTGTGAAAAAAAGAAGAAAGCATATTGAGGTTGAATGTCAATACATTCAATAAAAAGCCTTGAACCACAACATCCAACTCCATTGTTGCCTAATAGATACTCAAGTAGCTGATATACTCACCAAGTTTCTTGTCAAGGTGAAATTTAAGTTGTTTTGAGGGTACATTTGCAAGAAAAATCTAATGATGGCAAGAATATTAGCATATCACATTACATTGTTTACTTCATAGTGTTTATGTAGTTAAGTACAATAGTTTCTTAGTTACATTTGAGAAATCTATATTCTCATTTGCATAAATTTGTTGTTTATTCTTCAAAAAAAATATTGAGCAATTCCCTTCTTAGTTACAATAGAGAGTCCATATTATGGGAAGCTAGAGTAATTATTTTTTGTTTAAGTATTTGCGAGAATATTTTATTTCATTTCTATGAGGATCCATCTCTACCTATTTTATGGCATCTCCAGTATTGTATTTTATCTTAATATGTGTATCATAGATTTTATCCAAGGATAGGCCCACATCTCCCTTTTCGCAAAAAATGTAAGGCCTCTTATTAAATGAGTTGCAATGGGTTGTATGAATGGTGTGCTCACCTAATAACACAATAGTATCTTTTAATCAAAGCATAAATTTGGAAAATATTGGCCCATTATTATCACCATCTTGCACTCTTTTAAGTAGGGTAGAAGATCATGAGTAGTGATTGGTGTAAAACACACTAGAAAAGGTGTAGAAAAAAGGGTGTTTTCAAGAATTTGGTTGCAGCATTAAAATCAACTATCTCCAAGCATGTAAGGCCAACAATATATCCTTTAAGTGTCTAATGTTCAATTCAAGTCATTGAAGGTTCTATTGAATGGTAATGTTTTTTTTTTTTTAGTTTGGCCTATTTAATGGAGACTAATATGGGGTGTTGAAGCATAAAAACCATATCAAGAAGGCATATATAGGAGACGCTATATTCAAAAATAATATCTTTTCAATATGTCAATAGATTCGAGGGTTAATCAAAACTAGTTGTTCAAAGCTTTTTCCTAAATTTTTATAATTTCTAGCAAAAGAGCTATAGATTTGAATTATTTGGTATATGTCAATTTTGCCACTTGATGCCAATAGTGCTACAAGAAACAATAAATATGTGTAGCAACTACGAGGCTAAGATGAAGCATCAAAGAGAAATAGGTTCTACTTTTCTCTACTAGATGCTCTTCAAATACTAGACATCAACAACTAGATGATTTTTTTTTACAAGCGATACTAGAGTACTTCTTGTTTGATGTGTAATTCCAGGTAAAGAAGATCTATGCTAAGATCAAGAAAGGTTATGAGGCAAATGATGAATGTGAGGTAGACTGCCCACACAAGCATTTTTGTGTCACTACATGAGCATACCAAGATCATCTCCAAGCTTCTCTTCATATGTGAAAGGGTGTGTATGTCAAAATATAATTAATAATAAATATATTTTTATAGAATAATATTTTGTTTTATAGTGTCATCATGTCAACACCAAAGTTGCTCCTTTCAGATGCCCAGCTCCTAAAAGGGACCAACTATGTAGCATGGAAGATGAAGATGTGTAGGATTCTCCAATTCAAGTAGCTATGATGGATCGTTACTAAACCATTGAAGCATCCAACTAGTGTTGATGGGTAGAGGAAGCATAAAAAATCTAAAGTGAAATCCTTGGCATTGATCACACTTAACCTCTCAGTCAAATTTTAACTACATGTTTGGGATGCAATAACATAAAAGGTGTCCTGGGATGCTCTATCCACCATATACAAGGCAAGGAACTAGAAAAGGATCCCCCATCTCCAATCAAATCTTCATACAGTAATAATGAAACATGGAAAGAACATAGATAAGTTCTTACATCGAGTGTCTAAACTATGAGAAAAACTTATAACACTTAGAGAGAAGGTGGAGGACAGAGTATTGGCCTTGATCTATCTAAGATATCTTCCTTTTGAGTTTCAAACTTTTGATACAACATCGAACATCATAAAGTAGGTGTTAATTGAAGAAATTGCAAATTTATTCCAACAAAAATAAGCCATTGAGTCAATACAAGATGAGTTTGAAGATAAGGCATTGATCTTGTGATAGAAACATGGTAAATTTTTTAAAAGGGACCACCAACAAATTATCCATAGAAGAAATAGTAACAATAATAAAAGCTTCAAAATGAATTGATGGTGTCAAATTTTCAATATAAACATGTATGGCACTAATAGATGTTGGTATAATTCCTTGACTAAAGTAAATTCTAGTATACATACATCTAGTCATAATGATTCTCAATAATCAAAATGATGTCATCATCAAAGGAAGCATAGAAAAAATTTTGCACCCTCACGAGATGATGTATTTGATGAGGATATATTAGACATATCCAATTGCAGTAGCTATCAGGATAGGTTGTTTGTGCATTTGTAGCATAGAAATGATGGAAGCTTCAGTAGATGGATTTCAAGAGGGATTTCTTAAATGGTGATCCAAAAAAAATATATACATGATTGATGTAGAGGGATAAAAAATATGCAAGGACAATATTTTTAGATTGTATGTACTCTACTGAAGGTGTTTCAAACCCAACTATGCAAGATTCTACAAGCTTTCCTCTCTAGGCCTAAACCCTTAAAGAAGGTCCTAAGTGGTGTTTCTTGCATCAAATCTCACCCATATGCATTCTTGGAAATTTCAAACCCTCAATGCACTCCACAAGGCCTATTCAAACTCAAACTCACCTGTGGTGAACTCAAGAACTATGGTTTTCACTAAACCCTCAAAGACACTTAAGGTTTTGACAACTTTATTGACAATGCATACACTCAGACCTGCATACCTCACTTATACGATTGAATTAGTACTTCTCCTTTCGTGGGAACTTGGGCAGAAACCTAATCAAGATTTCCTCCAAGTTTCATGAATTTTCCATTATTGAAACAAAATATATGAATTTTTTTCACTCGCTGAAAACCCTAGTTCTGAAACAGGGCTACTAGTAGTATTTTTGCCATAACTTGCTCAAAACACAATGAAATCATGCCAAACCAATTGCATTGGATTCTTAAAACAAAACTCTATCATCATATCCATTCATAGACCTACAACTATTTTGTACAAGCCTGTACAATGCTATTTTCATATTGTAATTGAAGAAAATTGACAAAAAAAAAGGGTATTTCATGAAATCTTGCTCCCACGGCTTCTTGGAGCATGTATTCTCATTGATTCAACATTAATTGACATAAAAAATAGTTACCATTTGAAAACACATGTTGTTCTTTCCAAAACCTAATGTAATATAATGTCCTTTTTGCCATAAACTTGCAAAAAATGCATGTTTTACCACCTAGAACTAAACAAAAACAAAAAAAAATCCCTACATGATCTTTCATGGTCTTATAAGACCTTATTAGACTCCACAAACCAGAAAATAAGGTTGAGGAACAAATCCCAACCTTTTACAATATTTGCAACCTCCTTACATTACTAACTTTTGACCTCTTAGGACTCCTTAACAAATTTAAATATTTAAACATACTCTTTTTGAGGGAAACTCCTCTAGACCTTATTACAAACTCAAAAGTATCCCATTGAGTGGGATTTATGCTAAAACATGAAAATGGACCTCTTCAAGAACTCTCTCATCAAAATCTAAAACTTACATTTTCAAGTTGCTATGTGCTCCTGCATCAATGAGCCACTCTAGAAGGATTAATTGAAAAACATCATCCTCAAAGGTATATTATCTCATTAATTCAATTTATGAATTTAAGAAAGCCCAAGAAAAAATTGTATAGGAGAGACTACATGTGAAAACAATATGTAGCCATCTATTTTAATGTACCATTATAGATATGCAAAGACACTCCTAGAAAAGTACATGGGATGTTTGATTATAAATATATATCCACTACAATGGAGAAAGGTTTGCAACTCTCTGGATTCTAGAATTCACCTCACTTGTAGATGCAACTTTCCATATGAAGGTTGTTGGAAGTCTCATTTATTTAACTTATACGAGACAAAACTTATGCTTTATTGTCAACTATCTTTCATGTTTTATGTAGGAATTGAAGAAATATCACTATGTTCTAGCTAATAATGTTTTGAGATATATCTAAGGGATATTTGATTATGGTCTAGAATACAGGAACTCTCAGTTCTTAGATTCTAGGGTTATATTGAATCAGACTATGGTAGTGTAGTGACAGAAAATGTACTCTACATTTTCGCACTATGTTTGGGTCACTTAATAAATTGGACTTAATTAAGCCTCTAATTGGCCCTTTTATGCATCTACAAGCCTAATTAATTGCAATTTTTGAAAGAGGGATTATGATTTAATTAATACAATTGTCTTTTTTAATACCCTGAAATGGATAGGTCTTGGCAATTTAGGTCGCCCTTGGGCGAATGGGTCCACTTTAGTTGCTAATTTCAAATTTTAAATATGTTTTTGGTGGCCTTTTTATGATCTCAAATTCAAATTCAAATGTTAACTTGTAATGTTTAATTTTCAAGAAATTAGGCAAATGTCTATAAAAGCAAGGTCTTTGTATCAATTCAAATTTCACAAGAGCTAAGATTATTGTCAAAGGTGTTCAAGAGAAGAATTCTCAAGAATTTTTTTGCAACATTCAAGATCTCAAGCATCATGTCAAAGTTATTGAGCATCATGCATGTTTTTGGAGCTAACATTGTGATGTAGGTTTCAAGCATTCAAATCAAGATTCAAGCATCAAGATCACATCATCAATCAAGCCATTCATGTAAGATCAAGACCTTGGAGAGATCTACTAAGTTTCAATCCTTCAAGGGTTTCAAATCAAGGGTTTGGTGAGTTGCGACATAGCACATGTTCATCCATCATTCCTTTCATGTTTCATTATTTCAATTCAAGGTTTAATTACCGAAATGAGGTTTGACCAAGGTAAACTCCCATTCACAAAAAAAAATAAAAAAATTCCCTCTTGTGTGTTTTGCAGATCTTAGGTTAAACAAGGATTCAAGATATATAAAAAAAGAAAATTTGCAAAAATTATCAAAAGTTGCAAAAGTTGTCAAAGTTGTCATCAAGCCATAAAAATTCACTTTCAAAATTTATTTCCATTTTTTTTACTATGAAACCTAGAGGAATCAGAAGTGCATACATAGGACCAAAGGATTGTAAAAGCAATTTTTCAACCCTTGTAGTAAGACCCATTCGCCCTTGGGCGAACGGGTCCCAAGAGGACATTCATCACAAGCTTTTTTATCAATGGTGCATAAAATCAAGACCTTCTCATATCTACCATTTCTTTATGGATTCTGTCAAATTAAGGTTTAATTTAATGATTTCATATGTTACACTACATATTGGCATTCATTTAGTATTTTTCATTCATCTCCCAAAAGTGTTTTCTTGGCTGATTTACCTCATCCTAAGTCATGAGGAAAACAACAAGATCTCCACCAAGGTTGACTCACCTAAGGGTTGAAAGTCAATCTTGTCCTAGGAGATATCTTTTTCCTAATGAAATAAGGAAAGTTTAGGTTCATCTTACCCCCCTTTTTTTATCATTATTGATTCACCTCCAATTTCTAATGTTTCAGGTAGATCTATTGATGATAGGAAGTCAACTACAATATTTATTTTTTCTCTGATCTAAACCTATCTCATGGATTAGTAAAATTAATTTTTTTCTCTCATTATAGAGGATAAATATCATCTCACACAAGGAGTTAAGTGTTAAGTGATTTAATTACATCAAATTGTGTCTAACACTAAAATTCCTAAACAAAAGACAACTATTCTTAGTCATGACAACTAGGGTGTGCTTAAGCTTGCAAAGAATCTAGTTTTCCATGAAATAACAAAGAATACTAAGGTTGATTACCATTGTATTCAAGAACAAGTCTAGAACCACCGCATCCAACTCTAATACTACCCAACAGATTCTCAAGTAGCTAATATACTCACCAAGTCTCTTCTTAAGGTGAAATTTGAGTTATTTTGAGGGTATGTTGCATGAAAAACTTAATGCGGGAATGTTACCATAGCGCATTAAATTATTTTATTCATAAAAATTATGCAATTAATACAACAATTGCTTAGTTATAGTTGAGATAACCATATTCTCTTCTATATAAATCTTTTGTTCGTTCTTCAAATAAATTATTGATCATTTTTCCTTTTTCAAAACCTTAGATATTCCCCTAGATAGAGATAAATATTTTAAGCTCTCTTAACACCATTATAAGGATAAGATAAGTATATGTAGATATGAAATTAAGGCATAAAAAAAATTAGGTGGTGGCTTCCTTGCATAACACCATCACTCCACATTCCAATAGCTCCTTTGCATGCTAATTCAAAATGAAATGTCATTTTATAGTTTTTCTTGTTATTAATAGTGTCGCTATTAATTATGAAAGCATGAAACTTTTTTCACTACTGAAACAGGTGAAATATCATGGAGAGGCATTAGAAAAGGGGTTAAAAAATGTAAATCGATGCTTCACCTTAATTTCACTTTTGCCTCTACATCTTTGGTTTATATTTGCTAGGTTTTTACACACTCAAGAAAATTAGGACACAAAATCTAGTGCATTATTCTCTTTAATAAGCATTACTAATGGGACAAATTATTTAAATTCTATTGTCTTAAAACATACACACTACAATACTTTAAAAACCATAAAATTATGGTCTTGTTGTACTAGATAATGACACAATGTACAAAGAAACTTTCTTCATGTTGTGCTATCGATTTAGGTGTTTTTATCTTATTTCTTATGGGAAAACATAGTGATACAAGATTTATTGAATGACACAAAATATCTTGTATCCTTCCTTCCATCTTTTATAGAGATGTTACAAAGTGACATTCTCTATACTTTGAAAAAATAACATTTAATATTAGGCAAAAAAATATCTATACTAATTTCATGTGATCAACCCTTCCACACCCTTTCTCCAATGAAAGTGATGGCCTATCAAAGGTATTACCTACATTTTTTTCCCTAAATTTTGACCTTGATCTTTTGTCTATTGTGCATACTTGAGCGGTATGTTATTTTGTTCAATAAAAATAGGACATTTGATAAAGAAGATATAATTAAATGAGGCAAATATTCTATCATTATTATATGAAGGAATTATAATCATTTCCTCTTCAAAACTTAGGACCTTCAACCTAAATGGCACTCCAGTAAATAAAATAACTTTTCTCTATTTCTTAGAGATATTACATGCATTCAAATTTTTTAATATACAAAGAGTGTTTTGTTTGGTACAAATGCAAGTATAACATGCTTAAATGGAAAGCATCTACTACCAAGAAGAGAAGACAATATGATTCTATAAATTCAAATTCAAGATTCTTTTCTTATAGAGATAAGAAACATTAATGTTGTCAAGATAGAAATAAACACAACAATGAATACAAGTAGATGTATCATTTTCAAACAAAACATAATGCTCCTTGCAAGTTAATGCCAACGATTATAATAAAACTCATCATTGTAAGAAAGATAACAATGATTTTAGAAACTAGACATAATTAAGGTACTAATAAAGATTTAACCAAAACATGCACAATATAAAATCCTCTTAAAAAGGAAATTTCTAAAAAATGAAGGATATAAAATGAGATGATATATGATTCAAGAAATCAAATATCAATTAAACCAAGCATATTAGCTTAAAGGTATCCCCAAAAAACCAATTTTAATTATTGTTAGAGAGGAAAGAAGATAAGGTTTCCAAATAAACAAAGTAATAAATCAAATCTTCAATCACTAAAAGAAATGACGAAAGGGAAGAACTCAAAACCAATGAAAAAATCAGTAAATCAATCATACAAGTGAAATATTATCTTAGCATAGTATTCCACTAAGCATGGAAAATATGTAAATCCTTTATCTGAGGCAAAAAAACCAAGCTAGAATAATATAAAAATCTAGGAACTCAAATTCACTTAGATAGAGAAATAATGAAAGAAAAACATAGATAAAAAAGCAAAGAAAAATAAAGTTTGAACCTCCCTTGTGATACTATTGGATGTGCTCTTACATATAATGTAGGCTTCTCAAATAAAAAATGTATACTTTCAAAATGATCATCCAAGTATATGGAAATTGTAGTGTCAAAAAATGTCATCAAGGACATTTTCACACTTGTTTGGGCCCTCCTTGTGAAATTAAGCTTAATGTTGGCTTGATTTAGTGTTGTAATGTGGTTGACACATTCACATTAGGTCTTGGGCCCTTGGGAACTAATGGATTTAAATGGTACCTTGCTAAAGTGTTGTGAAGTGTTGTAACTCACTTTCACATTTTTCTAAAGTCTTATTAATTAATTACACCTAATAAACCTCTTTTTAACATTAATCTTGCCTTATTTGGATTGTTGTGAAGTGTTGTAACACACTTTCACACTTTTCTAGGCTTGTCATTAATAATTGGGAATTCTTATACTTTAATTGGCCTCATTTATTACATCTTTTTGAGGATAATCCCGACACCAATCAATACCAAGTCATAATTCAAGTGTTTCTAGCTTGTGTGAGCCAAATTTAGTGATCTCATACTCATTCACCACCTTGGGTGAATGGGTTCCACCTAGATCTTTGGCCCCAAACTGGATTTCACACATTTCTAAGCACTTTTGAGTTTTGGTACAATACATTATGCCTGCTGGGACTCATTCACCACATTGGGTGAATGTGTCCTGTGTGGCCCAAAATCAAATTTAATTCAAATTTTTGGCAAGAATTTATTGTCCTAGATCTGATGTCGGCTTGTAGTGTTGTAATTTCGGGAATTCTTGCATAATTGAGTATAAATACAAGGTTCTTTCACTTATTTTCCCCCCAAGCATCCATGTATTCATTCTCATAGAAATTTTGATTTCACAAGAGCATTCAAGAGCATTAAGGGGTAGATTATCAAGCATTTTAGAGCATTCTTCAAGCATCAATCATCATGTCAAAGATTTCATGCATCATGTTTGTTATTGTGCTAACAATTATGGTGTAGGGTTTATGATTCAAGCAAGCATTACATTCAAGATCAACATCATTCAAGCAAGAGTCAAGAACCACATCCATTGCAGCCATTTTAAGCATATTTGTAACCTCTTAGTGTTAGGGTTTGGTGAGTAGCAACATTGTTATTTGTTCATTCATCATTCTCCATTATTTGATTTCATTTCAAGGATTAATTTCCAACAAGGGGTTTGACCAAGACAAACCCCTATCCACTAACCCAACAATATTTTCCCTCTCCTATGTGTGATTTGTAGGTCTAGGTTATAGATTTCCTATAGAGTAAGATTGGAGAAAAGTTCAAATCATTCAAAGTTGTCAAAGTTTTCATCAAGCGTTGAAGAGCATTGGAAATCACTTACAGGTTGCAAATTGGAGGTTCAGATTTGGAAACCAATCAAGAAGGATAGAGAAAACACAGAAGAGCAGGATCAATCTTTAAAGTTGCAAAAAATCCCAACTCGACTGATTCGCCACTTCTAGTGAATGAGTCCCAGTTCTAGCGAGTTTTCAAGATTTGCAGATTTAGGTACCCATTTGTCCAAAACTTTTTCCTCCACAATTTCCCAAAAACCAGACTAATTCGCTCAGCTTGGTGAATGAGTCTCAATCAGCATTAAAAGCATATTTTCCAGTGTTCCAAACCTCCATTCAACCTTCTCTAGATTACCAGGTGCACAAATTTTGTGTTGTTTCATTCACTTTTCTAGGTCATTTAGTGTTAGTTTGCATTCAATTAGGGGTTTGCATTGCATCTTGCATTTTATTGTCTTTTTCGAGTTCAAACTTGGTGGTGAACCCCTCATTAGATCATATTCAGCCCCTAGAACAACCCTCTTGCAAGATCTCTTTCTCCTTTGCAAAGAGATCTCAAGGGTTTGTTCTTGAGCAAAAGATTAGTGAAAATTTTCCTTTCTAGGCCCTAAACCACTAGGGTGGAGGAATCAAAGCATTTTTCCACCTTTCAGAAATAAAAAATGAAGGGGTTGCTTTATACAATTGTAGAGCGAAATGTGAACATTGAAGATTTGATCTCAATGGATAGTTGAGATCCAAATGGAGAAAGTGAGGAATTCTTAGTGACAAAGAATAGTTAGAGTTATAAATGGGTGAGGATAATTATCTTTTCTTTTTTTATAGATAAATTGGTATGCATAGGATAAAATTAGTGGTCATATAATGAGATGGGTTACAATGAATATTGAGTGAATATTTATGGGTTTTATGAATAATGAATATCATATTCAGTTGGATGTGGATAAATAAATGAGTTATGACTAGGATGTGACTTGATACTAGGTGATGTGACATTAAATAATGGTTAAAAATAATTATCTACATTCTATAAGCTTCTATGGATATTTTTTCTCATAGGATTATGTAGGAAATAATTTGATCAACTTGGTAATTTTCTAACAAGTAATGTTAGAGCCATAGTTATGGTTGAGGGAGGTGAGAGCTCTTTAACTTTTCTTTAACCCTTGTTTGAACAAAATTGATGCAAAGTGGAAGCCATGGAAATGTTAGAAAAAAAATTGGCATTTGAAGGTATAAGAATGTGTTGTGAAAATCATTAAATTGGGGATTGGGTTTTGTAGATTTATAGCTATTTTGCAAAGCTGGAGTTTGGAAAACATTCGATAAAAAGAGATGTGTTTACTATGAGGTTATATGGATGAATTTTGAGAGATGATATTCTAAGATAAAGAATACCTCACCATATGATACAAGAGGCCTAAGAGATGAAGATTCACATCAAATTTGACATATTTTGGTCACTATCAATTGAAAGAAATAATTCCTCCCTCCCTAGTTTGGTTGTATACTAATACAAAATCAAATAAAAACCATTTCTTAAAACACCTCCAAAATTAAAAAAAATTATTAAAAATGATAGGGAGTTGTTGCAATGTCCAAAAACCCCAATATCACCTATACCCAATGGTGGCAATAGGTACCATTGATGATAGAGCCACACAAGGTGTTATATGTTGAACCTTAGGTCCCTAGTTGTAGCCTTCAAACAAAGTTAGCTAAGGCCAAACCCCTATAGGCATGAAAATTTTTAAAATTAAAATTATAATTGAATTTAAACCTTTTTAATTTTATCACTAGTTTCTTCACTTTTGTGGCATCATTGACATTAGTTGCACTGACAATTCATTTCGCTCTATTTTAGTCTTAATTTTTTTCTTTAATGGGACAAAATTTCACAATATTAAATTAATATATTCTTATAGGTGACATAAAATTTTCCTTAAGAATTACATTGTGGTATAGGTTTGGGTTTTATTTATTTTTTTGCTTGTTTCAAAGATTGGTGTTTGAAATTGGCACTACTCTAAAATGGTCAACAAGTCATATCTTTGCATATAAAATTATATTTTTCATTTCAAATAGGAAATGAAAATAAGTCATAATGTACTATATAATGGATCAAGTGGTTTTTTATTAGATGAGTAGAGAGAGGTTTATACTTTTTTGAGTACTTGTAGGAGCCTAAAATTTTGGGTGTGATTATGTGAGCATCCAAACAATTTTATGGGTAAATACTTATGTGAGTGTATTTTTTTCATGAATCTAATATGATGATATAGATGGTTATCAAATTTTATTCTCCTTCATATAGCTTTGCATATATTTGTAATGTATTTACTTTAGTGAAGTTAGGTATAAAGGTTGTCTTCTAATTTTAGGGTATGGCTGATCCATGTGTGAGACTTGAAGTCTTATTTTAGTGAGATTTGACTATGGATACAATGATGGTGATGATTATGATGTCATAGATATTCATGTACATTTGAGCATTAACACAACATGGTCATGCATCCAGTTGATAAGTAGTGGTGTGGTTTAGCTATAGGAGGCTTTTTTATCTCCTAAATTCTATTTTATTTACCTAACTATGGTTACTTGATTGTGTATTTATTTTAAATATTAAATCTATAGGTGATATAGTGTTTGAGTTTTGATGTTTAAAATTTATCTTCTTTGTTATCTCACTTTGTAGGCCACTAATATGATGGTGAGTTTTCATGTTGCAGTGATGTTGCAAGGCTATGCACCCTATAAAGTAAAATAAAAAAATAGTTATTCTATAAACTTGAATTATTACTTTTCTCTAATAAGATTGTGTAAGAAACAATTTGATCAACCTAATAATTTCATGACTCCTCATCCTATTAAAAAGATATTTTAATTAATCAAATAACAATCACTCATATCATTTAATGAGTTAAATGGTTACTACTTAAATGATTGATTGAGAAGTAGCAAAGGGGGTGAAGGTGACAACAAGGTCATGGAAGGAAAGAATCGAAAAGATCAAAATGCTACAATTTCTTATATCCTTCATGATTGTTGGAAAACAAAAATAAGATATTTCACTATATTTGGATAAAAATAACTTCCCTCAAACAAAATTAAACAATGTAATTATAACTGAATAAAATTGCATTGAAAACAATGCAATTTGTTTCAATATTTTTCTTAGCCCATAATTTAAGCATTATTCTTTTCATTTCAAGAATTACAATGATATAAACAACCTTAAGGAGGATCAAAGGAGAATAAACATCTAGCTGAAACCCCTTCCAGCGTGTCTTCTCATCACACTCAAATGTTACACTAGCAAGTATTTGAATTTGCAAAACATCTAGAGACTTGAAATCATTAAATTTCCAAGTCCCCAATCTCTTTAGGTAGTTAATAAGCTCATAATAGGATATTGGGAGGTTTGCAAACTCATGGCATTAAATTTCTTTTGATCCCGATGATCATGGGAGAGTCCATCAAGTTACAAGCTCTTCAAAAGTTTTTTTTAATCATCTATGCAAGCTTGGAAACCAAACTTTGATCCCACTAATGGTAGGCTAAGTTTAACTCCTGCATACATCAGATTTTATAACTTCCCTATGAAATACTGGAACATTACATCAAGGAGGGGTAAATTTTTTATTAAACTAAGAAAAAGTTACAAAGCAAGGGCATTAAATAGCCCTATCAAGTTCCACCAAGTGATCCAACCGTTGAGACAAATCCGGGGGTAGTTGACCCCGATCCACCAAATTCCAATCATGAATATAATTAGAAACCCATTTATCCAAACAATCAACAAC
Organism: Sequoia sempervirens; assembly: GCA_007258455.2. Taxonomy (NCBI): domain Eukaryota; kingdom Viridiplantae; phylum Streptophyta; class Pinopsida; order Cupressales; family Cupressaceae; genus Sequoia; species Sequoia sempervirens. The sequence continues at coordinate 369,708,639 of VDFB02000015.1, read as the reverse complement.
ACCATTCCATTCTCTAGGAATATGAGTGAACGTAATATACTCTAGAGAAGCACAGAGAGTGAGAATTTGTTGAATAACCAAAGCCAACTGCCAGCTCACATAATCTAAATGCCACCTATTTAGCAGGTTCACCACAACCTGGAACTCAAACTCACATATGATCCTTTGCCATCCCAATTGACTGCCCTGCTCCATAGCCAATAAAATGGCTTGAGCCTCCATTAAATTATTAGTATGAAGACCCTTATAAACAGAGAAGATAAACTGAACATCTCCACAGTTATTTTTCCCAACACCACCAATGCCCGCATGACTCAGATTACCACGAGAAGAGTCATCTAAGTTGATTTTTAGGACTCCTTGAGGAGGAGGGGACCATCTTCCCACCCTATTCACCTTCAGGGTAGGATGTCTACATCTGTTGCACATAACTTATCGTTGCGGAGGAGGAAGATGAAGACAATTACAACAAGCAACATCACGAGGGTCCACCAACACAGTCAGATCACACTTAACCACAATAGTTTGCCCCAAAGAATGCAAAATTTTCCACCACATGTGAGGGGCCATCAACAACACATCCTGAGAAATTTTCCTATTCCTCTCCAACCACAGGTTCCAAATAATAAAGGATGGGCCAAGAGCTCAAGCAGCTTGAAGAAAGGAGGTAGTAACAGGGGCCCTACCCCACTGATCCACAAACTCTGCCAATGAGGAAACATGCCAATAGGCTGTATTCCACACCCTCCACCAGAGATTCCCAATCACCCTAGCATAGGAACATTGGAAGAATAGATGGGAGACACTCTCATCACAACCCTAACACATAACACACATAGAAGGCTCTTGGAAACCACGCTTACATAAATTATCCCAAGTAAGACATCGATTTTGAGCCACTAACCACATGAAGAAATTACACTTGGGCCATGACAACTTGTGCCAAACTTGCTTCCACCAAGGGATCTCAATGTCCCCAAACAACTGCCTACCCAATTGCTTATAACCAACAGACACAGAGTACTTTCTAGACAAATCCAAACCATCCCAAGCCAAGACATCAGGTCCCCTCAAAGAGTTAGAAGCACAAAAAGCCAAAAGTTGGGAAAGCTCATGCCTATCCCCCTCTGACCCTCCAAGTGGCCACTCTGAAGGATGCTTCCAATGAAAACTAACAGCCAAACCACAATGTTGCGCCACCTTATAATGCTCCATGGTATCCTAACCAGCTGTAATAAAAACATCACAAAGGGACTGGAGGTGAGGAAAAGAGAAGAGAATAGGAGGGTGACCATCCCAAGAATTAGACCAAAAAAGAGCTTGTGACCCCGAATGATAGATCCAAAAAAGTGCACTCTTAATCAACTATGCCCCCACTTTCAAAGTATGCCAAATAATAGAACCACTCCCTTCCAGAGGATAGCGAGGAACCTCAAAAGAAGCAACACCATGAAGATATTTATAGTTGAGAATATGAGCCCATAACTGGTGTTGATTGGTACACCATCCCCAATAAAGCTTGGGAGCAAGAACTTGCCTATTCAAAATAGCAGAGCGTAAACAAGACCACCCTCCTACTTTGGTCTACACACAGAGTCCCACTTAATAAGGCTCCACTTTGAAGACATCAAATTACTGCTCCAAATAAATTGACGTGAGAGTGCATCAAATTTCTTAAAGAAATACATTGGAGCCACTTGAACAAAACACCTATAGATGGGAAGGGCTTGGATAACATACTTGAGAAGAGTCACTCTAGCAATTGTAGAAAACCACCGATGAGTCCAATGAGTAACCTTCTACCTTAGCTTATCAAGCAATAGTTTCCAAGAGGACTTGGGCTAATGACCAACAGTAAGAGGAATACCCAAATAAACAAAGGGAAGATACCCTATTTGAAACCACGGAATAGCTGCAATCTGCCACTGGATGGCCTGAGGAGTATTAAAGAAGAAGATAGAAGGCTTTTGCTCATTGATTTTCTAGCTAGAAGTCGCAAGGTAGATATCCAAAGCTTGCCTAAAGGATTTAGCCTCCCGAATACGAGCCAAACCCATAAGAGGGGTGTTATCCACAAATTGGAGATGAGAAAGTGTAGCCCAACCCCCACAACCACCCATGAATCAAGTTTTGAGAAACCCGAGATTTAAGAAATGGACCTAGCCCCTCTGACATTATAATAAAAAAATAAGGAGAGAGAGGGTCCCCCTGATGAAGGCCCCTAGTAGCCCTGAAAAGTTCAGAAGGTTCACCATTCACAATAACCAAAAAAAAGGAAGAAGTCACATGGCTCAAAATCTAGCTCACCCAATTAGAAGAAAAATCAAACACCAATAGAATCTTCTGAAGAAAGTTCCATTTAACTCTATCATAAACTTTGGCCATATCCAACTTGATAAACATAGACCTATCCTTAGAGGTTGCCATAGAATGAATGACTTCAGAGACAACCACCACCCCATCTAGAATTTGACGACCCACCACAAAGTCATCTTACTCCTCAAAAATGATTATAGACAAACAAGATTTGAGCCTCTCAACAATCAATTTCATAATAATCTTATACACCACATTACAAAGAACAATAGGTCTAAAGAAATCAAGCCTATTAGCACCTTCCTTCTTAGGAATGAGAACCAAAAAAGTTGCACACGAAGCATATGCTTGCTATGAAGAGACTCCTAAACCACCTCCAACAAATCCAACTTCACAATATCCTAAAACTCCTGGAAAAAAATCAACTAGGAAGGCATTAGGGCCAAGAGCTTTCCCCTTATTCATCCCAAACACAGCCTCCTCCACTTTCGATAAAGTAACCGGGTGAATAAGAGAAGCATTCAAATCATTAAAGATCAAAGGAATGCAAGGAAGGACCATAATTTCCTCAGCCTCAGCAAGAAGTGAATCCTCAGTAAACAAAATAGAGTAGAACTGATGAGCCTCTCTTGACAAAACCTATTGCAAAGAGATCGAAAGATCCTCAGAATTAACAAGAGAAGAAATAAAACACTTATTCCAATGAGCTTGCACTGAATGATGGAAAAAAATAGTATTCCTATCACCCTCTTGAAGCCAATCAATCCTAACCTTTTGTTTCCAAAAAATCTCCTCACGAAGCTCCCACTCCTCCACCAATTTCAGAGCCTAAACCTCATCATGCCCAAGAGCCTCCGAGAATCCCAAATCCCAAATTTGGCGAGTAATAACAACAAGGAAATCCTACGCTTCTTTTTTCCTGGCCCGAAAATTACCAAAACACAACCTATTCCATCATTTGAGATGATACTTGACATATTGTGGTGCAGGAGCACCCAGTACACACAGTTTCAACAATTTATCCTTTGAAGGAAGACATTAGGAAATAGGGGGTATTTGAGTCATTTAATGATTTAATAAGGAATTTGAGCCCATTAATGATGTAATTAGGGGTCTTTGATGTTATTTAGTTTAAAAAATGCAAAAGGTTGCATAAAAATGTACTTATTGTCAACAAATTGTTAAAAGTGCAAAACTAGGCAATTAGGGGTCTAATTGGTAAAAAGTTGGTTTCCAATGTCCAACTAATTAAAATTCTAGTTGGAGGGTGTTTGTAAGGGTGGTTAGATATTAAATAAGCCTCTCATGGTCGAGGCATGGTTGTTGAATCATTTTTTTTGAAGTTATAATGAAAAAAAGGCTGCTTTCTGGAAATTTTTGTGTCTAAATTTGCTGCTAAAACGTGTGGTATGACCTTTGTACGGCCTATACGGGCTCAACCCTATTATGGTTGGAAAGAGGAGAGTGTCAGATTTCATCTGAAAGTAGTTTGGTGAATTTTTATTGAATTTAGAGGGTTTTATTGACGTTTTACTGAAACTGCCCTATTTTGGTGTAAATTGGTGGTTTGAGAGTAATAAAATGAGTTTTTAGGGCATTCCACCTACTGTAGCAATTGTAACTTGGTGGAATGACCCCATTTGTTTTAAAATAGGTTTCAAAATTATTTGCAGGTTAGAGGAAGTGTGTTTGTGGGTTTTGGGTGTTGCCCTAGGTTGAATTTGGGTGATTTTCCTTGTGAAAGTAAGGAACTAAAGGATGGTTTATGAGTTTTTCAGAAGAAATAACATATTAAATGAAGTTTGAAGCTTTTGCAGGCATAATTATGACTGTTTGAATAGGTGGTAGGGTATGGAAAGGCTTGGAGGTATGATTTATAATAAACCCTCCTTTTGAAGGCCTAAAATCAAGGGTTTTACGGTTTGCCATGTTGGAAGAGTTATTTCTGGAAACTAGTGGTGGATTTAGTAGTTTTTGGGAATTTTAATTGCTGTTCCAAGGTTTCATAAGGTTTGGTGGAGTTTAAAGGGTACCTTCTTTGTAAAAGTGGGCTAATCCACTAGCCTTTTCCAGGGCAGGAGTATTGGATCTTTGAATTTGTCCAAAAGAGTTGATATTGGTTTTCTTGTATGTTGTATAACTTGAAAAAGGGTATCTTAATCATCCTTGATTTTGTTAGGTGTTTTGGAAAATATTGGTGAAAATGCCTAAACTAGGTTTGCACTGAAACTGGGGTTTAGGAGTGAAATTGGGAAATTGTGCTTCTAATGATTGTTGAACTTGGAAGACTGGTTGAATTACTTTATATGATCATTTTAATCTTTCTAGATGCCTCTTGAAAACAGGTTCCCAATTTGAGTAAGGTTGAGTCTCCTGACTCTGCATCATATTGTAGCTTCTTAACTAGAGAATACATAGGTGTACCATACACAGGGGCTCCATCCCACTACCACTGAGCAACAAGATCACCGAAAGTAGAATCACGCAGCCACATAAGCTAAAATTTGAAAGGAGGATTCTTAGGATTTGGAAAAGCTGAAGCAAAAAACTTAATTGGCCAATGATCAGAGCCACACTAGTCAAGAATCTCAAAGCAAGTGATCAAACTCCCTTTAACCCAAGAACTAGAGACAAGGAATCGATCAAGCCACTCATAAATCGCTTCAAGCCCACTCCGTTTATTATTCCAAGTGAATATTTTGTTAGAGGGTTTAACATCAACCAGAGCAAGAGAATCCACATTAGTCTGAAACATATCTAAAGTAGGACCAAGCCTAGGCAGCCCTCTGCTTTTCCCCTACAAGCTCAAAACATAATTGAAATCACCAACTAAGATCCAAGGCAAAAAAGGTGCACAAGACCTAACATACCTAATATGAACTCAAAATTGGATTTTACCACGGATGTCAATTGGAGCATAAACATTACTAACCAAAATAGTCTCACCAGATTCCAAAACTAAAGCCACCACAGAAATAGCAAACTAGCTAGAAATCCACCAATGAGGAACAACCTTACGAGGATCCCAGAAGAGAGCCAGACCTTCAAAGTTTCCTCTAGAACCTATACACTGACACTAACCAGAAAACCAAATACGAGGAGCATGTTGAAGCATGAGGTCCAACCAAAGCTTGGTCTCCTGAACACAAAAGATATCAGGAGAATGAACCACAATCAAATCCTGAATAGCCTTTTGACGAGAGGTGTTATTCAACCCCCTTGCATTCCATAAAAGAATAATCATGAGAAAGGTTGAGAGAAGTAGGCCTCAATGGTCTTAACAAAACCAAATTCCACCAACAAATCCCCAGTGGATTTAACCTTGTCTACATCCTTCTTATGACCTACTTTAGAAGAATTTTCAAAATGCCCCTTTTTGAGAGGGCATTGCAGCACCCCCAAACCAAGAGACAATCCCTAACCTTTACCTAAAGAGAGCACCTCCTTAGCTAAATCCGCTAATACAATATCATCCTGCACATCTGCAGAGCCACCAAGAGGCTCAGAAATCCTTTGCTCCAAAGCCGGAGAAATATTTTGAACAATTGCTCGCTCCAACCTTGTATTTAGCCCAACATCCATGCCAATTGCCCTAGAATAAATCTCAATAGGAATCCTCTCCTCCAAAGCCTGATTATCCAAAACCTCAAAAGGATTGAAACCCTGATCACTCTGTCTATCCTTATAGGCCCGCTTCTAACCCCTCCCTTTAGCCCTCACTTAACAGGAATAAAGCCATCCTTATCAAACCCACTCTCAACCACAGACACCTTGCCTTTATCCTCCTTCTCCACTGAAGGCCCAGAAGAGGGAGAAGAAGAAACCCCCACCACTTTGGGTGCCCAAGGACAATGGTGTTGAAGGTGTCCATACTCGTGACAAAAGCGACAACGAAAAACGAAGGGACTCATAATGTAACTATTGAATCCACAAGGCAGAGCCAATACAAATTTCCAACGAATCCGACAAAAGGTTATTTAAACAAGTTTCAACACATGCAAGCATAGGAGAATACCTTTTTATCCAAAGTATTATGAGCAATGGCAGCTAACTTCCCCAACAAAGCAGCAATCCGTTGCAGAATATCCCTTCCAAAATTCCAATGGCAGCCATGGAAGATGGATCCGAACAGGGACTCATGTAGGTAGATCCTCCATCGCATTAAAACCTCCATGCCAAGGCTTAATGAACAAACCAACATGATTGTAAAAATATGACCCTCTCTCAAAAACACAACTATGATCAAAATCACCTTCAACCTGCCAGGTTCGACGAATCCAGGACTCTAAAGCCAAGAGAGGGACACAAATACCCAAGAACTTACAAATCAGAACATGTTGGCTCCAATAAGATATGTCCACCTACACCGATTTAGGAGAAATAACTAAAACAAGGCGATCTTGACTCCGCAATAAACAACCGTTCACTTTCTTGAACTTAGAGCTTTCCCCCACAAAGGATGAATCCAACTTCTGAACATGCATGGCTGTCGAAAACCCCTAAGATGGCTTTGCCCCAGCAATCCCCAGGGTTTAGCCTCTGCAATATCCCCACACCGAATCCCTACACACAGCCCACACCGCTTCCACTCCCTCCAAACCCCTTCCACACCGCTTCCACGCCCACTTTCCCCGCACCGCACCACCAACTACAGCCAACAACCTGCCCCAGACAAACCCCCACGCATCAGACAAAAAAGAGGCCCCGGCCAGATACCTCGCCCCGAAAGCAGCAAACGCCCCCCAAACAGGAAATAACCACCGTACGAAGGAGAAAAACGACCATGCATAAACAAAAGAAGACCAGCGCGCGCCCTCACAGGCCACGCGCAGCCTCCCCCTCACGGTGCAGACGCAGCGCCATCCTCCCAAATTTTAATTCGAGTAACCGAGTTGTATTCAGCGAGTAAGCTATCCTCCCACTGGAACATTATTGGTTGTTTAAAATTAAGAATAATATAGGAGAATTCACTAAAGTTGCTGAAAATACAAATGGAAAATGATCTTTTTATACGAAAATGGTACTGATGGTAGGGAGAACCAAAAAAAAAACGGATAAAGCCTGCAGGGTGAAGAAACAGAATTCTACAGCTCTTATACTATACTTATTAACTCAGATTGAAAAATCATCACATTCATCAACATAAATTTAATAATTCTGCTCAAAAGAGAGCGAACAGCAACACTAATAAAAACTGGAAAATAATGATAATATATGTATATTCATCTCTGTTCAGCTGTGTGAAACAATCAGCTACAGCATACATATAAGGAGAAAAAGCTAAAGAAAAGTAACCGCAGACTAACAGTATTTCTCATGCAAATTGAGTGCATGGATTGAGCGAGCTAATAATAGTTTTGACTTCACTGTGTAAAAAAGCAAACTAAAACTGAAACTGAAAAACTACAATTACTTAACTGTACATGCAGTTTTATTTATTATGGATAAAAAGGAAAACTAAAAACTATTGATTGCATGTGCGTTGATCATGCATCATGCATGTCTTCACAGGGGACTGGGAATCTTCTGGTCTGCTTTGATCAGTGGCCTATAAGTCACCTCAATTGGTAGTTGTTTAAAATTAAAATCTTTTCAAACAATAAAGCAAATCCTTCCATAGACGAATAGGCTACTGATAGAAGAAACGATTGTCGGATGAACTGGTTTCTAGGGAAATCCTTTTAATATATGATGAACTGGTAATGCTTGTAGAAGATTTTAACTCCATACGCAGAAAAGGATAAGAGTAATCTTGAGGATAACTCAATACCAGGTAGATTTTTCAAATTATGTGAATAACTAAAGTTTCACAGATACTGAACCATGCGATTGAAATTGTGTACATGGAAGATATGGGAAAAGGTTAGAAAGATTTCTCTTGTCACCTTCGTATCTCAATAAAGATTAGAAAATCGAATATCTGATCTTTCCTGTCTCGAGTGCAGATCATTTCCTATAACTTTGACTGTGACTAGGAATTCCCCCAGAAAGAAGACCCTCTGAAATGTTGAATTAATGTGGTTCTCAGATCCAGAGTTTTTGAATCTAGCGAAGGGCACTAATGCTCGAATTTTCCAAAGGTAAAGACTCGGAAATACTTGTCCTAGCTAGAAAAATAACCAACATCAAAAGGTGCATCCAGGAATTTCAGATAAGATCGGAATTGATCGTGCTAAATGATAAGATTGAAATAGGATGAATGGATCAGTCAACATACCGTCAGGGGAAGAACATGATCTCAAATCTCTTGTAAGTTTAAAAAGGGAAGAGATATTTTAAAGAGCGAAATCTAGAGAGGTTTAGTTAAGATGGACACCGTAATACAAAATTCTTTCAATTCTTCTAGGGTTTGCCAAACATTAACATAATTTCCCATATCTCTTTAAGAAATGGAAGCCTACGGGAGGATATCCGCGACAGAAGAGATGAGGCTGTTGAACTTTTTCAGGATCTAGTTGGATGCCTATAATCTTGGAGATCAACTCTAATTATTACCCACCAATATCTGATTGTTGGTGGGAGATAATAGAAACAAATTTCTAGTGGAACCATTCTCAGAAGAAAATATTAAGTCGGCACTCTTCCTAATTTAGAAAGACAAAGCCCTGGCCCCGATGGATTCTCAATTACCTCTTTCAAGTCGTGTTAAAATATCGTAGACAAGGATATTTGGATGCCAGTGGAGAGTCTAGGAAACTAAGAACTGGTTTGAAGGACCTAAATTGCACATTTTTGGCAGTAACTCCTAAATTAAATTTTCCATCGACTTTCAGAGATTTTCACCTAATTTATTTGTGAAATACTTTTTTCAAAATATTTTCAAATGCAATTTCAAACATCCCTTCCTGACTTCATCTCGCTAGAACAAGGGGACTTTGTTATGTAAATGGCAATTACCAGAGGGATTGACATTTCTCATGAGATTATTCAGTCTGCGATTGTTCAGGAAAAACAAATCACTTTGGTCAAGCTGATGTCAGCAAAACTTATGATCAAATTAAATAGAGATTCCTAATCAAAATTTTCGAAAATTTATGCTTCTACTCATTTTTTATATACATTTCCACGTTTTATGGCAAAAATATAACGGAAACTGGTGAAAATAATGAGATCAAATACCCTTTGGGAGATCAGTGCATCGTTTGAGCAACAAAGGCGGAGAGGCAACTCCTCTCTGCCGATTTGTCTTGCCATGTCCCTCACTAAATCGTTCATTCGTATTTTGGAGCTCCCCTTTGCTCTGCTCCAACCACCTATACTCCACATACTCCCTTTCACGCTTTCATCCTGAAAGTAAGTTCATTAGCTACAAAACGGTAATAAACAGTACTAATTACTTCTTTAGATCATAGTAAAGATCTACGACTATTTAAGGGTTGCAGGTAATTCTTACCAATATTGCTCCTGGACGAATTACGTCTGCACTTTCAAACTCCACCAGGCCTTTACGATGGAGCGACATAAGGCATTGAAGGCCAATGCCATTGCCATTCAATCCATCCAAAACCTTCTCCACCAGATCCTTGTCTTCACCCATTAAGAAATGGGCAACGTCTAAAAAGGCCTCTTTCTCTCCTCTCACAGCAGGAGATTCATAGCTATGCTTTACTATTCTGTTTAATAAGTCGTCCGGCAGTTCTTCACGGAAGCTTTCCAAATATTGCTTCCACTTCGTCAGATCACTTTCATTCTGGAGCTGCCTCGCTAAAAGTTTCAAAGCCAAAGGTATACCACCACAAATTCTAACCAACTCTTCGACCACAACTTCCAAACCGTCGAGTGGTTTGGTGTGGCCGAAAGCGTGCAAGGAGAATAGCTCTTGAGCATATCTCTCTTCTAGTAATTTGACATCGTATATTTCTATTTTAGAACTGACAAGCAAAGGTCGGTCTCTAGATGTCACCAAGATTAGACTGCCATGTCCCACAATATCCTTTACAAATACCAGATTTTCTATTTGCTCTCTATTATCTATACCATCAAAAACAATGAAAACAGTCAACCCTCGCAGACGATCTCCAAGCAATTCCCTACCCCTAAGCGTATCGTCAATATAGAAACTCTGATGATGCAGCAAATTCCGAAGGAGAGTTTGCTGCAGAATGAGTAAATCGGTTTTACTCACTTCAGGCAAGAAACAAGATCTCTGGAATTGGGAACACTTGATGTTGTAGAGATGAGTCACCAGAGTTGACTTTCCCGATCCGCCGAGTCCCACAATTCCCACAGCATGGATGCCCCTTAATTGGCTCGGATTCAAAACCTTCTTTTCGAAATGCTCTGCCGCTTGACAGAGTCCCACAGGATGCTCACACACATACCGTTGTTCCCTTCCCACTTTTTCTAATGCATTCTTCACTATTTTATCCAAACGCTCTCCATGGTCACTGAAACAATTTAAAACTTATCATAAACCAGAAGCTCATGTAAAGAAACGTACATTAATATATTTTTCAGATCATGCAAATACTTACTCTATCTCCGTCCTGAACTCCACGCCAGAAATAGCAGAGACATTTTTGAGGGCGTTAATCCAGCTTTCAACTTGTTCATCGGTATGCCTTTGTTTTTTTCTATGGTCCTCAAAGGCAGTGGCATATGCTCCCTTGTCAACATGGCGAAGATCTGAAGGTTGGATGTCATAGAAAATGGGGATAATCTTACTAGAAGTGGGGTCAGAATCACGCATCCATATCAGCTCTTCCAAACACCAAGCGGATTGCGCATATGTTTTGGAGAATATAGCAATGTGAACGGAGGAACTACGAATGGCAGATTGAAATGTAGAGGTTAAGGGATCTCCCACTTGCAATTCCCGATCATCGAGAAACACCCTCACTCCACGCGCAGCGAGATCACGATGGATGAGGCTGGCAAGAGTTCTCTTGGTATCAGGTCCTCTGTGATTAATAAAAACATCATAAGGTTTAAACACTTCTGCCATAAGGAGATCACACACTTACACAGAGTAATTCAACTATCAAAATGATGAACCAAAGTAAAGGAAACCAAGGACTTTAATGCTACTGAGAAGAATGAGAAACGACAATCCGCGACAGAGGTAAGCAGTGCTCTATGAGAATAAGGATATGATTTTATGGAGAAGGCTTCGTAAAATTTCTAAGCCAGTGCTATTCAAAATATGATTAGGAGATTCAATGAATCATTAAATTTTAAGTTAAAAAAAAATATTTAAAATAAGAAATTATAGCACTCATTTAATAATAAAAATTTAGAAAAATGATACAAGTTAATTGTTTCAAACTTTGCCTTGATGTCCGAGGGAAACGCGGTCTACCCGTACAAAACGTTCAATAAAAGTTCAAAACTTTTTAATCCATGTTTGTGGTCAAACCTATCTACAAATTGGATTGCTTATAAAATAATTAGGAGAATATAGAGTTTATTTGAAGTCTTGATATAAGGGTTTTTTATCTTAGAAAATGATTGATTGTTTTGTCATAGAAGATTGAAATTTATTGTTTGATTTAGGAAGTTATGATAAAGATATCTAGAGATTTATGTTATTAAAGATAGAATTACACTTAATTTAGTTGGTATGAGTTTTCTACAATCTATGAATGTTGTAGAGCAGATTTCTAGATTTCACTATGTATATTTTTTTATCAAAGCCTATTATACCCGAGCCTTCAACCTAACAAAAACTTGAGCCAATCCCATACCCAAACCTATTTTACCTGAGCCCTCTATGTTTGCCACCCTCCCTTATGTGGAAGGCCTCACAAACAAAAATTCAAAAAGCCATGGTAAAAAAGGTATTTCTTGTGCCTTTAGCCTATCTCCACCACCAGAAAGCTTATCCCTTTGACTAAAGACCCCTTACCTTTGCTTCTTCAGACTGGAGTTTACAAAATCGATTGCTCCTGTGGCCTCCCATATATTGGTGAAACCGGTCGATATATAGGCACTAGAACCAAGGAACAAAGTGCAGATATCATACATGACTGGATCTCCAAGTTTTCCCTAGCTGAGCACTCCCACAACACCAAGCACCGCATTTTCCTTGAAAACACCAAAGTGATGGTCAAAGAAAAAAATTACTTCAAAAAAAAACTCCAAGAGGACATCACTATCAAACACCATGCCACTAATCTTAATTGAGATGAAGGTTGTTACATAAGCCCAACTTGGCAACCCCTTCTTAACTCCCTTCATCATAGCCCCCTTCTCTAAAGTCTTCTCTCTACCCTTCTCTCCTTCCTCCCTCTCCACTTTTCTCTTTTCCTCCTCCTCTCTCCCTCCTTTCTTAGTAACCTTTTATCTCACCTCCTCCCCCTCCCCTCTAGTTATCTTCCTTGTCTCTAGGTTTCCCCATCTTTTCACCCATCTCTTGTCTTTCTTCCCTTAGTGTGCTTCTCCTTTTCTCCTTTCTCTCATCTAACCCCTCTGCTCTCTTGTTCCTTAGCTTTGTGTTGCCTCCTTTCCTTTCATTTTCCTCAGTTTGCTTTGTTTCTTTTTTATCTTTAATTTCTTTCTAAAGCTTTCTTTCCTATAATTATGTCCTTTGTATACATCTCTATTTATTCACTCTTCTTTATATTTTTTATATATTTATTTATTTTTCTTTCTTATCCTTTTGTTTCCTTTATTATTTTCTTTGTATAGTAGTATATGTGTATGCATGTTTTTTCCTATGTTCTTTTGCATTTTTGTATGTTTAAGTATAAGCATATATATTTTTATTTACTTATATATTTATATGTTTACTTATTTACTATTTACTTGTACACTTTTGTGTTATTTACTTTTATACTTATGTAAAAAAATTAATTTTGCTTATTCTTTTCTTTCATTTTGTGCCTATTTATTTTCTTGCATCTTGCTCACTCTCCCCCCAAATTATCTTTGTTATATCCTTTCCCATTTATTTATTCCTTTGTGAATTCTTAGATTCTTTCTTTATGCTTTTAAACTTTCTTGCTTTATTTAGTTCTCTAATTTATAGGCTTATTATTTTTTTAATTTCGATCTTTAAAATTTTAATTGGTTTTTAATCTTTCTTTCCTTTTTAATTATCTTCTTAGCTATTATCCCATTCCTTCTCTCTATTTTAATAATCTTTGTTTATTATTTTTTGTTTATAATTATTTTCACTCTTATATTTATTTCTTTAATATATTTTTCTTGTTTAATGTTTTTCTTCTATAATGCTTGCTCTTGTTTATTTAATTATTTTATGCTTTTGTTTTCTTTTTCACTTCTATTTACTTTTCAATACATTGTTGAATGGATATTTTTTAGTCTTCTTTACCTTACTCCCTTAATTAATTGTATTTTTTTCTTTCTCTAAACCTCTTTATATTTTTATAGCTTTGCTTGGTTTTTCATTTCTAATTGATTTTAATTATTGTTTTACCCTCCCCCTCCTATGCTTAGTTTTATGTATTTTTAATTTTTCTCTTTCTTTAGTTAACTCCTTTTCCTAAATTTTCTCTCTTATCTTATTTTCTCCCCATTTTTTAATCTTCTTTTCTCAATGGTAAATTATTTTATTAGTTTCTTATTGCTCCCCTTTCCCTCATCTTCTCCTTTTAAGGTCTTTTTTGCAATCAATTTCTACACTTTCCTCTTTCTATGATGGATCACTGAGTGTGATCTGAAACATCTTTTTTCGGATGAAAAATATACACAATGAAATTTAAAAATCTGCTCTACAACTACACTTAACGTATTTAGCTTTAAAGTACTTCACATCATATAAATTAGTCTATAACTACTATTGGTTTGGGAATGAAAATAGTGGGTTCCCCGAAGAGAGAAAACGTGCGGACGATGAGACAAAACAAACCAGAAACCTTAAGTGCAAGATTGAAAGTGGGATTTCAATCATGGAGAGATTATGATAGCAACTTCTGCAATGGAAAACACTGGGACGGGTGAACAGGGATGAACGAAAAAGAAACCACCAGAAACCCTAATCCAATTTAGCACATGGGAATCTTCTACAACAACGAAGCAAAGAAATTCAGGGACGCAGCTCGCTGCTGGGTCCCAGGCAGGGTTAAACCCACGTCCTTCTACAATGAAAAAAAGCATAAGAAAAAGCATGTTTGAAGAATTCGATTCCATAGTCCAAAATATGGTTGCTTATGTTGACCACCCCTGCGATGGTTCTACTATGCAGCTAAATGACATAAATGCCCTTGAATCCTCAGGGGCTGGGGTCTAGAAGGATAACCCTATCCTCTTTGACAGCATACACGAGACACTACAAAAGACTGAAACGATTGATGGCCCACCCACCTAGCCAAACAACCCCCTAGAGGTAAAGTTATTTCCTTTGAATTCGTAGACGACATTGTAGATATCATAGATGATTTTAAAGTAAGATCTATTATTCTGTTTTTTCTCATAGGCATCCCCTCATAGCAAGATTTTTTCAAATGGGCCGGTACAAACTGGGAACAAAAGGGATGGATAATAGAATCATTTAGGAGGCCTGGTAGGGGATACGTTGCCTGTACATTTGTGGACTGATAATAAAATCATTTAGGAGGTCTGGTAGGGGATACATTGCATATACATTTGTGGACCCAAACCATGCCAGAGCAACCCTCCACTATGGCTCATAGATAATTTACAGGCAAACATGTTAACTTAGAGCTTGGGACATTGAATTTCATGTAGAAGGGATATCAAAATCCAAGTACCTCATGTGGGTGGAACTGCCTCTCTTAAACCTAGCCTTCCGCCCATTTTTGCATGACATAGCACCTCAACTAAGAAGGGTTATCTGGTGCAAGCCAAAGTCTAATAAATGGGCCAGTTTGAAAGCACCCCCTCAAGTTTGTGTAGAAATGGACTTAACCTAGCCACTCCTAGATTCCATCAAGCTCATAGGCCCTGGTTTTGAATTTACTCAATGAATCACTTACCTTAACAAACCAAATGCTTGCTTCTAGTTCCATAAGGAGGGACATCTCATTTGAGACTGTCCTCACCACAAACCTCGACAACGTCCAACCCCATCCATCATCTCTCAACCATCCATCCCACCTCTCAATGACCTTCCTAAAAACCCCACGTCACCCGTCTCACATCTAGCACCCTCTTGTTTTCCCTCCCATCCTTTCCCCATTCCTAACCCTAATGCCCCCTCTCCTTCTTCTCTTCCCACTACCAATACTTCGTTCAAAGATGCCCTTCTTTCTATGAATAGGAACCAAGAAAAGAAAAGAAAAGAATTAGACTCCAGTCCCCATTCTATCACACAACCTTACTCAATTCAACTTGAACCAACCTTAGCTCCATGCTCGCCACCAAATAACCTTTTTTATGCCTCCTCTAAGCTAGGTAGCCCCACGAGATCTTCTCCTTCAAGCCCTTTAAGGTTTCATTCTCAGTCTTCTTCTAGGGAGAGACCTCCTATTGACAACTTTCTTAATCCTCATGCACTTAAGACTACTAACCAATTTAATACTCTCCTCATGGATGAGGAAATCTTTGAAGCCCAATGGATTGTTGATACAATCATGGAATGTGAAGAGATTAACTATCCCATCCCGTAAGTATCATGTCAACTAGTCTATTCTCAGCAATCATATATATGTCCTAATGCTTCAAGAAGTGAAAGTTAGTCATACTCGCCTTGATGCATCTCTTGCTACTATTTGGAAGAGGCAAAATTTTTTCATACCAATCACCATGACGGTAGTGGGGGGGTTGTTTTGGGTTTGGCACCATGGCTCACAAAGTTAATTGTTGCTTTTGGTTCAGACCCTAGTAACTATTGTGTGTGGGCTACCATCCTCTTCCAAGACACTCTCATTGAATTTTTCTCTATCTATGCCCCTAACTCTTCATCCTTGAGAGCTACTTTATGGGAATGGATGCTCACTCATCTGCTAGCCACTGAGTGGGTTCTTGGGGGTGATTTTAATATGGTTGAGCACCCTATAGACCATAGTTGGGATAGCCACCCATGACTCCCATAGCATGACTTTGAAGCTTGGAATGTAGCATGAAACTCCTTGGGTGTGTATGATCCTATCATGGGTAAACTGGAGTCACATAAATCCCATTAGTTTACTTTGAGTAATTGTCATGAAGGGTTTTGAAAAGGAGGATGTGTCACTTAGACAAGTTTTACATTTCCCCCAACTTGCTTGTCCTCCTATTCACTTCAAGTCACTCCATCCATCTTGATCTGGCTACCACTCTTTTTGACCATATTCCCATTTTCATCTCTATCTCATGCTGATGGCTCAACTTTACCTCATGAACTCCCCTACAAGTTGAATGTTTCTCATCTTCAACAAAAAATTTGCATTGACGGGCTCTTAACAATTTGGAAAGTTGAACTGAAGCCTTAGAATGATAGATGGATAATTTGTTGTTGGGAAAGAAAAATTTCTTGCTACACCATCTTCCTTCATGATTTTGGTAGAAGAGTTGTCGCAAAATGTAACATATTAGAGAAGTCCCTTAAAGGGCGGCTTATTCAAGGTAGAAAACTCCTTGGCATTAACCCACACAACACATCTCTTCAAAAATCAATTGCTCATGTTGAAGATCAACTACACAAATTGGATGCTTATAGGGGCAAAGGTGCTCAACTGAGCACATGTTTGCAATGATTGAAACAAGGGGACAAGAGAACCAAATTTTTCTTCCATTTTCTTCAACACAAGCATAAAAGGGAACAAATTATAGTTATTAATTTTACGGATGGTTCACCTTAGACCAACCAAGACTCTATTATGAAAATATTCTATGAGCATTACAAACAACTATTTACAGATGAATCAATTAATGACCCTTTAATCCTTATTGACTTGGAGGATGGTCTAGCTAAATTTATTCCTCATAAAATCCTGCCTGATTACAACACTTTCCTTGATTACTACCTCTCCTTAGATGAGATTGAAGAGGCTATGAATAGTTTGGCTATAGAGAAAAGCCTGGGGATGGATGGCCTTCCTGTTGAGTTCTATATCATGCCCTTTAACCTTATATTATGGAATATTTTTATAATGTGTATCTTGAGGGTATTGAAACTAGTTCCTTTGGTGCTATCATCAACCAAGGCCTTATCAAAATTATTCCTAAAGGAAAGCATGAAGAAAAAATTAATGGTTGGCGACCCATAACCTTGCTTAATACTTCATACAAGATCATAGCTAAAGCTTTAGCCAAAAGAATCAAAGCCATATCCCAAGAGATTGTCTAACTAGAACAAACTAGCTTCCTTGGAGGTAGATTTATTTTAGAAAAATTAGTGTTTTCATGGGAAACATCAAAATGGGCTCAACAAATAGCTCAAGACTCCTTGATCCTAAAGCTAAATTTTGATAAGGCTTATGATTGTATAAGATGGCCATTTATCCTTAAAATGCTCAATTGGTTGGGATTTGGTCCTAATTTTTGTGCTCATGTCATAATGTTGTTCATAGATGCTAATGCTAGACTGGCCATCAATGGAGCCCTCTCTCCCTAATTTCCTCTCTAAAAATCCATTCAACAAGGCTGCCCCCTAGCTGTGTTCCTTTATGTCCTCATAGAAAATGCTCTTGGATATCTCCTTCATTGTGACCAAGAAAATCACCTCATATATGGAATTTGTTTGCTAAGTAATTCAACTGCTCTCAACTCCCATTTCACTGATGATAGCATGATTTTCATCCAAAATATTGTGGATGATGTCAACAACCTGTTGGATATCCTTGAATTTTTTTGTGAGGTTTCGGGCTCTCAATTGGCAATGCGCAAAACTAAATTTTGGATGACACACCCCAACCCTCGTCTTTCCTAGATTCCAAAGGAATGGAAAGAGATTAAGCATGGAAGCATAACTAGATATCTTGGAATTCTATTTGGAATTGGAATCTCTTTGAAGGAAACATGTGGAAATGGTTTTTAAACAAATTCAAATCAAAATTGTTATCTTGGAAAAATCACTTCCTTTCTTTAGCTAGGCATATTTAGGTAGCTAATAAAAATCTCTTGGCTATTCAAGTATATATCTCTTCCTACTGGTTTCCTTCTAAAACATGTTATAACCAATTGACACAACTTATATGAAGATTTATTTGGTCCAAATGGGGTAATAAAAAAGGTATGGCAGCCACTTCTTGGTAACACTGTACTCTTTCTAAGGTGAAGGGTGGATTGGGTATCATTGATCCTCACTTACAAGGGATATGTCTTTTAGCTAAATGGATTAGCAAAGCATTGGAAGGAAACTCACCTTAGAAGCTCTTGGTTCACCATCGTATTCAAATAAAAATTGTCGATAAAACATGGAGCACTATGTAATGGAGTGACAATATTTTACTAGTCCCTTACTTTAAGATTCTTAGATCAAACCCTCTCAATTGCATATGGAAAGCTTGGCAACTAGTTTCGTACAAGCTATCTTGGTTTGACCAATCCTTTGGCCATGACCTTCAAGTTTTGCTACATCCTCAATTTGGTGGAATTGTTTGATCCAAGATAATAATAAACCATTAGCTATGACACCAAATTTCAAGGCTAAACACCTCTTCAAAAAAGGCATTCAAACATTCAAAGATCTTTGGGATCCCTCAAGATTCACTTGGAGGTTGTGGCAACAACTTAGACTATGCTTCAATTTAAGTTATAAAGACAAGGCTGATATTTTGGAAATTTAAAACATTGTTCCCTTGAGCCTGTCTATCCTTATTTCTTCTAGTTTACATGCTTTCTTTCTCGAGGATTGGAGGTGGCCTAATGGTTGTAGCCTTAGATCTTTTCCTCTCAAAGTTCTATATAAACTATTAGTGCCAAACTTCCCCATTTCTAGCCGACTTAACTCTCTCTAGTGTTGTAAACTTAAACGAAGCAATTGGAACAAGCTCAGCCTACTAATTTGGAAATATAAAGTTGATTCCCAATCTCAAATCCTTGCCTAGAAAATCCTTCATGTGAAATTCACTATTGGATCACGACTTAAATTCCTCTACCCACCTCTTGCATGCCCCTTTTATGGTAGGATTGAATCCTTCAAGCATTTCTTTTGTATTTTCACTCATGTTAGCCAACTATGGACAACTCTTTTCAACCTCATACCTACCCTTTTTCACTTCCCTTGATTGTGGAAATTTGCTCTTCTTGGTTTATCACCTAAGCATAATTTAATTTTGAGTGCATGCCAACATACTATCATTAAACATGTATATGGAAATTTAGATGCTTGGTGGTTTTGTCTCAGTCTTTTTCTCCCTACAAAATAGAAATTAATTTCATTTGCTCTAGTCTACTATACCAAGTGAAGTGGTTAACTCATTTAGTTGATCAATAGTATGATGTTATCAAGTAGTAGGTTTTGTGTCTTCTCTCACAGCTTAGGAACAAGGTCTTGCCTATGAGATTCTAACTTTCCTCAAACACTAGTTTCCATGCTTACCCAGCTACTAATATCACTTGATTTGAGCAGTGTTTCCAACGGACAGTGTTTTTTGTTGTGATGGAGTGCTATGTTGCCTTCTTATTCTATTGTGAGTATTCAAAGCAACAAAATTTGTGCTCCTTTCCACATTTGATATACTTGCTTCTTGGAGGAAAAATTGTATGATTATGGTTCATTGGGATAGTGGATATTGTATTTGGTTTGGTGTTGCTAATGCAATTGTAGTGTTGTTGATTTTCTATTGTTTATGCAGTTGAGTTCTTGCACTTTCTGGT
This sequence comes from Sequoia sempervirens, assembly GCA_007258455.2. Classification (NCBI taxonomy): domain Eukaryota; kingdom Viridiplantae; phylum Streptophyta; class Pinopsida; order Cupressales; family Cupressaceae; genus Sequoia; species Sequoia sempervirens. The sequence goes on along the minus strand of VDFB02000015.1, from coordinate 369,688,659 downwards.
CACATTGTCACTAATTTGTTGTTGTTGATGTAGCTGAGTTGCTTCTATTAATGTAGCTATTTTTTTGTTGTTAATGCAGCTATTGTAACTTTTGATTCACTACTGTTAATGCAATTAATATAACTATTTTTTTAGCTTATTCCAATAATAATTAAAAAAACTAATATTGGCTTATCAAGAATTGATGTGACCTCTTGCAACATGCATACCTCCTCTATTATTTTTTAAACAAGGCTTGTGTTGAAAAAAAAAATGGGTCTTGCTATAGAAGAGATGAATACTATCAAATTGTGTAATAGCAATCAAGCCCCTTCATCATTATACAAAGATAAAAATACACCAATAAAATATGTAAATATTTATACAACTCGTGTGATTGTGGTTGAGCTAAGAATGATGGTATTATGAACTTTTTTTCTAAACATGTTCATGCTTAATGCTAAACTTTTGTTGTCCTAGTAACCTAAATTTTCTTCTATACATTTTTCTCAATGCACAACTTGAGGCCTTTGGTGAATGAGTTTATTAGATGGTTGTCAAATCCTAGAAAATCCTACTCATTTCAAATAGGAAAAGTAGGGCATGCTATGCAATCCAATCCATGTGCTATGTCACAACACAACATAAACCAATATGCGAAATGCTAAGAATAAGTGTTGCCCAGATGTATATGACTATTACTATGTGCTAATTGGGAATGACATGTAGCTGAAATTGTTGAGATTATGGTATATTAACTAAGTAGTTTAAATTTAGGACCTACTCACACTTGGTTAGTTTATTTACTTTTTATGTCTCATATCATTAGATTAAGACACTTTTCATGACCTTAGATTATCATAGTGTTTCATCCTTACCTAAATAGCAAGGTCATCTTATTATATTATAATTTATTGTATTATGAATTATGTATTTATTATTTTAAAGAAATATAATCATTCTCTCAATTACATCTCTCTTGCGCAGGGTATTTGGTCTTGTTGGTTAGGTTTTTTCTTCTATACATTTTCTCATTTCTCTAATATTATATTAGTGCATTAAACTATCAAAACACTTATTACTTTTTTAGGTGTTTCTAAGGATTTTTTATAAATTACCTCTTGATGCAAAATAGAACTCATAGTTATTTTCAAAAGGACCAAAACATATAAAGCACATTGGGTTCGATGCTAATATTTTTTTATTATTTTTTGGCAGGTTTGACCAGGCCACCACTATACCAACCTATGCAATTGCACGAATGCATACAACTATACAACCACCATTAAAATGGTCTCAAAACACATGCAAAATATGTATCTCTATGCCAACATCATTCACCACTATCATTAAACTCTAGTATTTTTTTTTCTTAGTTGGGATAAGTGCACAAAGATGAGGGGCCAAAAATGGGTCTTAAGCGGCCACTTTTTTTTTTGAAATCGGGAAATATTGACCTTGAATGAGAAATTGAGAATAGTTAAACTCAAAATTTTAAGATGGAACAAAAATAATGTTTGTAGTGCTTTGAGTTTACTTTCTAAATTGCTATTTTTTTTAAATGGTAGAGATTAAGGGGTTCAAAAAAGGGAGCCACAAAAATTGGTGATCTTTGTCAAAAAAACATAACATAACGTCTTTTGTGGCTCCCTCAAAAGGTTAAAAATTTTAGTATTTTTAAAATCACTTTGGTGAGAAATTAGCTAATAGCATGTCACTTATGCCAAATGTTTTTGATAATTTTTTAATGAATATTGGATTTTTTACTAATTTGCAAAATGGACACATTCTAGAAATAGAATTTTGGTCATGCTACCCCTATTATTTTTGAAAACTAATCAAAAATTTATTTTTTAATATGTGTACAATGGAGTCTAGTTTATAAAAAATGTAATTTATTCGAAATTTCAGTGAATGGTTAAAAAATAAAGTAAAAAATACCAAACACTGGATTTTGACAAAAATGGACACAGAAACAAAAGAAATTAAAGATGAAAGCCTTAACATTGTCAAAATGAGAAAAAATAAATTATTAAATAGCTAAGAGAGAGCCTAAAATTACCCAAGTGTTTGATTACTCAACCTTGTAACACGTGTAAACTTGATAGTTAGCACAAATGAGATTATGTAAAATCCTGTAGAATATGCAAAAACACATCTTTGGATGTTGGTAAGGCACTCCAAGCCTTTGGGTTGGAAATCCAAAGCAATATATAATGAGAACGCATTATAACTCCTCGCATTATGTCACAATTTTGACATAACACAAGCATGCTATAACATGCTCACGTTATGTCTTTTTTAATATTTTGCTTCCTTTTGCTTCCTTTTGCTTTATGTTTCCCAAGCTTGACACAATGTGAGAATGTTATAACACACTCACATTATGTCTCACTTGAAATTATTTATGTGCAAGTTTGTTAAATGTATGTTTGATGTATGTATGTTTGTATATATATTTCTATGTATGTATGTATGTACATGTATGTATGTATGTATGTATGTATGTATGTATGTATGCATGTATGTATGTATGTACATATGTATGTATGCCTATATGTATGTATTTATGCTTGTATGTATGCATGTATGTATGTATGCTTGTATGTATGTATGTATGAATGTTTATTTGTATGTATGTATGTGCATATGTATGTATGTATGTATGTATGCATGCATGTATGCTTGTATGTATGTATTTATGTATGTATTTATGTATGCTTGTATTTATGTATGCCTATATATATGTATGTATGTATGTATGTATGCATTCATGCATGTATGTATATATGTATGCTTGTATGTATGTATGCATGTATGTATGTATGTATGTATGTATGTATGTATGTATGTATGTATGTATGTCAAGGTTTAGGGCTTAGGGTATATAAGGGTGAGGGTATAGATTATAGGGATGAAGGTTGAGGTTTTAGGGTTTAGGGTTTAAGGTATAGAGTTGAGGGTTGAGGAATTAGGGTTTAAGTAATGGGTTGAGGGTAGAGGGTAGAGGGTAGAGGGTTGAGAATTTACAGCCGAGGGATAATATTCAGCTTGTTGATATTATAATATTAAGTGTTTAAGGTATAGATATTAGGGTTTAGGATATTAGGTTTAGGGTTAATGATATGGATTGAGGGTATAAGGCATAGGGTGAAGGGTTAAGAGTGTATGGTTTAGGGTTTAAGTATAGGGTTGAGGGACAATATTTAGGGTTTAGGCTACAATGGCGAGGTTATAGGGTATAAAGATGAGGGTTAGTGGGTGTAGGGTTCAAGGTTTAAGGTATAGGGTTGAGGGTTTACAATTGATGGATAATATTCAAGGTTGATTGTCTAAGGTATAGTGTACATAAGTATAGGGTTGAGGGTATAAGGTATAGGGTAGAGGTTTGAGGGTTGAGGGATAATGTTTAGTGTTGAGTATCCAAGGTTAAGTGTATAGGGTATAGGTCTATTAGGGTTTAAGATATTGGGTTGACGAATTAGGGCTTAAGTATAGGGTTGAGGGTTGAGGGTTGAGGGTTGAGGGTTGAGGGTTGAGGGTTGAGGTTGTAGGGTGTAGGGTTGAGGGTTTAAGAGTTGATGATTTAGGGTTTAAGGGTTGACGTTTGAAGGATTATGGTTGAGGGTTGAGGATTGAGGGTTGAATGCATAGGGTAAATGGTTGAGGGATTAAAGGTTTAAGGGTTGAGGGTTTAAGGATTTAAGGGTTGAGGGATGAGTGTTTAGGGTTTAAGGGATTAGGGTTGAGGCATTAGGTTTGAGGTTTGAGGGTATAAGGTTGAAGGTATAGGGTTGAGGGAATTGGGTTGAGGGTCTAATGTATGGGGTAGAGGGTTGAGAATTGAGGCTTGAGGGTTTGATGTATAGGTTTGAGGGTTAAGGGATTAAGGGATTAAGGGTTTAAGGGTTGAGGGATGAGGGTTTAAGGGATTAGGGTTTAGAGATTAGGGGTTCAAGGATTAGGGTTGAGTATATAATGTATGGGGTAGAGGGTTTATAGTTGAGGGTTGAGGGTTGAGGGATTAAGAGTTTAATGTATAGGGTAAAGGGTAGATGGTTGAGGGTTTAATGGATTAAGGGTTAAGGTATAGGGTCAATGGATTATGGTTGAGGGTTTAATTTATAGGGTAGAGGGTAGAGGGTTAAGGGTATAGGGTTGAGGGATTAGGGTTGAGGTTTGAGGGTTGAGGGTTTAAGGGTTGAGGTTTGAGCACTAAGGGTTTAAGGGTTGAGGGATTAGAGATTGAGGGCTGAGAGTTTAGGGGTTGAGGGATTAGGATTGAGGGGTGAGGGTTTAAGGGTTGAGGGATTAGAGGTTGAGAGATTATGGGTTGAGGGTTCAAGGTTTTAGGGTTAAGGGTTTAGGGATAAGGTTGAGGGTATAAGGTTGAGTGTTTAAGGGTTGAGGGTTGATGGTTTAAGGGTTGAGCGTATAGGGTTGAGGGATCCAATTTGAGGGTTGAGGATATAGGGTTGAGTGTTTAAGGGGTGAGGGTTTAAGGATTGAGAATTTAAGGGTTTAAGGGTTGAGGGATGATGGTTTAGGGTTCAAGGGATTAGGGTTCATGGATTAGGGGTTCATGGATTAGGGTTAAGTGTATAATGTATACTTGGTAGAGGGTTTACAATTGAGGGTAGAGGATGGAGAGTTGAGGGTGTAATGGATTAAGGGTTTAAGGTATAGGGTCAAGGGATTAGGGTTAAGGGTTTAATGTATAGGGTAGAGGGTTGGTGTTGATGGATTAATGTATTAAGGGTTTAAGGTATAAGGTCAAGGGATTAGGGTTGAAGGCTTAATGTATAGGGTAGAGGGTAGAGGGTTGAGAGTTTAAGGGTTCAAGTGTTAAGGGTATAGGGTTGAGGGTTGAGGGTTGAGGGATTAGGTTTGAGTGACCAATGTATAGGGTAGAGGGTTGAGAATTGAGGGTTGAGGGATTGAGGGTTTAAGGGTTGAGGGTTGAGATTTTATGGTTTAATTATTATGTTTGAGGGATTAAGGGTTCATGGATTAGGGTTGAGTGTATAATGTACAGGTTAAAGGGTTTAAAGTTGAGGGTTGAGGGTTTAAGAGATTAAGGGTTTAAAGTATAGGGTTGAAGGATTAGGGTTGAGGGTTCAATATATAGGGTTGAGGGTTGAGGGATTAATGTATTAAGGGTTTAAGGTATAGGGTTGAGGGATTAAGGTTGAGGGTTTAATTTATAGGGTTGAGGGTTGATGGTTTAAGGGTTTAAGGTTTGAAAGTATAGGGTTGAGGGATTAGGGTTGAGGGTTGAGGGTTGAGGGTATAGGGTTGATCAATTAGTGTTGAGGGTCCAATGTATAGAGTCTAGGGTTGAGATTTCAGGGTTGAGGGTTTAGGGGTTTAAGGGTTGAGGGATGAAGGTTTAAGTTTTAATGGATTAGGGTTGAGGGATTAGGGGTTTAGGGATTTGGATTGAGTGTATAATGTATAGGGTAGATCATTTATAGTTGAGGGTTGAGGGATTAAGGGTTTAAGGTATAGGGTTTAGGAATTAGGGTTGAGGGTTTAAGGGATTAAGGGTTTAAGCTATATGGTTTAGGGAGTAGGGTTGAGGTTTAATGTATAAGGTAGAGGGTAGAGGGTTAAGGGATTAATATATTAAGGGTTTAAGGTATAGGGTCGAGTGATTAAGGTTGAGGATTTATTGTATAGGGTAGAGGGTAGACGGTTCAAGGGTTTAATGGTTGAGGGTATAGGGTTGAGGGATTAAGGGTTTAAGTTATAGGGTCAAGGGTTTAATGTATAAGGTAGATGGTAGAGGGTTGATGGTTTAAGGTATTAAGGGTTTAAGGTATAGAGGAATAGGGTTGAGGATTTAATGTATAGGGTAGATGGTAGAGGGTTGAGGGATTGATGTATTAAGGGTTTAAATTATAGGGTTGAGGGATTAGGGTTGAGGGTTTATTGTACAACGTAGATGGTATTGGTTTAAGGGTTGAGGGTTGAGGGTTGAGGGATTAAGGTTGAGGGTTGATGGGATTGAGGGATTAGGGTTGAGGGTCCAATGTATAGGGTAGAGGGTTGAGAATTGAGGGTTGAGGGTTTACTGTATAGGGTAGAGGGTTGAAGGATTAAGGGTTTAAGGGTTTTTAAGGTATAGGGTCAAGGGATTAGGGTTGAGGGTTTAATGTATAGGATAGAGGATTGAGGGTTTAAGGGTCAAGGGTATATGGTTGAGGTATCGTGGTTTAAGTATGGGTAGGTTAATGCTAGGGAAGGTCCTATTTCACACCCCAACATGCTAAAACATTTCAAGCTACATTGCATCAACGATATCTCTTAAGAGACCAAAGTGCAAAAGGGCAGCAAACTTTGATGACTTGTTACTCAAGAACTGTGGAACTTAGAAATATTTTTTCTAAAGGTACATGATCACATATGGCCCCTCTACAATAACCTCTCTTATTTTTTCACATCTCTAATCCATTTTCCCTTGGTGACAAGTTTTTAGTCGATGAAGAAATCATCAAATGCATGTAGTGTAAAGTTTCAAGGTGGTGTAATTTTCATTGTGTTCATCATCTGACCAAACTGACAGTTCCAACATGTCTAATTGGGTAGGTTATCACAAGGAAAGGTCATATTTTTCCCCCTAGCATGCTAGAACATTTCAAGCTAGATTGCATTGGCGATATCGCTTAAGAGACCATAGAGAAAAAGGGAAACAAACTTTGACAACCAGTTACTCAAAAGCTATGGAATTTAGAAAAAAATCATATGAAGGTATAGAATCACGCAATGGACCTCTACAATAAGGGTATGTGCAAGATCATGATGGGCCAAAAAGTGGCAATATTATGGGTATTTTTAGGGTATGTGGCTGACGACTTTATTTTAATCCAAAATTGATGAAATGAAAAGAGTTTTTAGAGGAGATTATCAGATTTCCACCAATATAAATTATGCTTTAATTTGAATTTAATAAATAATTATTATTTATTTTCTATTAGAATTATGACTAACGTCTTAATCGATAGGCTGATTGAAAAACATATATAACTTTCAAACGATATCACATTTTATTAATTCGAAACATGCATCACATTCTATGCTTCACATACTATAGGATTTAAAAAAGAAAAAATAAATTTCATGAAGTTTTGACCAAGTTAAGGTGGTCAGACATACGAGTTTTTTTATTTTTTAAAATTTGTAATAAAAAAATCATAATTAATTATTTACTTGGAAAAAAATTACAAAAAATATGCATCACATCCGGACATGAGTCCTCTACTTATATATTAAATCTTATAAAAAAATATTATCATTTTATTATGGTTAGGGTGGTCAGACAGACACCTACTTCTTATTTTTTCCTTGAAATTTAAGTCTACTGCATTGAAATTTCAAATTTTCACCAAATAGATTTTATTTATTTTTAAATAAACCTAATAGTTTAGAAACTACATTTAATTTTCTACAGATTCTATTCTTACATATTTTTGAAATAATATAGATAACCTATTCAAATTTTTACGTCAAGTTGAGGGTTTAATTTATAGGGTAGAGGGTAGAGGGTTAAGGGTATAGGGTTGAGGGATTAGGGTTGAGGTTTGAGGGTTGAGGGTTTAAGGGTTGAGGTTTGAGCACTAAGGGTTTAAGGGTTGAGGTATTAGAGATTGAGGGCTGAGAGTTTAGGGGTTGAGGGATTAGGATTGAGGGGTGAGGGTTTAAGGTTTGAGGGATTAGAGGTTGAGAGATTATGGGTTGAGGGTTCAAGGTTTTAGGGTTAAGGGTTTAGGGATAAGGTTGAGGGTATAAGGTTGAGTGTTTAAGGGTTGAGGGTTGATGGTTTAAGGGTTGAGCGTATAGGGTTGAGGGATCCAATTTGAGGGTTGAGGATATAGGGTTGAGTGTTTAAGGGGTGAGGGTTTAAGGATTGAGAATTTAAGGGTTTAAGGGTTGAGGGATGATGGTTTAGGGTTCAAGGGATTAGGGTTCATGGATTAGGGGTTCAGGGATTAGGGTTAAGTGTATAATGTATACTTGGTAGAGGGTTTACAATTGAGGGTAGAGGATGGAGAGTTGAGGGTGTAAGGGATTAAGGGTTTAAGGTATAGGGTCAAGGGATTAGGGTTAAGGGTTTAATGTATAGGGTAGAGGGTTGGTGTTGATGGATTAATGAATTAAGGGTTTAAGGTATAAGGTCAAGGGATTAGGGTTGAAGGCTTAATGTATAGGGTAGAGGGTAGAGGGTTGAGAGTTTAAGGGTTCAAGTGTTAAGGGTATAGGGTTGAGGGTTGAGGGTTGAGGGATTAGGTTTGAGTGACCAATGTATAGGGTAGAGGGTTGAGAATTGAGGGTTGAGGGATTGAGGGTTTAAGGGTTGAGGGTTGAGATTTTATGGTTTAATTATTAGGTTTGAGGGATTAAGGGTTCATGGATTAGGGTTGAGTATATAATGTACAGGTTAAAGGGTTTAAAGGTGAGGGTTGAGGTTTTAAGAGATTAAGGGTTTAAAGTATAGGGTTGAAGGATTAGGGTTGAGGGTTGAGGGTATAGGGTTGATCAATTAGTGTTGAGGGTCCAATGTATAGAGTCTAGGGTTGAGATTTGAGGGTTGAGGGTTTAGGGGTTTAAGGGTTGAGGGATGAAGGTTTAAGTTTTAATGGATTAGGGTTGAGGGATTAGGGGTTTAGGGATTTGGATTGAGTGTATAATGTATAGGGTAGATCATTTATAGTTGAGGGTTGAGGGATTAAGGGTTTAAGGTATAGGGTTTAGGAATTAGGGTTGAGGGTTTAAGGGATTAAGGGTTTAAGCTATATGGTTTAGGGAGTAGGGTTGAGGTTTAATGTATAAGGTAGAGGGTAGAGGGTTAAGGGATTAATATATTAAGGGTTTAAGGTATAGGGTCGAGTGATTAAGGTTGAGGATTTATTGTATAGGGTAGAGGGTAGACGGTTCAAGGGTTTAATGGTTGAGGGTATAGGGTTGAGGGATTAAGGGTTTAAGTTATAGGGTCAAGGGTTTAATGTATAAGGTAGATGGTAGAGGGTTGATGGTTTAAGGTATTAAGGGTTTAAGGTATAGAGGAATAGGGTTGAGGATTTAATGTATAGGGTAGATGGTAGAGGGTTGAGGGATTGATGTATTAAGGGTTTAAATTATAGGGTTGAGGGATTAGGGTTGAGGGTTTATTGTACAACGTAGATGGTATTGGTTTAAGGGTTGAGGGTTGAGGGTTGAGGGATTAAGGTTGAGGGTTGATGGGATTGAGGGATTAGGGTTGAGGGTCCAATGTATAGGGTAGAGGGTTGAGAATTGAGGGTTGAGGGTTTACTGTATAGGGTAGAGGGTTGAAGGATTAAGGGTTTAAGGGTTTTTAAGGTATAGGGTCAAGGGATTAGGGTTGAGGGTTTAATGTATAGGATAGAGGATTGAGGGTTTAAGGGTCAAGGGTATATGGTTGAGGTATCGTGGTTTAAGTATGGGTAGGTTAATGCTAGGGAAGGTCCTATTTCACACCCCAACATGCTAAAACATTTCAAGCTACATTGCATCAACGATATCTCTTAAGAGACCAAAGTGAAAAAGGGCAGCAAACTTTGATGACCTATTACTCAAGAACTGTGGAACTTAGAAATATTTTTTCTAAAGGTACATGATCACATATGGCCCCTCTACAATAACCTCTCTTATTTTTTCACATCTCTAATCCATTTTCCCTTGGTGACAAGTTTTTAGTCGATGAAGAAATCATCAAATGCATGTAGTGTAAAGTTTCAAGGTGGTGTAATTTTCATTGTGTTCATCATCTAACCAAACTGACAGTTCCAACATGTCTAATTGGGTAGGTTATCACAAGGAAAGGTCATATTTTTCCCCCTAGCATGCTAGAACATTTCAAGCTAGATTGCATCGGTGATATCGCTTAAGAGACCATAGAGAAAAAGGGAAACAAAATTTGACAACCAGTTACTCAAAAACTATGGCATTTAGAAAAAAATCATATGAAGGTATAGAATCACGCAATGGCCCTCTACAATAAGGGTATGTGCAAGATCATGATGGGCCAAAAAGTGGCAATATTATGGGTATTTTTAGGGTATGTGGCTGACAACTTTATTTTAATCCAAAATTGATGAAATGAAAAGAGTTTTTAGAGGAGATTATCAGATTTCCACCAATATAAATTATGCTTTAATTTGAATTTAATAAATTATTATTATTTATTTTCTATTAGAATTATGACTAAAGTCTTAATCGATAGGCTGATTGAAAAACATATATAACTTTCAAACGATATCACATTTTATTAATTCGAAATATGCATCACATTCTATGCTTCACATACTATAGGATTTAAAAAAGAAAAAATAAATTTCATGAAGTTTTGACCAAGTTAAGGTGGTCAGACATACGAGTTTTTTTATTTTTTAAAATTTGTAATAAAAAAATCATAATTAATTATTTACTTGGAAAAAAATTACAAAAAATATGCATCACATCCGGACATGAGTCCTCTACTTATATATTAAATCTTATAAAAAAATATTATCATTTTATTATGGTTAGGGTGGTCAGATAGACACCTACTTCTTATTTTTTCCTTGAAATTTAAGTCTACTGCATTGAAATTTCAAATTTTCACCAAATAGATTTTATTTATTTTTAAATAAACCTAATAGTTTAGAAACTACATTTAATTTTCTACAGATTCTATTCTTACATATTTTTGAAATAATATAGATAACCTATTCAAATTTTTACGTCAAGTTGCCTAACACTGATTTTTTTGAATTTTTTGCCATTTAAGGGCCTAATTTTTCCATGATGATCCTGCACATACCCATAACCTCTCTCAATTTTTCATATCTTCAATACATTTTCGGGTATGTGCAGGATCATGGTGGGCCAAAAAGTGGCAATATGATGGGTATGTGGCTGATGACTTTATTTTCACCCAAAATTGATGAAATGAAAAGGGATTTTAAAGGAGATTCTCAACTTTCCACCAATATAAATTATGCTTTACTTTGAATTTAATAAGTAATTATTATTCATTTTCTATTCAAATTATGACTAAAGTCCTAATTGATAGACTAATTGAAAATCATCTATAGCTTTCAAGCGGTATCAAATTTTTTGAATCTAAAACATGTGTGTCACATTCTATGATTCGCATACTATAGGATTAAAAAGAAAAATTGAATTTCATGAAGTTTTGACCAAGTTAAGGTGGTTAGACATACGATTTTTTAATATTTTTGAAAATTTGTAATAAAAAATTCATAATTAATTATTCACTTGGAAAAAAATTATAAAAAAATATGCATCACATTGGGATATGAGTCCTCTACTTATATCTAAAATCTTATAAAAAAATATTATCATTTCATTGTGGTTAGGGTGGTCAGATAGACACCTACTTCTTATTTTTTCCCTGAAGTTTAAGTACTACTGCATTGAAATTTCAAATTTTCACCAAATAGATTTCTTTTTTTTAAATAAACCTAGTAGTTTAGAAACTACATTGAATTTGCTAGAGATTCTATTCTTACATATTTTTGAAATAATAAAGATAACTTATTCAAATTTTTACGTCAAGTTGTCTAACTCTAATTTTTATAATTTTTTTGCCACTTAAGGGCTTGTTTTTTCCATTTGATGATCCTGCACATACTCTTTCTTGTGGTAACAAGTTTTCAGTCGATGGAAAAAGCATCAAATGCATGCAGTGTAAAGTTGCAAGGTGGTGTAATTTTTGTTTTGTTCATCATGCCACCAAACCGATAGTTCCAACATGTCAGGATGGGTAGGTTAACACTAGGAAAGGTTTTGTTTTGTACCCTAACATTCCAAAACCTTCTGAGCTCCATTGCATCAATGATATCTCTTAAGAGACCAAAGTGAAAAAGGGAAACAAAATTTGACGACCTATTACTTAGAAACTCTAGCTCTTAGAATTTTTTTTTAAAGGTATAGAATCATGTAGGGCCCCTCTATAATAACCTCTCTTGATTTTGGTATGTGTAGGATCATCATGGAAAAAACATGCCCTTAAGTGGCGATGAAAATTCAGAAAATTAGAGATAGGCAACTTCACGTAAAAATTGGAATAAGTTATCTATATTATTTCAAAAAAATGTAAGAATAGAATCTGTAGAAAATTGAATGTAGTTTCTAAACTTCTAGGTTTATTCTAAAAAAAAATCTATTTGAAGAAAATTTGAAATTGCAATGCAGTAGTACTTAAATTTCAGGGAAAAAATAAGTAGGTGTTTATCTAACCACCCTAACCATAATAAAATGATAATATTCTTTTATAAGATTTTACATATAAGTAGAGGACTCATGTCTTGATGTGATGCATATTTTTTATAAATTTTTTCCATGTAAATAATTAATTATAATTTTTTTATTACAACTTTTAAAAAATATAAAAACTCGTATGTTTGACCACCTTAACTTGGTCAAAACTTCATGAAATTCAACTTTTTTTATCATATAGTATGCAAAGCATAGAATGTGATGCATGTTTCAGATTCAAAAAATGTGATCATTTGAAAGCTATAGATTTTTTTCAATTAGCCTATGAATCAGGACTTTAGTCATAATTCAAATAGAAAATGAATAATAATTATTGATTAAATTCAAAGTAAAGCATAATTTATATTGGTGGAAAGCTGATAATCTCCTTTAAAAATCCTTTTTGTTTCATCAATTTTGGGTAAAAAAAAAGTCGTTAGCCACATGGGCCATCATATCACTTACATATCGCCACTTTTTGGCCCATCATGATCCTACACATACCCATCTTTCATAACTTTGATCCATTTTCTTGTGGTGACAAGTTTTCAATTGATGGAAAAAGCGTTAGATGCATGTAGTGTAAAGTTGCAAGGTGGTGTAATTCATTTTGTTCATCATGAGACCAAACTGACAGTTCCAACATATCAGGGTGGGTAGGCTAACACTAGGAAAGGTCCTATTTTTCACCCCAACATGCCAAAACCTTCCGACCTACATTGCATTGGTGATATCTCTTAAGAGACTAAAGTACAAAAGGGCAACAAACTTTGATGACCTATTACTCAAAAATCATGGCTCTTAGAAACATTGTGTCTGAAGGTATAAGGTCATGTTGGGTCTCTCTAGAATAAACTCCCTCAATTTTTCATATATCCAATTCATTCCACTGTGGCAACCATGTTCTAGATGTTCCAAAAAGTATTAGTTACATTTAAGTAAGAAGTTGTCAAGAGGCATTGTTTACATTCTTCATCTCCTCGGGGTAAGCTGATAATTCAAACACATTGGGGTGACTATAGAACAAGTCCAATTTATGATTTTTTGTCAATGTAGGTGTCCTTATAATCTTATGACTGAATAATCTATAGGAAAGAATTAATTTCCTCTGTTGCTTGAACTCAATGCAGTCATAAACATTCTGGTCAATATCAAAAAATATTTTTTGAGATGAAGGAAAGTGTGGGCATAAAGTATACATCTTTAAATTTGAAGTAGTGATTGGCCAACTAGAGGATGGGTACTTGAATGGAGGAGTACTTGAATATACTTGAATAAAATTATTGGATCAACGTAGTGCAAATTGTTTGTAATTATGATGTCTCTATGTGAATAATCACCTTAAATATGAAATTTCTACCACACACTATGAAGAAACAGTTACATCCTTAATATTTTGATATACATATATGTTTCATATTTCTAATATAGTCATCACTACTACATAATCATGGTAGAACACACATACATAACTTTACTTATAAATACATGATATGGTAACTTAATATATAATTAATAAAACTATAATGCTTGTAGATTATGCCGCATGAACTCTAATTTTATTGCAAGTGCTCTTACATCTTTATTCATTCTTGTAAGGTGCCACATGAGAAATAGCTAGGTAAACTCTTTCCTTGATCAAGTAGCTCTTAGATTTTGTGCTAAATTTCATCCTTCTCCTTAGTAGACCTATGATATAATGATCTATTTGGGAAAGGAAATTCAATAAGCATTTAGTTTCATTTTGTACCATAAATTATTTTTAGAATAATTTTTCAATTATAAAGACATCTTCATCCTATAATAGTATATGTTTAAGCATCTATTGTTGTGATAGAGAAGATGCACAAGTGAGCTATGTTATTTCTTGTGAGCTTGCCTATGCAATATCTCTAAGTAGATAATAAGAAGCAATATTTTTTGTATATTATCAATGTTATAACAATATTTAGTAGAGACCAAGTTATTTTGTCTTATAGTTTAGACTTGTTGAGGTCAAAATATTATCTTTTGATTCAGAGCATCCACTATTAGGGTTTAGAATGGTAGATTGTTGGAAGCTTGGTGCTTCCACCCTCCAATCAAAACTGACCACATGAGTCATGACATGGTCTAACAACCTCCCGTGGATCCTTGATCTGGGATAGTAGCAGTTTCTTGGTAGGTTGGCCCTTTGGAAAATATGGCTAGCTCAACTCCCAAATGTGGTATCAAAGCCTAGGTTGTGGGTTTGAATCTTGTGTTCACGTTGGGTGGATTTTTGGAAGCTCAACACTTCCACCCTTTGGTCAATGCTGACCACGTGAGTTGCAACATTATATAACAACCTCCCATAGATCCTTGATTTGGGATAGTAGCGATTTCCTGGAAGGTCAACCTTTTGGGAAATACAGCTAGCTCAACTCCCAAATGAGCATAAACTACCTAATTTAGAAGCAACCACTTCAAGGAGACACCAATCCCCTAATCTAATCCACAACTCGGTACAACATTACAAATTCATATATGCATATAATTTGGTTCTACACAACCTATTATGCATCATTACATTCAATACATTGTTTCTTTCACTGCAACACACACTTTGCTGTTGAAGCTACACTCTCAACAACACACCCTTGTTCTACACTCTCCTCTGCGCATAGAACAATCACTCTTCTATCTTGTTGCTTTGCTCTTCTTTCACATTCTGCAGTGTCTCATACATCTGCACTATATATTGTCTTTTCTCTCTGCCTTTGTTACATACTCCGCAATACACAACTCTATTTAGCACCTTGTGCTCTTGCAAACTTCTCATAGCTACAACAGATATGACTCCATCAACACCACTTAGATAGTCTTCATTGTTTTCTTAACTCCACTAATCAACAAATCTCTAACTCGAGATACTCAATACTATTCTAATCATCTCAAACCTTGTGCTAGGGTTTCCTTCACTTCCAAACTTCACCATCAAGCTTCTTGTACCTCAAGCTCCACACCACTGTCCAAATCATCATTAATTCATCTGATAGGGTCTATCAAATATCTCCATTCCCTACATCAAGCCACCCAACATTAAATCTGGTGTAGATAATTTTCCTTCATTCTCTTGGTTAAACCCTAAAATCTAATTATGCATTTAATGCTCTCTTTTGATCCTTCGATCTAATTTTCATCTCAATCACTTTTATAATCTAGTATGTTGTCTTCAAGATTAAATATTCATATATTGGTCATTGAGGTAGTCAGACAAATTAATTCTATCTCTTGTGTCCATTTTGTAGTCGTAACCCCTATTCACATGGACCAGACTGTTGTAGATCTCTGCTTTTGAATTTTGGCCATCAATTTTCTCCTTTTGTGCCATGAACCTTAGATCCTCATTCTCTGTCATGCCTTTAAATTCTGACTGTTGGATAAGCAGTTGATCAAATCACCGTCATCAATCTTGGAGTATTCCCTAAACATAATGTAGTGCTTTGTTAAAGAGACATTCGCTAAAGTCCCATCGAAGTTCACCTCTCTTCAATATGAGTCACCTTTGTATACATGGGCCCACATGCCATCTATCATCCATATCATCACCACGTAATTCACAACAACAATGCAAATTAGTACACTGAGCAATTGTTCTCTACCTCTTGTCAACCTTCATCACAATTGGGTCCCAATAGCTTCTTGCCTTATCGCTCCATCTAAGGGACATCTTCAAGACTCCCACTTGTACATCAAAGTCACATCGATGAGAAATCCTTTCACCAACATCGTCTAATCTATCTCATGCAATCTACACTATTCATCGCTAACCTCGTAGGTCTTGATCGGGTTCCACCAAAAATCTTGCGAGGTGTGCAACCATTGTCTGATATTGACCATCATGGATTAATCTCCACCATTCCTCACAGACCTCGCATTTCTTGATTGGGTCCCACCAGAAATCTTGTGAGGTGTGCGACCACCATCCAATCTTATTTTCTGCCACGTGTCCCCTTTTTATTCATTTTCTGACTATATCATCATTGTATGTCAACCTTAATGGGTCTTGCAGTCAACATCATACACTCATCACCATGTCAATACATTGTAATCCATAATGAGGATGTGGATTATAGTTCATCCAATCTTGGCATGCCATGCATCTACTTTTTCATCTCTATCACCCATGTCATTATGACTGGGTCGCACTCAAGCACAACCTTCATGTCACCATGTCAGAGAGGCATCGACAAAGATCTCACCGACATCATCCAATCTCACCAATAACATTCTACACTCCTTATCGCTCCATCACTAAGTTCTCAAAAACCTAAACTTTAGAACCTTTGTCGGAGGTTACTAAGTTATGAAAACCTACAACACGCTGACATAAATATCAAGTTGTTGGAGAGACATCAACTTGACTCCAGCTGATAAGAACTCATCATGCCGATGAAAACTTAATTTTCTTTCTACATCGCCACATTGAAGAGACTTCCCCCATTCTTTCACCGATCATGCACTGTCACTCTGATAAAGTTCTCCTTACTCCTTATCACTCTATCAAGGAGACTTCTCCTAGACTCTCGCTGATACATCAATGTCTCATCAATTAGATAACTATCAGTCTATCGAAGAGACATGGAAAAAACTATTCTTGAAACTATATTGTCTCATTGATAAATCTCCATAGCGCCACCATTGCTATGTTGAAGAGACATAGCCCATTCTCTCGCCAACCACACATTGTCACACTGACAAGAACATTGACCTATTGAAGAGACATCTCCCAATATCTTGTCAATCTACTGTAGATGTATAACCTTGAAGTGCTAGGCAGAAGGGTCGGTCATCACTATGGGATGATAGACATAAGTTGCAACTAATGCAACCGACAACCGTCGATACCGGGTCAACATCAAAATAGAACATTTTGAGGACACTGTGATTGCAACTCTAGGGTTTAACCAGTAAACCCTAATTTTATTTGACATAAAATAAAATTCATTTAGGAACATGTATACATCCTTTGGGCTTGCACAATACCTTTCTGGAAAGCTCTCAAAAAAACCATCATGAATTTGCCACTCAATTCACCATCAGATCCACAACTCTCTCATCCATCTTCTATCATCATGCCAACAAACTCCTTTGCCTAATTTGCACTTTTGACATTAATGACAACTAAATGTGCACTTTTCCACAGGATCAACACACTTCTTTGATCACTTTTGACATCAACACACTTCTCCTTTGATTGTTCTATGTGCAAAGGAGAGTGTAGAATAGGGGTGTTGTTGAGAGTGTAGCTTTAGCAACAGAGTGTGTGTTGCAGTAAAAGCGACAATTTACTAAATGTAATGATGCATAATAGGTTTTGTAGAACCAAATTGTATGCATATATGAATTTGTAATGTTGTACTAAGTTGTGGCTCAGATTAGGGGATTGGTGTCTCCTTGGAATGGGTGTTCTTAAATTAGGTAGTTGATGCTTCCTTGGGTTGTATCCCTAAAAAATTGTAACAGAGATTTAGATTGTGACACAATATTTGAGCAGTAGACTCAAGCATCCTTAGTCACCATTATTTTTCCCATATGGGACCCAATCAAGACCTGCGAGGTTAGTGATGAATGGTGCAGATCACACGAGATAGATTGGATAATGCTGGTGAAAGGATTTCTCATTGGTGTGACTTTGATGTACCATTGGGAGTCTTGAGGATGTCCCTCTGATGGAGCAATAAGGTGAGAAGCAAATGGGACTCGATTGTGACGAAGGTTAATAGGTGGCAGAGAACGATTGCTTGGTGTACTAATTCACATCATTCTTGTGAATTACATGGTGATGATATGGAGGACATATGGCATGTAGGCCCATGTACATGAAGGTGATTCATATCGAAGAGAAAGGTGAACTTTGATGGGACTTTAGAAAATGTCTCTTTGACAGAGCACTACATGATGTTAAGGGAATACTATAAGATTGAAAATGGTGATTTGATTGACCACTTATTGAACGGTCAAGATTTAAAGGCATGATAGAGAACAACGATCTAAGTTTCATGGAATGAAAGGAAAAGATCAATGACTATAATTCAAAAGCAAAGATCTACAACAATCTAGTCTGTGTGAATAGGGGTTAGATTGCAAACTGACACAAGAGATAGAATTAATTTGTCTAACTGCCTCAGTGACCAAAATATGAAGATTTGATCTTGCAGATAGTGGAATAGATTGCAAAAGTGATTAAGATCAAAATTATATCAAAGGATCAAAAGAGAGCATTAAATACATAATCATACTTTAGGGTTTAACAGAGAGAATGAAGGAAATTTCTCTGCACCAGATTTAATGTTAGGTGGCTCGATGCAAGGAATGGAGATATCTGATAGACCATATTAGATGAATTAATGATGAATTGGATAGTGGTGTGGAGTTCAAGGTACATGCAGCTTGTTGGCGAAGTTTGCAAGCAAAGGAAACCTGAGCACAAGTTTTGAAATGATTGGAACAATAGTGAGTATCTCGAGGTAGAGATTTGTTGATCAGTGGAGTTAAACACAATGTAAATACTATCTGAGTGGTGTTGATGGATTCATATTTTTTATAGGTGTGAGAAGTTTGCAAGAGCACAAGGTGTTGAATAGAGTTATGTATTACTGAGTATTCAACAGAGGGGGAGAGAAAAGATAGTTATAGTGCAGATGTATGAGACACTACAAAATGTGAAAGAAGAGCAGAGCAACAAGATAGAACAGTGATTGTTCCATGTGTAGAGGAGAGTGTATAACAAGGGTGTGTTGCTGAGAGTGCAACTTTAATAGCAGAGTGTGTGTTGTAGAGAAAGTAACAATGTACTGAATGTAATGATGCATAATAGGTTGTGTAGAACGAAATTGTATGCATATATGAATTTGTAATGTTGTACTGAGTTGTGGCTCAGATTATGGGGTTGGTGTCTCCTTGGAATGAGTGTTCCTAAATTAGGTAGTTGATGCTTCCTTGGGTTGTAGCCCTAAAACATTGTAACAAATATTTGGATTGTGATGCTAGATTTGAGTAGTAGACTTAAGCAGCCTTAGTCATCGTGGTTTTTCCCATATGAGGTTTTCCACATATATTTGGTGTTATGTGGTGTTTTTGTGTGC
The DNA here is from genome assembly GCA_007258455.2 of Sequoia sempervirens. Taxonomy (NCBI): domain Eukaryota; kingdom Viridiplantae; phylum Streptophyta; class Pinopsida; order Cupressales; family Cupressaceae; genus Sequoia; species Sequoia sempervirens. Next base: position 369,669,292 of record VDFB02000015.1, on the reverse strand, counting down.
ATTCATATTTAGGTATCACATGATTAATATCTACACATTAAGGGTTAAAGAAAGTAGTCTACATAAAAGGTTTTAAGAGCTAAATTCTTAATATCTACTAATTCACCCCCCTCTTAGTAGATCATTGTGTTCCAACATAGATATCTTCCAAGAATTATGTCACAAACTTATAGAGGTATGAGGTTACATGTAATAATATCTAGCTCATGTTTAGTTACATACTTGAAAGTGCATTGTATAATTACATGAATTTCCTTACCATGCTATAATGATCCTAGAGAGTATGGGCTTAGATGTGTAATGGTGGAGAGACTTAGGTGTTATATTGCATCATGCATTATTATATTCATATGATTGATGATGTCAATGATGACATGGTTGGGGTTTCAATTAACCTAATAGTTCATGCGGAAGAGATACATTCCTTGAAATCATTAGTTGTCACAACACTATTGTTATGGCATTACACCTCTTGATTAGTATCCTCAATAAATTTGTTGTCATTTTGAGAGTAGGTGTGATGATCATGTCAAAGTATATCACCTTGTTATATTTTCTTACCCTTGTCTCAATCTATAGAACATAATGGAGACATATTAGGGCTTTGAGTGCTTGATTTGTAGTATATTGACTATTCTTACATGAAAGAATGTTGCTTCTATATGAGACGCTTGTAGCTATTTTCCTACATGGATTATTATTATATGGTGAAATTTTTACCAATATTTTCCTTAGCCTCAATCTCGGGTGCATTGCATAATATTTTTCTCAAGGTTTTTAATGTTAATAGCTCTATTTTAGCAAAAAATGAATTGAAAGGAAGAAAGGTACATGAAAAACACTTTCTAAAATAATATTAGAGGAGAATAATATTCAAACTTTATATATTTACAATTATATAAAAGAAGAGTGCATGGAATATGTAGGCAACTAAAATTATCCACGTATTTCCATATATCTCTGTAATGATGGAAAAAGGTCACCCCTAACTTGGCCTTGATTTAGTGTTGCAATGTGTCTAACATATTCACATTAGGTATTGGGCCCTTGTGAACTAAATGAGCTTATTGTTGCCTTATTTGGAGTTTTGTAAAGTGTTGTAACATGCTTTCACACTTCTCTAGGGTTTTCATTAATAATTTAGCTTCTTTATGCTTTAATTGGCCTTATTTTACATCCACAAGCCTCAAGTATTACATCTTTTTGAGGATATAATCCTGACACATATCAACATCCAATCATAATTCAAGTATTTTTAGGTTGTGTGGCCCAGATTTGGTGGTCTGGGACTCATTTGCTACCCTAGGCAAATGAGTCCCACCTAGGTTTTTGGGTCTCAAACCTGGTTTCACACCTTTCTAAGCATTTTTGAAAATGGTCCCATAAATTATGCCCGAAGGGACTCATTCGCCACCTTGGGCGAATGAGTCCTATGTGGCCCAAAATCAAAATTAATTCAATTTTTTGGTAGGATGTTATCCTCCTAGGTCTGATGTCAACTTTTAGTGTTGCAATTTTGGGAATTCTTACATAATTAAGTATAAATACAAGGTTATTTCACTTATTTTAACCTAAAACTTTTGTGAGAGCATGACTATAGCAAGTTTGAGTTCACAAGAGCATTCAAGGGAAAAAATCTTCATCAATTATCACAACAATTCAAGATCCATCATCATGTCAAGCATATCAAGCTTCAAGCATGTTATTGAGCTAGTGTTGTGATGTAGCATTGAAGATCCAAGATCAAGCATTGCTCTACACCTATTTTCAAGGTCAAGATCTACATCCTTCATGGCCATTTCATGTTGAATTGCAAATTTACAAGACATAATTTACGGGGCATCCTTCTAGGTATCATTGTTCATGTTTCATGTCCTTGTTTTATTTTATCATCATTAGGTTTAATTACCTAAACAGGGTTTGACCAAGGCAAAGCCCTATTCCCAAACAATCAATATTTTCTCTCTCTCCCTCTCTCTCTGTGTGATTGCAGATCTAGGTGTCTTGAAGCATGAAGTAATTTTGAAGATTAGGTTACAAGATTGAGAAAAGTTACTGGAATTGTCTCCTCATTTACAAGGTTTCTATCTTCACTAAAAAGTCACCTACAACCTCAAAATCAAAGTTTTAGATCTACAAACAAAGATGAACAAAAAGAGTAGACATTGAAGACAAAATTCATACTTTGAAGCTCCAAAAACCCTAACTGGACTCTTTCACTAGTTCTAGCGAATGAATCCCAATTTAGGTCAATTTTGAGATTTTTGCAGTTTTGAATACCCTTTTTCCAGAAACCTATTCTTGTACAGAAACCCAGGTCTAGGACTAATTCACCCAGCTTAGTGAATGAGCCCTAGTAGGCCTAAATTTTAGGTTATTTAACATTTTGGGTCTCCATTTAAGCTCTCTTAGGTTTCCAGGTACTCCTTTTTACTTTTCTAGTTTGATGTTATGATTTATTTGCATTTATAGGCCATTTATTCAAGTTTCATGCATCACTAGGTTTTTTCATTAGATCTTGCATGTCATACACTATTTCAAGCCCTAGATTGGTGGTGAATCCCTCATTAATCTCTAAAAATACCCTAGGATAGTCCCTTAGTAGATCTCTTTCTCCCATTATCATCATTTGATTGATATCTCTAGGGTATCCTTGAATGTAGAGCATAGAAAGCTTGTTACCCTAGGTCTTAAAACCTTTGGGGTGAAAATTTTCTATCTTACGAGCTCCACACTTGCATATAACTTCTATTTCCTATTAAATAAACAATTTTATTTTTTAATTAAGGTAGTTTTCCTCTAAATAATTGTATTTTTTTAATTTAATTATTTTCCCAGGTTTCAATGTCCATTTTCCTATCATAATTAATTAATATTATTATTTAATTATTTCTGCCTTTCCTCTCACATAATTAAATAAATTTCACAATTATTTAATTATCTAACACTCCTCTCTCCTAAATTAAATAAATACTTAATTTATTTAATTTTCATGCCTTCTTAAATAAATAAAATAAATATTTTATTTATTTCATCAATGTCGGCTACTAAAATTAAATAAATTTATTTAATTTTAGCTCCTTGATCCATGCCTTTTCTCTCTCATTAATCCTCCACCCTTGATTAAATTAATTTCTAATTTAATCTTCACCCTTGATTTCTTTCAAGAAAAGCATATAAATAAATCCTTCATCTAAGCTATTTAGATAACACATCTCATTATCTTACCCACATACTGCCATTTTCATTCTAGCTCTCTCATCTATCATATCTCTACCATTTTCTATCTAGACCTCAAGCATACATTCACCTATCATATCAAGATTCACATCAAATCATATCAAGATCAAGATCAAGGCAATATCAAGGTTATGCAATCAAAGTCTGAGGGAAACAATCATATTAAGAGTCCATGTTCAAGGTGACTTTGTTTCATTTCATACATGCATTATCTTCTAGCTCTTAGACACAATTGAGGTTTTATGTTGAATGTGGATTGGATCTAGTGCTTCCTTTATCCATCTATTTTCTGCATCATACATTTTGGTGAACCCAACGTGAACCCCCTAATTGATTTTTGGCTCAATATTTTGAGAATTTTTGAGGAATTTTTTACTTGCACCTAATTCACTTGATCTACCTTGCTTTTTGCAGGTTTTGTTAGCTTTTTGTTGCCGGTTTTGTGTTATTTTTGGACAAAACCCTAGTTTTCAAAGATTTCACCATATCTTTCAAATGCCACAAATTTTTTTATGGGTTTTTAGTTGAAGTTTATGGATCATCTAAGAAAGCTACAAAAGAAAAATTAAGGTCATATCATTATTTTTGGGTGATTTATGATTATTTTAGGATTTTTCATAAATCTTCATTTTTGGATGCAAACTAGAGAATTTTTTTTTTCATTTTTGAAAATATTTTAAAATTTTAGTAGGGGTCTATTCTTTGTAGATTTATTTTTGAGCTAAAAGTAGTGATAAAAAAAAAATGTTAATTAGGGTTTTCCATAATTTCACATTTTTGGGTACAAATCAATATTTTTTTTTAAAAAAATTATATTTTTGGAAAGCTCTTGAAATTTCACTAGGGTTACATTCTTTGTGTTTTTAGTTTTGGTGCCATAAACATTTCTAAAAATCAGATTTATTTTGACTAGGTGAAAAGAAAATTGGAATTACAATCTAGTGATGAGCATGTTTTTCATATACATCTATTTTGTTGCATCATAAATTATTTTCTGATATTTACAAGATTTTTATTGACATTATCAAATTTGAGTTTTTTTTTTTGGTCTTAATCTAACCCTCTAATATTAGTGATCAATTATCTTGTTAGGGTTTTTCTTTGTTGTTGGTTTTGTTAATGTGCAAAACAAAAACTCTTCAAAGGAAAAATTGGATCAAGTGAACAAAAATTTGGTTCTAAAGAAAATCTAGGTGTACACTTTTCAACTCATATCTTTATCTTAATCTTTTTTACAACATCACATTTCAATTTGGATCTAAATAAAACAAGCATCTTCTCGAAATCACACTTTCAATTTGGGCTTAAAAAGAACAAGTGTTTGCATTGCTTGGTGATCTTGTTTGTGCTTGGAGGTGTGTATTCTCTTCCCTCACATTTCCATATGATGTTGGAATCAAAACCACTCTTCAACGCTCTCATTTTCACATCACACATTTCAATTTCTAAGGCTAATGGACATTACTTATGTGATCAAATAAATTTGTATGATCTTTACTCGCATTATCATATGATCTTGGAGATCAAAAGCATTATTTTCAAATCACTTTTGTATAAACTTTTTAGAGGGGTTTCCTAGAGAAGTGATCACTCTAGGGGTGACCTCAACTCAATTGTTTTGGTGGAGTATAAATAGTGGGGGGTGAATTGAAAGACACACCGCTTGGAAGTGAATCTTGTCAATCTTGGCTAAGCCCTAAATAAATTTATACCTTTTGGAAGTGAAGGTGGAGTGTGGGTTACCCTCTCCTCCTGACTTTTTGGCATTATTCTCCTTTCAAATTCATGGATTTTTGCCTCATGTACCTTCATGGTATATAGATGACATCCTTAGATCCTTATGCTTTCTAGTTTAAGACCATTGACCACTCTACCCGCTTGAATAATTGTTAGGTTGTTCTTGTTCTTTTAAGTGTCTTCTTATCATAATCATTTGCATTACATCTAGCATCAAATCTTATCTTGTGTGTGTGAATGTGTATTTAAGATCTACATCTTAATCAAGCAAGAAAAACCATAAACCTACCTAAAACTATGGATCAAGATGAGCCTAACATATCCTCTATCTTCCATCTCATACCTCAAGATCTTGTTGAATCTCTCCTTGCCAACTACTTTAACAATCACATAAAATCCATGATCATGGATCTCGTAAGTAGATTCCAAGAGATCCTAAACACCATCCAAGCCACCATTGAAACTTATACCCAAGTCATGTCATCCTTTCCCTCCATTAACAAGGGAAACTAGAATGTCTTCCATGTTCAACCAACACCCATCCATAACCATATCTCATGCATTTCAAATCCTAGCCAACCCATCGTCAAGCCAAAATACACTATCAAAAGACAACCAAAATTCACCCTCCAAGGAGCACCAAAAGTCACCCTCAAAGGAATAGATGAACCCATGAAAAATCCTATTTCAAAAAATGCTATTCCTAGTCTTCTACTTCAACCCAATTTCACCTCATCCATCCCATATTTATCCACCTCATCAATTTCATGTTTTTCCACCTTCATAGCACCTATAAAATTCAACTATGTTACTCACTTGACCTTGTTGATCCAAAGCATGACATCATAGGCCCCCCTTTTTTTAAATATCAAAGTATTCCTTCTCATGATCCCATACCATCTTATGATCCAATTCTCTCAACTCCATTCCATAATCCTTGTCCATCAACTCTATTGTATGATCCTGTACCACCTCATAATCCTACCATATCCAACCCATTTGACAATCCTAGCATATCCACCTCATATCATGATCCTATCATACCACCTCCATGGCATGATCCTAGTACATCACAAGAACAAAGATTTACATCCATTACCTCTCAAGACCCACAAGGTATAAACATTTCTCATATATCACATGATAATCCTAATCCTTCACAAGATCCCATTCATGAACCACAAACATATAAGATTGGTTCATCCACCTTTTTAAGAGCTAGTTTTCTCTTAGAATACCACATGTCTTCCACCTATAACACCCCTCAAGATGGTATTTCATCTTTCTTCACAATTAACAAGTAACCCATTGGTAAGAAGATTCATCAAAGGATGAATTATCAAAGGAAAGGGTTGGGCCTTCATGAACAAGGTTTACTTGAACACCCTAATATTAAAACACATCTAAATTCTTATGGTTTTGGCTACATACCTCTTTCTCAAGATGTTTGTAGCTCTTTCAAACCCACAAGAGCTCCCTTTAGATCAAGATGCCCACCTCCTCCATCATCTTTACCATATATTCTAGGGCCTCATCCATCAACCCTTCTATCCATCATGGGGCCATATGTTCCTAAAGCATATCCTTACATGCCCTTTCAAGAACAACAAAGACACATAACCTTGAATTCCTTCCAACACCTTCCACTTCAAAATCCTCTATTTTAATATAATCCCTCTATGGCCTTTCTAAGCAATTAGGATACCAAACAAGAAATGCATAAATCCAAGAATCCACAAAAACTTGAAGATCATCATGTCTCACTAAAAAGACATGCCAAAATAAAGAAAAATATGCTCCAAAATTAAAAGAAAAGTATATCTAGGTAAATGCAAAAGCCAATTAAGAAAAATAAAAAGGTTATAAATAAAAATCAAAAGTCAAAACAATGTGGGTTCCAAAGAAAGAAAAAGAATCCATGCATTCAAATGAAAAGTCCAAACCAGTATCCCAACTTGCTAATCTAAAAGATTCCATTATTTCACCATCATCCAATCCTCCATCTAGGTATATTCCATCTCATAATCCAATCATAGGTATTCCATCATCCTCCAAATATTTTTTGGGTCCTTACATGCCCAAGTTTATTATCCCAACCTCCCCATCTCAATCCTTCAATTTTCACCACCCTTCAAGATGTGTGCCAATGTTGTTCTTACCAACATTCCCTCATAATGACTCCATTCCATACTTCCATCCAACCCCCATCCCCCATTCCATACCTTTAATCTAATCCTTTGCATGAATCCTTAATCCCCTTCTCCCTACCTCTATCCATTTCATTAGATTTACCAATTTTCCTACCAACGTCTTTGAGTGGGAATGTGTTAGCTATGGTTTATAAGAAAAAATTACTCAATGGGGTACTATCTTCTACAAAGAGACACTTGAGTCCTCCATTCATATCCATACACCTTCATTAGCTTCCATATCCATGAGCTTTCATTTCCACAAGATTTCATATCCATTTATATCCACTAGCTTTCACATCCATCCATCTACCCTTGCTTGTACACTTGGGAGCAAGCATTTTCCATTCATATGATACATTATCCTATTTTCTCTTAGCCATCATATTCCTTCATTTATATTCCATGCTATCCACTTTATCCATCCACCTTCCTTTGATCTTGCATAAATTACTAGGGAAAAATAACAAGAACAAGTATCTAATTCATGCTTTAGACCATGTGTGTCTTCCATCCTCCATATCACTTCTCCTCCATCTCATGTTTCCCTGCATATACATTTATCTTCCATATCCATGTCATGTCCTTATCACTTGTCATACTTAACCCTTTTCATACCTCTTAGCATGGGGCATGCTATTACTTTGACATGTGATCTTTGGAGTCATCCATAGGTCCTTTATTTATCCTTTCTCTTTGACCAAACATTTTGGATTCTCTTGTCATTGGTTCCCTCCACCCATAGAATTTTATATCTTGATCCATCTATCTCCATCCTCCATCTAGGGTGTATCCTTACATGTCCTATCATTAACCCATATCTTAGATCTCCATACCATATCATTGATCCATATCCATCCATATCTCCTTTGTTTTTCAGCTTGACTAAGGAATAAGATCTTGTTTGCCATTATCATTTACATTTTTTTATTTATAATTGTGTTATCATTGTTATGAGCAAGACATTTAAGCAAATCATAAACTCTTTAACATTGTAAAACATTGGGATTTAATTAACATCATGAGAAAATGATTCTTGTTTAAATCAAGTTAACATCTAACATATCTTGAGCCCAAATGTTTCGTAATTTATCACAATAAAACAATCAACCAAAAAATAAAACTATTGTGTCTTGATGGATACATCTTTCCTAATCAGACACCTACCTTGATCTTTCAAGCAATCAAAAACTTGATCATATCTCTTGGCACAAGGTGTTGTGGTTATTATCTTGTTCAACACATTGTATTTTTCCTCATTAATCTTTATCTTGTGCATTACCATTTGCATTTTTTATTATCATGAACTTGCATATTTATCATTATCATTTTGCATGCATGAGAGCTTGTGCTTTATCTTATGTCTTGTCTCTTGCCTTGATTATTATCCTTATCTTTTTCTTTTCTTGTCACATTGTAAGGAAGCTTGAGGATCTCTACACCTTGTTTTGGATGAAGGAGAGTGAGGAGTGGGGCATGAGTCCTTCTTATGTGTGTGTATCGAGTCAGTCTTCCCAGTAATTATTATAAAAATATTAACCAATAACAAAGAGGGATTCATTCCTCTCTATGATGAAACAAATGATCACTTCAAAACCTTTCAATTCCATTCATTTTCATAGTCAACTTTCCATATCATTTCCTCCCATATCGAATCCATTTCATAAGCCATTTATATTCTTTCCTTGCATCTAATCAATGTGTTGCATTCTTTTCTTATTTGCATCCACCTAGGTCATCCATATTTATGAATCTTGTATATCATTTATTTTGTGAGCTTGACCCAATATTGATCTTTTTGGGCCAATCTCCCAAGGGGGACATCTATAGCTCTCTTTCCTCATTTGGGGCATCCTTCATTTTCTTTGATACAATGGCACTTGCTTGTGACATTATATCAAAGAGGGGCAAAATATAGACACCTAAAATTGTCCATGTATTTTCATATAGATCCACACTTGCATATTTCTTCTATTTCCTATTAATTAAATAATTTTATTATTTAATTAAGCTAATTCTCCTCTAAATAATTAAATAATTTTTATTTAATTATTTTCCCTTTCAATATCCATTTTCCTCTCATAATTAAATTATTTTATTATTTTATTATTCCCCTTTCATAGGTCCCATTTTCTTCGAATAATTAAATAATCTTATTATTTAATTATTTCCACCTTTACTCTCCCATAATTAAATAAATTTCACAATTATTTAATTACCTAACACTCCTCTCTCCTAAATTAAATAAATATTTAATTTATTTAATTTTCCCACCTTTCTTCTTAAATAAATAAAATAAATACTTTATTTATTTCCTCAATGTCGGCTACTAAAATTAAATAAATTTATTTAATTTTAGCTCCTTAATCCATGTCTTTTCTCTCTCATTAATCCTCCACCTTTAATTAAATTAATTTCTAATTTAATCTCGACCCTTGATTTCTTTCAAGCAAAGCATATAAATAAATCCCTCATCTAAGGCATTTAGATAACACATCTCATTATCTTACCTACATACTACCATTTTCATTCTAACACTCTTATCTATCACATCACTACCATTTATATCTAGACCTCAAGTATACATTCATCTATCATATCGAGATTCACACTATATCATATCAAGATCACGATCAAGACAATATCAAGGTCATGTAACCAAATTCTAAGGGGTACAACCATATCAAGAGTCCATGTTCAAGGTGACTTTGTTTTATTTCATGCATGCATTATCTTCTAGCTCTTAGACACAATTGAGGTTTGATGTTGAATGGATTGGATCTCGTGCTTCATTTATCCATCTATTTTCTACATCATACAAAATACACTTGGATTTTAGATATTTGAAGTAAACCATCTAAAAATATCCATTGAAGTGTGGATTTATGCTACAAATATGGACACCATCAATAAAAAAGATGTGTATTAACCAAATAGCCATATAGGCATACATCAATATGTGTCGATATAAGTATAACATATATACAAAATAGCTTTGTAGGCTTACAAGAATGCCATATAGGCATACAATGTCATGTATATTTAATAAAAAATTATAAGTCCTAAAATTCCATATAGGCAAACAACAAAGGACCCTAATAAAAAATCATTCCCCTCCAAGTGAAGAAAACAAATCACGAGCAACCTTTGATAGTTGAAGGGATAGAGATGCATATGATTGTGGTCTACTTCAAAATCGATGGGTGCTCCTCATATTTAACTCTTCATGGAGCTTTAGTTGTTAAAATAAAAAATTTAGACATTAATATATAGAAATTACATTATAAAAAATAAAATATTTAACAAAATAATCACTTACCATCATCAAATGATCTATCTCCTTGTTTGGAATTATACGATGCTCAAGTTTTGGCATTCCAAAGTCCTATAGAAACCATCCAGATAGAAATTAAACTAAAAATCAATAATCATTTTATTTTTCAATAATAAAGAGCTATAACAACAAATGTAATTTGAATTTACTAATCTACCTCATACACCCATCAAAGGCATCAGGCTATCTATTGCATTAGATACACCATGCTCCATTGCCCTATCAACATCAGGAGGAATCTCTACTTGCAACATCTAAAAAGAAAACAACATTATTCATAGACTATTGAAATGGTATGCAGCTAGTGATGATAGTTAGGAGGATAAGAGTGAAATGGTATGCTACAAGCTAGTTCAATGCCACTAGCCTATATTTTTTTCAAGTCAACAACATGAAAAAAATAAATTTATAGACTATGAAGTGCATAACAACCTCAAATCAAATTAATTAAAAACTACGGAGAATACTTACAAACTATCTAGAACCTTCAAGTCATTAAACATTATTCAATTACAAAATACATTTTTTATTTTAAAATTATAAATAGTTTGTATTACTTGAGTGAAACTTTGACATCCACCTCCACTGGTGTGTTGCCATCAAATTTCTAAGATTAATGCAAAATGAGATATAAGAATACCATTCATATAACTTTTAGCTATTCACATGTAATATTTATAATTCTTTTCTAGTTGCATACCTTTGAAGTACATGTGATTTCATAATAGGGAGGTGGAGGACCCCTAAAAAGTATACTAAATGCTATAACTCTAAAATTTCATTGTAATCATTCAAATAATTTAGTTAATTTTGTATTTCAAAAATGAAATTTAATAAATTTAATGTAATTAACTTGCTAACATTTACCTGACTATCAAGGCCAAATGCCTCATGAAGGAGGACATCTATCATCGCCATCTAATTGAATCTACATGTGATAACATCGATTCAAGTGATTGAGCAAGTGTGGTTCTATGTGAGGTTGAGCTTGTAGGATCTTTCAACCTTGCAATTATATCCTCAATTTGGTTTTTGTTATTTTTAATTTGCCCCATTAAATTTTCTTGAGTTCTAGGAGCATGTTGAGGAATTGTTGGAGGTGTTTGTTGGGGTTGTTCTTCATCAAGGATTTGGGCATGAGCTAAATTCGTATTTTGAAGAATAATTTGAGGAGACTTTGAAGGTCCATTATTATTTCCTAAAAATTAAATAAATTTACATAAAAATAATATTAAATCTACCTATTTGATGTCATTCACACAAAAAATAGAAATTACTTACTTCTTCGACCTTCTTGATGTTGTGGAAATTTTTTGGTGAATATTGGGTGAAGAATTGAAGCATTTTTGGCCTTCCAAAAAGTGTGAGCACGTTGTGCAAGGGTTTCATGCCACAAACAAAGTAGAAAGTTACATAAAAAGTAGAATAAATATTTTTCCTTTTTTCGTTTAAATGAGATATAACACGCTTGTGTTATAATGTGGGAGCATTATGGCTTGGGAATGACTAACCCTTAGGCTCGGTCACTCCAAGCCATAACACGAGTGCGTTATAATATGAGCATGTTCTAATGTGAGCATGCTATAATGCAAGTGTGTTATAATGTGAGCATGTTATAACACGCTCGCATTATGGATTTAAATTTTTTTTCAAAAAGTTGGCCACCTTTTGGCCCCCCATCTTTTTGCACCCATCCATTGAGAAATGTAAAGGTTTTTTAAGTTAAAGAGGAAAACATAAAAAAATAGATAAATCTGAAAGGGTACCGTAAAGGTACCTTTCCCCTACTGTAAGAGTTGGCTATACAGATAGTCATCCAAGATCTAGAGGTCAAATGTAAAGAACAAAGAAAAGATAAATATACAATGCTCAATATTGCAATTGAATTAAATTCATAGAATTAAATTAAAAATGAGAACCCATTGGTTACATAGCCAAGGTGAGACATAGGATTAGACAAGATCATGATAAGTGTCTTAATCCTATGTTATGAGATAAATTATCATAATTACCTAGGATGAGATAAGATGTAGAAATGACAACTAATACTTCTAGAAATAATATTAGGACCTAAGTAAACTTAACATGTCAATAAGTTCCCCTAGAATGAATTAACTAGGTACAAGACTTTATTAACACCAACACTCCCACCATAAGCATGTAACATGGGGAGTATATTATTATGTAAATGATGTAAATATGGGTCTCGACTACTAGGCTATGTTAGGTACCCATGTACAAATGCAATCTCTCACAAATAAAGAAAAGAAGAAAATACTATGGGATAAAACTCCTACCCAAAAGAGAGATCTAAAAATACTCTCAATGAACAATGTAGAGGAAAAAACCCCATGTGAGGAAAAAAACCCCCATAAGAAGAAGAGAGACCATGTAGTCCCCCCTCAATTTTGAATCTCCTACAATGATGGTAGAAGCCCAACATTGAATGTTGAAGATTATCCAATCTTGTCAAACACTATTCCTCCCCTTAGGATGAAACAAAACTAGGATGATATATACGATGTCTTCCCATTCTTGAAAGGAATATGCAAGAAGAAGGGTGATGTGTAATGTCTCTAAAGAATGCTCAAGTGTCTCCATGTCAATGTCAAAAGCTGACACACTCCAAACAAGTGATCTAGGCCACACAACTAAAGATGTCAATCTAAAATCTCCTAGAGACAAATGTAGAAAAAATCCAAAGACAAAGATATCTCCTTTGAAGACAAAGAAGCTAGCTCTAAATGTCATCCACAAGAATCCACACATCAAACTGTGAAGAATGATCATGTAGAGAATGAACAAGAGGGTTAGAGTGTTCCCTCACAACAATTGAAGAAATATCTCCATCAAATATATATGTATGTAATCAGACTCAACAAGCAAACTAGTAATGTTTGTCAAGTATGCATTCCAAATAGACGTATCTCGAGGATGATGTAGATCCTATTGCATTAAGTCATAAGAGGCCAAAATTGTGATAACACAAGCATCATAAAATACAACAGAATATGGAGGAGATGAAATGCAAGGCTCAAGAACATGATCTGACATGAGAAAACCCAAGTTCAAGTAGCCAAAATTCTCCTCAAAATCATGGTCCAAACTGAAGGTGTGATCAATAAGTGAAGAAACAAAGTCATCATCAGAAGTAAAATCCTCAAAGGTGTACAAATAAGATGAATGATCAACCATCATAGTAGCAATAATATCTCTACTTTCAAAATCCCTAATCAACCTTATATTTTGGTGTTGATGACCTAATTTTACTAAAAATAAAAAATAAAATATAAATATTAATTAAACTATTACAAAATTATGTTTATAAAAACTACACATATAGATTACAAAATCATTTTTAAATATTTTTAATAAAATATTATTTACATGAAAAAGAGTTATTAACAAGTCAATTTTTTTTAATAATATTATTTATTTGGTAAATAGGTCCCAAAGTAGTGCTACATGTTTATTTAGTGAAAACTTCTAGATTGAAAAATCACTACCCATACCCAACCTAGCTAGAATGAATGTAGCTAGACCATATATTTGACCAAAATTAAATTTTAGTTAGAAATGCTTAAGTTCACTTATTTTGTTAAGCTGGTCAAAAGTGTGATACAATTTTGTACTTTTACCCAAGAGCACCTCCATATTTACCAAAGTGTTCAATTTGGAAAAGGTTTTTGTCTAGTTATAGCTATAGTTGATAGTTTAATGTCAAATAGTGGACACCCTTGCAACTCCATGCTATTTTTATCTTCACTTTGGTGTTTATTCTCTTAGTTTTCATTTCAGCCGTTGCATTAACTTTTCTCCTTCTTAAGGTGCTTAGGCCTCCTCTCTTGTGGTAACTTTTTCATGTCACATTTGTGTTAAACCTTATGTTCTTCTAGTCTCGCATAATTTTTTGCATCAGTTGTGTAGACACTAACACATTATGCAATCATCTACATGTTGTGCTAGCATCCCATGAAAAATTGTGTTTAGTGGTCATTTTTTAGAAATTTTCCACTTGTCATATTCCTAGATTATTGGAAGCAATTCAAGACGAATCTAAAAAACTTGTTAGCATCATTAGCTTGCCTCCTCTTCCCTTTTTTCGAGCCCATATTTTCATTTTGAACTCTCTCTATGGGCTCTCACAATTTTATTGCATTCTACAACTAACTCAAGTTCTCCTACAATATTTTTTTTATCTCTCCTCTTCCTAGCTTCCTCAAGCCTTAAATATGTAATATTATTCATTCTCTCATTATTATTGCAAAAATTTCGTGTACCCCTGAGCGCCATGGGATTATCACATCCTATCACATCTTTCATTTTAGTTCTTATTTCTATCTATAGCCAGAGGAAGAAAACCCATTTTTTAAATAAATTATTTCTCTATGTTGGTTGCTATGAAGGTAAAACTAACAATTTAGGGACTTGAGTAAGATAAATCCCCATTCAACCCCAAACATTTTTCTTTTCCCTTGTTCTTGTAGGTATTTTGAGAGTATTCAACCACACAAAGGTTTGCAAGTTAATATTTCCAAAAAGCATGTACAAAAAGCATACATAAGGATAAAATGGATGTACAACAGTTAATGTTTCCAAGGCTCATTATCACCCCATGCTAAAGGTATTGCATGTGCTCAGGAAACATTAATTTCTCAATCTTGGATGGGGTGCTATAGCAGAGATGCAAACTTCTCTAAAATTTTAAAGCTCTACATTTGTAACATGGTACTAACCTTGGTTTTCTTCAACTTACTTCCACATTCTAGCCTTTTCTTCTAAGTTTATTAGAATTCTACTAGTCAAATTTAGGAAAGGATTTCATAACAAAGGGAAAAGGAATCTCAATCCTACCCGCATCCTTGACTCTATCCAACTTTCTTATATAATTCAAATCTTCCCATTGTAGTTGGAAATTTTAAGCACAATATGGTTCCTTCATCATTGTTGTTGGGATTTCATCCCACCTTAATGAAAACCTACAAAATCTTCTCTTCCTATTTGTGATATTAGTTTCTCCACATCTCTAATGGCCTTTCATTGCTAATCTTATACCATGTTCATAGTTTGGGATTGTTTCATTAACTCAAGTATAATATATGCATTACCTCATTTAAACTAGGAAAGTCACACCTAACCATGAGTTTCATACTACTTTCTTCAATTGAGTAGGCTACTATGTGTTGATTTCTCTTTGCTTCATTCCGAAGATAGAAAGAGAATGATCTCAGTGTTACATCTCCAAAAAAATAATTAGGGTTTTATTTTTTTCCCTTGTTCTTGTAGGTATTATGAGAGTAGCCTACTAAATCCTCACTTCTCATTCTTATCTATCTTCTATTCAAACCTAAACCAACTTTAAGTCCTAAACATCCACTTAAACAAATCAATCACCTTTCTCCATACACCATCTACCAACATTTATTTTTACCTTCCTCCTAAATTCAAGTTAAATAATCTTCTCATTTAATCCTAGTCATCAATTTTAAATGAATCTAGAATCTCCATTCCTCTCATCCCTCATCTTTGAATTAAACCCCATCCTTAACTAAATCATGAAGAAACATATATTGGAACAAGTATATGTTGCCACACTGATTACTCCTAAGAGAAACCCAACATCAAGCACATCACAAGCACATCCACACATCCAAGGTTTGCATTGGTCTTTAGTTTGTGATTTTAAATTTGAATCATTTGTTACTCAATTAGAGGTAGTGGTAAGATTCAAAGTTGGATTCAATTATGTTTGTGTTTCCAGTCTATTTCCTTCATTTTCTCACCTTATATTTTTTTTAGGAATGAAGTAGCTAGTAACCATATCAAAGAATTATCTTCCCATAAAAAATTAGCACTAGATTTTATTTTAAAATATGGATACATTTTTTTAGTATAGGAAAGTTTAATTTATATTGATAGGTAGCATAAAACTAGAAGGGATAACTCTCTCTTTATATTAAGAGAATAATACTTGAGAGAAACAAAGGTACATTAAAAAATATCAAAATAGTAAGCTATAATTTACTAATGTTGCAGCCTCAAAGGAAATAGTTAAATTCATGGCAAGGAGAGAATGCTTGGGCTATGTGACACTAGCATCTTGCACAATTAATGTACTTATAACAAGACCAATAGTCTTAGAAAATGACTTGAAATTAGAAATATCTTGATCAAACATAAAACTATTTGGGGTTACATATATTCCCTTTTCTCTTAGAGCCTCACATTGCAATGCATTCTCTATAGATAAATTTGTGCCCTTATTATCACTCAATGCATATCTACTAGTAGTGGGATTTGTGCAAGATGGTAGCCATAGGTCACAATGTGGTTCATCCACATCAAAGTGTATACACTCTTTAGCCACAAACATATGCTTCAATTCCATCAATACACATACCATTATATAGGTCAACAATTCTTGTCTAAACACCATTAATTCGCTCCATTAGTTATTCTTGTGTAATCTCCAATATGATTCTCCCATTTGTACACCCACCTTATTTTTATATTGTGTACAAATTTGGGTCTTATTTTGGATTGCATGGTCATAGCTTCATGTTGCCTTTCATATCTTTATCTATGATCACGACACTTTCTACTATAATTAGTGTTCTCCATCTCATTCTTGAACTATGCAATAAACCAACTATGCCCTCCACCATTCACCCACACGTGTGGTGAGGGACTACTCATCGAGGAAGTTTCCACATGCTTTTCTACAAATAGCATCTTAACTCATATTGTGATTAGTTTAAAGAGATTATATGTGAGGGTGTTAAAAACTTAAGCAATGATTCTTATGTGGATGTATGTATGGTAACTATAAACTATAAAATATAAGAACTATCACACCTTTTACAAATTTATCAATAACACTTATTCAAATGAGATCAACTTTGGTGTCCAAAAGATTAGATTGTTGGTACTTAGAATGTCATTGACATAGTCACTTAGACAATAACTCAAATAAGTGCTTGGGGAGCTTAACAAAGAATTCCTCATACAAGTTAGCACCCAAATGCTCTTCTTCTCGCCACTAATGAATTGTGACAACAAATATCTTAACTTAAATGGAACTCTCTATCTTGTTGGTGAACCATGTCCCAACCTTGTCTTGCATGATTCACCACCACTTAACTAATCATTAGAATATCAAGCTATATAAAATCTTTAAAACTAAACCAAAAGATTTACATACTTAAAACATATTTCACATTTAACTAATATTCTACCTACACATATAAATGTTCTCACCTAAAACGTGCTAAAGTTTGAATACCCTCATTGGGTTGAAGAGCACAATAAACACTATGAAAGAATGACATAACTTCATTACCATATTTCATGAAGCGTATTCTCAATAGTTTACATTTGGAGGTTTGATATGCACTTTACCCTAGTTTTCCAGATTATATTTTGCATGCCTACCTAGTTGCATGGTGGGTATGTAAATGGGATAGCAAGATGAGAGGTGTAGGATGTGTTTTTCTCTCTGAAATCACTGCAAAAGTGGGGATGCCAGTGGTTTCAGTGGCGTCAGTGCTTGCAGTCTAGTCGGTAGGCTGTGTTTTTCTCTCTGAAATCACTGCAAAAGTGGGGATGCCAGTGGTTTCAGTGGCGTCAGTGCTTGCAGTCTAGTCGGTAGGCTATGTTTTTCTCTCTGAAATCACTGCAAAAGTGGGGATGCCAGTGGTTTCAGTGGCGTCAGTGCTTGCATTAGACTAATAATTCATAAAATCTAGGAAATTTGGCCACCTCATTGGTTACAATTTATTCATCAATTTTGAATTGACCAATATGATATATTTTCTAGTTGGTGAAGATTTGCCACTTAAAAGACCCATACCTTAAAGTAGCTATTTAATCTTGGTTTAGTGAGAATATTTGTAGTCAAGGCTAGATTTTGTTTACAAACCTCTAGGAGCACCCTCTAAAGTTTAACTTGAGATCAAAGAGTAGAATAGCAAGAACAATCTCATATAGTTAACCTTCAACCCTACATGCTATGTTGATGAAAAAATTTCACTTTCATGATGACAACCCCGGCTTTGAAAGTGACATTTTGTTCTAAGATGTGGAGCAATAATTTCAAGACCCAACAATGTCCATACTTTTAACCAAAATTCTAATGAAGCTAAATAGTAGTAAATGACAATCAACATGTTTGGTACAAACATAGTGATTTGATTAACTATCAAAGAAGCTCAACTTTAATAACAAATGAATCAAACCATAGAATGTCCTTTAGTGAACACTATCAACCATGGAATGTCCTTAAATGAAAGTGACCAAGTGATATAATCAAACCTTTAGGATGAAACATGAACTATAGAGAGATATGCTAAAAGCCATAACATGTTTAGTCAATACTACCAAGTTAGCTGGTTGTAATAAGTAGACCTCTACCTCCAAATCTCAATTTAGAATATATTTATTTGCATTTAAACATTCAATGTGAAGCTCAAACACAATAGCAATAGATAAATTAAAAATAAAAGATGCAAGCTTCTCAACTAGAAAGAAGATCATGCCAAACATAAAACATGTGAATTTCAAAATTGGGCATTTTTGGGATCTTGGAAGCTTGCAAATAGTGAATTATTATATTCTCATGTATCTTTTATATCCCTAACATAGTATCACTAGTTTGGGTATTTCTTGGACTATGGAAGAACTGTAGGAGTAGTCTTTGAGCTTGGGTGGAGCATGAATTTATGAAGAAGGGGAAGTTGAGTACAAGTATCCATTTACATATGACATGAGTTAAGAAAACGAGTGTACTTAAATCCTCCATATTTTTGGAAAGTGAATGCATGCGGGTTCACATAGAATGGCTATGGTTCATTTATTTAGTTTGTATGGAGGTGGATGGTGTGTTTTGAGGTTAACATGTGACCCCATCTTAGTGGACTTTTCTTCTTAACATTTGCAATTTGATTAGTTTAAATTTATTTGTGATTTGATATCTAATCTACAATCTTTTTGATGCTTTCTTAGAATGGTTTTTGTTGCAATTCGTGAAAAGATTGGTTCGTTGTTGTTTTTTTTATGAAGAATGGAGTTTTTAAAACTTTCTATGTACTTTCCTTAGGAAGATTATTTTCTAATTGTGTCAAAACAATATACGATCTTTGGTCAAATCCTTTAAAGAAACTATTTTATACTAAATCTAAAACATATTGTGAATAAAATATTTTATTTATATTAATACTCAAATAATCGTGATTATTTTCATTAAATAGAACAATGTGAAATTGAACAATAGTTCAACTCAAGGCAGTTATAATAAAATGACTAAAAAAGCAATAAACTACACTAATACTAATTTATTGGAAAAAAATTATATGCTATATTTTTTACTACTACCCTATTCTAAACCGTACTAAATTTAATGTATTGAAAGAAAAAGAGCCGTATTCTAGATTACAAATCATACGCATAATTCAAATATGTACACTCAAAAACAAATAAATATGTACACTAAAAAACAAATAATTAATAATAAAAGGCTAGTGCAGCTATATTCTTATTGATCTTTTCTTTGCAATTTTTAGTGCGTATTTGTTTGCGGTTCTGCATATACATGTAAAAGAAAATGTACACACGGTTTAAAAAGACCGATTACTTTGTTTTCTAAACTGTCTTATATCTATTTTAATAATTTTACTTAAATACAAATCTACAGATTAGATTTTCCTGATTACAATCTACATGCTTACTCATTTGGTAGTAAAAATTTGAATTCTCCAGAGAGAAACGACCTCATTTCAGACACATTTTTGGCTTCTACTATCCATCCTCTCAGTTGCGCCTTGTGATCCCACTTATGAATTTCCTTGATGTTGAAATGTATTTCCTTGTCTTTGGAGAATTTCAACTCATTAAAGACTTCCGAATCTTTTGTCCACATTAGTATATGTATCGGATTTCTTTTCAACGCGTTCAACATATCGAGGTCGTAAGTTTGACCAAGGAATTCTACTTTAATATGGCGATAACGCTCTGTTAGAAGGTATAACAAAATTGCACCTTCCAGCTTCGGCTTTATTGCGAATGAATCCTTCTCACTTAACTCCTTCAAAAGTGTAAGACCTGGAAAAGATTGAAGACGGTTCTGTGCATATTTAACAAAATGTGTCAATCAATAATCATTATCGAATGCTGAGTAAAAGTCTCTTCTTATCAATGTATTCCTCTTTCACAATCATTTAGCAATCATTTGTAAGCATTGATGTGATAATTTGTAAACATTGTTATGTGTGAGGGAGTGTGTGTTTTGTTTCGTGTTTCCAGGCGTTACAAGTGTTGTGAGTCATATTTGTAATAATAATGTTCGGAACTTAAACACTGCTGAATCTTTTGTCCACATTAGTATACCTACCGATTTATCAAGGAATGCTAATTCAATCTTGCAATGCGGAACTGTTACAAGTTAAAAGAAAATTTGAAAAAAAATATATATCTACAATAAAAATATATCTATTCTCCACGACCCAAAAAAACAAAAAAAAAAATTCTTTGTAAACATTACAAGTGTAGCAGGCAAAAAAATAACTTTGAGTGGCATGCGAGAGATAGATATAACAAAGTCAGTTTATGTTGAAAGGTAACACGTTCAAAATATTTTTAATAAAAGAGATAGATGTGTTTTGTCTATTAGGACCAAAGCATAATTTGTCACATATGTGCATATGCACAAACATTTAAAACTTTAGACTGCAGAATATAATAGTGACGCAAATTAGTTCAATTTATACACACAAAATCTTATCTTAGCCAGTATTTTCTCTATTCTCAAAAAGAGGGGATTCTAAAATATTTTTATGCCTTCTATTTGCATTTTATTTGATTTTTTAAGGTCATTCAACAAATCCAATTCAAACGTATCCATAAGTTATGTCATGACTTTATTTATCATTAAGACGTTTAATCAAATGATTTTTATAAAATTATGTTTGAAAAATTGTTTATATATATATATATATAAACTCTCTACTTTCTTTAGGTTACCTCTTTTGTACTAATAATTTTAGATATTGTATTCAAACTTTATTGAATACTTTCAATGGTTGGGAAAGTATGGTCAAAGTATCTATTTCCGTAAAAATTGTAGGTATTAAATAATATGATTCCAATGTTTATTTCAATTATATCTATGCATTTGAACTCTAAAGAGGCATCCTAGTATCAAATGTAATTACTATAAAAAGGTAAATTCTCCTCAATTGTCGTTGCTACCACTATGTTTGTATTTGGTCTTTTGTAATTCTTAAAAATGTACATCCTTTTATTTGATTATAATTACTTTGTGCTATCACTACAATTAATAGAATGATACTTTAATTTTCGTTAGCAAAACATATTTAATTGGATAATGATTATTGGCAATCTAAGTGGATTTATCCATACTGGTAGCTATTGAATCACATATTTAATTATATAGGAAACCTCTATCTTAAATAAAACTATTATCCTATTCTATGATGTTTCCTTGTCTTAGGCATTTTGTACTTGGGCTAGAGCTTCCTATAAGGATAAACCTTACAATCTTCTCTAGTGACTCCTTAACTATTAGGCAGCTCTACAAAGTTTTAATTTGATCCTAAAATGTGTAGAACGTTGAATTTTTAGTCATTTAATCTTGTTGTCCTTTAAAACCCAAATAAATTTACTTCAAAATGTCATTGGCAATGATTTTTGATAATGTATTTAGTTCAAAAGTGAATTTACTATGCTATATTCATGATGATAATAATTCATGTTATCACCATGCACTATGGCATGATATTCCTTGTACCTTCCACTACTAGTGAATGCTATATCTTTTCTCTCTCATCTCATGTTGTATCCTTCTCTTATTTTTCCATAAATTTTCTTTATTTAGAGGACGATTTATCTTTTCTAAGGATAATTTATACCATGAAACCATCATCAATCATTTTATTAACATTATCTTTCCTACTCTTCATACAAATGCTTCCCACTTTCTCTAATGATGTATTATCAAATTTTCACTCTAGTTTGAAATCAATTGATATGTGAGAGGATCTGGAATAGACTATTTCAATTATTTACCCTTCACTTTATTTTCCTAATGTAGAAATTATCCTAGGTAAAGAATGTTTTGTGAGTAGACATATTGCATTATTTATGGTGAAAATCCAATCATAGATCCTATTGAGGGTGGTTTTAATCACTTACAACGTGCTAGGCAATAATAGTTTATTGTCCCTCTTAAAAAGTAGTGAGACTACTACAACGTTCCTTTATGTCAGGTCATGACCATGTGGATAACACAATGGTAGAGATCAATGTGATTTTATGAGGGGGTCTAGATTTAAACTTCTTGGAAATAACATGAAACTTAAAATAATAGATCTAACAATTCAATAATTGTATTGCATGTTAAGATCTAGAGCATATTTAAAATAATTTGATGCTCTTTCAATAATTCCAAACTTAATTTCAAAAAAAAAATCAAAAGATAGAAAGGATGAGAAGAAGTTATGTAAAGGAAATTTAAACTAATTGGGCGCTGATGAGAAACATTTCATTCATTATTTATGTATGTTAAAGCAAGATTTCCAAACCACCATTATAGAAAATAGTATTTCACACATTTACCAATAATAGCAATGCAATTTTTAAATGAGATAAGTCACCACATAAGATTTTTAAATTTTATACAATCAAAACATCATCAAACATGTGCAGATCTAAGACGGAAGCCTACTTGAGTCCACAATTACCAATAAAATCTTATTGATTTGACAATTCAAATTCAAATAGAGCATTCAAACCATTACCATGATACTAGATCAAGATGTATGCAACAAGCACAACCCTTTAATTCAATCAATAATTCACAAAGTTAGTAGGCAATTCTATGCTAAGATTGTATTATTTAATTATAGAAAGTTACATCAAAACCAGATCCTTTGGAATGACCTTGGATCAACCACCTATGGATCTTATAAAAAAGCTAACTAGAACTACCTTGAGTACTTGATTCTTTAATTGAAAATTAACTGAAATTAAAATAAAACAAAACTAGGCGCCACTCAGTTGTAGTTCAGTTTAACATGTTGAATTCTAGGAAAATAAAAGCAACTTGAAATAAAACTAAGATCTAACTGCAATCTAACTAGAAGTTATCAAAAGAAACCCCATGCCCTGTATCTCCTTATGTCTTGGTGTGTGACTTCTGCATCAACATTTATTACAAATCCCTATGCCAAACTTAGCATCTTCAGTCTTGGAGTAGATCTGGAAAGGCATATTATTTTTGAAAGTGTTAAACACTTTAAAAAATATTTGAACAGGCAACAACAATGACCCCCATCCTACTTCCAATTATTTAGTGAAGTTCTCAATCCACATTGGTACCACTTCATTCACCTTTTCCATTGATGGCCCTAGCCATTGAAGTCTTGGCCCTAATGTCACTGATTCTTTATTTGAACAAATCCAAGTTGACATGTCCAAATTTCATGTCTCCAAAATCGTTGTATGGGGAAAAAAATATAAAAGGTGGGTGAAAACCTTTGAACTAACACTTCATCTCCTTTGAATCTTTTGGTGGCATACTTTCTACAAGTATAAATACCACACATTAACATTTACAGGTTCAAGGAAAGAAACTCTACAAAGATAATATACATTCTTCATGTCAAAATTATAGCTTGTCAGAGAGAATTCATATAAAGTTTTGTTAATCAACCTTCAGGCTTACCCCTTACCTCATACTATTAACACTTGATCTTTGAGAATTCAACTTTATCTTTATTAACATTCTTGTATCAGGGATCAAAGATCCCTTATCCCTCTTGTTTTACCCCATGAATACTTTAAAGGTTATAATTGAGTTCAATTTGAGTTTTGGAGATCAAAGATCCCCTTTACCCCTTTCATTGTTGATATCATCATTACTTAAAAGATATCCTTTACTTGCAAAGTCTCAAACAGTCTTCATTATCCAAGGTTTTTTATTATACTTTACTTCCCTTTATATATTCAATAAATCATTAAGAAGTAAGAACGATCTATGAAGCCCAAAAGGGTTTCAAGGATCAACATTCAGATTTTTGTTTTACCGAGCTTGCTACCAAGTTTACCAAGTTTACAACCCAATAATCTAATTCTCATTCCTTTACACTCCAACTTGAACTGGTGAAATAAATTCAATGACAGTACTCTTATCAACAAATAATGAAGGCAAGCATTCTTATTTCATATACATCGGGAATCATAATTCCATCATACCCCTTACCTCAATAAGGAAATGTAAACATGGTACATCCGATACCCGAGGTTCGAAAAGGTCATCTTAAAATATTAAAATTTTGCCAAATATTTTGCAATTTATCAGGGGCCAAAGATTGGGGATACCGCTTATCTCAACTAAAATATGAAAGGTAATGATCAAACATCCACTCAGTCATGAAGGAAGAGTCAGGGATCGGAGGTCAGAATTTTAGCTTACATTGTTTGAATGTTCCTGAGGTATTGGGTAAGTTAAACTTGAGAAGCACAAAGTTTGAAATATGTTCTGAATGTTAAAAGTGTTAAAGGCACAAACTTTGTGGAAACCTAGGGAAGTCAAGGGTCTAACATCCGAAAGGTGATTTTGAGAACTAGCAACCCTTAGTGAAATATTGGGTGCTTTTTCAGGGATCTGACATTGGGGGGTACTGCATACCACTTCCACCTCTATAATAAAGTGATAAGAAACATCTCCAATGACCGAAGTCCAAAAGAATTAGCAGCTTTAGTGAATTACTAAGGTATAATCGGGGGTCGAGAATCAAAGATACCCCTTTATCTCTTTAGATGTTTTCATGCACCATGTAAGGGATATTACTGATACCCAAAGACCAAAGGTTATTAGTTTTGAATGTGTTAAGGCACAAAAGGGAAGCATCCCTTAAGAAACCTAAGGTCTAACATTCGATGATGACATCACAAATGACATCAAAAGATATTTTGAAAGGAAACTCAATTCATTAGGGCGACAAAATAAAAATTTGGCAAGAACGAAAGGAAAAGAAAATAAAAATGAACAAACACACACAGGAATAGCTATATTCGAACACAAAAAACAAAAGAAAGGAAAACAAATAAAACGGGAATGAATAAAACAAGTAGAAAACAAAACCCTCAAACACAGTCCCACACTAGACAATCAAGCAAATTAAGAGTCTTTACATGAAGACTATGAAGCACGGGATAAATTCACTAACCTGGAACAATGTGAGTGAATGGATTGAGAGAACAAAAGCCAAACTAATAGAAAACCAACAAACGTACGAGAAAACAGACACAATTGCCAAAACAAAATGAGCACAACATGAACCAAGAAATCACCAAAAGTGAGCAACAAAGAATATGATGTGAATCACTACAAGCACGAACCAAGAATTCAATTCACCCCAACTGAATCAAGTACGTTGGCAACTACCAACAATAACAACAACCAAAATAATAGAAGAATGTTGTAGAGCTCCAGAAATTGAAATTTTGCTTAAACAGGTAATCACAAAATGAATGAATCCTAACCTAATACCCTTGCAATATTTCACATTAATGGAGCATTGAATGTTGGTAGACTTCAGTCAATATTGATGGTGTTGTATTAAATTCAAACGCCTATGGATTTGCACGGTAGGATGTGAGGTGGTGTGCACGTAAGACGAGGTGTCGTCATCATACCACACAAGCTAAGCTACTCAAGAAGGGAAAATCCTGACCAGAGAAGCTTGCTTATGAAGGAAAAACAAACACTGACAGGTGAAAAGGGAAGGATTATGGTAAGTGCCAACGAGGTATACCCTTTCTTGGAATCCTAACATCCAAACCTCAAAAGAAAATAAAAACAAAGGAAAAGAAAAGAAAAAAAGGTAAGGAGAAGAAAAGGAAAAAATGAAAAGGGGGAAAGGGAAACAAGGACACACAAAGTGAAGAAGAGGGGTCCCCATTTTGACAAAGGAAAAGAACAAGAAAAAGTAAGCAGAAGAAAAGGAAAAAATGAAAAGGGGGAAAGTGAAACAAGGACACACAAAGTGAAGAAGAGCGGGTCCCCATTTTGACAAGAGCAAAAAGGTGCATGACTGTGAAGGCACAACAAATAGCAACCAACAAATAAAATGGTTGAAAAGCATTTCCATCTTCAAAAAAGTTCAAACATATTTAAATTTAAAGATAATATCAACCCAAGCTTAAGCAAAAGGGCCCATAATGATCCAAGAATTTCACCTAGTTTTCCAATCATAATATAATACTAGGGTATCATGATGTGTGCACTGTGATTAATTCCTTTAACACATGATTCTAAGACAATAGAATGACCTATGAACCAAGAAAATTTGTGTGATCTTTCCTTTCTTCCAGCTATCTTTCTCTATATGCATATTCACTTCTTCATTTCAGTTTTAAGACTCAGCTAGTGTGACCTAGGCATTGTTTGGCTGCCATTCAAGCATTCATAGCCCTGACAAAGATACCTCTAATTCCATCAAATATAGCCCTACTATCAGTTGGGCATCCATAGCCCTGATAGATTTTATCTGAATCACCCAATCTCAATCTCAAACTTGATTTTATGTTTCTTTTCATATTCTTCTCTTTCTCTCTTTTTTTTTGAAATCTTTCTATAGGTTGATCACCCAGTATCAGGTTGGGAATCACTGTGGTCACTGAGAAGGACACCACCTTTAGATTCTCTTGAGTCACAAAGTTATTACTATCTGTCATCAAACCATATCTTGATTTGCTTAATTTGCAAGTGGTAAGAGCTAGGAAACTACCTTCATAGGTTTACTAACTTCACTACA
Organism: Sequoia sempervirens; assembly: GCA_007258455.2. Classification (NCBI taxonomy): domain Eukaryota; kingdom Viridiplantae; phylum Streptophyta; class Pinopsida; order Cupressales; family Cupressaceae; genus Sequoia; species Sequoia sempervirens. Next base: position 369,641,960 of record VDFB02000015.1, on the reverse strand, counting down.
TCAAATCATCTAGTACTCCTAAGTTTAATAACAAATTAACAGACTTTCAGTTTAAACAAGGAAAATGTCTACAAATAGAAATACTACAAGCATCTTATTCATTGTGGATATTTGGAACTAAAACATTCATGAAAACCCACAAGCAAAGAAGGGAAGAATGAGAAAGAACAAACAAAAATGAGAGACAAAACAAAAAATGAGCCAAAAAAAAAAAACAAAATCTAATCTAATAATATACAAGGGGAATAATCTTCCCTCTCAGGATCCAAAGTAATGTTTTAGAAATTGTCCATTAACAAGCAATGGAATAGCTTCTCCAATCAAGGAAGTATTCCTAAATGTGTTTTCTCCCAGGATTTCAACTATTTGGTAAGGGCATATCCAAAGCTTGTCAAACGTTGAATGGTTTCCTTTCTTTTCTCTAGACTCATCCCATGACAAAACAAGATTTGAAATTATAAAAGCTTTTATCTTAGCTCTTTTTTCAAACCGTCATTTGACCACAACTTGGTGCTTCGAGACATGCCCGAGGGCAGCATTTCCCTTTTCATCCAAATTGAGCAAGTTTAGCAACCTAACCTAAATTGTCATCTATTTCTAGATAACTTTGCATGAATTTCAAGATTGGGATTTAGAGGTTGAATGGGAAAATAGGTTCAAGACCATAAACTAACTAGTAATGGGAAGTCCCTAAAGAAGTCTTGTTTCTAGTCTGATTAGCCCACAACACAAACTTAATGTGGGAGTGCCAATCTTTTGGAATATTTTCTAATAATTTCTTGATGAAACATGTTAAGCTTTTATTGATGGATTCAACAAATCCATTACCTTGGGGGTAATAGTTAGATGAGTACTTTAAAATTACTTTATGATTGAATTCCCATTACACAAACTAAACTAAAGAAAAGGAAGGGTCATTATCACAAACTAGAGTGAATGACATCCCTAACATGGTCATAATATGGTCTTCCATGAATTGTATCGTCACATCAGTCGTTCTTTATTTGCAAGCGATTACCTTAGACCATCTTGTATGGTACAATCAATTTCCACCAAGATGAACCTGTGCCTTGTAAAGGAGTGTTGATAAATCATACCAATAAAATCTAAATACTATTGGGAAAACATATGTACCTCATGTATAGGTTATAGTGGCATAGGTGCATTTTGTTGTTTGTTGGCTCCAATTTGACATATATGGTAAGTTTTCACGTGTTAGAAAAAACCATTAAACAACGTGTGCCAATAGTACACCTCTCCCAAAATATGATGAGCAATTTCTTCCGCTAACCATGACCGATGCCAAATTTATCATGGAACTCTATCAAGACTGAATCAACATCTTCTTTTCCAAGGCATCTCGAATAAACACCTTCATAATTCCTTATATAGAAGATGCCTTCTTTTAACATATAAGCCTAGCTCTTGATCCTCAATGCTCACCTTTGACCTGCCTTCATGTTATTAGGGCATTTATTTTGTAGGAAATATTATACAATGGCATTATACCAATCATCAGAAGAGATATCCTGTTGGGTGTATTATTGACATGTCAATTGTTGATCTACTCCAACCAATGTCTTTGAGAGGCCTTGGCCTCTCACCAGCTTCATAGGTTAGATCTCTAGGCCATACTCTTGCAAAATGGCCATCCACTACCCACGTTCTCTGAGCTCGCTTTGCATTAGCATGGACTTAATAGGAGCATCAGAAACTATAGTTATCACTTTACTCCTGAACATGTAATTTCTGAATTTCTTCACCACCTTTACCAGAGAAAATGAACACTTAGCCAAGATAGGATATCTGACTTACACATTCTTAAATAGAGTGCTCATGAAGGAAATTGGTCTTTCCTTTCTAGCCTCTCCCTTCTAAGTGAGAATTCTTGCATAAGAATGTTTTGAGGTGAAAGTATATATGTGTAATGGTTGGGAGTAATTTTGACTAGCCAATACAAGTGCGCTGGTTATGACCTCCTTGATTTCTTGGAAGGCCTTCTTAGCTTCTACTCTCAAGTCAATTTTAGCATCCTTCCTAAGCATGTCATTTGGTGGGCGCACAATCTCTTCAAACCCACTAATAAACTTCCCCACAAAATTAATATTTCCAAAGAAGGATTTCAACTCTTTCTTACTATTAGATAATGGAAATTTTAGGATGAATTTGATCCTATCTGGGTCTATGGAAATGCCATTTCCTAAAATGATAATTCCCTGAGAGTTTTCCTTCAATAACTCCAAAAATGAATTTCTTTGGATTTATAGAAATACTTGATTGTTTGCATCTCTAGAGTATTTTGCACAAGTCACTGATGTGATCTACTCTATTCTTAGAGAATATCGTCAGATCATCCATATATATAATCATACACTTTCCAATCAACCCTTTAAAATCTATGTCTATTGCTCTTTGAAAAGTGGATCTGGCATTGATGAGCCCAAATGACCTTCGCTGATATGCGAAAGTTCCCCACTTTGTGGTGAAAACAATTTTCATCCTATCTTCTTCTTAGACCATCACTTGATTATACCCAGAATATCCATCCAAGTAGGGCATCATTTGTGATGCAATTAACTATTTGCAGGACTTTCTCCAATGAGCGTACAAGGTAATTATCCTTTTCTGATGCCCAATTTAGGTTCTAGAAATTAGCGCACTGTCAAAAATATCCATTCTTTTTCCATACTAGTACTAGATTCGCCACCCAAGTTGAGTGTCAAACTAGATAAATAGCTCAAGCACTCAACTTATGAACCTCCTTTTGGATCAAAGGTTCTAATAAAGTGTTTATTGGATGTTTCCTCTATCTAGTAGGTCTGGTTCTTGTTTCAATGGAATAGTGTGAGTGATTATAGAAGTATCATACATTTTCAACTCCCTATAGCTCCACGCAATAACTTCTCTACACTCTTTTAATGGATTTACCATGCCATTCCTTTCTTCTACATTGCATACTTGGCCAATGAAGACTTCTCTTTTATCTTGTTCATCTCCAAGGTTGTGAGAATCACATTTACCTCTAGCTAAATATAAAGGAACCCTTTGGTGTCTTTCCATATTATTCGGATCAAATATTCTTTCCAAGGCAACCATCCCCTTAGGGATAGTATTGATTTTCAAATTGATTATACCATCATCCCTTTCCTCAAAGGGATCTCTTTCACTCTTGCCAATAGTTTGTGCAGCAAAAATCCCAGAGTTGTAATAAATTCAAGGATAGTTGGCCATCTTCAAAAACATGAAAATTAGTGATGTTATTCAAAATGACTGGTATTGGCACCATTTATACATAAAATCGTTTCAAGCGAGTACTAGTCACAGGTTCTAAGGAATTTGTTGAGGCTACAAGATCATCTGTAATGTAATTCCTTCTTCTAGGAATGGACTTTATGTTAAATGCCTCAAAACCCTCGATTATATCCCACACCCTATTTCTATAAGCAGATAATCTTTTATCATGGCAAGAATACTGACTTCTTATTTTCTCACTACTAGTTGAGAGTCTCCTTCTACAATAAAGTGATTTACCTTCTTTTAGTGAGGGAGCAGCAATCCTCTGATCAATTCTTCATACTCGGTTGCATTGTTGGTATAGGTAAATTGCAATCAAAAAGCGCCTAGAAGTAAACTTCCAAGTGGGTTCACCAACTCGATTCCAAAATGCTTTCCCTGCTTTCACTTTGATCCATCAAACATAAGCTTCCACATGGTATTCTTTTTCAGGACATGTGTTGGTGATACTTCCGTTTTGATCAAAGTGTCTTACTGATGGGAGATATCAAAGTCTATTGTTGTTCCTTTCTTGTTTTTAGTTGAATTCTCTCCTATAAACAACAAGCTTTCCTTTTCAAAAAGAAGTTAGAACCTCTATAAAAAGTATTGTAGCTTCCTCATCAAATTTTTGTTCATCTCTAGAAGATTGATAATATAATGAGTCAAAACTTTCATCAAATATCGTGGTTAATTTTGAATCATTGTCTTCCATCCTCGAACGATCTATCATTTTTACTTTTTCCAATGCATCTTGGCAGGTTGGGCAAGAGAACTCAAAATGGTTTGTATCGTGGATGCAGCACCAACTTGGTAATAGAAGCATAGAAGTATCTTTATATTCTCCAAGATTAGTCATGTTATCACACATTTTCTCTAAGAATTCTGGAAAAGCATGGTTAGAAGTTTGGAATTATTGTAATCCTTTAATGGGATTGTCTACATCTACTTATTCATCTGTTTCCAAAGATATCTTCATGATATCATTCATTTTATACACACCCATGTCTAATTTTGTGAATGCAACCTCATTCACAATATTATATTTGGTGATTATGTATTTTAACTTGGGTTTTGCATTAACTTTGATCTAATTATTTAACCCCTTCAATGGAAACCAGAGTTCAGTGAAGTCAATTGAGAACCATCCTCTCAAATTTTTGGTCCATTCTCCACTGAGAAGCATTCCATGCATTTTGAGGATGTCCACTACATGTATATCAATATATTCCTAAATTCTAGGGTATGAGGCTATGACCATAAATTTTGTTTTGTCCGACTGGACCACAACTCTATTGGCTGCTCTAGGTGTTATTCTTAACTTTTGACATATGGAGCAAGGTATAATATTACATGATGCCACATAATCTACTTAACAATTATGTACATTTTTTTCCAAACATGAGTACTGTTAATAAGAAAAGGAGGGATTCTAGTCTTACCTTTCAAAATTATAGTAGTAGCATCTGAAGAGCTCAAGGCTTGACCTTTATTCACTTTGGGAAGATTAATTGAAGCACTCTTGGGGTTATCTAATGATTTTAGTAATGCTTCTTTCTTAGTAGGACAATTCTACAACATTTAAAAAATGGACATGTTAGCTTTGGTTTTCTTCAAATTGTCTACAACACTATACTTATCCTCACTTCAGTTTGGAAATCTATGTGTTGGGAACCCACCAAGTCTGAAACTACTTCCAAATGGTGCTCTCAGAGTGGGAGGGTTGTTATCAGCATGGGGATTCAAAGGAGTTGGGCTTGCTCTAGGTGGAATGCCATCAGTCATAGGCTCTTTCTTACTTCTCAAGTTATAATTGGTTCTTTGTTGGAATAGAAATATGTCATTATTTTTTTAGTTTGTTTTCATTCTCAAAGGGAAAAGTGAATTCCTCTTCTTCAAAATTTTGACCTATGTTTACCTCATCAAACAATGGGTAAGAGTCTACCATCATAACATATATGTTGTTGGATGGTGTTTGAGTATTCCCTTGCATCAAACTAGATACTTTTTGCATTTTTGTGCAATTACTCTAACTATGATCAAAAGTCTCATGGAATCTACAACCATTGGTGTCTATGGAATTACCCACATTAGCATTCTCTAAAAGGTTGGGTACTCCTCCATTAGGCCTTGTATTTCATGGTTTGTTCAGTCTAAATTGTTGGGTACTCCTCCATTGTTAGGCCTTGTATTTCATGGTTTGTTCAGTCATTGTGGATTGAAATTCCTACCTTGAAAGCCTTGATTATTTTGATTTTTCCCTTGGTTATAGCTATTTCCCATGTGAGGAGGGTTAACTCTTAAGTAGGTAAGTCTATTCATGACCTGGGATAGCATCTTTTTCATTGCATCAAACTTGGAAGTTATTTGACCATTTTGTCCTTGATCTAGTTTTGTTGTTGGCTACTCAAAGAAAGGTTTTATTGGTTCTCCCATTCCATTAGTAACATCAGCATCTTGCCCATAACTCAGATATGTAAGTGTGGGCATACTATGGGTATGTTGGGTTGTGGATGGATAGGACAAAAAATTTGAGATGTAGTTCTAGCTCCTGGAATAGGATTCATTAGGGGTGTACGGTTGTTGAAGGTATTGCTTAATGCAGGGAGCTAATTTGCCATTCCTAGGTGACCAATAGATAGTAAAGACACAAAAATGCCACTTACCTGAAGATCCATTTGTTGGGAGATTGTAATGGATTCATTATAAATTTTATCCAATGTATCCCTATCAATTTCAAGTAGCCTTCCCAAGAACATAATAGTGAAGGTGTCTATGGATCTCAAGTATGTTTGGACAGCTGCTAATTCTGCTATAACAAATGGAGTTTCCAACCTCTTATATGTTTTGTGGAATCGGCGTTATAAATACTAATTGGCTCATTTGGCTCCTTCCTACAAGACGTGTGACTTGATGGTACAAAATCACAAGGTTTGTATATATTTTGAACTGGTTAAGGAACTTATCCTCCAGATTCTGGCATGTGTGAATTGTTCCTCTAGGAAGGTTTAAGTACCCATTATATGCAAATTCTCTCAAAGAATATAGGAACAATTTACAAACTATGTCCTAATGAGAAATTTGTGCTCTATTAAAAATTTCTTTGAAAGTTTTTATGTCATCTTCAAATATCTTGCCCTCACCATTTACCAACTTGTGACAAAATTTCTTTGTGTTTTTGGGTAGGTCATAGACAACCCCTTGTATATCCAAAGGGGAACTTCTATTTCCTCCAAAAAAATACCATCTGTAATGGCAGAGTTGCAACAATAGTTCTTATATGTGTTATTCTCGAGCTTACAGTTGAGGAAGGTGAACCTAGGATTAATGGTGAACCTATAGATTTGGATGTTTCACCTCTGTATTTTCCCTTGTCGATCCTTTTTTTCCTATGTTGAACTAATTCAGTCAAATCTTCTTTGGTAGGAGAAGATCTACAAATTCTTCGATACCTTTCAGTGGATAATGACCCAATGTTTTCGAGTATTTTTTATTTAGGTCCTCTTAGTGCCAATTATGTTGACGGTGGTTTTAATCACATACAATGTGTTAGCCAAAAAGGGTTTATTGTCTCTCTTGAAAAGTAGTAAGACTACTCCAAGGTTCCATTATGTCAAGTCATGACCATGTGGATCACACAATGGTAGAGATCAATGCGATTTCACGAGGGATATAGATTTTAACTTCTTCGAAACAACATGCAACTTAAAATAATAGATCTAACAATTCAGAGAACACATTGCATGTTTAGATCTATATCAAATTCACAATAATTTGACACTTTCAATAATTCCAAACTTGATTTCAAATAAAACTTAAAAGATGGAAATGGTAGCAAGAAGTGATGTAAAGAAAATTTATACTAATTGGACAATGATAAGAAACATTCCATTTATCATTTTTGTATGTTTAAGCAAGATTTCCAAACTACCATTTGAAAATATCTGAACCGAGAGCCTCCTAGTCAAAGTATATCTAATCCTTTGAAGAAATTATATGCATCTTGTAGGTTTAAAGTGGAATCACTCAACCTACCTATTCTAATTCTCGGGTGCAACAGCGAAAAGTAACAAAATTCATGAAAAACAATTAATTTTAAAAATTGGTGAAAGATAGTTCAAATTCTTATTATGAGGATGATTCGGGAAGTATTTTGACCAATATGGCCAGTTTTTGAGTCTTGAGTCTTCACCAGATAAGATATTTTATTGCTTCAATTTTTGTGTGCAAGATCACAAAAATAATTAAATATCAATTTTCAAAAGAGCTGGGCAGATTTCGCTTAATAGGTATCTTCTTAATGGCATTTTGAACAATCTGGCAAATTTTCATGTAAAAATATACAAACGATCAAAAGTTATGAAAATTTCTCGCTTTGGTGCAATTGTAGATTTAAAAGGTTTTCAATTGCACTGGCCCAATTTATCCGAATTATGTTGTCAAAAATGGTTGAAGCATGATCAAATTTTAATGGATGGAAAAGGAGTTTACATTTCATGTGATTTTGAGTTTTTCAAGATTGTGGATTAATTTATTACTTATTTAAATTAAATAGGTAATTAAAGTTTAAGTGGGAAAATTGGTTAGAGTTACACAAAAAAAAAAGTAGTTATTCAAAGTCACAATTTAAAATTTTAAGTTAGAAAAGTAGATTGTGAGTCTGCAAAATTCACTCAAATTTACAACTCACAACCCAAAATCCTAGCTTAGAAAAATAAATTATAAATTTACAAAATTCACTAAAATTTCTAACTCACAACCCAAAATTCTTAAAAAAAAAAGGGGAGGGGGGGGGTTGTGAATTGGTATGGTTAATTTTTAAAGGATAAGTATTAATGGATGTAAGAGCTAAGTAAAGATACATCAACGCAACTCGCGTATTTAGAAGTAGATTGGAGTTTGAAAGCGGTTGATAAAAGTGGGAGTGAAGTTCACAAGGCGAGAGGGTTTTTTCTAATCTACTGTGCTTTTCAAACTTCCTCCATATTAAGCTCATACCATTCCAGCCCGTGAACTGCAGGCTTCTACACAAATTGATTTCTGCAAAAGGCTTTGGAATATTTTAAGCAAATGAAACAAGCAAATGAGAAGCTAAAGTCTGCAATTTAATCAAGCACCATCCCAACCCATGCCAAAATGGGAGTAAGAAGGCAAGCTCTGTCAGTTATTGTGGTTGCAATCGCCCTTGGTAGACATTTTTGCCAAACGTGGAAATAGGCACAAAGCGTGGAATTGGTTTAAATAGAGATCTCATTTCATGGAATGAGGGATTTCAGGAAAAGAATTGCAGTTTGAGGATGGCGCATGAACAGTTTGAACGAGAGAATCAATGCTTTAAAGAGCTATTAATTTATGAAATGCAATAGGGGTGCGGTGAAGATTCGGTGAAGAAGCTTCTGAAACCCTCATGCATCCTCTCTGTCCGTGCTAAGAACCTAGAGATTTCTGTGATTTCATTAAAGAAATATAGAGATGCATAGAAGGATTACACGATAGACATGATGCAGTTGGTAAAAAGTTTGAAAAACCTCCAGGTCCGCACCATAGAGATGCTCTATGCAAGGATATAAAAATAACAATGAAAAAAAGTGAATATATGTGCAGCCATGAAGGCATGTAGATGCAATATCCAAATCCCACAACCCGCCAATGGAAACGGGAGACTTTAGCTAGATATGGTACTTGTGAATGCCCTCATAGATATACATGCAAACAAACTGCTCTGGCTCGCGAACATGCAAAGATGGGATATACACAGAATGTACAATATGAATGTTGGAAAGGCGATAGAAGCTTTCAAGGGAATGTAAGGGATAGCGACGCAACAAACATTTTAGCTCATAAGAATGTATTCGAGGATAGCCGCGCAGCTACAAAATGACTAAAATATGGATGTTGAAAAGGCTCTAGAATCTTTCAAGCAAGTGTAACCGGCAAGATTAAAGCTAAACTGCTCCTTTCTTATTTGCGGATACATAGTGCCGTGGATATATATGCATGATGTGAATGTAGTGAAAAGGCTTCAAAACTTTCAAACATATGCAATTGGCTGCGTACAGATGCAATACTAACTTCCACAACCTCTGTCATCGTCCTTCCTGCTTACTCCATGTGCATCCATCAAATGAATTTATTGAAAAGGCTTTAGAAGCCCTCGTGCAAATGCAATCAGTAGTCGTAAAGTTTTAAAACAAAATGCAAACTAGCAGGCGCAATGCTAAATATGGGGCGACAAAATGCTTCAAAACGGACATCATTTAATGGCCTGCGCTGAATGGGAGCATTCGAGAAGGGTATGGACATCCATCAAAGCATAAAGGATAGAGGATTCTGTTAGCTATTATAATTGTAAGTGCCCTGATAAGTATGCATGCTAGTCATTATATTATAAGTTTGGTCCATGAGATAGAGCAATCTCATGAATGTACAAGATCTAGCTTGTATTGATACAATGGAAAATGCAGTTCACAGCGACGTTAGTAAAGGAAGAGGAAATGAATTCGTGGTTTTGCAAGACTAGCTCTGGTTCAACTATGATGGTGCAAAGAAATGATTTATGTGGTTGAAATCAAACAGATAATGCTACTAAAATTTATTAAACTGCTTTTGAACACATGATGGATATGAAAGGCAATCTCCTCCTTTTACCTCGAGCACAGGAATCTAAAGGAAGCATTCCTTACCCATATTGTATCCAATTCCTTGAACTCATGCATATTCATCAAAAGTGAAGGTTGTCTTTATTCGTCAAGATCCTTATGATGACCCAAGCCAAGAAATGGAGCTTTGTTTCTCTGTTGAAAATGGTATTAAAATGCCTTCGAGCAAAGGAAATATACTTAAATGGATCCAAAAGGCTAATGTTTTTTTATTCTCTTCCTTTGTACCGAAACTTGGAGAGATGGGTCATGCAAGGCATTCTTTTCTTGATATTGAGATCACTATGAGAACACATCAAGAAAACTCGTATTTTAAAAGAAGGTTATAGTGGCATAGGTGCATTTTGTTGTTTGTTGGCTCCAATTTGACATATATGGTAAGTTTTCACGTGTTAGAAAAAACCATTAAACAACGTGTGCCAATAGTACACCTCTCCCAAAATATGATGAGCAATTGCTTCCGCTAACCATGACCGATGCCAAATTTATCATGGAACTCTATCAAGACTGAATCAACATCTTCTTTTCCAAGGCATCTCGAATAAACACCTTCATAATTCCTTATATAGAAGATGCCTTCTTTTAACATATAAGCCTAGCTCTTGATCCTCAATGCTCACCTTTGACCTGCCTTCATGTTATTAGGGCATTTATTTTGTAGGAAATATTATACAATGGCATTATACCAATCATCAGAAGAGATATCCTGTTGGGTGTATTATTGACATGTCAATTGTTGATCTACTCCAACCAATGTCTTTGAGAGGCCTTGGCCTCTCACCAGCTTCATAGGTTAGATCTCTAGGCCATACTCTTGCAAAATGGCCATCCACTACCCACGTTCTCTGAGCTCGCTTTGCATTAGCATGGACTTAATAGGAGCATCAGAAACTATAGTTATCACTTTACTCCTGAACATGTAATTTATGAATTTCTTCACCACCTTTACCAGAGAAAATGAACACTTAGCCAAGATAGGATATCTGACTTACACATTCTTAAATAGAGTGCTCATGAAGGAAATTGGTCTTTCCTTTCTAGCCTCTCCCTTCTAAGTGAGAATTCTTGCATAAGAATGTTTTGAGGTGAAAGTATATATGTGTAATGGTTGGGAGTAATTTTGACTAGCCAATACAAGTGCGCTGGTTATGACCTCCTTGATTTCTTGGAAGGCCTTCTTAGCTTCTACTCTCAAGTCAATTTTAGCATCCTTCCTAAGCATGTCATTTGGTGGGCGCACAATCTCTTCAAACCCACTAATAAACTTCCCCACAAAATTAATATTTCCAAAGAAGCATTTCCAACTCTTTCAACAATTAGATAATGGAATTTTGTGGATGAATTTGATCCTGGTCCTGGTTCATGGAAATTACTCTAAATGATAATCGAGTTTTCCTTCAATAACTCCAAAAATGAATTTCTTTGATTTATGAAAGGATTTGATTGTTTGGGAGACTTTAGAGTATTTTGCACAAAGTCAACATGTGATCTAATTTCCATTCTTAGAGAATATCGTCAGATCATCCATATATATAATCATACACTTTCCAATCAACCCTTTAAAATCTATGTCTATTGCTCTTTGAAAAGTGGATCTGGCATTGATGAGCCCAAATGACCTTCGCTGATATGTGAAAGTTCCCCACTTTGTGGTGAAAACAATTTTTCATCCTATCTTCTTCTTAGACCATCACTTGATTATACCCAGAATATCCATCCAAGTAGGGCATCATTTGTGATGCAATTAACTATTTGCAGGACTTTCTCCAATGAGCGTACAAGGTAATTATCCTTTTCTGATGCCCAATTTAGGTTCTAGAAATTAGCGCACTGTCAAAAATATTCATTCTTTTTCCATACTAGTACTAGATTCGCCACCCAAGTTGAGTGTCAAACTAGATAAATAGCTCAAGCACTCAACTTATGAACCTCCTTTTGGGTCAAAGGTTCTAATAAAGTGTTTATTGGATGTTTCCTCTATGTAGTAGGTCTGGTTCTTGTTTCAATGGAATAGTGTGAGTGATTATAGAAGTATCATACATTTTCAACTCCCTATAGCTCCACGCAATAACTTCTCTACACTCTTTTAATGGATTTACCATGCCATTCCTTTCTTCTACATTGCATACTTGGCCAATGAAGACTTCTCTTTTATCTTGTTCATCTCCAAGGTTGTGAGAATCACATTTACCTCTAGCTAAATATAAAGGAACCCTTTGGTGTCTTTCCATATTATTTGGATCAAATATTCTTTCCAAGGCAACAATCCCCTTAGGGATAGTATTGATTTTCAAATTGATTATACCATCATCCCTTTCCTCAAAGGGATCTCTTTCACTCTTGCCAATAGTTTGTGCAGCAAAAATCCCAGAGTTGTAATAAATTCAAGGATAGTTGGCCATCTTCAAAAACATGAAAATTAGTGATGTTATTCAAAATGACTGGTATTGGCACCATTTATACATAAAATCGTTTCAAGCGAGTACTAGTCACAGGTTCTAAGGAATTTGTTGAGGCTACAAGATCATCTGTAATGTAATTCCTTCTTCTAGGAATGGACTTTATGTTAAATGCCTCAAAACCCTCGATTATATCCCACACCCTATTTCTATATAAGCAGATAATCTTTTATCATGGCAAGAGTACTGACTTCTTATTTTCTCACTACTAGTTGAGAGTCTCCTTCTACAATAAAGTGATTTACCTTCTTTTAGTGAGGGAGCAGCAATCCTCAGATCAATTCTTCATACTCAGTTGCATTGTTGGTATAGGTAAATTGCAATCAAAAAGCGCCTAGAAGTAAACTTCCAAGTGGGTTCACCAACTCGATTCCAAAATGCTTTCCCTGCTTTCACTTTGATCCATCAAACATAAGCTTCCACATGGTATTCTTTTTCAGGACATGTGTTGGTGATACTTCCGTTTTGATCAAAGTGTCTTACTGATGGGAGATATCAAAGTCTATTGTTGTTCCTTTCTTGTTTTTAGTTGAATTCTCTCCTATAAACAACAAGCTTTCCTTTTCAAAAAGAAGTTAGAACCTCTATAAAAAGTATTGTAGCTTCCTCATCAAATTTTTGTTCATCTCTAGAAGATTGATAATATAATGAGTCAAAACTTTCATCAAATATCGTGGTTAATTTTGAATCATTGTCTTCCATCCTCGAACGATCTATCATTTTTACTTTTTCCAATGCATCTTGGCAGGTTGGGCAAGAGAACTCAAAATGGTTTGTATCGTGGATGCAGCACCAACTTGGTAATAGAAGCATAGAAGTATCTTTATATTCTCCAAGATTAGTCATGTTATCACACATTTTCTCTAAGAATTCTGGAAAAGCATGGTTAGAAGTTTGGAATTATTGTAATCCTTTAATGGGATTGTCTACATCTACTTATTCATCTGTTTCCAAAGATATCTTCATGATATCATTCATTTTATACACACCCATGTCTAATTTTGTGAATGCAACCTCATTCACAATATTATATTTGGTGATTATGTATTTTAACTTGGGTTTTGCATTAACTTTGATCTAATTATTTAACCCCTTCAATGGAAACCAGAGTTCAGTGAAGTCAATTGAGAACCATCCTCTCAAATTTTTGGTCCATTCTCCACTGAGAAGCATTCCATGCATTTTGAGGATGTCCACTACATGTATATCAATATATTCCTAAATTCTAGGGTATGAGGCTATGACCATAAATTTTGTTTTGTCCGACTGGACCACAACTCTATTGGCTGCTCTAGGTGTTATTCTTAACTTTTGACATATGGAGCAAGGTATAATATTACATGATGCCACATAATCTACTTAACAATTATGTACATTTTTTTCCAAACATGAGTATTGTTAATAAGAAAAGGAGGGATTCTAGTCTTACCTTTCAAAATTATAGTAGTAGCATCTGAAGAGCTCAAGGCTTGACCTTTATTCACTTTGGGAAGATTAATTGAAGCACTCTTGGGGTTATCTAATGATTTTAGTAATGCTTCTTTCTTAGTAGGACAATTCTACAACATTTAAAAAATGGACATGTTAGCTTTGGTTTTCTTCAAATTGTCTACAACACTATACTTATCCTCACTTCAGCTTGGAAATCTATGTGTTGGGAACCCACCAAGTCTGAAACTACTTCCAAATGGTGCTCTCAAAGTGGGAGGGTTGTTATCAGCATGGGGATTCAAAGGAGTTGGGCTTGCTCTAGGTGGAATGCCATCAGTCATAGGCTCTTTCTTACTTCTCAAGTTATAATTGGTTCTTTGTTGGAATAGAAATATGTCATTATTTTTTTAGTTTGTTTTCATTCTCAAAGGGAAAAGTGAATTCCTCTTCTTCAAAATTTTGACCTATGTTTACCTCATCAAACAATGGGTAAGAGTCTACCATCATAACATATATGTTGTTGGATGGTGTTTGAGTATTCCCTTGCATCAAACTAGATACTTTTTTCATTTTTGTGCAATTACTCTAACTATGATCAAAAGTCTCATGGAATCTACAACCATTGGTGTCTATGGAATTACCCACATTAGCATTCTCTAAAAGGTTGGGTACTCCTCCATTGTTAGGCCTTGTATTTCATGGTTTGTTCAGTCATTGTGGATTGAAATTCCCACCTTGAAAGCCTTGATTATTTTGATTTTTCCCTTGGTTATAGCTATTTCCCATGTGAGGAGGGTTAACTCTTAAGTAGGTAAGTCTATTCATGACCTGGGATAGCATCTTTTTCATTGCATCAAACTTGGAAGTTATTTGACCATTTTGTCCTTGATCTAGTTTTGTTGTTGGCTACTCAAAGAAAGGTTTTATTGGTTGTCCCATTCCATTAGTAACATTAGCATCTTGCCCATAACTCAGATATGTAAGTGTGGGCATACTATGGGTATGTTGGGTTGTGGATGGATAGGACAAAAAATTTGAGATGTAGTTCTAGCTCCTGGAATAGGATTCATTAGGGGTGTACGGTTGTTGAAGGTATTGCTTAATGCAGGGAGCTAATTTGCCATTCCTAGGTGACCAATAGATAGTAAAGACACAAAAATGCCACTTACCTGAAGATCCATTTGTTGGGAGATTGTAATGGATTCATTATAAATTTTATCCAATGTATCCCTATCAGTTTCAAGTAGCCTTCCCAAGAACATAATAGTGAAGGTGTCTATGGATCTCAAGTATGTTTGGACAGCTGCTAATTCTGCTATAACAAATGGAGTTTCCAACCTCTTATATGTTTTGTGGAATCGGCGTTATAAATACTAATTGGCTCATTTGGCTCCTTCCTACAAGACGTGTGACTTGATGGTACAAAATCACAAGGTTTGTATATATTTTGAACTGGTTAAGGAACTTATCCTCCAGATTCTGGCATGTGTGAATTGTTCCTCTAGGAAGGTTTAAGTACCCATTATATGCAAATTCTCTCAAAGAATATAGGAACAATTTACAAACTATGTCCTAATGAGAAATTTGTGCTCTATTAAAAATTTCTTTGAAAGTTTTTATGTCATCTTCAAATATCTTGCCCTCACCATTTACCAACTTGTGACAAAATTTCTTTGTGTTTTTGGGTAGGTCATAGACAACCCCTTGTATATCCAAAGGGGAACTTCTATTTCCTCCAAAAAAATACCATCTGTAATGGCAGAGTTGCAACAATAGTTCTTATATGTGTTATTCTCGAGCTTACAGTTGAGGAAGGTGAACCTAGGATTAATGGTGAACCTATAGATTTGGATGTTTCACCTCTGTATTTTCCCTTGTCGATCCTTTTTTTCCTATGTTGAACTAATTCAGTCAAA